>JAUPFP010000009.1:1911960-2511960 GCA_036925085.1 Brachycybe producta | reverse complement strand
CGCGAATCTTGAAAAATATTCCAGATTCGAAAACACAAATCTTCGCTCTTTTTTCTTCTTTCGAATCCTAACCTAAAAAAAAAACTAGGGATGGGACATTCGAATCCTCGAATCCCGCGTGAATCTTGAAAAATATTCCAGATTCGAAAACTCGAATCTTCGCGCTGTTTTTCTTCTTTCGAATCTTTCGAATCCTAACCTTAAAAAACTAGGGATGGGATATTTGAATCCTCAATTCCCGCGAATCTTGAAAAATATTCCAGATTCGAAAACACAAATCTTCGCTCTTTTTTCTTCTTTCGAATCCTAACCTAAAAAAAAAACTAGGAATGGGACATTCGAATCCTCGAATCCCGCGTGAATCTTGAAAAATATTCCAGATTCGAAAACTCGAATCTTCGCGCTTTTTTTCTTCTTTCGAATCTTTCGAATCCTAACCTTAAAAAACTAGGGATGGGATATTTGAATCCTCAATTCCCGCGAATCTTGAAAAATATTCCAGATTCGAAAACACAAATCTTCGCTCTTTTTTCTTCTTTCGAATCCTAACCTAAAAAAAAACTAGGAATGGGACATTCGAATCCTCGAATCCCGCGTGAATCTTGAAAAATATTCCAGATTCGAAAACACAAATCTTCGCTCTTTTTTCTTCTTTCGAATCCTAACCTAAAAAAAAACTAGGGATGGGATATTTGAATCCTCAATTCCCGCGAATCTTGAAAAATATTCCAGATTCGAAAACACAAATCTTCGCTCTTTTTTCTTCTTTCGAATCCTAACCTAAAAAAAAACTAGGGATGGGATATTTGAATCCTCAATTCCCGCGAATCTTGAAAAATATTCCAGATTCGAAAACACAAATCTTCGCTCTTTTTTCTTCTTTCGAATCCTAACCTAAAAAAAAACTAGGGATGGGATATTTGAATCCTCAATTCCCGCGAATCTTGAAAAATATTCCAGATTCGAAAACACAAATCTTCGCTCTTTTTTCTTCTTTCGAATCCTAACCTAAAAAAAAACTAGGGATGGGATATTTGAATCCTCAATTCCCGCGAATCTTGAAAAATATTCCAGATTCGAAAACACTTCGCTCTTTTTTCTTCTTTCGAATCCTAACCTAAAAAAAAAACTAGGGATGGGACATTCGAATCCTCGAATCCCGCGTGAATCTTGAAAAATATTCCAGATTCGAAAACTCGAATCTTCGCAGCTTTTTTCTTCTTTCGAATCCTAACCTAAAAAAAAACTGTTAAAAACTTTGGTGAAATTAGTTTTAACTCCATTGACGTCCAATAGAAGCGTTCACTAACAATAAAAAACCGGCGATTGTTGCAATTTCGGTGATATCCGGATCAACAATATCACCACCTTGTGGCGACCCTGAGTGAAGCCACACTTGTTTTTTTTATTATTAATAATTTAATATTTAATATTATTTCATTTACTTGTATCTTCTTAATGAATAATATAGGATTCTTATATGAAGAATTCGAGAGATTCGAGAACCTTTTAGGATTCGGATTCGAGAAAATTTAGGATTCGTCCCGCCTCTAAAACAAACCAAATATTAACCGGGGAAAATCTAGAAAAATCCTAATAGTGTTTGCAAAGTGTGCTGAATTTTTTTCCAGACAAAAATACTGGGGCTTTGAGTAAAATGGGCAATTTAAACCATGTTAAAACAGTAGCTCAAACCACTAGTGGGGGGAACAACTATGCCAACCCTGATTATTTGTGAGCGGGGCGGGCGCCTTTTTCACACATTACCCCTGGCCACTGGAAACCCCAAGCTATATGCCACATTTTCTTGAGTCAGTTGTTTATTGTCAAACATAGACCTGTGCGCCGCTCGCCGCTTATACTTTTTTTAAAAACCCGCCGCCACTCGCCGCCGGTGTATGACTGGCGGCCGCCGGATTCAAATTTGTTTTGGTTGGTTTTGTTTAAAAAACTGCCACAGGAATGAAATGATACCATATTCGATATTTATCGATTTCAATTTATATCGATAATTACCACATTCAATATATCGATAAATCGATATATTGGTTCGATATGTTCAATTTCAGACGCCGGTAGTCGCCGCCGCCGCTGCTCGCATTTACCCTCGCCCGCCGCCGCCGCCGATCAATATGCTACCGCGCGCAGGTCTAGTCAAACACCTTCATCGCTTGTTCATAAGCTCAGGAAATAAAAAAAGTGCTGGACACATTTCCAGTTTAACATGTAAATAAATAACTCAAAAAGTATTTGTCAAATATTTACATAATAAGACAAATAAAATGTAAAAAAAAACATGAGTGTGAAGGAAACTTGAGTCTAAACCATGTGCTTAACCACATGATGATTCACACAGGAAAAAAAAAAAATCAATATTACTCAAAATGTAAACTCCTTCTTGTTCTATAAGCTTCCCCAGATGACGTAGAACTCTAGTTATTTTTCATTTCAGAAGCAATAAGAACAGAATAACTAGAAGAAACCGAATGTGGTTTAAAAATCAGAAGAGTTAAATGAATGTAACATGACTGGACTTCTCTCCAGTGGCGTAGCTAGGCTTGGTTGCGCCCCCCCCCCCCCCGCCACGTAAAACTTTGCGCCATCCTCCGGGATGCTTAAAACGTTGCGCTCCCTTTAAGTCCCCCTCCACTTAGCCTCATACTGGGGGGGGGGGGAGGTGCTATTTTGATGAACGGCGGATCAGTAAGAACAGTCGGAAGGTTAGGTTTAGTAAAATGAAGCTTGTTGCAGGGGGCCTGGGGGGCACAGCCTCCTCTTTTTTTAGCGTTATTAAATCAAAGTTGTCCATTTTTCCGACCGTTCCTCCCATTGAACAAATTACGGAACAGTCGGAACAATGGAGTAATTTGATTTAATAATTCTTAAAAAAAAAAGTCGGAGTCGGCGCCCCCCCCCCCCATCAAACCCCTGCAACAACGTAATTTTACTAAACCAAACCTTCGGACTGTTCCTACTATTTTTCCGACTGTTCGTACCATTGTACGGACCTTTCCGCTGTTCATCAAAATAGTACCCCCTAAAAAAAATTTCTATGCACAATAAACGAAATGAAAGTTGATTTATTTTCGAAAATAAATCGACTTTCATTTTATTTTTTGAGCCCCCAAACCTGCTGCGCCCCCCCCCCCCCCCCCCGCAGTTTCGGATCTTGCGGGTTCCTAGCTACGCCAGTGCTTCTCTCAGTCCATGTTCTCTCTGTATCCTTCGAAAGTGAAAGACGTGACACAACACTGGTTGAGATATACTGTTTATTTCCAACTGTTACATTGAACTTGTAGTCTTTGCTACATAGATCGACTTTACAAAGTATGATCAACTCCGAAGAAGGATACATAGATGTAACACACTTGAATTTCCTCAAAGAAAGACCTATCTCTATCTAATTTTTAATTCAAAATCTTATTTCATTTTATTACTATTTTAGTTAACAATAGCCGGAGTTAAATTTACATTAGTAAGTGGTATATTTCTTGCTTCCGGTTGCAACATTCTATTCGGGTATGTACAACAAAACTTCAATCGTATATAGGCCGGGTCCACATCAAGCTGACAAAAGCGCAACAAGAGTTCCAGACAAAAACACAACAAAAATGCCAGAAAAATGCAGAGTTTGAAAACAAAACAAAACTGAAACAATTGTCAGCAGTCGTACTCAATACAAAACCAAAAGAAATTTGTGACACAACACAAACAAAATTACGGTTTTGTTTGTGTTTCTATAGCTATCCTATGTAAACTCTACCGCAAGTGTTCTGTTGTTGTTTTAAATACTAACTGTCCACATATTGCACAGACAAGAGTTGAAAAAAATGTTGCACAGTATCGAGACAAAACAAAAACTTGTTCATGTTTACCGACTTGTGCCGGGACATGGAATTGTTTGTGAAATAACAGACAAAACACAAAAGTCGCAAAATGATATATATATTATGCCAGATCTGTGTATCTGTCTGAAGTAATCTGTACAACCATTGAAGCACATCGGAATTTATATAAATTTAAATAAATTAAGAAATGAACAGCTTTTTTTCTCAAGGTCAACTATATGTTGCACCCTTCCCATCCAAGAACCCCATGATATTAAATTGGAGAGGGGAAAAGGTTGGAAAGTGTAAAAGGGGGCGGCAGGGAGACAAGAGAGAAACGTGGAGGGTGAAAAAGTGAGAGGGGGTGACTGAAATTGAAATGAACTCCTTTCATTTCAATTTCAGTCACCCCTCCCACTTTTTCCCCCTCCACGTTTCTCTCTCCCCCTCTACACTTTCCAACCTTTTCCCCTCTCCAATTTAATATCATGGGGTTCTTGGATGGGAAGGGTGCAACATATAGTTGACCTTGAGAAAAAAAAAGCCGTTCATTTATTCAAATTTATATAAATTCCGACGTGCTTCAAGGTTTGTACAGCGTTATCTCAGACAGATAGATAGATACCCACACAGAACTGGCTTAATATATATATATATATATATATATATATAATATATATTTGTCTGTGTATAACGCTGTACAAACAAAGATAAAAACGTTTAAGCACATCGGGGTTTATTTAAATTTAAATGAACCGGTTTTTTTTCTTATGGTCAACTTTATGTTGTGCTCTCCCGATCCAAGAACCCAAACAATATTAAGGTGCTTATTAAAAAAAAATGTAAGCGGTTAAAGCAAATTATACTTCATGACAACCGGACATTCACACAAAATTAAACTAGATGCTCCCATGACCCGTCATTTATGACGGGTCATCCCACTAGTGTTTTAGAATTGTCACCAATTTGTCTCGAAATACTGTGTTTATGTTTTGTCAGCTGATGCGGATCCGGCCGCCTAAGTAACAAGTCTGAAATAGGGTCATTCCTTAACACACATCAACCAAAAAATTGAACTCTTCAACCTTAACGTTACATATGCAATCAAACCGTGACAAAAATGACATTTCCATAGACAAGATGCGTAATACCTAGTACACACACCTGATAATTTAAATGCATTTAAATAATAAACGCGTTCTACAGAGCCCTGTGAAGGGCAAACAAACAATATATCAAATTCAATTTATTCAGTTAATTAATCTGAAATTATTGATTTAATTACTTAAATATAATATATAAACTATTGACAAAATAATGATTTAGTATTTCAATTTTAAAATATTAATAATAAAGTCAATTTTTATTTGGTTCATGTCCTTAACTGGATTCCGTATAATTCACCTAAACACATTTAATTTGAATTCATTTAACTCATGTGTGTACAAGGTATAAAAAACCCCATTGATTAAACGCAGCTTAATAAGGTATTTTTTTTTTAAATTTAATTAAGGGCCATCAACTTCATTCATGACGATACGATGTTCACGATATTCTGCTTCGTGCTAAGAAGTGTCGAGGCCCTTGGAGCCACGGCCTTTTTCACCGCGGCTTGGACAACAATTGCAGAAGTTTTTCCTGATGACATTTCCTATGTCTTCGTAAGTCTAAAACATAGCCAAGTCTATAGAACTCTGGTTATTCTCTACAGTTTGAAAACTAGAAGAGCAAATTAGATCACTTAAGGTGGCTCTCTATAGATATTTATTTTATACTAGTGGGGTAACCCGTCATAAATGACGGGAGCAAAATTCACACGCAATTGTGCGCATGCGCGTCGTTTTTTTTTTTCCTTTTTTTACTCCTTTCATTTCAATTTCAGTCACCCCCTCCCACTTTTCTCTCTCTCTCCCCTTCTACACTTTCCAACCTTTTTCCCCTCACCTCCTCCCACTTTTCTCTCTCTCCCCTTCTACACTTTCCAACCTTTTCCACTCACCCCTCCCACTTTTCTCTCTCTCTCCCCTTCTACACTTTCCAACCTTTTCCCCTCACCCCCTCCCACTTTTCTCTTCCTCTCCCCCCTTCTACACTTTCCAAAGGAAGAGAGTTCAACATATAGTTGACCTTGAGAAAAAAAACGGTTCATTTATTCAAATTTATATAAATTCCGACGTGCTTCAAGGGTTTTGTATAGTGTTACTACACACACACATACACATACATACACAGACCTGGGATATTATATACATAATTTGTCCCCTCGGATGGCGGGCCACTGCAGTGACTCTCAATCTTCTGTAGGAGGTCTCTTCCAACAACTGAGGTTTTGAGAAAATTTACGTTTTTCAAGGAAACGGTTTTCAAGAGAAACATAATTAAAAAATTCAAAGTGTTTTACAAATTACTAGAATAGTTGGTGATAATGGTAAAAGTTTTTTCAGTGACGATATCTTTCAAATTAAACTTTTTATGACAGTTTGAAAAAAAAAAAAAAAAAAAGAGTGAAAATAGCTTTTCATGAAATGCGAATGGAAAAAACCTAAAAACGGGTCATTTTTCAAACTGAACTGTAAAATGTTTATTGTTTACGACATTACCATGAAAAGACTTAATACAATCTTTTAGCATTCTAGTTTTAAAAAACAATTTGAATTTGTTCATAATGTTGTTTCTAAAAAAAAAGTGGCTAATTCTCCCATAGAGGTTGTTGTAACAATTACAATTAGTACTCTGCTAGCAGCCAAATAGGCCTATGGCAGAGGGACATAAAAGTCCACATTTGGATGCAAAAACTTTTAAGCTTTTTGCATCCAAATGTTACAAAAACATACATGGGGAAAAATAGCCACTGCAGTGGCGCCATCCGGGACAGGCAATTAGAAAACGGGACAAACCTAAGTTGGCTCCGCCCTTTTTATGACGAATGGCAACTTCTAATAGGTTGGTTATGGAGTCTCACGTCACATGCTCCGCCCTTTTCAACGTCGAACCACACAACAAACCAATTAGAAGTTGCCGTTCGTCATAAAAAGGGCGGAACCAACTTCTATTTGTCCCGATTTCTAATTGCCTGTCCATCAGGGTGGGAGAAAAGCAAAATAAATATCTATAAAGCCACTTTAGTTTAGGGAGTTTTTATTTTGATATTTTTAAAATTTTAAAAATTGTTGTCAAAAGACAAAAAAAAAACGTCTCAGTGTATATTTTTCTAAAAAAGAAAAATCAATCAAAAAAGAGGGTCATAATGATTTATGTCATGTACAAATTTAGACCTCCCAAAAGTCAAAATGTACCAACAAAAAAAGAAATGTTTGTCTTTTGAATCGATTTCACTTTCGATTAAATAAAAGCACTTCTTTAGACATTGATTTATAACTTTGGTTATATTTCGAATATTAGAAGCATAACTTTAACAAGAACTTAAATAAAGCAAACAGATTATATATAGTAAATTAAAAAAAGACGGTGGGCCACGTGTTTTTAGTGACATTATATTTCCCCAAGTCCCAATTCATTAGCTAATTTCACATATAAGTCAACAGCCATTTTACTCAAATTGAGACTTTTAGTTTTTTTTTTAAATAAAATTTCATGAAGTGGGAAAAAAACCTTAAAGCTGGTATTACACTAGCAAACTCCAATGCAATTCAACTTGCAATGCAACCTATGATGTGACTTGCAACTAGAACTTTGTAATAAACTTCTATATCACACTCTATGCAACCTAAAGTTGCCAATTCCAAGTTTTCAAAATTTCGTTTATGTCAAGGGGCCGACACATTCGGGTGAATCTCGTACGGTATCGGAAGCCATTTTACTTTTAATCCGCGTTTTACTGAATTTTTAAAATTTCAAATTCTATTCTGGATTATCCAGTAAAATTGCAGCTAAAAAGTAAAATGACTTTCCATCCACACGATTCTGCTGTGAATCTTAGTGAAAATCGGAAATGATTTTCGGTTCAATGTCTGCCCCCTTGGTTTGTGTCCATATTGTGACCAACTAAGAGGAAAGTTCATAAACCGGAAGTCATAAAACCGGGAATTCGTTCAATATTTACATATGTCATTTCCGGCAAACGGCCTGATTGGTTGTTTGTCAGAAAGTTTACTTGAAAAGTCTCTCAGAAGTTGAACATGTGCAACTCAATGAGACTTGAGTTTGACACTAGTTAAAAGGAAAGTTTTATCAAGTTGCATGTAACATATATCACACTATAAACAATGGAAGTTGCATGTCACATTGCATATTTCATCGCATTAAAAGTTGCTAGTGTAATACCGGCTTAAGGCCTTGTTTAAATTTGGGTGAAAATTTCAACAGGTGAGAAATGAAACAACACGTGGCCCCCCCGCCCCCCCTCCCCATTCACTATCATAGGCGGAGGCCACGTATGTTCTATTTTACAAGTTGAAATTATCAAAAAAAAGTTCAAATTTTCTCCACCAGTGGAAACAAGGCCTAAAGATATATTTTTTTTTTTAAAAAAGCAAAATAATCAAAAGTTCCCATTTTCAGCATCTTAGCAGCACTTAAAAGAGAGTAACAATTAATATTATTAAAATATGTGTTACAAGTTGTAATCAGTTATTATGACATCTATGTATGTCATAACTTATTATAATTATTAATAAGTAGACGGTTCACGACTTTTCCTGCGTGCACGAACACGTGTACACGACAATTTTAATTAAGGAGCCCACACACCACTTGAAAAAAGTCCATTTTCTTTGATAAGCTTATTCGAACCAATAATAAAAAAAACATAACTGAAGGGGGTACAGAGTGCCTCAGAAATAAGATCGTAAACGTGTAAACGTACGACCTTGGATAACTTCAATGAGAAATTCAAACTGAATTAAGCCCCTATCACACTAGCAACTTTTGATGCAATAAAACGTGCAATGTGACATGCAACTTCAATGTTTATAGTGTGATATGACATGCAACTTGATAAAATTTTCCTTTCAACTAGTGTCAAACTCAGTCTCACCGAGTTGAACAGGTTCAACTTTGAGAGACTTTTCAAGTAAACTTTCTGACAAACAACCAATCAGGCCGTTTGCCGGAAATGACATGTGTAACACTGAACGAATTCCCGGTTTCATGACTTCCGGTTTATGAACTTTCCTCTTAGTTGGTCACAATATGGACACAAACTAAGGGGGGCGACATTGAAGAAAATCATGTACGATTTTCACCAAGATTCACAGCAGATCGTGTGGTTGGAAAGTCATTTTACTTTTTAGCAGCATTTTACTGGATAATCCAGAATAGAATTGAAATTTTAAAATTCAGTAAAACGCGGATTAAAAGTAAAATGGCTTCCGATATCGTACGAGATTCACCCGAATGTCTGTCCCTTCACATAAACAAAGTTTTGAAAACTTAATTGGCAACTAGGTTGCATAGTGTGATATAGAAGTTTATTACAAAGTTCTAGTTGCAAGTCACATCACAGGTTGCATTTCAAGTTGAATTGCATAGGAGGTTGCTAGTGTGATAGGGGCTTTACAGTATGTGCTCGCAAATAACAGCTTTGTGCATATTCTTGTAGGAAGTCCACTATAGGCCATTGGCTTCCACTAAAGCCTCGTTTTCACAATGATAGTTTCTGTCATGACAGCAGCAACTATTGCGAGAACTATCATCGTGAAGACCAGTGCAAGATAGTCTGCTATAGCACTGTCGCGATAGCACTATCACACCAGGAACCCGGACTGGACTTGTAAAATGTTACCGGGAAACACTTGAGGGTGGCGCTGGCCCCCTAGCTGTACCACTACCATTGTAGGCCTTCTCTCACAATATACGCTTATTCGTAATCGCAACTAGTCTAATAGGGTCGCGATGTAGTATATGGGACCACGTTTCTGAGTGGGTGTATCAAAAAGGGTGTATTTGCCCACTGCATTTGAGGATTTGAATATTAAAAATCCAAAATTTCATTGAAAATAATTGCAAATTTGTTGTTTTTACCTGAAATTTACAATTAGGGGCGCCCTCATTTTAATATTTGGAAAACATTTGTTCTGCCAAAACCATTTATTACCTATTCCAAGTAATTGTCATGCCATGAGTTGCAAAATTTAAAAAAAATTCAATCGTTTAATTGTACATGTATTTTGATGGGGGGAGGGGGCGCACACAGTGGGGGGGGGGCGCACCGAGAAATTCCCCATTTCCCTGTGGCCCAGTCCGGACCTGTATCACACTATCTCGTTTGACTAGATAGTTGATAGTACTATTGCGACAGTGATAGTAACTATCATAATTACTATCACCGTTCATACAAAACTGTCCTAATACTAATAGTTGTTGAGTGACCACTTTTTCGAGAAATATTCACTTTGTAGGGAAATTGAGCTCCTGGAGGCAGAGAGAGGCAACACTGTTGTTGACAAATGATATCTGTGAAGAAGACGTCACACTCTATCACGTGATGTGTGTCAAAAACGTGGCCTTTGCCTATATATGATGGTAAACGGACGGCGGCCACGTGTACTCTTTATTTTTCACCAGTTGTAATTTTCAAAAAAAATTCAAATTTACACCCCAATGGAAACAAGGCATTAGGTAGAAAGAAAAAAAAAATTAGTACACTTCAATGTGAGCAAAATTCGTTGCATAAAGCACGTATAATATAACAGAAACTCAATTTCTCCACGTGACGAGCAAGTGTCACGCGGCATATTATTTTGCATTTGCTATTGGATGGATTAGCTTAAATGATCTTTACCTTGTATAGATAGACATATGCTTGCTCAGCCACTCCAAGTCAATTGTACAAACTCAAAACAATGCTGGGTCGCGGTTTAAGTTCCAAATGTCAGAAGAAATCATTTAAAACCTTTAGTTTTGAAAACCAAATTTAAAAAGTTTTTTTTTTTTTAGAAACTAGAAGTGTAAAACAAAAAAAAAACGTGTAGTTAGCAAATAAACATTAGACAAGAATTGTTCAAAAAGCAACATTTCAGTTCTGAAATAGCTTCTTTTATATTTAATTGAATTTGAATAATTTCTCTGCAAGCAGCCCTGAGGCAAGGTCCACATAGGTAACCAAGGAATTTCCCCGCCCCCCCAAAGCCGGTGCTATAGAATAAGAATGCGAGGTGACGTTGGCATACAGGCAATTAGAAATCAGGACAAACAGAAGTTGGCTCCGCCCTTTTTATGACGACCGGCAACTTCTAATTGGTTTGTTGTGTGATTCGACGTTGAAAAGGGCGGAGGAGCATGTGACGTCAGACTACATAACCAACCAATTAGAAGTTGCCGGTCGTCATAAAAAGGGCGGAGCCAACTTCTGTATGTCCCGATTTCTAATTGCCTGTCAAAGCTGAAATGAGTAGATTCTCGAAATATGCTGGTGGGTCAGAGATTCAGTGAACTTAAGAGAACTCCTGATGAGCCTTATAAAGCTTTATTTTACGTTGATGCAAACGTTTTTCTTATCTTCAAAGGGCCTCATGGAGACGTTTGTAGGTCTCGGCATGTCAGTGGGACCAGCTTTGGGTGGAGCATTATATTCAGTAAGTTATAAAATAATTAGGAAATATGAGATATTCTTATTTTAAACCCGTTTTTCTTTCTAGTTAGGAGGTTACGAACTGCCATTTTACAGCCTAGGATCCTTCATGATGGCCACCGTGCCGGTTTGTCTCATCATTTTGCCCGATCCACAAATCAAAGGTAAATCTCAAGATTCCAAAATTAAAAAAAGAGCTATAAAAGTCAAAACGGACTGTTTCTTTTAACGCGAGTATTTTAGAAGACTTAGATGATAGTAACAGCCCCTCTCTTCTAAAACTACTCAGTGTTCCGAGAGTCCTCATCGTGTCACTTGTCGTAACGGTTCTTTGTGGAATTTGGGGATTTTTGGATCCAACTCTGGAGCCTCATTTAAGTGATGTACGTAAGAATGTTTCGAGAGTACACCTTTATAACCGTATTCGGTATTACATTCCGTTTTAAGAGGCTAGATACATCGTTTAGTTCAAAATTTCTCCGAATGTAGGCGCTGCGATTGTTGTTGATTGAAAAACGGTTTTTTAACGTTTTTTCTCCCGGTTCGAAGTCACATAATAATTAATAGAAAAATAATTTCGCGTGCTAACCTTATAAAAAGAAAACATTGTGAAGCCAGTAGATTAATGCACGTAATAATTATTTTGTTATTGTTCTGAGTTGTTTTTAACGGGAGTTCTTCAAATGTTTGGGTGACGGTTTTTTGCTCCTATGGGAAAAAACATGGAGTTAAAAACTCCAATTAACACAATCCAGTTAACATGGAGTTAAAAAAACGTAAGATTTTAAATGTTATTTAAAAATAGAAAGCCCTTTTAAAATTTAGAAAAAGGAATAATCCTGAAGGCAATAAACACATGTAAGTACGTGCTAATTTTTCTGATTGCTCTAAATCATTTTTAATCAGAGTTCTCTTAACTTTTGTTGGACGGTGTTTTAGTCCTATGGGACTTAACATGGAGTTAAAAAACGTACGATTTTAAACGTTATTAAAAAATAGAAGGACCTTTTCACAATTTATAAAAAGGAAACATCGTGAAGCCAATACATGAATGTATTTGCTAATTATTTTGTTATTGTTCTAAATCAGTTTTAACGAGAGTTTTTCAAATGTTTGTGGGACGGTTTTTGATCCAATGGGATTTAACATGGGGTTGAAAAAACGAACGACTTTGAACCTTGTTTAAAAATAGAAGGACCTTTTCAAAAATTATATAAATCGAGCACGTAAACAGCAATACTTTTTATTGCATTTTGCGCTTTACTGTATTTTAATTGAGCGATTGTGAGGCGATTTCTTTCAGTTTTAGTAACACCATATAAGAACACTCATTTGTCTCGTTGTCGTCTGCTCAAAACAACAAGATGGACGTGGATCTAGGCTCTTAAGGTGCCAAGCTTTTGTTAGATGCAACAAGTTAAATTTCAGAGTATGTTTGAAATTGATGGTTTACTTTAAAATAGCCAAAGTTGAATTTCTTTTAAAAATAGCTTATTAAGAGCTGGATACTAAAACCTTGGCACCTATTCTCTCTACCACATTCATGCGGACAAAATTACTGTGCCAAACTTTTTAGGTACATCTAATAGTATATTTTCTGAAAGTTTGTCATTCTGTTTGTATGTCCGAAGCATCCTAATCTCACAAATGGCACAACATAGTACAATGAAACTTTTACAGGGCATTCATTCTACTGCCGATTTCTAGGTCAACACAACATATTTCAAGTCGCTGCTATGTGGTAACCCTTTACGAGTTATGGGCATTTGATTATTATTTATTGTATGAAACGTTTTGGCCGGGCACTGAAGCTAGTAATATATAAAAGCGATTAAGCGTGTTATCTTCGGATGTAAACACGTGAAATAGTGAAATTGTTAGAGGTTTAAATTCCTGGATGCATAAATATATTTTTATTAGAGGTGGGACGAATCCTAAATTTTCTCGAATCCGAATCCTAAAAGGTTCTCGAAATCTCTCGAATCCTTCATATAAGAATCCTATATTATTCATTAAGAAGATACAAATAAATGAAATAATATTAAATTGTTAATAATAAAAAAACAAGTGTAACACTCAGGGTCGCCACAAGGTGATGAAATTGGTGATCCGCATTCGAACGCTTCTATTGGACAATTTGGACGCCAATGGAGTTAAAACTAATTTTACCAAAGTTTTTAACAGTTTTTTTAAAGGTTCGGATTCGAAAGACTTGAAAGACGAAAAAAACACGCAACGATTCATGTTTTCGAATCTCGAGTTTTTTTCAAGATTCGCGAGATTTGAGGATTTGAATATGTCCCATCCCTCATTTTTGCGATACAAATCAGAATGAATTTCAATGAAAACTTAACATATAAAACACATCTTCACAATCATTGTCGACCGTCACCATTTGAACAAAAGTAACACTACACTAAATCATCCTGGTACCTGACTTCCACCATACATGTATACCACCCATACCACCACCACCACAAAACAACTTTATAATAAGAAAGGTCAGTGAACACAAAAATTTCTGGTTGTAAGTTTAAAATTCAGAAAAGTTTTCCAGGTAATTTTGTCCATGTTGGGTAACAAAGTCAAGAACAAAATTTGAAACCACTCTTTATTGCTATTCTAACAAATGTTGTTTTCCTGTAGTTTGGTGTTAAACCGGAAACAACTGGACTTTTATTCTTATTAATGGCAGCAACATACAGTATAACGTGTCCTATTATAGGGCGTATCGGAGATAAATGGGTAATTATACCTTAATTAAGTCCTAGAACAAATTTTCTAGTCAATTTGCAAAACCACCAATTAATTCTGCAGTAAATTTTTTTACCTAATTCATGAAATTTAGCTACTTTTTATGTATATCTTGAAACTAACAATTGACTTTCTACAGGGTTACAAGTACACAATGATGAGCATAGGATCACTGTTAACAGGAGGTTGTCTCCTTCTCATGGGACCTTCGGTAGCCTTACCCTTCATACATACGTAAATATATAGAGAAATAAACCTCAGAGGAAACATTTCTGTTTACTCAAAAGTTTTCTTTCTAAATTTTTACAGTAACATGTCGCTCAACACCTTAGCACTTTTGTTATTAGGAATAACTTTAGGAATTGGTGTCATTCCTACATTCCAAGCAATGCTCGATGCTGCATAGTTAGTATATTATTTTTTTTTACAAATTAGGCTAACTAGATTATTACGGCCGATTCTAACAACCTTCAGTCGAAGATCCACTGAGGTTCATTTATATCTTATACTCTGTGATCAATAGGGCTCGAATTTTTGTGCAATGTCAAGCAAATGTTTCTGAAACTGTGGCCCAAGGGCCAATTTTGAAGTAACAATACCATTTAGATCGTGTTTTTTCTCTCAATCAAAACCACCTGGTTAAAGGTTAGAAATCTTAGTTGACAGCTCATAGTAACCAGCTTTTTTGATTAGAAAAAAAACATAATTGCAGATGTTCTAATGATGATGATGATGACTACTTTATAATTGGAACTTAAGTCACAAATTGAGAAAAATTTGCTTGATATTGCATAAAAATCCGGGCCCTAGTGATCAACTTAACTTTTGATAGAATCGGCTGTTAAACGGTTTAAGTTAAGTGATCAGTAGATTTTTCATCTGCATGTATGATCCAGCCTCAATTCTAAATAATATGAAAATATGCGTTTGTCTTTATGACTTATAGTGAAGGAGGTTTCGAAGAAAATACCGTTACTTACGGCCTGATATCGAGCGTATTTTCGGCCACATCCTCCTTAGGGTATGAATTTTGTTTATTAATAAATTGCGAAGCGAAACAATAAATCTTTTTTTTTTGTATTTAAAAGAGAATTTCTTGGTCCTTCTGTCGGAGGTGTTTTATTCGAGTACTACAGTTTTGATTTCGCATGCACGTGTATTGCGATTGCAACGGCAACAACTGTAAGTCTAAAGCAGTAATCAGTGATCACACTGACTATATACAACTATTTATATATATATTAAGCCAGGTCTGTGTGTGAGTGTGTGATTAACGCTGTACAATTTATATAAATTTAAATGAATAAATGAACCGCTTTTTTTCTCAAGGTCAACTATATGTTGCACACCAGAACTCCATGATATTAAATTGGAGAGGGGGGAAAAGGTTGGAAAGTGTAGAAGGGGGGGGGGGGGGGGAGAGAGAAACGTGGAGGAGGAAAAAAGGGGGAGGGGGAAACTGAAATTGAAAGGAAAGGAGTAAAAAAAGGAACAAACGACGCGCATGCGCACACCAGAGAAAATGAAAAACTCATTTTCTCTTTCAAATGTAAAAAAGGGGAGGGGATAATAGTAGCAAAATTAAACTACAGTTTATCACAGGCAACTGTGCCCAGCATTAGAATTTTATGAACGTCATCAATTTCTAATTGGGTTTGTTACTTGGTCTGACGTCATAGGAAAAGAAATTCTAATGCTGGGCACAATTGCCTGTGAATTTTGCTCCCGTCATTTATGACGGGTTACCCCACTAGTGTGAAAATAAATAGCAAACAATATGCAATTATAAACTTTTTTGTGCTTTATTTGTTTTGTCTTAATATTTTTTTTTGTAATTATTCATTAAAATTTAGGTGATAATCTAATTTTTTTTTTTAAATAAATTTGAAATGTTTGCCATATGATAAAGTCCTAAAAAAAGAACAAAATTAAGTATCAGTGTAGCCATTTTCAAGATTTTTTGAATTTTTTTTTTCAGCTGATAAATTGCAAATATTATTAATCTTAATTAAAACAAACTTTGTTAAGACAAAATTGACAATTTTTTTTTACATAAAAGATGTTCTAAAATATATATACTTTTATTTTTAAATAAAGATTCCCATGAAATATTTACAGAAATTAATGAAATTTAGCTGTAACGTGGTTGCTATTCACATTCCCATAGTTGTATTTAACAGTAAGATTTGAAAAATATGTATGTATGCTAGAATTTAAACAGTGCTTGCTACTGTGGTTCAAGAGAATGTCACAATCACAATCATTGTTTATTTACGAAACATAGCTATGTCCTAAGGCTGCTGCTTTTAGTATACTCTCACCCTCGGTATTTCTCTTCCCATAACCCCAACCCCCATGCACCCCCCTCATATGCTTTCCCATCTCTACCCACATGCCCATTAAAGTTCTCAACAATGATGATCTGTTCATCCCTACATAGATCCACACCAGGTCATGAAATTGCTCCCAGGATTCCCTTTTACTGGTACTATCATATCCTAACTGGGGGGGGGGGGGGCACATGCACTGAGCACATTTAAAGTTTTGCCTCCACAAACTACTTTTACCATTATTATTAACCTGCTGGTTATTCGCCTAACCTCTACCACCACTTTGTCGAAGTTAATGATCTAAGAAGACAATCCCCCCACTCCATTTCTACCGTCCTTGCTACCTGCAAAAATTAGTTAACTATCCCCTATGTCCCTGGTTCTATCCCATTCCATCTTGTCTCCTGCAAACATGCAAATACTTTGATGTTGATGCTGGACTTGTCTCTTTCGCCCCAGCCGTCCACTGGGGATGGGGGGAAGACTGCTTTAAGATAATTGAAAGAATTGAAAATCATTCACTGATATTTGAAGTCATGTTTTCCTTTTTATTTCTTTAGGCAGTGGTAGTTGCTATTTCAATATTATTTCGTCGAACTTATGAAGACAACAAATCGGAATGGTCAAATTCGACATCGACATCATCTCACAAACGACCAAGGGTCAGTTTAACAGACAGTGGAGTTTTTGCAAGCAATGAAAGGACTCCTCTATTGACTTCGAGTATTTAAGAAACTTACCTCAAAATATTTGGAGCCTCAGTTAAGTTAACTGAAATCATCGTTTTAAAAAGCTGTGATCATAGGACAAAATTCACTGCATTAAGACACCGTAACAGTGAAATTCTGTTTACAACTAGAACGTCTCAAATTTCAATTAGACAACGTACTTTTAAAATAACGTCAGATGGTTAAATTTTCACTGTGAACAATTAAGAGAAACTTCAAAATTTTTTAGAAATCAATTTGTATAAAAAACCGCATACAGACCAACCTCGCAAGCCCTTCTAGAACAGTTCAGGACCAGTTCTAGAACTGTTCGCGAACTGGTACAAAGTTTACTCGTGAGGCGGAACATCAAAGGATTGGTTCTCTCTCGAACATCTGCCGAACAGAGAACCCGATCTAGACGTGAGCGAGCTCGTCTCGCAAGTTTAGAATTATTACAAACAATTTGTACAAACAAATTTAACAATGCGAACTCTTGTGGAACTAACAAAAAAAAAATATCAAACGCTGTTTGCCATGCAAACGTGAACACGCTAATGTTTCGATGTAGACGGTAAACTGGCGGGCAGCTCTCGAACAATTCCTGAGCAGTTCGCAAACATCTAATTTTGGATGTTACTAACTGATTTTCCATGATGATACATTTAAAAATAAACTTTGTAAGTTACATACAATCAGCTTGTATACGTTTTTACTATGCCTTTTAATAATGCTACATTTGGACTGTTGTCCCTCTGCCTAAGGATACTTCACTGCTTGGTGACATTTACGATTGTATTTTCCAAACTGTTATACAATTGTATTTTTTTTTTAAAAAAACGAGCGTCATAAAATACTTTTAGCCATTTGGCTATTCAAGTGACTACGCATTGAATTGAATGTAAGGAAAGAATGACACATGCCGAAAAAAAAAACCCCCACTGAATTTCACTTTGTAAGGCATTTTTACCAGAAGCGACATATATCTTTCAGTGCAAAGGAACACCAAATTTGCGAATTTGTTCAATACTATTGATATTTTCTGGTGATTTTTCAGCGTGTGTGATTCTTCCGTTTCTTCCTGTAAAAAAAAGCTTGCGTGATAATATATTTTTATACAAAGAAAAATACGCAATAGCTCAAAATCAAAAATAATATTTGTAAAGTTCAAATAAAACTTAAAAAGACCTATTTACCTTATATGCCAATAAATGTTTTTCATTGTCGAATTTCAACTTTTTCATTTTAGTTCCACCTTAACAATAAATTCATAAAATAGCAGTGTTTTTTAGTTTTGAATGCAAAAATTAAACGTTAAGAGCCTAGATCCACGTCCATTTTGTTGTTTTGAGCAGACGACAACGAGACAAATGAGTGTTCTTATATAGTGTTACTAAAACTGAAAGAAATCGCCTCACAATCGCTCAATTCAAATACAGTAAAGCGCAAAATGCAATAAAAAGTATTGCTCTTCACGATCTCGATTTATATAATTTTTGAAAAGGTCCTTCTATTTTTAAACAAGGTTCAAAGTCGTTCGTTTTTTCAACCCCATGTTAAATCCCATAGGATCAAAAACCGTCCCACAAACATTTGAAAAACTCTCGTTAAAACTGATTTAGAACAATAACAAAATAATTAGCACATACATTCTTGTATTGGCTTCACGATGTTTCCTTTTTATGAATTTTGAAAAGGTCCTTCTATTTTTAATAACGTTTAAAATCGTACGTTTTTTTAACTCCATGTTAAGTCCCATAGGAGCAAAAAACCGTCACCCAAACATTTGAAGAACTCCCGTTAAAAACAACTCAGAACAATAACAAAATAATTATTACGTGCATTAATCTACTGGCTTCACAATGTTTTCTTTTTATAAGGTTAGCACGCGAAATTATTTTTCTATTAATTATTATGTGACTTCGAACCGGGAGAAAAAACGTTAAAAAACCGTTTTTCAATCAACAACGATCGCAGCGCCTACATTCGGAGAAATTTTGAACTAAACGATGTATCTAGCCTCTTAAGATACTTCCAAACTATGCCCATCGGCCTTAAATCGGCATTGCCGTCCGGCTTTGTGGAATAGAAACAGACATGTCAGTCGGCATTGCTGACAGGACGATCAGCGTGCCATATCAAGTGACGACTGTGTCGTAGGGACGTACTCCCTGCTGTGTGGCATCCTGTTCAGTCGTGGTCGCAATTACAATTTTAAATTCACTGCACCCCGAGAAGTGTGGACGTCGAGGTATTTGCAATAAAGGCGATCGGCCTTTGGCGAGCGGCGATGCCGATTTCATGCAGCCAACCAGTATAGCTTGGAAGCACCATTAGACTGCATATTGTTTTTCTGTAGCTTTAAAGCTAAGCTTCGGAAGGCTTTTTGTAGTTTTTCACATAACTACATGATTGCGTTTTAATGCGTCTGCGATTGTTTCACACTATCGGTCAAACTACGCTCACACTCTCGGGATACTAACGCTCCAAGGTAAAACAAATTGGTAAATGTTTTTCTATTTTTAAAAACTATTTCAAAATCGCAAATTTCTAACTCTTATGTTAAACTCCATTGAGTATGCGCGCTCGTTAGAAAATCCACATCCATTAAAATGTCAATAAAAATACCTAAAAATAATTTTAAAAAAACCCACAAGTAAACCACAGTGAAGCCAACACATTGTCGCATGTGCTGATTTTTGTATGGTTTTTTAAAATTATTTTTACGAGCATTTTAATGGATGTTTTTGCTTAGGAGCACATACTCAATGGAGTTTAACATAAGAGTTAGAAATTTACGATTTTGAAATACTTTTTAAAAACAGAACCGCACTTAACAATTTTTGTCATTCTATCACTCGATCAGTATATATTTAAGGTGCACGTCGCACTTTGAACCTTCAAAATTGGACAACTTTTTAAATATGAAAAAATAAATATATTGCCGCGACTACATTTTGACGTCAATATGCAGCAATCACTTAATTGCTTGCAATTAAATTATAAACCAAACTCAAGGAGCACTTTTAAAGCCACATGAAGAAAATATGCAGTTTAACCTTAAGATTTTAAAATCTGGAAATCAATTGTTACGATCATACGACACGGATTGGCACACACAAACGACTTCTAAAAGACTTTTCGGCAACAAAATGAAGTCGAAGGTCGCTGGGTTGTCGCTGTAATGTATTTTCTATAGAAAGACCCCAACCTTGGCACACAATTAAAAGTAGCATGTGTGCCAAGGATGGTGCCGTTCCATAGAAAATACACTGTGAAGACATCCACCGCGACCTTCGGCTTTTTTTTTGTCGCCAAAGTCTTTTAAAAGTCGCCTGCCTGCATGCCAAGAGCACGCACAAATTGGCAATGTGGAATAATGACGTCAAAATGACATTACTGCAACAAACAAAAAAATTGCACTGAGAAATACGACATTCGCTGTGATGTCATTATTCCGTTTGAGCGTCAATTAATCGTACGATGATCGTAACCAGGACTAAACAGTACAACTGTTTTAAAATAAAATACGTAAAAAAAAATTCATAAAAAAATAAGGAGTCGATACTCAACTTATTGAGTAGCAAAAAGGCACGTTTTTATGTCGAATGTGTTAGACTGAAAAGCAATTATATAATTTTTGTATTCGTACTTTTTTTTATTGATTGCTCTCGTACAAAGCGAGCAGTAACATTAATAATATAATTGTATCACGTTAGTATAGTTTCATGGTAAAAAAAAAATGTCAGACCCAAAAATTGATCATAATTTGTTCTTTCGACTTTTATCATTGTGACAAAAAGTACGAAGAAGAAAGAAAAAAAAAAACCGCAAATAAACTTCGACTCAAATTCGAATCTTAAAATCACTTTTACATTCAGTTTAACTTTATACAAACGACTTTTAAAAAGTAAAAATTGTTTCATCGAGCGTTTCCCAAAATTTAGTAAAGTGCATACTACCTAGACCAGTTTGGGGGATATCGCGGCATACCATCTAGGTTAGGCCTATTATTGCCATATCTGCGAACCACCAATAAAAATAGTACATAACAAATTTTAAAGCTGTAAGGTGTGTTTAGGCTAGGGGTGTTTCGGGTGCTAAAACATCCACCAAAATAAAAAATATTTAATGAAGACGTTTCGTAAACAGCTGATTTTCGAACTCTGATTAATTTATTCTTCGCACATCGGATCGGAACGAATCAGGGGTTTTTTTTTTTTTTTTTGGATAACAAGCAGTTCTCTGGAGCTCCGCCGACGTGGTGTTTCCAATCTAAGCTAGTGTGTGAGACTCCATTGAAACGCTTGTTATAAAAATATTACGATTCGATCCGTTCCGATTGTTGTGTGCAACTTTCTTAAAAGAGAAATCGAAACTGTGTTAGAAACAAGAACGAGAGCTCAATCACTTAATAGCATATTAAGTGATTGAGCTCTCGTTCGTGTTTCTAACACAGTTTCAATTTCTCTTGATGTTGTTATTGTTCGTAATTTATTTAACGTCCTTTTAAACATTTCGGTCATTATGGGACACAAGTACACCAATTCACAAGTCAATCAGTCTATTTATGAGTAAAATATTCAAGTCAGGACCTCGATCCTAAGCGAAAGTATTTGCCAAGAATGTTTTCTTTGATCAAGAGCGAAAGTTAGAGGATCAAAGGCGATCACACATTGCCCTATGGTATATAAAATGCGTATTTTTTTAAAATGTTCTTCTTACGAACCATGCAATATATCACATACCACACTTTGGGAAACACAGATATAATCAATAAATACTCTCGGTACGATACGGTAAATAAAACAAACCCATGTTCGTGTTGTTCACTTAATTCTTAATTATTATTATTAATATTCACTATTGGCATATTAACATAATCAAATTTACTGTTTGCAAAATGAACTAAATGAATTTTTAAGCTACGATGTTATTATGCCGTAAACATATTTCCCTAACTAGTGAGGCAGCTTTGTACTTCTAAGAATAACCTGTTACGTTCTCGCCACTCAAAATATTCCGTGGCTGTTCAAAGCAATTTATTTCATTCCTTTGACGTAGGGAAAAAAAATTTAAAATATGAAGTTTCTTTGAACGAATAAAAACACCAAATACTTCCATGATTTATATCTTTGAAAATAAACGAGTCATGGACGTTTGTGTCACGCACAATAGAGGGATAAGTCTGAGGAAGGTCTGAACAAGGTATGTAGAACAACGAAAACGTCAGTTTCACATTTTATTTTACCCCTTTTTAAGTATAAAAGCCACTTCACACACAACACTTGGTGTCGTCACAAAGTAGCACCGCGTAGTTGGTGACGCGGCTCGCATCACACGGACCTCTCCTTGGAAAACAATGGAATGTTACATCATTGCACGCCACTGGTAATGACCTAGATCACCATTGACAAACAGGCAGTGATAGCCACTCGTGGATGAACTCGAACACACATCCAGTGGCGTAGCTAGCGTTTTGTGCCGCCCTGGGAGCTCCTTGAGTTTGCCGCCAATACCTCACGAAAAGCACAACACGATACACATCAGTGGCACAACCAGGATTCTGATCTGGGAGGGGCCAAACGACAATTGTCGATATCCAGTGATCGAAATAGTTTATATAATTTTATATTAATTATGAAATTATTAAATAAACCAGTACCCGGACTTAAAAGCATAATGCCGGATTGCAGAATACATTCCACAAGCGCAGCGAGCGACAAAAATTTCATAATTTCTTTTTGGGCCATCTTAAGAGTTTTATAAAGCTACATTCTACTACTGCATCCCGACAGGAAAAAAAACTTTTCTTTTCGTTAGTGCCGGTTCACAAAAAAGTGCAGCCCGGGGGCGGACAGCTCCCCTAGCTACGCTAGTGCACACATCGCCACTATGGAGCAAAAAGAAATGGTGGCAGTGTCCCGTGTGAACACGCCCATAGTAATCAACGGTCAGCTAAAAAGGAACACATTTTGTGGCGACGCAAAATGTTCCGTGTGAAGCGGCTCTAAGGCTTGGCCTATACTTGGTGAAACGTTACTATACGATGCTAAGCGAAGAATCATTACCTTTATAGTATCGCTTAGCATCGCAAGCGTTGAAAAACTCCTCAGAACAGCTTCGTTGTCTTTCAAAAACAAAAAAGCCGAGTTGTGACTCGTTGATAAGATCTTTTCATTCAATAAGATAGATTAAAATAATATCAAAATATTGCGCGAAGGGGAAAAAACGTTATTTTATCACAGCAAAAGCCAACGAAAGGTGAAAGTTTTGCTGCGAAAGTTATTTTTTTTTGTTCGTTTCACAGCTCTTTCGACGACTATAAACCAACTTCTAATGAAGTTTCAGACTAAGAGTTGGTTTATACTTGGGAGGAAAAGCCGCAAAATAACTTTCGCTGCAAAAAAATTTACCCTTTGTTACGGTTTGCTGCGATATAATAGTTTAACATTCGCACAATATTTATCAAAGAGACTTTGCAGCCCATCACAGCTCAGCTTTCTGTTTCTGCAAGACAACCAAACTGTTCTGACTAGTTTTTTTATAAGAATTCGTGTCATTGCATGTGAATAGTGAAGTACAGTATAGTATGAACACAACGAAACGATGTTTTGCGAAGCTAAGCGAAACGAAGACAATAACACTTCGTCGCTTCGCACCATGTAGCAACGTTTCACAGACCAACCTTAACAAGTTCTTTCTATAAAGCAAAAGTACCTCACTCTAGCCATTGCACTTCTGGCAAAGTAAAATCTACTCGGGTTGCGGGCTTATTTTACTGAAATAAATTGATTATTAACAAAGTTAACTTTCTGAAACAAAAAAATTAAATAAATACGAAAGTTAATTTGCTCCGTATGAAAAATATTTTTAAGCAATATATTGAAAAGTGGTAAAATTGTTAAATCATTTAGGACATGAAAAAATATAAAAATACAAATTACTATTTTTTTTTTTTAAAAAGCGAAATTTTTTCTCGTTGCTAATTTAGAATTATTATTCGTTACGAAAAACATCCACTTAACGAACGTTTGCACGAATTTCGTATCCCAATTCAAATATGGGAAGAAAATAACAATATTTCAATGTTTCAAGTGTTAATTGTCAGATTGTAAACACGACCTTTTTTTTTTTATCGAGAAATGAAAAAAACCATTCTCCGGAGACAAGAAAATATATATAAAAAAAATAACAGAAGACAAAAATTGACAAACCGTTTAACTTTGAACATAAGTTACAAATCTTCATCACCGATTCCTTCGAAGACATGATTTTCAACCAATGACTTTTGAGAACTGGACGTTCGGACGGAAGACTTGGTGGACATCGAAGACAACTTCTCCTAAGACGATATAAAAATGATAATTATCGAAGGATAAAGGTGAACAAGTGTTCCACATTTTCTTACTGATAATTTCTTCATCGAGGAATCCCTCGATATCGGCCTTTGTTCGCAACTCTGCCGAAGCATTCAACATAAAAACATAAAATATGCAGTTTACAACTTTTAAAACTTTTCACGGTAGCGGATTCAGCCTCCTTTTAATTTAATTTGTTTGCATGTGATTTTTAACACAAAAGTAACATTAGATAAAAGTCCATTAACAACTTACCGATGCATCGACAACTGCATCTGCAGACGGCGACCTACTCAAACAAATCTGATGGCTACTACCATCCCTTTTCATGTAACTCCAGCTACCGGTACGAACTCTATCCTGAGGCTAAAAACATTAAAAAAAAAATAAAACACGGGTAAATTTAACATGGAAGTTAAATGTGCAGGGTTTCAGGTTCGAACAGCATGTTCATTCCTGACTGGTTTACATTAGAAGAAAGTGCACAGAAACGAGAAAAAAAAATAACTTTTGCATCGAAATCCTCCCATTTAATTAACTGTCGTTAGGTTAAAGTACTAAGATAATGTTTTCCATTTCGCACGACTTCATTTCATTCTGATGTTTAACAACGCGCATTTTTTTTGAAGAAAAAAAAACAACTCGTGCTACTGGCTGATTTGCACAATTATTACATTCGATATACTAGATACGTACGCGTGCAATAGAAATACAATGGGATGGAACTAAACCAGAATAGATGGGACAAGTGGGACTAACAGAATGGGTAGGACTGATACGAAGGATGGCGGTACCCATAGGACTGATGGGCTGGATGGTACCCGTGGGACTGACCGGAGCCACATGGTGATGGAATGAAACACAATTCAACTGAGTACACCTGCAACCAGCTCAAGAGTCATGTGGCAACGAGTGTGGGGGGGGGGGAGACATCCCCAATGAAATAGATAAGGATTAGACATCACTGACAAACTGATTTCGTCTGAAAACAGAACCATGTGCTGAAAGAAAAGTCCATAGTCTAAATAATATACATTTGAAACGAAAGATGATGACTATGCATACGTTGTAATTTTGCAAACACAAAATTGAATGTATGAAGTTCACATAAACATACTTCGAAGACCTATTATTCTTTGTACAGACTCATTAGTCTTGAGTATACTAATCATCATCATCATCATTTCCTGTACCTTATCCCGCGAGCAGCAGGGTCGGCCTTCCTGGTTCTAACTCTCCACTCGTTCCGATTTTGCACCAAGCCCCCAGTGACCCCACATGCCACCATATCCCGTTTTACTACCACATCCCAGGTTTGCTTGGGTCTTCCTCTACCCCGTTTTATTCCCAGGTCTAAGTTCATTGCCTGTCTCAGCAGCCCATCTTCTCCACTCCTGAGGACATGCCCAAACCACCGCAGCCTATTTTCCTGCATCTTTTCTACTATATTTGTTACCCCTACACTACCCCTAATAAAATCATTTCTGATCCTATCCCTTCTGGTCACCCCACTCATAAACCTTAGCATTCTCATCTCAGCTACCTGCATTCTATCCTCATGCACCTTCTTGATTGCCCAACATTCTGACCCATACAACATAGCTGGTCTGACTACTGTTC
Source organism: Brachycybe producta (assembly GCA_036925085.1). Taxonomy (NCBI): domain Eukaryota; kingdom Metazoa; phylum Arthropoda; class Diplopoda; order Playtdesmida; family Andrognathidae; genus Brachycybe; species Brachycybe producta. Next base: position 2,485,830 of record JAUPFP010000009.1, on the reverse strand, counting down.
TATAAAACTTTCCCTTCAATTTTATAGGTAACTTCCTGTCACATAAAACCCCACTAGCCTGCCTCCACCTATGCCAACCTGCTTTTATCCGGTTTGTGATGTCTAAGTCTAAGCTCCCATCATCTTGCAGCACAGATCCTAAATATTTGAAGTCATGCACCTGCTGCATTAAACTGTCCCCAAGTCTAATCCCCTCATTCAACTGTTCTTTCCCATCCCACTGAAATTTCATGTACTCCGTTTTTGCCCTAGTCTTGAGTATACTAATGAACTAAAAAAAATTGCTTGCAACAAATTAAAGCTTAATTAAGAGAGTAGATACAATTTTCGTGTCTATGGAATTTAACATGGAGTTAAAAAAAAATGTACGATTTTAAACATTATTTAAAAACAGAAAAAGTTTTTCAAAATTTATATAAAATGATCATTTAAGAGCCTAGATCCACGTCCATCTTGTTGTTTTGAGCAGACGACAACGAGACAAATGAGTGTTCTTATATGGTGTTACTAAAACTGCAAGAAATCGCCTCACAATCGCTCAATTAAAATACAGTAAAGTGCAAAATGCAATAAAAAGTATTGTTCTTCACGTGCTCGCTTTATATAATTTTTGAAAAGGTCTTTCTATTTTTAAACAACGTTTAAAGTCGTTCGTTTTTTCAACCCCATGTTAAATCCCATAGGATCAAAAACCGTCCCACAAACATTTGAAAAACTCTCGTTAAAACTGATTTAGAACAATAACAAAATAATTAGCACATACATTCATGTATTGGCTTCACGATGTTTCCTTCTTATAAATTTTGAAAAGGTCCTTCTATTTTTTAATAACGTTTAAAATCGTACGTTTTTTAACCCCATGTTAAGTCCCATAGGAATAAAACACCGTCCAACAAAAGTCAAGAGAACTCTTATTAAAAATGATTTAGAGCAATCAGAAAAATTAGCACGTACTTACATGTGTTTATTGCCTTCAGGATTATTCCTTTTTCTAAATTTTAAAAAAGCTTTCTATTTTTAAATAGCATTTAAAATCTTACGTTTTTTTAACTCCATGTTAATTCCCATAGGGACCAAAAAACCGTCACCCAAACATTTGAAGAACTCCCGTTAAAACGATTTAGAACAATCACACAAAAATTAGCACGTACATTAACCTATTGGCTTCACCATGTTTTCTTTTTATAAGATATGCACGCGAAATTATTTTTCTATTAATTATTATGTGACTTCGAACCGGGAGAAAAAACGTTAAAAAACCGTTTTTCAATCAACAACGATCGCAGCGCCTACATTCGGAGAAATTTTGAAATAAACGATATATCTAGGCTCTTAATGACCAATACTTTATATTGCATTTTTCGCTTTATAGTATCTTCATTGAACAACTGTGAGACTATTTCTTGAAATTTTAGTAACAGCACACAGTAACATTCGCATGTCTTGTTGTCGTCTGCTCAAAAACAACAACATGGAGGTGTATCGAGCCTCTTAAGCAATGTTTTAAGAGGGGCATTTGTACATAATGAAACAACAAAATAAAGACAAACCTTACGCATTTTACCACCGTCCTTCTTCATGAGTAATTCTTCGACCATTCCTTGAAGACAAACGCTCATAAGAATGGCCTTGAAATGACAGATGAAAAGTATTACTGTCAAGAAATAAGATAGAATTTCATTACAAAATCAATACCTGTTCGCTAACAACGGTTATCCACTGTAGTTTATCTTTAGAAAGGAGGTATTGGAAAGCGAGTTCCAGTTGATTATCATCACCACCGGACAATTTCGAATCTTTGTTCGTCTTCTAGAATTCCCCCAAAAAAGACTTAACTTACGATCGATCGGATCATTCGCGCCAACAAAACGAAGAGATCGAGATCTCACTCACGCAAGTCGTAACTCTCCAACATCTCATTCTCGTAACTTTGAAACTGTATTCTTTTAAATGTTCCTAGAATACAAAACGAATCATAAAGAAAATGTTTTATTTGAAGTTGTGATTGAAATCTCAATTTAAATTGATTTGATATTTGTTTACTTTAAAGTTCATTATTAAAAATTAAAAAAAACGGCTGAGAATTGAAAAACTACTCTGTAAGCTGCCACAGATAATTGTGTCAGAATTTGAACTTATTTCCAAACATGTATTAAGACTACATTTAATTTGAATATTTAAATAAATAGTAATCATACGATGATTACTAGGTTGTTTTTTTTAAATCATATTTATATTTTAAGTGTCATTACATCTGATGTTCACGTCAACAGCATAATGTTACACTTAAGAAAACAACTGAAACCATTTTCGAACATAGAAACTATCAATCGAAGCATATACAACGTTATTTTTATAATAATTTCTTGGCTTTGAATTCAACGTTCTTTTTATGGAATTGATGACCGGTAAAGGCCAAAAACTACAAGTAAAAGACGACTAAGAAATAAGAATTCCTTTTAATTTTGCTAATGTTTCAACCTCGTATTGGTCGTCTTCGGAGCACAGTTTCACAAAAATAACTTCTACAGACACCAAAAGTCAGCAAAGAAAAGGCAGCTCTTCACTAACAGAGTTGCTAGTTACATAATAAAAGTAGACAATCCCGGTCATCAAATTGAAACTTTCCATAAAAAAAAACATAACTCCTTATAAAATGTTATGTTCATATTTTTTAAAATAAATTTTTTATGGCACTTTAAAGAGAAATTCAAATTTTAAGTTTTTTTTTTTTTGGACGTTCAAGGGTTATTTTTGCATTTTCGTCCAAAGTGAAATGAAAAACGAAATCGATAATTTAAAATTTACCACAAAAAGATCATATGAGGATATATCGAAAGATGTCGAAGACTACGGTACGCTGTTGAAAGTTACTAGAACACAGCGCAATGTTTTTCGATCAATTCTTTTTTATATAATAAGGATTCGTGTAATATTCAAGGACAAATAGTTTCAATATAATGAGCATATATAGCACTCTTTTTTTCTAAAATCCTTGACAAAAAACGAATGGGTCGCCTTATGCCTGGGGACACTCTACACAGCGAATGCCTTCCAATACTGGACGAATGATAAGTTTGACACACAGTGTGGCCATGGAACAGATATCGAGTGTCGAATGCCGAGCGTCCAACGTTTGACAGTGAAAGATTTTGGAAACATTCCGGCAGGTATCAGTTTCCATGTCTCGCGTCAAAGGGACCTAGCAAACTTTGGAATGTGTTCACCCCACCATTCGTGACTTGGCCACACAATGCGTCCAGCATTCGGAACCAGTTCCGAAGAAGCCTACCGCTAGGTGTACAAAGGTTTCTCTTTCCGTTTCGTTCACCTTTCGTTCGTACTGGCTGCCCGAACGTTGGAACCAATGTTCGACACATAACCTGACCGGCTCGGCGGTTCATCAATTGCGAACGTACACGTCACCAACGGGCAAATGTTGGAGACGAATATGGGTACAACGTTGAATCCAACATTGGACACACAGTGCGTCCCAGTCTTTAACTTTGAGGCTGCGTTATAATCAATAAATAGAGCCCAACCAAATTTTCTAAAATGGTGGCTTTTAGTCTCTTTTTTGTTGTTAAAATTCAATTGTTTGCATTCTTAAATTTATTTTAGAAGCTAACTGATGAGCTCTATTTAGGGCTTTTCTACATGTAGTTTCTAAAACACATTCAGTTTCTTTCAAACATTGTTTCTAAAACAAAGAATAACCAGGGGTTTCACAGCAAAAATGAATTAAGACTGTCCTATGACTCGAAACTGTCATATCTAGTACACAACCTTGTAACAGTCACAAAAGCCAATTCCAAAATATTATGATGACAAGTATTGTCATATTTCTGAAATTGAATCAATCAGAATATGACAGTCATAAAATAATAGCACAAAAGGAACGACATTTATAAGGCACATTTATGACTGTCAGTATTTTAGGACCTTTTTTCTGAAATGTGGCTCCAGAGTTCCATGACATTATTCTGTCATCTGTGTCAATTCAAATTACATTTTTCATTGACTACTTACTTAGTCATAAAACCGTTATAAATAGTTAATTAAAACAAATAATCAAGTTTTTAAATCGAGATTTTTCCCAACTGGGGTTTTAAGTGTCCAAAAAAAAAAGATAATGAGAATTACATTATTTCCTTTGTAATGAAAAACGAGTTCTCGATTTCCAGCACTGACGGTAGCTTCGCTATCGGGGCACGGATAATCACAAATGCAGCATTTGAATCGAAGATAACCGTAAAAACGAAGAGTTTTGGCCAAACGCAGATACTGAAAAATTAAATAAATAAAATAAAGAAGATGATCAAACGAAACGGCAAGATCGTGACCTCTTTCTTCGATCCTTTTGCTTGCAACGTCGCTAGCTGCCTGCGAGTTTCTTTATTCGCCGATATCCAGCCTCTCTCGACGTCGCTCACTGCTTGAACATAAAGAAGGTTCATCGCAATGCGATCGCCAAGAAGATCTTCGTCAAATAGAGGATCCCAATAACTGTCCAACAAAAGATAACAAAAAAAAACCTCGAACTCGTATTTCTCATTGTTTGTATCTAGAGTCATTAGACAATGGATTTTACTTCCAGAGGATGTTGTGGCATTGGGAAACTTTCAGAAGTGCTATTGAACAAGCAATATATACTAATGTTATCATTCAACTAAGCTTTTTATGTCAGTTTGAAAATGGCCCAATTTTAATCAGACAAAAATAGAATTGCCCATTTCAATTTTTTCATATGGACATTATATTTCGATTTGTGTCTTTTCAATATGCTTTTAAAGCAAAGCATATTGAAAAGACACAAATCGAAATAAAAAATGGGCAATTCTATTTTTGTCTGATTAAAATTGGGCCATTTTCAAACTGACATAAAAAGCTTAGTTGTTTTCAAAAATGGACAGTTTATTCGAGCGTTTACTGCACACCGAATTACATTTCTAAAATAACCGAGTGCGAATAAACGCTTATACCAGGAACCAGTTTCACAAAACTACAGGTCATGTCAGTAACAAGTGTACTAAAAATTTACAAGTCTTTGTAATCACAACTTGTTAGCTACAGGTGTTTCAAAGATATTAACATCAATATAGATTTACGTGATTTAGTTACTCTTCTAGTTTCTAAAACGCTAACAAGTTTTCCTTTAGGTTTTCAAAACAAACACAAACGAACCCTAGAATAATTCATAATGTTGCACTTTTATACTTAAAAAAAAAAGCTTTTAATTACTTTTACGATAAATTCCCTTTTACCTTTTCCTTATCACTATTTTATGTGGCCCTTTCGAAGCTCGAAGAGAAATGTACGGAGATTCAAAATCCTGCATGCGACGTACGACTAGAAAAAGAAAACAAAAGTTATAAAGAGAAAATTAAAAATCTAAAGGTTGCTATAAGACTTGTTCACTACTGGCTTATTCCTTTTAAGCTGGGTATTCACCAAAAGAGCGAGCGAACCATCTCACTGGTGAATCGCCTGGTGAATACCGGTTAATGAGCGAAATAACATTCGCTCGCTCGTGTTAAAAAAAAAGATCGGGTTTGAAAAAATGGGTCAAAAACGAAGTCTAGTCTTTGGCTTTTTTTTTTTCAAAAAACGGCCAAAAGTCGAAAAATATTTAAATGCTCTAAAACAGCGGTCGCCAACTGGTGGTACGTGAATCACTGGTGGTCCGCAGAAAAATCTGGACAATATTTGCATTTTTTCTGTTTTATTAATAATAAAACAAAAAAAATATTCTTAATAAATTCTTCTATTCTTAATGACAATGTTCGCCTTTCTATTGCACTAAATTGACGAAATGTACTAGAGTCTGGTACAGTTCTCGTAAAATACGGCGGCACGCGAGAGAGCTACATTTCGTTCAGTTTCCCCCAACACACGCTGCTTCTCCCCTAAGCTTCAATTATTTATGTAATAATTAAACTAACTTTAATAATTTTGTTACAATTAAACAACCTTTAAAGATTTTCTATTAATAAAATGGAAGTTCTCTGATAATTATTTGACAAACGTATTTATCTTTTTAAAAAAAATTCATATTAGTGGTCCGCGGGATTTAAAATTTTGAATTTAGTGGTCCGTGAGGTCCGAAAGGTTGGCAACCGCTGCTCTAAAAGGTCTAAAATGTTGCCTCGGGAGCACTTAGCTGGTCCCAGCTGGTCGCAAAAAGCTAGTAAAACCACATTTCATCTAATCTTTAACAACTGGAATTTTCTCAAAATGTTTCTCCAGAAAAAAAGTTTGCATGAAAACCGCACGCATTTTCGCAAAACAAACGGGATAAGAATTCAACTATTGAGCCACCTCAAGGTGTGGGTTAAACTGTAAATTTCACAAAAAAACATACTAGTAAAATCTCCATCGGCGTCGCTTCTAACGAGAAAAAGAACAAAGTAGAAGACATAGTCTGCCGGTAAATCGATCGTCGACGCCACAACCTACAAACAAAACAACACAATAAAACCACATCCACAAATACGAGCGGATCGAAGCGAATCCATAAGAAAACAAAACCTCTAAAACGTCATCCGTTTGTAAAGTTGAAAGGATCTGAACGGTCAACTTTTGTCCATTCATGAGATAAACATCCAAATTAACATCTTCTTGTCTTTGATCTTGAGATTCCCGTTGAGCATTCAGTAAGAATCCATTGAAGATTTCATCGGAAGCAATCCTTGAATCCTGGCTGACTGTCATGAGTGTGAGAGAGAAAGAGAAAGAATTTAACCTAAAGAAAGTATTTATTACAAATTAAATAAAACACTCTTTTATCAGCTGCAATTCCACGCGTTTCTACACTAATAATTCATTTCATTAGAGAAAGAGTTTACACTTTTTAAAAACTTACTTTCTGAAATTTTAATTGCAGTTTTTATGTTAGTTTCATGTAAATTTCCATAAGATTTGTTTGTTTTCTTCTCTCTCTCAGAGGTTTTCACTTAACTTTTAGAATTTCAATCGAAGATTTCCATAAGGTTTCAGAGAGGATTTCAGGTATTTCCAAAAATTATGATCGAATTGCTGCAACATTTTATACATTTCTAGAACAATTCTTGCAATTTTTTTTTTGCTATTTGTTACAGTTTTCTAAGTCTTCTCAGGGTAGCTTGATTTTAACCATTTGGTTTCTTTAAAATAAACCTTTGGTTTTAACCAAAGGCAACTAAATTTTATTTTATTTTTGTAAATTGTACTGAATCTATTGGTTTTTAATATGCAAACAAAAATTAGACTTTATTCCCACAATATGCTTCACTACAAAGGTCAGAGGCATGCTGGGAAAATAATTTTGCATTCTGGCATTTGCCCAAGCTGCTCCTTTAGCCAGCCCAGCCCACCTCTGACATAGGTCATACTGTGACTCATAAAAGTCGTGGAAGTTGCAGATTGTAACTGAAGGTTTTATGTTAATCACGGCTGCCCACACACATTATTCAGACATTTTCGGTTAATGGAATTATTATTTTAATTACTTTAATATTTGTATGACATTAGTATTTGATCTTTGAATAAAAAAAATGAAAATATGCACAATATGCAAAGTGCAAAAATATACACTTCCAGTTTAGAAGTGTCTTATAGTCTGTGTAGTAATTTTTCTTATAAAAAACATATTTCATAGTTGAAATTAAGAAGAAGAAGAAAAAAAAACAGGTTTAAAACAAAAAACAAAACCAAGTTAATTTGGTTTTTCCCTTCAAACTAAAAAAAAAAAACAAGCCACCCTGAGTGTTCTACAGATTGCTCCAAGCTTATAGATAGATTCTTCAAAATTTCTTCCGTTTTCAAGCAGTTTCTTGTAATTCTAGCAGTTTTCTGCAAATTTATGTTCCTTTTTAGATTTTCTGCTAGTTTCACACAAATTTCAACAACCCTCTTGCTGTTTGCTGTGTTTTTCTAAGTTTTCTAGAGCTTGCTGCAAGTTTATTACAGATCATTCGAAACAGATTTCTCAAAATTTCTGCTGTTTCATGCAGTTCTCCCTAAAAAAAAATCCAAACACGAAACAGCAAAAGGATAAATTTCCTACTGAGTTGGATGTATTTTTCCAAGTTCTGCCTCCGATCGTCTAATTGCGAGTGAGTTAAAGGAAGCAACTTCTTGGGTGGAAACGATGGAAGATGATTGTGAACTTTCTTGAGCTGAAAAAATACAAAAAAAAAAAAAAAAAACGTAAAACTTATTAAGAAAAAAGGACTAGATTTTGACAAGAAAAATGATTCGAACCTGTTCGTTTAAGCTGTGTAGTTGTTTATAACGGACAGTGCAGTGTAAGACACCATTTATGTGAATGTTATAACCCTATTTTAAGTCAAAATCAATATTAAAGTTCGTGAAAAACTTGAAGATTGCGAATTTTTTTTTACGATGGAGGGCATGATACGATAGTTCTATTATAACGTATTGAAGCACGCGAGGTGACATAAAGATATAAAAGAAATATGGCGTCAAGTCATAATTTCATAACGCAATTCACCATGTTAGTACACCTCATTGTAGCTTCGAAATAGTAAGGTCATGCCATCCATTCATCTTTCTTGTTTTCTATGCCACTTACAACATATGACCCACTTTCATCCTTGAAATCTTGCGTATCTGGTATTGAAAAATGCATTTTTCACACTTTCTTTTTAAATTTACATTAATATCATCTGTTTTAACTTAAATATGAGTCAAAACATTGCCGTTTTTCACATGAAAAAAAAACCAGCAACGAAAATTAGAAAACAACACACAGAATTTACAAAAAAAAAACAAGTTTCGCCTCAAATAACAATCCGTTTCAACCAATGGCGACACGCCATTAAGTTTCAATCGTTTTCTCAATAGATGGCGCAACGAATCTAAATCGCCACTAAGTCTGTATATACGTAAACGCATCAGTAACTTTGTACATTGCCTTGCGTAGCTAGGCAACGCTTCCTACATAACGTCTCGCCGCCTTGAAGAACTACGATAAACATAACAGCGTGTCATAAGATAGCACGTTTCTTTAATTCAGCGCGGTTTTTTACGTCTACAATATAGTTATTATCATAGAAAATAAAGCGTGACGTTACACTAGATCAACCGGTCCAAATAGAGCGGAACAACAACCTACACAACAAAACGAATCGGTTTCAAGGATCGGTTTACAACATGGGGGCGGACAATGGGGGTGAATCTCGTACGGTATTGCAAGCCAATTTATTTTTGATCCACGTTTTACTAAATTTTCAAGTTTCAATTCTATTTTGTATTTCCTGTAAAACGCGAATAAACAGTCAAATATTTTTTCCATAATACACAATCTGCTGTGAATCTCGGTGAATCGTTGTGAATCTCGTACATGATTTTCTTCAATGTCGGCCCCCTTGGTTTACAACTTACAAGACTCGGCTAAACTTCTAGAGAAAGTCGGCGATCGCACGCCGATCAAATAATAATTTACTTTTGTTGGAAAATCAAAATTAAAAATTGAATCGTGAAACTACTAATATCTAATAAAAATTTAAGTGATTTTTTTTAAAAAAATTCATAATGATAATATTGCAGTTAGCTGCCGTCGTTGTTTAAATAGTAAAACTTTAAAACGGCGGCGGCTATTTAGTATTTACTGTGATAACGTGATAGATATTAATAATAATGGCAGATTCTAAAGGAGGCGAAGAAGAACATGTGCTACCACCCGTAAAGTACGAATGTGAGTTAATTAATGTGAATCTGTTTTATGTCATTGTCTTAAAATAACCTCTTAACCTCATTACAGATCTGGATCACACGGCAGACGTGCAGTAAGTGAATAAATAAGTTAAGCCACGCCCACTTACTGTGACGTCATTTGTCAAATTATGACGTCACAGACATTACTCTACTTTTTTTTTTTAAAAAAAAAATAATTTTGTTATTTTTTCTCTCCAAATAATAGGATTCATTCCTGTATCCTTTTTTATATTTATAATTTTATTTATGGGAGATCAGTGTCATTTTTTTTAAAAACAAAATATGAAATTTAAACATAATTTAATAATTTTAAATTTTAGAATATTTTAACTTAATTCTATTATATAAAATGTAAGGGGGCGATGACATCACAGAAGCATTCGAACAGGTGATTAAATTTATTTTAAAAAACAAATATCAACATTATTATATATATATATTAAGCCAGGTCTGTGTGTGTGTGTGTGTGTGGGTGATTGTGTGTGAGTGGATATAACACTACAAAAACCTTGAAGCACATCGGAATTTATATAAATTTAAATGAATAAATGAACAGCTTTTTTTCTCTCAAGGTCAACTATATGTTGAACTCTTCCCATCCAAGAACCCCATGATATTAAATTGGAGAGGAGAAAAAGGTTGGAAAGTGTAGAGGGGGGCGAGAGAACCGTGGAGGGGGAAAAAAGGATGAGGGGGAAACTGAAATGAAAGGAGTAAAAAAGGAACAAACGACGCGCATGCGCACACGATAGAAAATGAAAAGCTCATTTTCTCTTTCAAATATAAAAAGGGGAGGGGATAATAGTGTAACGAACCACCTTTGTGGGGGATAAAATATACCAAAAAGCGGTTGGCTAAGCTGCTTATTCTATCCTGGTTCGGGAGGAAAGGAACAAATTAATCCCTTTCCGATTCCTCACAAGTTCTTCCTTATTGAACTTTTACAGTTAAAATGGATCTTTTAGCTGTCTGCTACCCCTCGGGCTTTCGCCCGTTTAAAGCTATTTGATCGTTGTTGTCCTTTGAAGTTTCATCTAGAAGTGATGATCCAGGTTTACACCTGGGTTGGCAGTTTGAGATGATGAAGTATCAGAACTTTCGTTCTATCCAGTAGGTATAATAAATAAGACTTGGCGATTTTAAAGTATAAGTTCAGTTTATTTACAATTCTTTCCATTGAGGTCTATCCCAAATTGGGCATAGATTCTCTGTTTACAGAATGCTTGATCAACATCAAAAACACGGCCTTTTTATACCCAAAAAGAGGATACTGAGAACACTTTCTCAGTATTCTCTGATTGGGCAAAATCACAAGTAAAAACCAAATTGTCCAATCAATGTGATTGACCAGTGGTCACCAAAATATAGAAAGATGATTCATTCTAATTAAAAACAAACTTTCAATAGAAAAACACAACCCCATTGACTTAATGCTACTGCTTATCAGGACGATCTCTTTGTATTAAGGGGTGGGACTGGGCGAAAAAGAGGCCCAAGATGCAAAAGGTGACCCAAGGCAGGAATTGGTATTGTCAGCTGATATAACTGGGTTACAAAGTTTCTTGCCAATCCAAAATAAAAACAAACTAGAAAAAACTAAGCGCGCCAGGATCGCTCCTGGACTTATCGTTTCACCCCCCTAACTAAGCTTGATTGAAGTTCGTCCCTGAACTTCACCCTGGTAAGCAGCCGCATTAAGTCAAAAATACAAAACCCTTTTTGACAAGCCGTTCAATTACATAAAAATATCAATAAAATTATACAATTTACAATGATAATAATATCTCTACAATGAAAAATATCACAGGTTTCAATTCAATTAATCACAGAACAATTTTAACCCTGGTTAGCCTTAAATCCCCCAAATCAACAACCCCCAATTAAATTCTTAATTTAAGTTCGACTAGAACGTACCCAAAATTATCAAAAATTAAAAATAATCTTCAAAAAGATAAATACTTAAATAAAATTCCCTTGATTTTAAAAATAAACTTAGTGATGAAAAACTAATGTTAGACTTAAAATTAAACTTCCCTCCCAAAAACCCTGACTAAAATAAAAGTTAAAAGAAAACCCTTCTTTTCGTTAATTCGACTGTATTTTTTGTAATTGTAAATAATCAGGAGTGCCGACCCCCACAGGTAATTAGAAATCGGGACATACAGAAGTTGGCTCCGCCCTTTTTATGACGACCGGCAACTTCTAATTGGTTTGTTGTGTGGTTCGACGTTGAAAAGAGCTGAGCATGTGACGTCCGACTATATAACCAACCAATTAGGAGTTGCCAGTCGTCATAAAAAGGGCGGAGCCAACTTCTGTTTGTCCCGATTTCTAATTGCCTGTCCGACCCCACCCCTAAAAAAGCCAAGAGTTTTTGAAAATAAACTTTTGTAGCAGTTTGAAAATGATCGAATTTTACGTTGTTTTTTTTGCATTTCAATAAAGGCTGCCGTTGCCATGTTCGGATACATGACTGAAATCGATACAGTTGAAATGCTAACGACAGAAGAAATCACCGCCGAAGGTACATACAAAAATTCCAATTAATAAGAATTATTCTTTTTCAAATCCATTGTGTGTTTTTTTTTTTTTTGCAGGTGATGATATGTTAGGTCTACTGTTTCATTTTCTCGATGAATTTCTATTTCTGTTCAGTGCCGAGCCATTTTTCATTGCGAGAGTAATTATTAATTTATGTAAAAACCGATTTGATAAAAAAATAATATAAATATACATTTAAAATTTTATATTTCAGAAAGTCAAAGTTTTATCCTTTGATAAAGAAAATTTCAAAATCACCGCCATTGGGTACAAAGCGATTTATATTCTCTTTTTTATTTGTCCTCGCAGTTAATTTAAATGACATTTTTTATTAATTAGATATGGTGAAACGTTTACATTAGGAAAACATCCGCAGGTTCTTTTATTTTTATTAAATCTTTTTTTACCCCTTTGTTATAACGGCATTGTCCGGAAACTATAAACAAAAATAGGTATTATCTGTAAAGAAAACAGAAAAGGTAGTGTTCGGAAACAACATGTGCTTGTGGAGTCACTTTAAATTACTCTTCAAAAAATTAACTGTGCATGAAAAGAGAGACTGCCATTGGCATGCCACAGAATAAGGAGAAATACAGAAGGGAAACTCTTGTGCGGCGCCTTTGAAGTTGCTGTGACAGAATTTCATGACTTTGGACCGAAAGCTTCTCTTATTTTACTTGAAGGCCGCCATTTTGGAATGTGAAAGTAATACATTTCAAAATGGCGTCAGCCGCATCCCCACAGAATAGCGTCTAATACTCTGGGGTGGCACCGCACATGTGCAGAAAAATTCTGTCACAAGTTAATTGCTCAGTTTCCCTTCTGTTGTTCTCCTTATTCTGTGGGCGTGCAGTGCATAAAGCCTCGTTTTCACGGTGATAGTTTTCACGATAGTTGCTTTCACGACAGCAGCAACTATCGCAAGAACTATCATCGTGCAAAGCACATGATACTGTTGCGACACTATCTCGTTTGACTAGATAGTTGATAGTACCATTGTGACAGTGATAGTAGCTATCATTATTACTATCACCGTGCATACAAAACTGTTGCAATTGTAACAGTCGTTGCGTGACCACTTGTAGGAAAATATGCACTTTGTAGGGAAATTTGGCTTCTTGGGGAGAGAGGCAACACTGTTGTTGACTCAAACACATTTCTTTAACTGCTGGTGTGTGTTTTGTGCTGTCAAACATCACTGTCGTCACCGAACTTATCACGTTATTTCAAGACATCTACATGTCTTGAAGTAACGTGAGAGTGAACTATTGCAACTTTCATGACAGCTACTCACACAAAAGAACTATCGCCATGAAAACGAGGGTAAAAAAATGGCAAAAAATGAAAGTATTCTTGGTGATCTGAAAAGCACTGAAATGAACTCAGGAGGGCCCAACAGACTTCCGAGGACCATAAAAAAATAAATTAAAAAAAAAGTAAAAATTGTCAAAAAATGAAATTCTTCCAAGCATGTCAAACTTGCGGCCCACAGCGAATATCTTTGCGGCCCAGCCAATATAACAGTATGTAAGAAAAGTTTTAACAAAAATTTCGAAATAAACCTACGTTTCTATAAAAATTGAAGTTTTGGTTTTTAATTTGTGGCCCACATAAACTTAAGACATTGTTTATTTGGCCCGTGTTAGCCTTTGAGTTTGACATGCTTTATCTAAAAGCATATCGGTTTACAGATTCCATAACCCACCAATAATAAATTTCAATCCTACCCATTCATTTCGGTCACTGTACCTATGGAGAATGCAAACAAAAGCCGAACACACCAGGGTTATATATACAACTATACCAGGTATTGCATCATACCTGACATCAGTCGTGACAATAGCCTTTTAATAAAAAAACGCTTTAGTTTCCGGACACATTATAATTATTAAAGATTAAGGGAAAAGTTACACATGCTGAAAAGCCACCAGAAAATAGAATTAGAAAGAAAAAAAACTCTTGTGTTCCTTTGCACTCAAAGATATATGGCACTTTTGGTAAATGAATTACAAAGTGAAATACAGTAGGGCTTTTATTCAGCGTGTGTGATTCTTTCCTAATAGAAAATTGTTTTTTTTTCTTAGGGTTCTGAAGTCAAGGCGATAACATATTCGAATATGCAAGTCCATGATAACGATAACGAAAACCAACACGAATTATTTGTTATAATTGATATTTAGAAAAAAATAAAGATTTCTTTAAAATTTGTGGTTCAATATATTGTCTATTTTTCAACTAATGGTAACTGTGGGCATACTGCACAGCCAATTTTGTATGGTTTTATACCATAATCTTTAGCTACATTTTTTTTTTTTTTTTTCATTTTTGCCAGCAATAAATGTGGTTAAAATTTTTGAAATATTTGAAGCGACAAAATATACCAATTTGGGGGCTTGTTCATTTTCTCATTTGTTCCAGATTGACGCTTATTCAGTTTGATGTTTGTTCAATTTAGTACTTATTCGATTTGCCATTTAATCAGTTTGGTGTCTGTTCCGATGTCAGACAACAATGTCAACAATGAGAAACTTTTTCGAAAAAAGGTAAAACCGACCTAAGACACCAACACCTTAATACAAATTTACAGGTTTATACTAGGTTTACACAGGTTTATTGTGATGACTCTTAAAAATATATCGTTGGTGACGTAAGTTGAGCGAGACCCGTTCGTGGAAAGGACGAGCTCGGTGTCAATATAAACAGTTTTCTTGAAAAAAAAAAAAAACCTTGACTAATATTTTCTGAATACTCGACTTGGTCTGGTGGTGTTACAAAATATAGTCAGGTGCATGCTTGGATATAATGTAGGCCTATCGAAATAATCCTAGTATGTGTTTGGTAACTGCTTTAATAAAGGTTCTGCATAAATGCAGATGGCGAATTTTGACAACCTAACAAATTTTATGTCATGAAAAACCCAAGTTACAGTTCCTGCATTCACACATTACAAGGATGTCATCAATGCAAACAAACAATGTTGTGTCATTATGAATAAACTTTCCCATTTTTGTTAGGACAGCTGTGCATGAAAAACTAGAAATCTGAAACCACCTTATATATATATATTACTGTGTGAAATGAACACACTGTTAAACCATTTGGTTTTTTTTTTCATTTGGATTTTGTGGTCGAAAATCTTGCTCAAATGTTATCTTTCACTAGTTGTCACTTGGTGCTTATGGTTCTTGGGATGTTATGTGTTGGACACATTTCATCTCAACTTGTGCGTAAAGGAACTTGTCCAAACGTACCTCCAGTAAAGAATTTTGATGTCAAAAAAGCAAGTATCTTAATAATTAACAATAATACATCAACCGTGCTGCCTTATTTATTAGGCTAAGTAGGCTGAAGCCTAGTGGCCCTGAGCTCTTGGAGGCCCACGAAAAAGTTAAAAAAAAAATTGAAAAAATGTATAAATTTATCATTATAACATTCTTTTTCTATAAATAGACGTAATGCACGTTTGCAAAATCCTAACTGCACATGGCCTATTTGCTTTTTAATAACTTTATTGCACCTGTGCCAATATTTAGTATAAATACTAAGGGGCTTGAAAAAATATTAAAATTATTGGCATTTTATTGTCTATTAGGGTGGGTGTAGGCTATTTGTGCTCGTACTCATGCCAGGACCTCGTTGACTTGTCGGGCTCGGGCTTGTGTCCTCATTGACTTGTCGGGCTTGGTACTCGGGCTCGTGTCAACTGAGGATTGAGATTTCTTGTTACTCGAGAGGATTTGACTCGTGCGGATCCGATGAGCGACGACGAAGTTTTGATATTTTATAAAATAAAGCGTCCCCGGCCCCCCCCCATTCAATGAATTGCACATCTTGACGAGCACCTCTTTGACGTACCGACACCAAGCCAAGCGAATCGAGCCCCTTGGCTTGCACTACTCATGCTACTAGTATCGCTGCTCGCGAGTCCGTTACAATTACTCGGGCTTGTCGACGAGCCACCTCACCGATGGCGAGACCGAGCACGAGTAGTCTGAACGCAACCTTAGGGGAAGCGGCCGGCAAGCACAAAAAAGCCTCCAGAGGTCCTTTTCTTGGCTTAATCCAGCCAAGCTCATCAACACTTATAAAATCATAATTATTTTATGTTTTAGATGGTTGGAGTATGGTACCTGCAGTACTTATATTATTATGCACCTCAAGCAAACATTAAATGTTCTATTATCAACATGACACTTGTAAATAACAGCGGTCAACAGGAATTAACTTTTACTGAAAAAGCATTTAATGACAAGTAAGAATATTTTATTTATTGTTTTTTTTTGGGGGGGGGGGGGGTACTTCAGAACTTTTTCTTTTTAGAACTTTTGTTTAGAAGAAAATAGTTATTTCTTTTAACAACATTTATTCCAGTTTAGGAAAGTAATTAGTACTAAAAGTAACAAATTTGGAGAGACCCCGGTCCCTCCGACCGGGGTTAGTTAGTACAAAAATTGCTTCTAATGTAATTTCAATTTCTCTTAGAATGTATAACCTAGTAAAAAAAACACAGGCAATTAGAAATCGGGATGAACAGAAGTTGGCTCCGCCCCTTTTTATGACGACCGGCAACTTAATCTAATTGGTTTGTTGTGTGGTTCCAAGTTGAAAAGGGCGGAGCATGTGACGTCAGACTACATAACTTCCGTTTGTCCCGATTTCTAATTGCCTGTCTGGCAGCGCTCCACTCATTTTACCCTAATTGGTTACATCTAATTGGTTAGTTATGTAGTCTGACGTCACATGCTCCGCCCTTTTCAACGTCGAACCACACAACAAACCAATTAGAAGTTGCCGTTCGTCATAAAAAAGGGCGGAGCCAACTTCTGTATGTCCCGATTTCTAATTGCCTGTATTTATTCAATGCTCCTCCTTTATTGAATGTTTTTTGGACCATTGTTTTTTTTTTATCTTTATAGAACGGATGTAGTTGTTTTAAGACAATCAACAAAAGTAATTGACCCAACACAGCCAGCAATATCTATAAATAAAGTGACTACTACTTGTATGTAACAGGAATACATTCAGATGTTAATTTTGCCTTTTTTGTTTTGTTTGTTTGTTAACAAAAGCGATTATGTTTTATCATTCAAGGTTTCAATGATACTCAACAATGTAAATATGTCAGTGTTGATTACAACGTTTATTATGTGATTTATTGTTGTAGGGAATACCAAAAGGGTTTTACATATGGTAAATATACAAATAATTCTAATAATATATGTTAAAAATACAATGTATTCATTTTTTAAATAAACAGAAACATTAGGTGTTCGAACAAGGAACCCGAAGAATCCCATACCGTATCTTTTACTGGAAACAAAATTGAGAGCCATGGGAATCAGTCCCGATTTTATGTA
Source organism: Brachycybe producta (assembly GCA_036925085.1). Taxonomy (NCBI): domain Eukaryota; kingdom Metazoa; phylum Arthropoda; class Diplopoda; order Playtdesmida; family Andrognathidae; genus Brachycybe; species Brachycybe producta. The sequence goes on along the minus strand of JAUPFP010000009.1, from coordinate 2,468,215 downwards.
CCCTGTTCAAGAAAATTGTCCGATTTATCCATGAGATTAGTGTTTTTTAAAAAAAAAATGTAATAAATCTGGCAAATTTAAATAATGATAATAATTAATAATAAATTGTGACGGACTCTTCTTCCTCTACTGGTAAAATCTGCTTTTTATACAGGCAATTAGAAATCGGGACATACAGAAGTTGCCTCCGCCCTTTTTATGACGACCGGCAACTTCTAAATTGGTTTGTTGTGTGGTTCGACGTTGAAAAGGGCGGAGCATGTGACGTCAGACTACATAGCCAACCAATTAGAAGTTGCCGGTCATCATAAAAAGGGCGGAGCCAACTTCTGTATGTCCCGATTTTGAATTGCCTGTGCTTTTTATTGGTACAGTGCGAGTTTTGTGCTTTCTCTCTGAAGGTGGTTGGTTATGCCTCCTATTTCACCTGATCCGGGAGGACTAGGCCAATATAATACCTTTCTAACGTCTTCACTAGCCCTAAAAAAGAATTTAACAGCTTCAGGGATCTTTTGTAGTCTGCATTCCTTCAGGCTTTCGCCTAATACATCACTGTTGAAAATCGTGCTGACTGCTTTCCTTCTGGTCTGCTGGAATTAGGTTTGCGCCTGATCATCGTTCCTTGGGATGATGGCTAGGTGAAAAGCTGAAATCGATGCGATTTAACAGCGAAAATAATAAAGTTGACTAATTTTTTAAAATGTCAAAATAACTTGGGTTTATTGAATAAAAATAGAAGTGATTTAAAACTATGCATAAACACATGAACCACTTTCCATTTCGATTCGAAGTGGTCGGCTTTGGCGACAAACCGACTTCATTTCGCAGTCGTACCTGACCACTCAAAAGTGGTTCGTATGCCAAGGCTCTAAAGAAATGGTTGTAAATTGCAGAAGTTTGTGGAGAAAGGTACTTGACTTCTTTGCGGCCATTGAAGAATCAGACTGTCAAATAATACTTGGAACTGAGTCATGGCTGGATGACAATGTTAGTAATGGAGAGGTGTTTCTATTCCTACTTTGCAATATATCGTAGAGACAGAGTGGGGCGTACTGGTGGTGGAGTTTTTATAGCAGTTTCAAATTTGCTTAACAACCAAAGGGAACAAGCATTTGAGACGAGGTGTGAGATAGTTTGCTGGGAAAAAGGTATTTTTAATTTCTTTCTATCGCCCACCAGGATCTTGAATTAGTGATATAGCTGCCTTTCGCTCATGTCTTGATGCCCTTCATAATGTGCACAATAACTCAGCTATAATTTTAGGAGGTGATATTAACTTCCCAAACATAAACTGGGAACCTAATGCTTTTGAGTCTAGAACAATGCATTCTTTGGTGGATATTATTGTTAATACTGAGGGCATTATCAAGCAACTATTGACCCTTAATAAAAATAAAAGTGGGGGGCCAGATGGAATTCATGCAGTAGTTCTTATAAGCTTCTCCTATAGCTTGGGAAGTGGGACCATTTCTTCAGCTAATTTATCAGCAGTCTTTGGATCAAGGTGTTGTTCCAAGTATGTGGAAATTAGCAAATGTTACCCCAATATTTAAGTCAGATAATAAGTCCAAAGCCGCAAACTATAGGCCTGCATTAAGTATCTCAAACGCTCTTGTGAGACTCAACTTATCCTGGTAGTGGATGGCCTCCAGAAAAGCTTAGACAATGGTAAACAGGTTGACATGGTGTTTCTTGACTTTTGTAAGGCATTTGACACTTTCACATTCAAAACTTCTGGCAAAGGTTGCAGCATATGGGTTGGGGGCAGGTAACCAAATGGGTAACTTCTTTTTTAAGTGATAGGAAACAAAGTGTAGTTGTAAATGGGTCTCACTCAAAGTGGTTGCCTGTTAAATCTAGTTTACCCCAGGGTAGTGTGCTGGGTCCTCTTTTGTTCCTGAAATGTATTAATGACCTCAGCAGCACAGTTGGCAGCAACTGTAGACTATTTGCTGATAATACTCTAATTTACAAAGAGGTTGATGGTATCCAAGACTGTGAAACATTAGCTCTAGACTTGAAGGCAATTGAGGGATGGTGTAATACATGGCAACTTCAGTTGAATGAGATGAAGTGTAGTGTTATGAGGCTAACTCGGGGTAGAAATCCCATTGTGTTCAATTATAGTATGAATGACACTATTCTTCGGAGTGTCAAGTGTTATAAGTACTTGGGGGTTACAATGACAGATGACCTTTCTTGGAAAAACACATTGATGGTGTTACTGGGAAAGCTCTACAAATGCTTCGTTTTAGTCAAAGGACATTGGCACCTGCACAGCACAAGTTAAAACGATTGCCTATCAAGCATTGGTTCGGCCTCATCTTGAGTATTGCTGCAGTGTATGGAATCCTCATTCTGTCACACAGACTCATTCAGTTGAAATGGTTCAACGTAAGGCAGCTAGGTTTGTTTGTGGCAGGCACACATTTACAGATAGTGTCACTGAGATGCTGTCAGTGCTACAATGGCATAGTTTGGCACATCGCAGGGCTGAGTTAAGTTTGAAATTGTTTGGAAAAATTACATGTAGTGATTGTCCTAAACTGCAGTCCAGTGATATTCATAAAGCACTATACATGGGCAGGGCTGACCACTTTAAGAAAATTAGGGAGATTTTTGCTAGGACAGATTCATATTATTTGTCTTTTTTCCTAGATTTATAAGACAATGGAACTGCCTTCCTGAGGCAGTGGTGAATGGGGATAATTTTGTTTTGTGGGATTGACATTTGTATATTCATTTCGTTTTTATATATGTGCATGTATATGTGTTTGACAATGCTTTAATGCTGCATGTGGACTCTTATGTCCCTCTGCCATAGGCCTATTTGGCTGCTAGCAGAGTACTAATTGTAATTGTAATTGACCAAGCTTGGAGACAACAAATCTTCCTAATTGTCCGAAACTACGGTAAGGACCTTGGCATGCCAACCACTTTTGAGTGTTTGAGATATAGTCGGCATGTTCCTAGTTTTGAAAGGTTCGGCGTCTTTCTCTAGCAATCCGTTGCAACCGCAGCCTGGAGCTATAACCACCTGCGACAACATTCTGCAGTCGAACTCGACCACACTTTTGTCAACCCCTCTGACGTTACAAAGCTTTATCTTATGGTGAGGTAACTATAAATTAAACACAGCCTACACTGCTATACGAGAAATAATATATTTGTTTATTGAAGAAGGCAGAGTGATTCATTTTATCATCATGTTATTATTTACTCAAGATGATTATTACAACTTTGTATTGTACAGAGACGTCAAAAATACCTGTTTTCAAAAAAAATTCTAACGGTTTTCAAAAATATGACCATAACTGATAATGTTAAATATTCAAAAATAAACTTTTATTTACTTTTTTACAGAGGCGTGCTGTTAAAATAATTTGGCCCTGGATCGGCAATATTTTTTGAAAAAAAAAAAGAACAACTGGGCGGGGCAATACTTCAATACTTCTGTATTGAGGGGTAATGTTCTAATTTCTGAAATGCTATCTAGTTTCTTTAATTTTTCGTCTGAAAGACAGAGAAGCTCGGTCAACGCAGGTCAACACGAACTGTCTGTCCAGTGTTACCACCAACTTTCTAAAAAAATCCTTGCAGCTACAGGCAATTAGAAATCGGGCCAAACAGAAGTTGGCTCCGCCCTTTTTATGACGACCGGCAACTTCTAATTGGTTTGTTGCGTAGTTCCAAGTTGAAAAGGGCAGAGCATGTGACGTCAGACTACATAACTTCTGTACCAACTTCTGTTTGTCCCGATTTCTAATTGCCTGTCTGGCAGCGCTCCACTAATTTTACCCTCCAATACCCCCCCAATTGTTCACAATATGAGATTGAAGCCAATAGATGGCGCTATTTCTTTAACTCTCCGGTTAATCAATAGGTTGCGTTGTTTATGACGTCACGTTTACGTAAATTAATAGATTTAAAGCGATGGTCGATTGCCTAACCGATGAGGTTTAAAAAAGTGGTTTAATGTTTTTCAACATAATTGAGTCATTTTGTGGAAACCATTTTTAAACAGGTGCTTGATTTGTTTTTTATCAAAATGGTTCATTTACGCGAATGGAAATGTTTAAAAATAAACATATTGCTTAATGATATTTGTTTTTTTCTCAATTTACTCTCAGAATACCCTCTGCAGTTAAATTAACACTCTTTGTATACTCAACCACCTTTTAAAATACCCTCTAAGAGGGTTAATTCCCTCCAAATGGCAACACTATGTCTGTCACAAACTAAACAATAAAAGTATCATTTGTACATTTTTCTTTTTGTTTGTAGCTTTTTTCAAAAGCTATAATTAGTTTGTTAATCATTAGAAAGATAATTAATGGAATTCAGAACTTTATTTTTTGGCATTTTTCCCATTAGGAGAAATGAAATCTTGAAAACAGATATAGTTTTTTTGTTGTTAACTTTTTACCCACACCCTGTATAGTGTTTGCTATTGGGTTTCTATCTCAACCTACTGTGTGCACTACAGGACAGCTATAGAATAACATAAGCTATCTAACTTTTTGACCTTCAAAAATAGGCCAAAACTTTTAACTATTATTCTGTTCAAGTTGTTGTTCTTGATTTTATTTGTTTATCTAATTCGCACACACACTGGAAAGAAGAACCATGAAACCTCGTTCAGTTAAACCTACAAAAGTTGACTATTTCAAACTTTCTCATCCAATATGTTACATTCTTATACCAATAGCATTTTTGACTTTTATGGTAAAGTATACATTACATTTATTAGTAACAGGTTCTCAGTTAACTTAACTGGGTTCGGGGCGCTTTCGTGCAGTAAAATTTTCTGCAGTTAAATAGCTGTCTATATGGTTTCATTTTAAAAATGCCTGCGTTGGTCGCAATCATTGAAACATTGTAGGGGAGTGTCAAGGTTAGATTTCACAAGTGGCTGAAAATGTTGCTATTGAGAAACTGCCACTATTTAGGTGCGACCACAATGCAAGTTGTTTACCCGAAGAGGAATGGGTGCCAGGCAAGTGTGACAGGCAGTTAGAAATAGGGGAGAACTTCAATCTTAGACTATTACTCTACTGGACTGGCAACTCCCTATCTTCTACATGTTAAAGCGTTAAATGCATGTTCATAAGCAAAATAAATATGGCAAAAGTGACGCCAGCTCCGCCTGGTGGCATTATTTTAAAAGAAAATCGTTGGCTAGATTGTTTTTTTTTTTTTTTTTTTTTGCAAAGGGGAAGACATTGGAGGTGAATCATGTACTGTATGGCAAGTTATTTTAGTTTTTTCACGTTTTACTGGATTTTCCAATTTTAATTCTATTCTAGGAATCCAGTAAAATGCGGATAAAAAAGTAAAATGAATTTCCACATGTGATATTCTGCTGTGAATTTGTGTAAATCTTAGTGAATCTCGTACATGATTTTTTTTAATGTCGGCCCAGTTATCGTTTCGTCTCCTAAGCAAAAAATGGTTGGAAAACGTTGTTGTTACGGTGTTTGTGACTCGCGTTTTCCTGATAATAGACCACAACCAAAACAGGTAACACTTTACAGACACTTTTTGACTGAACACAGCTGTAGTTCTTCATCGCCCATACTTTTTATAATAATATATATAAAAAATCCACCCTATATGACTACAAAATGAACTCGTCCAAAGTTTGACTTTTGATATTCATGTTCATATACCATAGTCCCGCTAGAGGCGCCACTTCAAAAACGACGTCATGACGATTCAAAACTATCCAACACAAAATTTTGGGAGTTGCCAGTCCAGTAGAGTAATAGTCTAAGCTTCAATTGGCTTCGCCCTTGTTATGACGAACGGCAACTTCTAATTGGTTTATTGTGTGGCTTGACGTTGAAAAGGGCGGAGCATGTGACATCAGACTACACAACCAACCAATTAGAAGTTGTGTTCGTCATAACAAGGGCGGAGCCAATTGAAGTTCTCTCATATTTCTAACCGCCTGTGCAAGTGTGTGGCCAGCAGTAGCTTTTCGTTTGCTACGCCCCTTTATGAGCATCATCAATTTCAAATTGGTTTGTTATTTGATCTGACACTCATAAAAGGGCGGGGCAAACGAAAAACTACTGCTCGCCACACTTGCCTGTTAATGGGTGGCGAGTCGCCAAGCAACACAACAAGTAACTCGCGAGGTATGTTTCTGTCACAGGCAATTATAAATCGGGACAAACAGAAATTGGCTCCGCCCTTTTTATGAACAGAAATTGGCTCCGCCCTTTTTATGACGAACGCAACTTCTAATTGGTTGGTTATATAGTCTGACGTCACATGCGTCAACGTTGAACCACACAACAAACCAATTAGAAGTTGCCGGTCGCAATAAAAAGGGCGGAGTCAACTTCTGTTTGTCCCGATTTCTAATTGTCTGTGTTTCCGTTAGAGCAAGGCAGCCAGACGGCACATTCTGCACTATTCCACGCCCAAAGTGTTTAGCGAGTCGCCAGGCGTGTAGCGATGGAATCAGTTGTGTTGGATAATTTCAGCTAGCCATTAGAGACCGAAAGTAGCAAACAATTTTGGTACCATCCCATTAGAGCTTCATCCCACTGGTCCCATCAGTCCCACCGGACCTATCTATTTTTGTTTAGTCTCATCCCATCCCTTGGGATGGAATTTCCTCATTGACGGGAGGTCTAATGTCCAGTATTGTTTTTTATTGTATGTTATGTGGTCGGTGATTGTAACTTCAAGCAGAGTACGTCTATTCTTCTCCCCATCGTCAGTCTCATGGGCCCCACCAGTTCCATTAGTAATGCTCATCCAAATAGTCTGATGCATTCCACCCATCTAGTCAGTCCCATAGGTACCATCAATCCCATGGATCCCATCAGTCCCACGGATCCCATAAGTCCCACGGGTCCCCATCAGTTCCATGGATTCCACCTGCCCCACTTATTGTTGTTAACTCTCATCCCATCCCGATCCATTGGATGGGGCGAGATGAAATGGGATTTCCTCATTGATGGGAGCCAGTTCGGTCTCTACTAGCCACAATGCATTCAGTCTTGAAGGAGCATGTAGCATGTAGCAGTGTCGTAGCCGGGGGGGGGGGTCCATGGGTCAAGACCCCCCTCCCAAAATGTTATCTACCTGCCAAAAAGTGCTGTGTTTACATTTGATAATTTTTTTCTCTCTATCTTCAGCACTCATTTTATGTCCCGTCACCAACCATGATACATCTATCATGGTGGCGGGACATAAAATAAGTTCTGAAGGTACTCAACTCAGCAGCTTTTAAACTAGACTATGGCGTGCAGCGCTGTGCCACTCCGAACCGTCATGTCAAACATTCCATCTGAGAAACATACCGGCACAGCTGTACCACTTAATGAAGACAACTTAAACGCTTACACTTCACAATAAAAATGAACACGTGCGATTGTTTACAACAAGGCACACTGGCAAACGAAGACACCTGAGTGGTGTCTGAATATCACTTGAGCACGCTTTTCTTCTGGTTCCTTCTGTCTACCCCCACACAGGGGCATCACTGTGTGCTGTTTTTTTGCTATGGCAAAAGGAAAAAAAAATAATTCTTGGCTCTTCTCAGACTTCTAGCATGGAAGTTCTGCAAGCCAGTTTTGCATGTCGCAGCATGCTGCCTTGTAGCAGACGTTGCACCATTTGATTTCATATGATGCGTACAATGGAAAGTTCTTCTTGGCGGCGCGGCACAGCACTGTGCGTCAGTTGGCAACTAGCTTTATTTTGAAGAAAAAATTTCGGACCCCCCCAATAACAAAAATCCTGGCTACGCCACTGACGCGCGGCCAACAGTTTCACACTGAAACCTACGTTGGTACCTAGGTTATTCCACCATGATTGTTTTTCTGTACAAACATACTAAAACTACTTTTTTAAAATTTAACTCATATCTTGTCATTCAATTGTTTTTACTTTTTTTCAGTTAAGCATCTTTGCTCCACACTTGATTACTTGGCATTTTGGACCAATGGGTCAATTGGCTCTTTATTTAGCCAAAACGTATCCATCTGTCATGTTTTACCTGTAAGTTAAATAACGCATTGTTAACCTTTCAAAGGTCCCTTGCTGTCAAGGTCTGGTGATGTACGGCATCGATCGTCAGCAAGCCGGGACCTAGCGGAGCTGTCGAGGGTTTTCAGGGACACCGTGGTACCTCGCGAGAGCATCCCGCCCACGTACTGATGTACCGCCTCAAGAGCAAATTCTGTACAGAAACAGAACCCTGTTTAGACTGGGAGTCTGGGAGCTCGACGCTCGTGAACAGTTCTAGAGCTGTTCGCAAGCTCCCGTCTAAACCGGGTTCTGTTTCTGTTCACAAACGGATTCCGAACGGTTCGCGAGCTTAGTTTATCCGTGCCTTAACCAATTTTAGACTGTTTTTGTATTTATATGTAATTAATTTACTAATTCTTTCTTCCCAAATCACTTATAATGCTTTTTTTTAATGTATTTTAGTGCACTTTCTTCAGTAGTTATTCATGTGGCAGAAGGAGCTTACTGTTTCTACTTATGTCGGTAAGGACAAACACAGTCGGCTTGTTTACGTAGCAAATGTACATCTACTGTCTGCTATACTATAAGCAGTGAGATGGGCCATATGGCTTTTTACACAGAGTAAAAGGAGATTTTAGTGACAGTGGACAAAAAAGTTGGCCGGTATAAGCAAATCTTCTTCAAAAGTGTCCATCTTTGCCAATAAAACCTTTAAAATGCTTTCAGCTGTTAGGGTAGTAGGTGGAACCTGGAGGCAAACTATGAGGAAAGTGATTTGCAACCATTTTTTTAATCTCTAAATTCAGGCAACTCATGAACTAAAGCAGGGCTGGCGTTAGGGCTTGGGCCCCGCACGTTCAGGAGCTCCGCGCTGCTGGCTAAGCATTTTTTTCCTTGGCCCCGCTCATCGCTTGCTGTCTCGGGCCTCGCATAATCTAGGACCGGTCCTGAACTAAAGTGCGATCATATTGGCAATATGTAAGGCATAAGGGGTGTTGTCACAGGGCTAGTTTACTAGCAGCTAGTGCCAGGCCCAGGCCCTTGGGGGACTCTGTGCCAAGTAGAACCTGGAGGGCCCTTAGAAGTTAGTTTCTCCAATGAATGATTATAAGCACGGACTGTCGGACTTCACGTAATACCAGGCTACCAGCGACCCTAGCGGCGCATATCAGGTACAATAAATGAACAGACAGGGGGTTCGAATAGGGAATTTCTAGTTTAGTTTGGAATAAGTTTTACGAAAAACATAAAAAATATTCAAATATAATATTATCACAAAATAAATATGACAAGTCAAAGTGATTTATTTGTCTGGCGGGCGGGGCTCCTAAACCTCGGGGGCCCCTGTGTATGGCAAAGTTGGCACATGCCTTAAATACGGGCCTGGCTAGAGTGCTAGCAGGCAGTAAACATACCTATGCAATGGAAATAGCCTCACTAGTAACTCGCCCGCATACCGGAACTGTGGTAAGTCGAATTGAGGACCTGGCTACTTTGTTGTCATGTTACCGGTCACGTGAGTCTACTTTCCCCTTCCAGTTACCCCGTGGAAACACCAACTTGTTCAGTTGCTGGCTAGTAAATTACGTGTCGGCATGGCGACGAAGTGGAATTCAGAGGAAATAATTAAATTTCTAGAAATTTATGAACGATTTGACTGATAAATTAACCAATATAAAAGTAATAAATCCTTAAGAGCCTAGATACAGTGTTTAGTTCAAAATTTCTCCAAATGTAGGCGCTGCAATCGTTTCTTATTGAAAAACGGGTTTTTAACGTTTTTTTCTCCAGGTTTCAAGTCACATAATAATTAATAAAAAAAGAATTTCGCGTGTTAAGCTTATAAAAAGAAAACATCGTGAAGCCAATAGATTAATGCACGTGCTAATTTTTATGTGATTGTTCTTAGTCGTTTTTAACGGGAGTTCTTCAAATGTTTGGGTGACGGTTTTTTGCTCCTATGGGACTTAACATGGAGTTAAAAAAACTTAAGATTTTAAATGTTATTTAAAAATAGAAAGCCCTTTTAAAATTTAGAAAAAGGAATAATCCTGAAGGCAATAAACACATGTAAATATTTGCTAATTTTTCTGATTGTTCTAAACCATAAGAGTTCTCTTAACTTTTGTTGGACTTTAGTCCTATGGGACTTAACATGGAGTAAAAAAACGTACGATTTTAAACATTATTAAAAAATAGAAGGACCTTTTCAAAATTTATAAAAAGGAAACATCGTGAAGCCAATACACGGAAGCACGTGCTACCTTTTTTGTTATTCTTCTAAATCGTTTTTAAGGAGAGTTCTTCAAATGCTTGTAAGACGGTTTTTGATCCAAAGGGATTTAACATGGAGTAAAAAAAAAACGAACGATTTTAAACCTTGTTTAAAAATAGAAGAAGCTTTTCAAAATTTATATAAATCGCGCACTTAAAGAACGATACTTCTATTGCATTTTGCGCTTTACTGTATTTTAATTGAGCGATTGTGAGACTATGTTTTGTAAGTTTCGTAACACCATATAGTAACACTCATTTGCTCAACTGCTCAAAACAATAAACAAGATGGCGGTTTATCTAGGCTCTTAATCTGAAGTTTTAATTTTGTCTTTTCTTTACAGGAAAAATAACTTCACCCCACTTGCTACCCTTAAATGGGTTAGTCAAACAACAGTGATGGGTTTCTTTTCATTGGGAATTCTTTTAAAATATATTAAACTGCATAAGAAAGAAAAGAAATGATTTTATGTAAATTTGTCATAACTCGTGGCCTATAAATGATTAAAAGTCATTTTGAATGTGTTTTAAAATGAACTTTTGACATTACTTTAAAAGTAAATTTTATAAATAAAACAATGAATAAATCCGATTAACCGAATATTCATCAATTTTTCTGGATTGTTAAGTCTAGAATACACTTGGATACAAAGTAGTGCAACACTACTAAATGGCCCTGTCTAGTGACTGTTGAGATACAGTCATTAGGTTTTCTAGAGACATTTGTTCAGAAGTCTCGAGATTGTTGCGAGACAAACTCCCCGTTTCTTTTGTATCTCGCTCGAAATGACGAAAAATTGGTGAGGTTATGTTTTGAAAAAAAAAACTATTTCAAAATCGCGAATTTCTAACTCTTTATGTTAAAGAGACCATTTACCTCTAGAAATTTCTACTTAAAATTATGAAGAGACTTAACTTTTGATTGTAAAAATGATGTTCATTTTTTTTAAAAAAAAAAGACCTTTATTTAAAAAAAAAACTTTAAAATGAATCAGTATTTGGTAGAAACTTGAAATTTCAGATAGATACGCCACCAAACAACATGAATCGGAACTAAAGCAATAGAAAGTATACTCCTCAACTCGAGAAATATCGATATATCGATATTTAAGCCGTTTGCCTGTGTTGTCACCTCGAGTTACTTTTAATTCACTATTCAAATACATGGATTTCCTATTACTTTTATTTCACTATTCAAATAGATGTATTTCGTATTCATTTCAAAGTACTATGGATTTAATATTAGAATTATCCCCATCTGCCCACGTGGCTCTCGAGTTCACGTGAAAGTTGTATTGAGTTGAATATGAGCAGGGAATACATGTATTTGATCAAGGAATTATGGAAATGTGAGGTGACAACAGTTGCCACTAAATTGAAGGCGGGATTGAAGGAATTTTTCGTTTTTATAAATTTAAAATGGCGTCGTTTGGTGACTAATAAAAGTCACTTCATTTTTAAAATGTTGGTAAAATACGTAACAATAATTTTAAAAAACCAGAAAAACAATCATTACGTGCGCCAATGTGTTGGCTTCACTGTGGTTTAATTTTTTTTTTTTTTTTAAAATGATTTTTACGTATTTTTACGAGCATTTTAATAGAGCCAAAAAAAAAAAAAAGACGTGCAACACAAATTCTATAATGTTACTACTGGTGGCTCGTGAGTCGCAGTTTGAGAACCCATCTACACTGTACTGCATGCGCAAATATATAGATATATTTTAAATTGATGTTGATCTTTATGAACTTTTCCCCATAAGTGAAAATAAAAATCTGTTCATAAAAAGTTTTAGATGGTCGGAAAAGTTTTTGTTTGCTCTTCAGTGTCCCCTTTTAACAGAGGTCAATTTTAATACGAGTGAAACACAACAAAGAGCAGATTTCCCCCCCCCCCCCCCCAATGACAATTTAAAAGCCCACTTCGATTCGGAAAGAAACAGTATTGTAGTATCGATATTATCGATATGGATTCAATATTAAAACTAATGTTTTTTTTGTTTTTTTTTTAAAAAGGCGCGTTAAATATCTAGTACACAACGCATATTAAATGAATTCAAATGAAATGTGTTCAGGTGAATTATACGGAATCCAGTTAAGGACCCGAACCAAATAAAAATTGACTTTTATTATTAATATTTTAAATTGAAATACTAAATCAATATTTTGTCAATAGTTTATATATTTATATTTAAGTATTAACTCAATATTTTCAGATTATTAACTGAATAAATTGAATTCGACATATTGTTTGTTTGTCCTTCACAGGGCTCTGTAGAACACGTTTATTATTTAAATGCATTTAAATTATTAGGTGTGTACTATATTATATTAATCTTCACAATTTGTTTGTTTGTTTGTCCACGCCACCTTCTGAAATATTTGAAAATATATAATTCACACACTTCACGGAGATTGAACCCATGACCAACCTAACCATGGCCTCAGTAGCCTGAGACACTAACCACTACACACAGGCAATTAGAAATCGGGACAAACAGAAGTTGGCTCCGCCCTTTTTATGACGACCGGCAACTTCTAATTGGTTTGTTGTGTGGTTCGACGTTGAAAAGGGATGGAGCATGTGACGTCCGACTACATAACCAACCAATTAGAAGTTGCCGGTCGTCATAAAAAAAGGCGGAGCCAACTTCTGTTCGTCCCGATTTCTAATTGCCTGTCCACTCAAGAGGGGGATTAAATCTTATTTTACTTTTTAGACCCTTTTTTTGTTGTTATAAAAGCGAATATCACAAATCTTGTTTATAATTTTTCTGACAATGACAATAGCTAAACAGTTTTAAAATTGGCGGCACAATCGATAAAATCTGATACAATCTTTCAAAAAGAAAAAAAAAAAAAAATAATATCGATGTCTCTGGCATCTCTTTTTTTTTTTTTTTGGTGATTCCAGTTTGGGACGTTTTTCTACTGTAATGTTACTATGTAGGACTTTTCACATAGAGGAGTGGAAATGGCCTGAGGAGGGATTTCAAGTAATTTTTTTTTGTTGTTGTGTGTGTTTGAAAAAAAAAAGGGGGATGCAACTACACAAAAAAGTAAAAGTTACAAAGTAGTTATAGTATGGCGTTAAAGTTAACCAGTGCCACCAACAACAGCACCACTGCTATACGTATTTCAGTGGTCATTGTATTGTTTTTTATTTGTTGTCCACCTGATTTATGTTCGGGAAAAGCAAGTGGATTTTATGCGGACAATGGAATCGATCAAACGGTGGTTTATCAACACGTTTCAAAAAAAGAAAGACGTGAAATGCAACAAGAGATATTAACTCTATTGGGACTTCATCATAAACCTAAACCAACACCTCATGGAACCGAGAATTCGGCGCCAAAATATATGATGAATCTTTATAATTCTTTCGTTGACGAAGAATCGGGAGATTTCAGAATTGATAATGTTCGAGTTCGCGATTGGAATCTAACCGAGGACAGCGTTCATGCTATTAATGACGCTGATGTCATTATGAGTTTTGTCAATCATGGTAAGTAGGAAACAACAAAACCGATTGGACTCGGCTAAGACAGACAGACAGACAGACAGACAGACAGTGGTCAAGTCTTGAAAACTGAACCACTTTTTCTACCCCCACCGTGATAACTGATAAATAAAGGGGCCTCAGATTTGTAATGTTGGATAAATCAAAGCCATATGTTTCTCAATCTGTGGCCCATTGGCCCAAGTGCCGATTGTGAAGTAATCATCATCATTATTATTAGAGCAACTGCAATTATACCTTTTATAATTTAAAAAAAGGGGGCTGGTTAGAGGCTAGAACTCTTAAAATTGACAACTGATAGTAACCAGACATTTCTATAGCCTCTAACCAGCCATTTTGCTTAGAAATAAAACATAATTGCATTTGTTCTAATGATAATGAGGATTACTTCACAGGTTGGCACTAATGAAGCCAAATGTTTCTCAATCTGTGGCCCATTGGCCCAAGTGCCGAATGTGAAGTAATCATCATCATTATTATTAGAGCAACTGCAATTATACCTTTTATAATTTAAAAAAAAGGGGCTGGTTAGAGGCTAGAACTCTTAAAATTGACAACTGATAGTAACCAGACATCTCTATAACCTCTAACCAGCCATTTTGCTTAGAATGCTTAGAAATAAACATAATTGCATTTGCTCTAATGATAATGAGGTTGGCACTTGGGCACTTTGGTTGAGGCTAGATCAGTGCCATCTTAAGCATTGCTGGGGCCTTGGGTTAAATAAAAAAACGGGGCGCCCACAGGCCCACCCACAAATGTTACATTTAAACTGGGGATAGGCTATACGAATCTTCGAATCCTCGAATCTTGAAAAATATTCGAGATTCGAAAACTCGAATCTTCGCGCTTTATTCGTCTTTCGATTCTTTCGAATCCTAACCTAAAAAAAAAGTGTTAAAATCTTTGGTAAAATTAGTTTTAACTCCATTGACGTCCAATAGAAATGTTCGCTAACAAAAAAAACGGCGATTGTTGCTATTTCGGTGGTATCCGGAGCACCAATTGAATCACCTTGTGGCGGACCCTGAGTGCCACACTGTGTTTTTTTATTATTAATAATTTAATATTATTTCATTTATTTGTATCTTCTTAAAGAATAATATAGGATTCTTATATTTGAAGGATTCGAGAGATTCGAGAACCTTTAAGGATTCGGATTCGAGAAAATTTAGGATTCGTCCCACCTCTTAATTTAAACACATATACAGCATGTTAAGTTAAAGTTAAGAAATGGGGCCCTTTAAAACTAATTGGGGGCCCTGGGCTACAGCTCTGCTAGCCCGTGCCTTAGGATGACACGGGGCTAGATGTCTATTTGACTGTCAGTTGTCAACTAGAAACTTCTAGCCTCTAACCAGTGTTTTTGATTCAAAAAAAAAAAAATTGTTGGTTCATCTAAACGTGAATTTTAATTCACAATTGGCCCTCTTGAGCCACAGATTGAGAAACAGTTTGCTTGATATTGCATATAAGTCGGTGCCCACGTGATCAATTATCATCATTTTGGTTGCATGGGAATCGTTTTCATGTCATTAAAATTTCTGCACGAAACTTTTTTCTGTCTTTGTGAAAAAAAACTTTTTTTCTGTTTGTTTGCTTGAACTTTGTTTTTTTCCGCGCATGTATTTATTTCACTTAAAACTTCATTAACGGACTAACAATTTTTTCTCATCTAAATATTATATTCGGCTGAAAAAAAAAAAAAAAAAAAAATTCATGAAAAATCAGTAAAATTAACCAGCAATTAGAAAACGGGACAAACAGAAGTTGGCTCCGCCCTTTTTATGACGAACGCAACTTCTAATTGGTTGGTTATGTAGTCTGACGTCACATGCTCCGCCCTTTTCAACGTCGTAACACACAGCAAACCAATTAGAACTTGCCGGTCGTCATAAAAAGGGCGGAGCCAACTTCTGTTTGTCCCGTTTTCTAATTACCTGTGTAAAATTAACGTAATTACCGTGCGTTAAAAAATATATTTCATTTTTCCATCCGCGTTGCATTATGGGGTAAAATTAGCGGGAAAATTAAAAAAAAAAATTTTTTTTTGTGTGTGTTGCCTGAGTTATGGAATGTTGCGCCATCTAGAGAGCGAAATTAGAAACTTATGTCGTCTGCTTGTGTTTATTGTGGTCTGGGGTCCTGTAGATTTAGTTATTGTTTATTTATTTTACTATTTTATATATATTTCAGATTAAAAATTAAAAATTTCTTCAAAATTTTTATTTTTCTTTCTTCCTTCATTTTTTTTTTGTATAATATGATTTCACTTATTATTTTGGGAGAAAAAAAAATATCGCTGTCTGTGTAATTTTAATAACAATTAGGTTGGCGTGAAAATCGTAAATGTCGAAGGCAAAGATTAAGAACGCTAAGAAACACTTGCAAAGGAACCAATTCGAAGAAACTCAGATCAACGACAGGTAGAAATATGACTAACTTTTCATTAAAAACAACAAAATTAAAAAAAAAAAGAAGAAAATGTTAGCAAATATCAGTGAAACTTACAAGGTTGCACCTTTATTGGGCCGTTAGATGGCGGTACCATCGCAGTAACACACGTTCTTGTTTGTATCTGAATTTTTTTTTAAAAGACGCTACACATTGCAAAATTACTTTAAAAAATTCCCACAAAGAGCGCTAGCATCATTTTTTCTAAAATGTTGGTAAAAATACGTAAAGATAATTTTTTTTTAAAAAAAAAGCAGAAAAAAAAATCAGCACGTGCATCCGATGTGTTGGCTTCACTGTGGTTTAGTTGTGGTTTTTAAAATTATTTTTAGGTATTTTTACCAACATTTTAATGGCTGTTTTTTTCTTAAGAGTGTGTACTCAATGGAGTTTTATTAACCTTAGACTATTTATTATTTTACTGGACTGGCAACTTCTTATATTCTCTATGTTAAAGTGTTGAATGCCTGGTGTAAGGCAAAAGTGAAGCTAGCTCCGTCTGGTGGCATTATTTGTGCGTAAAATCCGAGTGAAAGTTTCGTTTTTTTGCAAAGGGGGAAGACATTGGGGGTGAATCATGTACTGTATGGCAAGCCATTTTAGTTTTTCCACGTTTTACTGGATTTTCAGATTTTAATTCTATTCTGGGAATCCAGTAAAACGCGGATAAAAGAATAAAATGGTTTTCAACACATACGATCTGCTGTGAATCTGGATGAATCTTTGCAAATCTTAGTGAATCTCATACATGATTTTTTTTTCTTCAATGTCTGCCCCCTTGAAATACACCCTCTATAACTACAAAATGAACTCGTCCAAAACTTGACATCTTCACTAAATTTCATATACCATAGTCCCGCTAGACTAGGCGCCGTTTCAAAAAATATTGGGAGTTGCCAGTCCAGTAAGGTAATAAGTCTAAAGTTTAACATAAGAGTTAGAAATTCGCGCTTTTGAAATATTTTTTAAAAATATGACCGCACTTACCAACTTTTGTCATTCTAAAGCCCGTTATACACCTACAATTTTTACTTGTATCTTTGCGTCAATTAAATGATGTTTTCGTGAATGATTTGTTACATAAAACGTATAAATTAATTTATAAGTGTCAATCGGCAGTTAAACACAAGTAAAAGTATTCGAACATTTTTACCTAAATTATGTGCGCAAAACAGTTTGTAGTGTGACAGTTAAGCGCATATCTAACCTAGGTGACCTTCTAGACAAGAGAATTGTAAAGAGGTGTGCTAAATTTGTTAGAGAGCGCATCGTATATATGTTAACTTTGTAAATTACACAAGAATGATGGTGATCCTGAGAAAGCACTCTAGTAGACGTGATCATTTAAGAAAAATAGATCGACATCGACATTAATGCACCTTTGAACAAATAATTTAACATTCGCGTCGTTAAGGCCATTATACACCATCAATTAATTCTTAAATAAATGCATAAATTAATTTATTGTATACAATCGACATTTATAAATTAATTTATACATTTATTTAAGAAGTAATTGTAGATGTATAAAGCCCGATATACACCTACAATTTCTTCTTGCATACTTGTGTAAATTAAATGATGAGTCTTTTCGTCAATGATTTGGTAAATAAAATGTATAAATTAATTTAAAGGGAACAATCGGCAGTTATACACATGTAAAAGTATTCCCACATTTTTACTTAGATAATGTGCGCAGAACAGTGCGTAGTGTTACAGTTTAGAATATCTCTAACTTTGTAACCTTGGAGAGTTGTAGAGTGCACTGCTCTTTAAAAACGTAAACAGCTTTGCAAATTACATAAAAAAAGATGCTGAGCCTGAGAAAGTGTTCTAGTAGATGCGCAGAAGATTAACGCGCAGAAAATGTAACAAATCATTTAAGAAAAATAGAACATGTTCTAAATTAAACCAACATTGAATGAATAATGTAACATTCACGTCGTTATACACATGCAAACTACATTTATAAATTAATTTACACATTTATTTAAGAAATAATTGTAGGTGTATAACGGGCTGTACTTGCTTATCAGTCGATCAGCATATATTTCAGGTGCACATAGCACTTTGAAAACTTAATATGTAGTGCGTTTCATATATATAGACACACCCCAGAAATTTGTTATAACTCGAGTTATAGTTGATGGACTCACCTTAAATTTTCAACATAAAGAGATCATCTTATATTCTAAACTTTCTGCTAGGCAGAAATTTTTTTCTTAAAAAGGTAAAAATTAAAAAAATTAAACTGGAAAATGACCGTTTCATAATTATAGACGCACTAATGAACTTTTCACTTTTATTAATTATTGTGACAAAATAACATGCTGGATCATTAAAAATACTAAGGTATAC
The DNA here is from genome assembly GCA_036925085.1 of Brachycybe producta. Taxonomy (NCBI): domain Eukaryota; kingdom Metazoa; phylum Arthropoda; class Diplopoda; order Playtdesmida; family Andrognathidae; genus Brachycybe; species Brachycybe producta. Next base: position 2,449,624 of record JAUPFP010000009.1, on the reverse strand, counting down.
GACTGTTCTGATGTTTTAAAACTTAAAACATTCTTTTCTACAGACTTTAAACAATATTTATAAGCAAATTTGTCGAAATTCTACCCCAAAACAGCTAAAATGGGACTTTTCAATTTTGCTATTGTAGTATAATATCATAGCAATCTGCTTAATCATCAATGTATGATGATGTCCCAAAAGTTCTCTGTAGGTTTTAAATCTGGGGGAGATGCTGGCCATTCGATAGTGATAGTATTCGTAGGTTTCGTAAACATTCATTCCTTAGATTACTGGAGCTAATTGGTGCATTTTTCTGCACGAATACTAAGCTAACGCTAGGAAATCGACTTTGGCAGGTCAGTAAACACTCAAAACATTGTCTGATAATAAACATTATTTTTGGTTGGTTCAAAGGCGCTAAACACTTCGCATATTGTTAGGCTCCCACCACGGACATATCCCAGGGGGGAAAATATTCATCCCCACAATATTTTTCTAAACATAATTTCGGCAGCGGGGGAGCCTAATAATATGGGGAACATTTAGTGCCTTTCGAACAAGCAGCTTAGTTTTTGAAACGCGAGCTTAGCATTTATTTCAGCCCAAATAAATATCAGTGATTATCAGGCAATATTACGAGGGTATTTACTGCCATAAAACATCGATTCCATAGCATTAGCTTAGTATTCCAGCAAGAAAATGCCCCAGTTTTCTCCAATAACCTAACGAAGGAATGGTTACGGAACCAAAATATCACCACTCTCGAATGGCCGGCGTGTCTCCCGGACTTAAATCCTATAGAAAACTTTTGGGACATCATTGTACATGATGATTAAGCAGATTGTTATCATGATACTACAATATCAAAGCTGAAAATTGCCATTTTAGCTCCTTTGGGGTCGAATTTTGGTAAATTTGCTTATAAATCTTGTTTAAAGTATGTAGAAAGGTATGTGTTAAGTTTTAAAACATCTGGACCGTCGTATACCATATTAATTTTAATGTTACTGTTGTTTTGTCACAATAAGTGAAAAGTTCATTAGTGCGTCTATAATTACGAAACGGTCATTCTCCAGTTTTTAATTTTTTTAATTTGTACCTTTTTAAGAAAAAAATTTCTGCCTATCAGAAAGTGTGTAATAAAAGATGATCTCTTTATGTTGAAAATTTCAGGTGAATCTATCAACTATAACTCGAGTTATAACTAATTTCTGGGGTGCGTCTATATATATGAAACGCACTGTATTGGACAACTTTAAATATGAAAAATAAACATATTGGCGCGACTGTGTATTTTTTAATTTTTTTTTTTAAATTAACATTTTTTCTTTAACATCGGGGTCTATGGGCTCAATAGAAAAACGATGCTAGCGCTCCTTGTGGAGATTTTTCAAAGTAATTTTGCGATGTAGCCTCTTAAGTTAGCACTTAAAACTAGACTTGTTCGGACAAGAACTCAACTTCTAGATTATTGGTTTTACTAAAAAAAAAGCATTTTTTTGTGGTTGCCTTACTAGTATTTTGGAAATAAATACAAAATGGCGGATTCCTTTTCAGTTGGCCATCATATATTATTAAATTACCTTACTGTCAACTCAACATTACTAATTGCATTATTTATAAATAATCCAACCAGTAATCTAGAGTTATAAATATCAGTTGTCAACTCAAGATGACTGGTTTAAATTATTACAATAATTAGCCCACTTTTAATGAAACTTGCACTCCACACTACAAACAATCGAAAAATCTATAAAAAAAAAAAAAAATAAGGGCTGTGGGGCTAATTATTAGGTTGGTAGGAAAATAATTGCGGTTTTTGTTTATTAATCAAAATAAGCACCCATTACAATTGACACATTTTTTTTGCCAATTAATTACAAGTTCATTTATTCCGGTGGTGTAAAATTCCGGAGTCCTGGAGTTGATAAAATCTCTAAATGCATTTTTGGCAACAGCTATACCGTTGTTGACGATATTTGTTTCTTGTCCATTTTTAATTCAATAGTCTTAAATTGAAACACAATTAACAATAAAACCAAAGTTAATGTTACTGAAATACAGACCGCAAAATGCGCTTTCAAATGATGTTAACACAATGTAATTACACTTATATTGAAAACAATTGAGTTTCAATTGCAGTAAACAAAAACCGCAATTATTTTCCTACCAATCTAATAAAATAATCCAACCAGTAATTTTAAATTGACAAACAAGAGACAAAAAGACATAAAACTACATGTAATGCAGCCATTTACGGATCCAACTTCATATTTGCTAACATTATCACATTCAAAATATTCATATCTAATTATCATAATTAAACAATTATTAATCTGGCCAGATGCTTGTTGCTCATTTTGTTAAACTAAAATTAACATTCATCAGTCAAAACAACAACAACAATAAAAACTGTTTTTGTTTTCTTCTCTCGTATAAATTTGGAGAAAAAAAAAATATTTTGAAAAATTGTTTCAGGACATCGTTTGGCCCACTTTCGTCACGAAAAAGACAAACGTTTTTGGTTCGATGTCAGCGAAGTTCCCACCGAGGAGACCATAATGGAAGCCGAACTACGACTTTATAAAGAAATTCCTGAAAACACTGAAACTATAACTGAGTTTCAGTTATCTGTTTATAAACTTGTTCAGGGCAATGACCCAGAGTAAGTTTTACAAACAATCTTAAAGAGGGTTACATCACAAAATTACTTCGAAAAATCTCCGCAAAGAGCGCTAGCATCGTTTTCAAAGTGCAATGTGCACCTTAAATATATGCTGATCGAGTGATAGAATGATAAAAAATTGGTAAGTGCGGTTCTATTTTTAAAAACTATTCCAAAATCGCGAATTTCTAACTCTTTATGTTAAACTCCATTGAGTATGCGCTCGTAAGCAAAAAACATCCTTTAAAAATGCTCGTAAAAATAATTAAAAAATAATTTTAAAAAAACCACAATTAAACCACAGTGAAACCAACACATTGGCGCACGTGCTGATTTTTTTCCTGGTTTTTTAAAATTACTTTTACGTATTTTTTACGAGCATTTTAATGGATGTTTTTTTTTGCTAACGAGTGCGTGCTCAATGGAGTTTAACATAAAGTTAGAAATTCGCGATTTTGTAATAAGTTTTTAAAAATAGAACCGCACTTACCAATTATTTGTCATTCTATCACTCGATCAGCATATATTTAAGGCGCACCTTGCACTTTGAAAACTTAATATTGGACAACTTTAAATACAAAAAATAAACATATTGCCGCCGCGACTGTGTGTGTATTTTAAAAATTAACGTTTTTTCTTTAACATTGGATCTATGGGGCTCAATAGGAAAAACGATGCTAGCGCTCTTTGTGGAAATTTTTCGAAGTAATTTTGTGATGTAGCCTCTTATTTGTCTTATTCATTGGTTTCTTGACATTCATGTGATTGGATATTAACAGTACACGCAGTTGGATCCAGCACGAAAAAATTCGTTTGCCCCGCCCCTTTTATGAGGGACAGCAATTTCTAATTGGTTGATATTTGGTCTGACGCTCATAAAAGGGTGGGGCAAACGAATTTTTTCGTGCCCGTTAAAAGTAATGGCGGCCATTTTTTCAGATATCTTTTATAAATTTTAAAGGTTAAAGGTCGATTCACCGTAGGTTGGGTTTAGACCAAGAGCAGAACAACGAACTGAACACTGTTCGCGAACGGTGTGGCCTGTTTTCCGAACATTTCTCTGTAACAAACTTTCGGCCTCGATCCACCAGTTGTCAGTTTTTTTTTAACTGTCACATCAAAGGTTGTTTTTATAGCCACCGTATATTTCAGGAGAATATGAATTGGGCCAAATTTGTCAGCCATTTTCGTGTTTTATTTTTTTAAACATGGTTTATTTTAGCGAATTCGAAATTTTATCGAATCCGAATCCTAAAAGGTTCTCGAATATATCCCTCGAATCACCCGAATCTCTCGAATTCTTCATATAAGAATCCTATATTATTCATTAAGAAGATACAAATAAATGAAATAATATTAAATATTAAATTATTAATAATTAAAAAATAAGTGTGGCACTCAAGGTCGCCATAAGGTGATCACATTGGTGATCCGGGTCCGACCACCGAAATTGCAACAATCGCCGGTTTTTTTTTGTTAGTGAACGCTTCTATTGGACGTCAATGGAGGTAAAACTAATTTTACCAAAGTTTTTAACAGTTTTTTTTAAGGTTAGGATTCGAAAGATTCGAAAGACGAAATAAGTGTGAAGCTTTGAGTTTTCCAATCTCGAATATTTTTCAAGATTCGCGGGGATTCAAATGTCCCATCCAGTGGCGTAGCTAGGCTTGGTTGCGCCCCCCCCCCCCCCCGCCGCGTAAAACTTTGCGCCCCCCCCGGGCTGCTTAAAACGTTGCGCTCCCTTTAAGTCCCCCTCCACTTAGCCTCATACTGAGGGGAGGTGCTATTTTGATGAACGGCGGATCAGTAAGAACAGTCGGAAGGTTAGGTTTAGTAAAATGAAGCTTGTTGCAGGGGGCCTGGGGGGGCGCAGCCCCCCATTTTTTTAGCGTTGTTAAATCAAATTTGTCCATTTTTCCGACCGTTCCTCCCATTGAACAAATTACAGAACAGTCGGAACAATGGACTAATTTGATTTAATAATTCTTTAAAAAAAAGTCGGGGTCTGCGCCCCCTAGACCCAATGCAACAACTTAATTTTACTAAACCAAACCTTCGGACTGCTCCTACTATTTTTCCGACTGTTCGTACCGTTGTTCGGACCTTTCCGCTGTTCATCAAAATAGTACCCCCCTATAAAAATTTCTAAGCACAATAAACGAAATGAAAGTCGATTTATATTTGAAAATAACTGAATAAATTAAGCGAGTGATTCGGAATCACTTGTTTAATTTATTCAATTATTTTCGAAAATAAATCGACTTTCATTTTGTTTTTTGCGCCCCCAAACCTGCTGCGCCCCCCGCAGTTGCGGGCCCTGCGGGTGCCTAGCTACGCCAGTGGTCTCATCCTAGTTTATTTATAGTTTTCAAGTTAAAATTGTATGTTACACTTTTATTGACAGAGACAAAGAATTGTATTTCCTGGATTCGACGAACGCGAGCATAACTCACAGTGGTTGGCTGAAATTAAACGTGACCAGTGCTGTGAGCGACTGGGTCGTCTTTCCAAATAAAAACCTTGGGTTATACTTAAGGATACAAGCTGATGGACACAGTAATTAAATAAATTTCATTTTGTTTATTATAGAATATCAATAATAATTTCAGAAAATTGTATTATTTTAAAAGCACGAGAACTGCATCCGAAAGACGTTGGAATAATTGGAAACAAGGGTCCAGCAGATCGCCAGCCCTTTATGGTGTCATTTTTCAAGACGGCTCAAGAGTTACACGTGAGGAGAACGAGAGCGGCACAACGAAAACAAAGTTTCGATTCGAGTTATAACGGAAATGTTTACGGCCTCAGCTCTTACATGCGTATGTTAAAATAATACATATTGGCGTTGAAGAGCTTTTGGAAATTATGGGGTATTCTTTCGATTAGTGGCCACTATAGCCTCCTATCTACTGGTATAATGCTTTGGAGGTGTCATATAGGTTGCTTCGAAGGCGCGAAATAAGGCGAAAAGCTACACAATCGCTTGCATGGAGGCGGGATATAGACATTTGCCCTAAAGATACTTGCCATAAAGCCATTTATGCTAAAACCACTTGCCCTAAACCAATTTTTCGTTCTCTCTTTTCATACGGTTTAGTGTCTTTTGGAGTCGTTTAGTGTCGTATGTTAAATGGGTTCTGCGCGCCACAGGAGCGCAATAAAAACGACAAATCACGTAAATTTACACTACTGATTAAGGCAAATGTCCTTTTAGGGCAAGTGGTTTTAGGGCAAATGTCCCTTTAAGGCAAATGGTTTTAGGGAAAATCTCCCTTTAGGACACAAGATTTTGTTAAAATCTACCACAAAAATGGCATCCCCAGTAATAGTTATATAAAAATTACTTATGTGTTTCTATTTCAGAGGTAAACTGTGTTAAGTCACTTTTTTTTTAAATGCACGATTTTTTTTTACATCTTTTGAATCAGCTTGTCAAGTCCTATCAGTGGTAAACAGTGTTAAGTCCACTGTTTTACCCACCGGCCGCTAGATGGTGGGTGGTATGGTGGATGGTGAGTCAATGAAGAAAAAAAAACTTTCAACTGACTCTCCTGTAGAATTTGGGTTTAGTGACTTAAGAGGCTAGATACATCGTTTAGTTCAAAATTTCTCCGAATGTAGGCGCTGCGATCGTTGTTGATTGAAAAACGTTTTTTTAACGTTTTTTCTCCCGGTTCGAAGTCACATAATTAATAGAAAAATAATTTCGCGTGCTAACTTTATAAAAAGAAAACATTGTGAAGCCAGTAGATTAATGCACGTAATAATTATTTTGTTATTGTTCTGAGTTGTTTTTAACGGGAGTTCTTCAAATGTTTGGGTGACGGTTTTTTGCTCCTATGGGACTTAACATGGAGTTAAAAAACGTACGATTTTAAACGTTATTAAAAAATAGAAGGACCTTTTCAAAATTTATAAAAAAGAAACATCGTGAAGCCAATACATGAATGTATGTGCTAATTATTTTGTTATTGTTCTAAATCAGTTTTAACGAGAGTTTTTCAAATGTTTGTGGGACGGTTTTTGATCCTACGGGATTTAACATGGGGTTGAAAAAACGAACGACTTTGAACCTTGTTTAAAAATAGAAGGACCTTTTCAAAAATTATATAAATGGAGCACGTGAAGAGCAATACTTTTTATTGCATTTTGCGCTTTACTGTATTTGAATTGAGCGATTGTGAGGCGATTTCTTGCAGTTTTAGTGACACTATATAAGAACACTCATTTGTCTCGTTGTCGTCTGCTCAAAACAACAAGATGGACGTGGATCTCGGCTCTTAACACACAGTTTACCTCTGAGGCACTGATTGTAAATTTTATAGTATTATTTCATTGCAACTAAAAAAACAAGTTAACTTCGTTGAAATCGTATAAATAGTAAAAATATAAGTTTATTTACTTCTAAATTACGTTCTTAATGTTATTTTAAATAGTTTAAATTACTTTTAACTTCTTTTTGAATTGCAAATTATGGTGTTTTCTCTCTTCTATGTTAATTTCCACAGACAAAACTTTAAAAAAAAAAAAGCTGACCTCATTAATGTCAAGGTACAAAATTTTAGAATCAATTTCAATAGCTCTATCAGAACCATATCTTCCTCACGAATACGTTATTTTCATGATGAAATCTCGTTAAAAGTAATTTTTTATGGTAATTTGAAATTGGTTTTCACCATTTTTTATGGTAATTTTGTAATTGGTTTTCACCATTTTTATCATTTATTTATTTTTTTCACGCGAAACTGCCAGAAACAATTTATTTTAAAAGTTGCGACCACAAAATTTACAATCCGCAGCTTCATTAACTCTTTCGTTTCAAATACATCTTGAAGTTATTTCATAACATGCTTCAAAAAAAAAAAAAAAAAAAGATTCACTAATATGTTTTTCATTTGCAAAAAAATAAATGTCTTTTTGACCACTTTTCGACGGGTGTGTTACATTTGCCCTAAAGACACTTGCCCAACAGATAGTTGCCCTAAAACCATTTGCTCTAAAGAGACACTTGACTAACATTTCTAGAGAATTTTAACACATGTTATCAACAAATGTTAATAACAACCGAAGTTAATAACATTTCATAGGTCGATTTTTAATATTTGTTAAAAACATTGTTAATAACAAGTGTTAACAAACTCTGGTGTAAATCCACCTTTGTTTATCTTGTTTCTAACAAAATTTGAATTTCTTTTCGAAATTGCCAAGTAGGAAACGCCTCAAATTGAATTTTAAGTGCTTTACAGGGCCTTGGCCAAAGTCTCGTTAACTAACTAATGAGAAGAAAAAAAAATAGTAATTTATTCCATTATTATGCAGATTTCGACCCGAATTCTTCACGAAGAAGTTGTCAGACGAGAACTCTCTACGTGAATTTCAAAGACCTCGGTTGGCAGGTAACTTAATTTTTCATTTTTATAGCCTTTTTTTTCTTTCCATTTTGACTTTTTTTCCCAAAAAAAACACATTAAAGACTAATTTGCATAAAACTAAGCAATTTTTTTTAGTCTAATGAAACTTAGTAATCATATAATGATCACGATATGATTAATTATTAGATATAAATAAACATGAAAGGGACCAAGGTTCCTCAGAAAAGCAATCATTGGATTTTTTTTGTTCGAAAAAAAAAAAAAAAAAATTTCTCATATTTCGCATGAATTTTATGTTTTAAAATGTAATGTCTCGACTCTAGACGAGACATTTGAGTGTCTGATTTGGTGGACTCTCGTTCAAAAAAATTTAAACGTGCTCGTGAAATTGCTAAAAAGATTTGGTTATTTTCTAGTTGTCTGAAGAGATATTTTGATCTATAGAAAAGTTTTCATAAACATATTTTTCATTAAGAAAAACGATTCAAAAGTGTTAAGGAGTCTACACCGCAAAATTACTTCCAAAAATCTCCATAAAGATCGCTAGCATCGGTTTTTTTCTATTGAGCCCCAGACCCAATGTGAAAGAAAATACGTTAATTTTTTAAAATACACAGTAGTCGCGGCGGCAATATGTTTATTTTTCATATTTAAAGTTGTCCAATATTAAGTTTTCAAAGTGCAATGTGCACATTAAATATAGGCTGATCGATTGATAGAATGACAAAAAATTGGTAAGTGCGGTTCTATTTAAAAAAAAACTATTTCAAAATCGCGAATTTCTAACTCTTGTGTTAAACTCCATTGAGTATGTGCTCGTAAGCAAAAAACATCCATTAAGATGCTCGTAAAAATACCTAAAAATTATTTTAAACAACCATAAAAAAATCATCCCATGCGACATTTGTGTTGGCTTCACTGTAGCTTAATTGTGGATTTTTTAAAATTATTTTTACGTATTTTTACGAGCATTTTAATGGATGTTTTTTGCTTAGAAGCGCGCGTACTCAATGGAGTTTAACATTACAAGTTAGAAATTCGCGATTTTGAAATATTGTTTTAAAAATAGAAGCACACTTTCCAATTTTTTGACGATCTATCACTATATAAAAATATATTCAAAGTGCACATTGCACTTTGAACCATCAGAATAGTACGGAGCCCTGTTGAGGACATTGAAATAAATAAATTTGACTCGGACTCTTTCAAAATCTCGAGATCTCGACTTACTGTCTCGAGATCTCGACTTACTGTCTCGAGATCTCGACTTACTGTCTCGAGATCTCGACTTACTATCTCGAGATCTCGACTTATATTCTAGACTTACGCTTCAAATCACTGTATACATCTGCAGAAGTTAAGTACCTAACCTAACCTAACCTAACAGTACTTAACTTCTGCAGATGTATACAGTGATTTGAAGCGTAAGTCTAGAATATAAGTCGAGATCTCGAGACATTAAGTCGAGATCTCGAGATAGTAAGTCGAGATTTTGAAAGAGTCAGAGTCAAATTTATTTATTTCAATGTCCTCAACAGGGCTCCGTAGAATTGTACAACTTTAAATATGAAAAAAAAAACATACTGCCGCGACTGTGTGTATTTTAAAAATTAACGTTTTTTTTCTTTAACATTGGGTCTATGGGCTCAATAGAAAAACGATGCTAGCGCTCATTGTGGATATTTTTCGAAACAATTTTGTGATGTAGCCTCTTAAGTTTTTTTTAAATGATTTTAAAAAATATTTTGTCAATTGCGTTGAGTAAGTTTGGACAATATTTTCAATAAGAAATTCCTGGGGGGGGGGGAGTAGATGTTTTTATCAGCGAATATGTTGGCGAATTAAGAAACCTGTCCAAAACGAACAAAAGTAGGACTGTGTGTACCCGGCATCCTTTACTGACTGAGGTTGGAGTTTAAAATTTTAATGGAATTGTTTTTTCTTCTTCTTCTAATTTAGGATTGGATTATTGCTCCGGATGGTTATGCGGCTTTCTATTGTCAGGGGGAATGTTCTTTCCCATTGAATGCCCACATGAATGCCACCAATCACGCCATCGTACAGACATTAGTAAATCTAATGAAACCGGAAACGGTTCCAAAGCCATGTTGTGCTCCCAGTAAACTCTCACACATTTCCGTTCTCTATTACGACGACAACTCTAATGTTATTCTCAAGAAATATCGTAACATGGTCGTTAGAGCTTGCGGTTGTCATTAAAACAAACAATAATGTTAATTATTTCGTCACGCTCCTTTTATTTAAGAGAGAATCTTTCACAATTTTTTTAATTTTTAAGTCACAACAAGTCCATAAAACTTTTTATTCTGCATAAGACATTCAAAGTGTGATAAAAACTAGAAGAGTAACTGAAAATTCATGAAAAATAATTTGCAGAGATATTATTTAAAGTTAAACTTCTTATGGCGGTTTTTGAATTTGAATTTAGAAAATTACTATGAAAGCAACCAAGTAGGCCTGAAACAGAGGAACACAAGTCCAATTTGCCGCCCCTAGACAGCAACCACCTGACTCCGCTCATGGGGGTGCTGGTTCCTGACAATCACTGTTGGATAAATGCACACTCTATTCACCTCTGATTTTTTCTCCCCCACAATTTGTACTTCTGCCCCAGCGTATGTTGCCTACCAAGTTACAGTAGACGGACTACTTAGGCAGTTTATCGTTTTACAATTTTTTTTTTGTATCCAAAACGAATTTTCAAAAAAAAAAATCAGAACCATTTGAAGAACTCCCGTTAAAAACGATTTACAGCAATAACAAAATAATTAGCACGTGCATTAATCTATTGGCTTCATGGTGATTCCTTTTTATAAGCTTAGCACGCGAAATTATTTTTCTATTAATTATTATGTGACTTCAAACCTGAAGAAAAAATGTTACAAAACCATTTTTAAATCAAAAACGATCGCAGCACCTACATTAAATGCTGTATCTATAGGCTCTTAAGTGTTTCAATTACTCCTCTAGTTTCTAAAACACTTTTCAATTGCTTCCCCCATGTTATTTCTGAAAATCAGCTTAACCATAGTTCCATTTCATTGTTTCCACTCATTTGCGTATTTTGCAATGGCTGCTATCTCTCTTTTTTTAATTTTGTTGCTTCTATTTAATCAAATTCGGCCAAAATTAAAGTGCCATTTATTCTTATTATTATGACATTTATGCTAATGTGTAAATAAACATTTTTACAATGTGTTGTCATTAATAAAATCAATTAATAAATCTGATATAATTGTGATTATCATATTTATGATTAATAATTAAGGCAGCCAGAAAAATGGTCAGTTCTTGCTCAAGACTAAAACTCGAGCTTCAAAACCAGGTTCTTTTTGACTTAAAAACGCTTTTTTCTGGTTGCCATAACCGACTTTTTGTTTCGTCTTTGCGATTTATCCCGATTTATACTCTTTATTTATGTGGATGGACAACACGTGCCTGTTTGATACATTTAAAAAGAAAATCAATCTCTTAAGTAATAATTGGTAGTTCAGTTTTAATTTTTCTAAATATAGGCCAAATAGAAAAAAATCACGCCACAATACCTGCTGCAAACTGAACAAAAGGTGTTACAGTTGCAACACTGCAATACCCCTTTGTAACAGGAGGCTAATTCTGCCATTGTACTAACATCACAAGAACCCTGGTTGAGCTAGCTCGAACCCTAGTTACCTCTATTGGCCTCTTGTTGGTTGACGGGGTACTTTCTCTGGGACACACCTGAAGCCTCTAGAACGCTTTTCATTTGTAGAACACCTCAAACCACACCAACCTCACCCACATTATATGAAGTCCGCGGGCCTATAACATGGACGTTACGATAAAAGGAAATAGACCCAGATATTTCAGATGTCCGGCACTTTATACTCTTGGGTGCAGGTATACTTTCAAGAGGTAAACCGACACCCAAGCGGCCGTACACCCCTCCATGGGTCCATCCGCCTATGGCATGTCAAGAAGGGAGTGGTAGCCACCAGGTAACAAGACCGATGGGGGAGGGACATGGGGATGAGGTCAGTGGACTCCACTGGACACTCAAAGGATGACCTGGGGACACCGCGAAATACACTGTGTCACACCTTGCAGCCGCCTATGGTTTTTCTAGAAACCCTTTTTTTTATTAAGAGCCTAGATATATCGTTTATTTCAAAATTTCTCCGAATGTAGGCGCTGCGATCGTTGTTGATTGAAAAACAGTTTTTTAACGTTTTCTCTCCCGGTTCGAAGTCACATAATAATTAATAGAAAAATAATTTCGCGTGCTTACCTTATAAAAAGAAAACATGACGAAGCCAATAGATTAATGTACGTGCTAATTTTTATGTGATTGTTCTAAGTCGTTTTAATGGGAGTTCTTCAAATGTTTGGGTGACGGTTTTTTGGTCCTATGGGAATTAACATGGAGTTAAAAAAACGTAAGATTTTAAATGCTATTTAAAAATAGAAAGCCCTTTTAAAATTTAGAAAAAGGAATAATTCTGAAGGCAATAAACACGTGTAAGTACGTGCTAATTTTTCTGATTGCTCTAAATCATTTTTAATAAGAGTTCTTTTAACTTTTGTTGGACGGTGTTTTATTCCTATGGGACTTAACATGGGGTTAAAAAACGTACGATTTTAAACGTTATTAAAAAATAGAAGGACCTTTTCAAAATTTATAAAAAGGAAACATCGTGAAGCTAATACATGAATGTATGTGCTAATTATTTTGTTATTGTTCTAAATCAGTTTTAACGAGAGTTTTTCAAATGTTTGTGGGACGGTTTTTGATCCTATGGGATTTAACATGGGGTTGAAAAAACGAACGACTTTGAACGTTGTTTAAAAATAGAAAGACCTTTTCAAAAATTATATAAATCGAGCACGTGAAGAACAATACTTTTTATTGCATTTTGCGCTTTACTGAATTTGAGTTGAGCGATTGTGAGGCGATTTCTTGCAGTTTTAGTAACACCATATAACAACACTCATTTGTCTCGTTGTCGTCTGCTCAAAACAACAAGATGGACGTGGATCTAGGCTCTTAAGAGTATCCTAAAATGGTTTATTCGATATTGGAACACTACTCAGAATGTTCAAGAATATCCAAGTTTCGTTCTTGAACTTCTACCTAAGTAATCAACTTTTTGACTTTTTTTTTCTAAAAAAAAAAACAAATACTATTTTATTTACATCATGAAACTTATTTTGCAATTGAGTTTAGAATTTTTTGGTCTGGTATTGATTTTCTATAAAAAATGTACCAGGTGGTAGTTTAATTTACAATCCCATAAGTGGCGCTAAAGTGGCTGCAAGATGCACAATTCCATAGAGTCCTTGTGAATTTACGGTCAATATATGGTAGATAGAGAAACAGATTTTTGCTCTTATCTTGTTCCAGTAACTCAATTACATGGAACACCAATCTGCATTCTGCTTCAGAGCAAAAATCTGTTTTATTGTCAACTTTTGCACAACTTTCAAAATGGATTCGTCTCATTTCCTATTTTTTGACATCAATTGTACCACTTCTTTTTTTATTATTTCTACGCGTTCAATGTCTATTGGACTATCAGAAGCAACCAGAAATGATAAGAGAATGGAACCCAGAGTTCCATTCGGTCTCTTATTTCAATAATAATAACAATAATCCCACCAAAAAAAAAACACTTTCAGTTTTAATCAGAAAATAATTTCTTTTACTTAATATAAAATTAACGAGACACCTCAGGTTAAATTAAACAAGAGGAAAATAAGATCTTAAGTGAGGCAATTAATTTTATTAATTATTTACTCCCCCCCCCAAAAAAAAAAAGCCAATTGCTTCATATGGTGGTGACGTTCATGATGTGGATAACAATTGATCAAAAAGGTAAGAGGGATATTTATTTTGTTATGAGCACACCCTGTAATTACTTGCACGCTCTCCTAACAACACAGCTAATTTTGCACGTGATAAAACACGTGCTGCATCAGTATTAGATGTATTATTTCATAATATTTTTCATGATGTTTTATTATTTCAAAAAATTTTGTAAACATCAAAAAATTGTTGACGATTTTTTTTATTATCAACATTTTGTTGTGAGAATTATTGTAAGAAAAACCATTGTTTGGCAAAAATTTGCATACATTTTATGATTTATTTTCATTATATAATATTAAATTTGCAGAACTGTCGTTGAGAAAAAAAAACTAGTATAGCAGCATTTTAAATTTTGTACTTTTTTTTCTAAAAAAATTCTTTAATCAAAAAAAATTTTTTTTGATAAATTTGAAACTTTTTTGGCGAAATTTTGTACTTTTTGGCGAAATTTACGTGAAATTTCGTATTTTATTACCACAATTTTTAAGAAATTTTACTTTTGTTGCCGAAATATATTTATAATAATAATAATAATAATAATAATAATAATAATAATAATAATAATAATAATAATAATAATAATAATAAATAATAATAATAATAATAATAAATAATAATAATAATAATAATAATTATTATTATTATTATTTATTATTATTATTATTATTATTATTATTTACTTCATTGTAGAATTTATTTAAAATCTGTCGCAAATTATTTTAGAAATTTCGTAAATAAAAATACTAAAAATTTTGAATTTTTTAATAATCATTATTTTAAAATTTTCTTTTCTTCCGAAAATTGTTTTAATAAAATGTAATAACAGCAAAACTATAATTTATTTAAAAGAAATTGTGAAAATTATGAAACGTAATTATTTGATAACCATTATTGACTAGTTTTAGAGTCAATTATATTTAAGCGTCATTAATTAATTATATCTAAACATCATCAATTCTGTTTATCATTTGAAAAAAATATCTGCGTTATTATCAACAACAGGCGGCACCAGTGCCAATTAAAAGTCTATTTCAAAATAATTTAAAAGTATTTTTTTCTCTTAAGAATATATAAAACCCGGAATTTTTTTTTTAGAAATTGACGAAAGTCTTAAGTTTGATAGTCATTAGACAACAGTAGTGAGTAACTTAAATAATATAATAAAAGGTATTTTAATGTTTATTTATCATAAAAAATATTTTATTCCAATTTTTTTTAAAAAAATTTTTTTAATTACATATGAAGAAATTTTTTTTTAACAATGCATTTCCATGCTGTGTTTGGACTGAAATGGTCTCTCTGCCGCAGGCCCACTGGGATGCTTGCAAAATAATTATTCAAATTCATATATTTTCAAACTGGCTTTAAAAGGTTTATCTTTTTTTTTTTCTTATGTAAATAAGCAACAATAATCGTGAACTATTCTAGTTTCTAGTTATCTATGATTATTTTTCTTACTTTTTGCTTCTGTTATATATTCAACACATAAGCAGTTTCATGATTTAAATCAGCGGTCGCCAACCGGTGCTCCGTGGACTACTGGTGGTCCGCGAGAAATTTCTGAAAAATCTGGACAATATTTGCATTCGTAGTAAATTCTTCTATTCTGAATGACAATTTTCGCCTTTCTATTGCACTAAATTGACGAAATGTACTAGAGTCTGGTACAGTTCTCGTGAAATACGGCACGCGAGAGAGCTACATTGCGTTCAGTTTCCCCCACCACACGCTGCTTCTCCCCCTAAGCTTCAATTATTTTTGTAATAATTAAACTAACTTTAATAATTTTTGTTACAACTAAACAACCTTTAAAGATTTTCTATTAATAATATGGAAGTTCTCTGATCATTATTTGAACAAACGTATTTATCTTTTTTAAAAAATTCCTTTTAGTGGTCCGCGGGATTTAAAATTTTGAATTTAGTGGTCCGTGAGGTCTGAAAGGTTGGCGACCGCTGATTTAAATTAAACGATTTTTTCGTTAAATAAAAATAAGATCAAAAATTTCAAACTTGACATACTTTTTGACTTGTAAAATTTATCATTTCATAACAATTAATAAGTGAATAGATATAATTGAAATGATGAAATTTATATTTGCATAATTTTGTTAAAACTTCTATTTCAAATTGTGATTTTAAAATTAAATATTGACGAAATAGTTTATTTAAAAAAATTACCGTTTAAAAAAAAATTGGAAAAAAAAACACCTAAACTTATTAAAAATATTAACCTAAACATTCTAGCTTTTAAGTCAAAACGTTAAGTAAACTTTAAAGTGTTTTATAAACTAGAAAAATTGACTAAATCAATTAAAAGTGGTTTAAGTGTAAACGCTTCTCGAACTCTCGATTATTTCTTTCTGCCTTTCAAGTTGCAAAATGAAGAAAAAAAAATAACTTGAATGTGTGTTAGAAACTAGAAGGGCAACTAAGTCACTTCAGAACATTTTCACGTTGATATCCTTTTCAAAATCAATTTTTTATGTGAGTTTGAAAAGGACCCCAACTTTAAATTTGTGTCTATAAAAAGTTTATTTCGAAAGATAACATGAAAAATAGCTCTTAAGTGATTTAGTTATACGCTTCTAGTTTCTATAACGCTTTCTATTTTCTCATAAACATAAATATATTCACTCATAAACCATCTTAATGGGATTTTTGTGCTAATTATATTTCAAAAACGAAAATAGAGAAATGTGATATTGCACATAAAAAGTTCATTTTAAAAGATAATAAACATGAAGAAGAAATCCTCCAGTGACGACACGATTACTCTTCTAGTTTCTAAAACAACTTTTCAATTTATTTATTAATGCTGCTTGTGAAATGTGGAATAATTAAGAGTTATTCTATTTCATTGTTTTTATTTTTCAATTGCATATTTTGCAATAATGACTTATAAATAAAATATACAGTGTGTTCCAAAAAAATGTATACACACTTTTGTTGTTAATAACTGTTATGTTTATTTTCTTAAATTTAATTTAGTAATTTTATAATTAAAGAGTAAATGTTTACAAGAAAGATTACAAATGAAAAACAGCAATGCATGTTTTATGTTTAAATGATGCCATTATCACAAGTTTTCAAAATGTCACTCATTCGCATTGTTGACATTGTTGGTTATAAGTAACTGATCTGCAAACATAACTGAATGTATCTCTTGCAATCGTGCGATAATTCTCTTCGATTTCCCCCCCCCCCCCAATGTAATCAATTTTGACCAGGAAATCGTAAAGAATTGTCGCACAATAATTGCAAAGAGATACTGTTAATTGATGTTTGCAGATCAGTCTCCTTCCCAATGTCAACAAATGCGAACTTGAAATTGCAACTCGAAATTGAAAACTTGAGATAAATGCATCAATTTAAACATAAAACATGCAACGCTGTTTTTCATATAATTCTTCATATAATTCATCATAATTCTTTCATATATATCTTTATTGTAACATTTACTCTCAATTATTAAATTAAATTTAAGAAAATAAAACATAGCAGTTGTTAACAATCAAAGTGTATACATTTTTTTGGGACACTCTGTACATTTCTGTACTCTGCCCGGGGGGTGGGACGGGCGGGGGGAAGGAGTCGCCTATTGAGGACCACATACTTTTCAAGAGCCCATGACCTTCCTATTACATTAATTTCCAATGAAATGTTGTGTACCTTTAAAATGATAACTTGATAACAATAACTTTTATCATTTTCAATGAAGTACATTGTTATTCAATAACTTGTTTTTTTTTGGGATTTGTTTCAATGCAAAGTCATAATGACTTTCTTAGGCTCATATTCAAGAACAAAAACTTGGCACTTTTAACTTCAACTTATACTCTCTCTCTCTCTCTGAACAGGGTGCCACCCACAGAAAAACTATGTTCAAATTGTACTTCAATAAAACAGAATTTTTCTATATTGAAGAACGCTCTGGCTCAAAGTGAGAGAGAAAGTTTTAAGTTAAAAGTTAAAAATAGTCACATTTACTTCTTGAATTTGGACCTTATACGTGCTTATTTATAGAAAATAAACAACTGTTGTCCAACATCATCATCATCATATTAATTAATTCCACCCACGCAATTTTGTGAAACAATCAAATGTTGTGTATTATAAAAAGTAAAGTACATTTCAAATATATATGTATTTTATTATTCTAATAGAAAATGTTTTCTCTTCCTTATATGTGGTTAAAAAGGGGGTTTAAGGAAATAACATTAAAAGAAAATATCTTCTCCATATAAACTACTTGAAACTGCAACATAAAAAGTTTATTTTGGAAACTTTTTCTTTTTCAGGAGATAATTTTTTTTGGCATCTTTACAAATAAAAGTTTTTTTAAAAAAAAAAGACCTCTCTCAAGAGAGTCATTTAAAACTATTTTAAAACTAGAAAATGGTTACTCAAAATGATGAAGAACCTCATTTTTGAACATCTTTTTGGCGTTTTTCCTTTCATCATATTTTCTTATGGCCTCAATAATAGTATATTAGTACAGGGTGTTTAGAAAATAATGAGGAACGTATGCCACACATACATCATGAAGAAGATTAAACATTTGGAATTATGACTTGAACCCTCAGAAACAGCGATTACACAAAATAAATAAATCAAAAATGTTCAACTGAGTGCCCTTCAATAGGGGGATATAGACATTTGGCCTAAAGACACTTGCCCTACGGACACATGCCCTAAAGCCATTTTCCCTAAAGGGACATTTGCCTTAAAACCATTTGCCCTAAAAGGACATTTGCCTTAAAACCATTTGCCCTAAAACCATTTCCCCTGAAGGGAAACTTGCCCTAAAGAGACATTTGCCCTAAAAACCATTTGCCCTAAAGGACATTTGCCATAAAACCACTTTTTTGTTCTCTCTTTTCATACGGTTTAGTGTTATTCGGTGGAGTATGTTAAATTGGTTCTGCACACTGTAGGCACGCAAAAAACGCCAAATGATGTAAATTTACACTACTGATTAGGACAAATTTCCTTTTAGGGCAAATGACTTTAGGGCAAGTGTCCATAGAGCAAGTATCTTTAGGGCAAACGTCTCATACCCTTCAACAGGTTTTTTTTAGTTTGGAATCCAGTTTAGAGGGTTGACATTGAAGGTCAAGTGCCAAGTTTCCTGTGTGAATTTGGGCCCTATTATAGGAATTTCAATATGAACCCTGAGAACAGGATTCCAACACTGGGGAACAACCCTGTTTTATAGAGTACTTTTGAACAGTTTCTTATGTTGGAACCCTACTCAGAGGGTTGAAGACGCAACAACTTTTTCAAACTTTACATTGTAAACTCTCAAGATACTCTTGACACCATGTAAACTCTCAAGGTACCCTTGAAACCATCTAAAGTTCTAAACTCTCCAGATACTCTTGACACCTTGTAAACTCACAAGATACACTTGACACCATGTAAACTCTCAAGATACTCTTGACACCTTGTAAACTCTCATGATACTCATGACATCATATAAACTTTCAAGGTACAATTGAAACCATCTAAACTCTCAAGATACTCTTAACACCTTGCAAACTCTCAAGAAACTCTTGACACCTTGTAAACTCTCAAGAAACTCTTGACACCTTGTAAACTCTCAAGAAACTCTTGACACCTTGTAAACTCTCAAGAAACTCTTGACACCTTGTAAACTCTCAAGAAACTCTTGACACCTTGTAAACTCTCAAGAAACTCTTGACACGTTGTCAACTCTCAAGATACTATTGGCATGCCAGCTCTCGGAACACTTCAGATTTTAACCTCTGACTATACTATTGACACCATGTAAACTTTCAAAATACTTTTGACACATCACCTCGAAGAAAGCTTTCCAATTGTAAACTTTCAATATACATGTAATCCTGATAAAAATTTCTCTCAGGAAACTACTAACTCTAAACTCTCAAGATACTCTTGAAACACCACACCACCTGTCAGAAAGCTTCCAATTGTAAACTCTCAAGATACTGTTGACATAATACCTCTTCGAACACTACAGAAGTAGCAAACTCAAAATACTTTTTAACACCTTGTTTAACTCTCAAGATGTTGTTGACACACCACCTCTCTCAGGACACTTTCAGACCATAAAGTCTTAAAACAATCAAGAAAACTACTAAAATAACTGCAGTGTCAATCAAACCATTCAAGATATTCAAAACTGTCAAAAGAGCCAATCACATTCTAATTATTAGTTAATTATCCTGACTATCACAATATGAAATCTATAGAAAAACTGTCAACATACTGAGAGTAAACCATCACAAAAAAGTGATTTAAAAATAAGCACCTTGACGGGTTGTAATTGACGTCACTCCAAGAATGACGTTTAAACTACCAAAATTACACTCATCAAGGACTTAACATAAGGCCTTGTTTCCATTGGGGTGAAAAATTTGAACTTTTGGAAAATTTCAACTGGTGAAAAATAGAACACACGTGACCTCCGCCTATTCACTATCATAGGCTAAAGGTCACGTGCGATCTATTCTTTCACCAGTTGGAATTTTCAAAAAGTTCAAATTTTTCACCCCAATGGAAACACAGGCAATTGTGCCTAGCATTAGAATTTCTTTTGCCCCGCCCCTTTTATGACGTTAGACCAAGTAACAAAACCAATTAGAAATTGACGACGCTCGTAAAAGGGCGGAGCAAAAGAAATTCTAATGCTGGGCACAATTGCCTGTAATGGAAACAAGGCCTAAACAATAGAACTGACACTCTCAGGTTGAAATAATACAAAAATTGTATATTACAAGTGGTTATAAAGAGAAAAAAAAAGTACCACAAGCAACAAATAAACATTTGAATGAATAAAATATAGTCAAATTTTCTAGAAATATTATTTAATTTTACTGTTTTGTGTCTCTCTGTACTTGTGAATGTTTTATAAGAAACGAAATAACACACACACAAATCAATTGTTTGATTTGTAACAATAAAATAATGTACACAATCAGAGAGAAAGAGAAATACGGGTTCTGAAGACAGAAAAGAATAGGAAGAGTCCTTGAAAAGTAGAACAAACACAAAAAATCCATTCATTTCTCCATTAAAAAAAAAAAGACAAGGAAGACGAAATAATAATGATAATGATAGATTGCGAGGAGACAGGAAAATTAACTGACTTGGCTGCTTTCTATTTAATATTAATATTACATAGAAGTCACCGTCAAAGTGGAAAGTCAGTCATTTTACAGATTCATCAGTCAATGCGCAAAGCCACCAGTTTATTGTATAATGTGGAATATCGGTCACGTTTTGAGCTTCCAAAGGAAGGAGGTCAACCTCTGAGAACGTTTTGAGTTTCCACATTCAAGCCATGGGCACGTTTTGACCTTCCACATTCAAGCCCTGGGCACTTTTGAGCTTCCAAAGTCAAGCTCAGGGCATGTTTTCAACTTCCAGATTCAAGCTCAGGGCACGTTTTCAACTTCCAGATTCAAAGCTCTGGGCACGTTTTGAGCTTCCAGATTCAAAGCTCTGGGCACAATTTGAGCTTCCAAATTCAAAGCTCTGGGCACGTTTTCAGCTTCCAAATTCAAAGCTCTGGGCACGTTTTCAGCTTCCAGATTTAAAGCTCTGGGCACGTTTTGAGCTTCCACATTCAAGCTCTGGGCACGTTTTGAGCTTCCAAATTCAAAGCTCTGGGCACGTTTTGAGCTTCCAAATTCAAAGCACTGGGCACGTTTTGAGCTTACAAATTCAAGTTCAGGGCACGTTTTGAGCTTCCAAAGTCAGGCTCAGGGCGCGTTTTGAGCTTCCAAAGTCAGGCTCAGGGCGCGTTTTGAGCTTCAAGATTCAAAGCTCTGGGCACGTTTTGTGCTTCCAAATTCAAGCTAAAAGCTGTGTGGTGTGTGCAAAATACAACATGCAGTTTACAGCTTGTGCACTTTCTTGCAGGATGTTAAAGTAAATTTTAATGCAGGAGCAGATTTAATGTATATGTGAGATTTGAGGTTCGAAATTCAAGCTTTAAAGCGACTTGCTATATGCAAAATAGTGTGCAGCTTAAAGCTTGTCCATTTTAATGCAAAATGTTAAAGCGGATTTTAATGCAGGAGGTTAAAGTAGATTTACACAGGAGCGAATTTATATGTGAGCTTTGAGCTTCAAAATTCAAGCTTTGAGGAGAATGCATGCTATCTGCAAAATACAGTGCGCAGCGTATGCAATTTCATGTAGGGATTTATGGTGTGGATTTTGACGTGCGATTTGAACTTTCGCATTCAATCCCTGAGCTATGCACTATTTGCAAAATACAAAAAATGCAGCTAACATGGTGGACATGGTACCACAGCAACATGGAAACATTTTGCTAAAACCTTGACGCTAAGTGTTGGTCACATGCAATAGTTGCATTGCATAACTGATAGTATTCTAGGCAATATGCAAAATGCCTAAAACAAGCTACTAGTATTATCTAGATTAGCTTGTTGACATAGCTTTTTAGACAATATGCCTAAGACATTTGCAGACAACCTAACGAATTGGTGGTTTTGCATATTGCCTAATAATCATACAGAATGACTGATTTTCCACTTTGATTGTAACATATATATTTGTTATTTTCAATCTGCGGAATCAGGCAATCTGCAAAACAACCAACCTGCTACTGTATCTGTAAAGTTCAACACCTAAAATGTATTGAGGCTGGTGGTTTTGCAGATTGCCTGATTCCACAGACTGACTGTAACATATACATGTTTATTTTGGGTTGCACAATAAAACTGCCTTGAAAAATTCTCCTTATGTTATTATTTTATTAATGTAATTTATTATTATATATCTAGAGTAAGAAAAAAACCCCCCCAAGAAAACACAAATCTCAGCATTTTTTTTATGAAATGCAAAAACAGTAAACGACATAAGTCAGCTTATTGCAAACAATAGAAAGTTCAGAAGGTTCCCAACACGAGGCCCTCTTATTGAGAGATAATAAAAAAATCTCAAATTTCTGAATTTTTGGCAAGCAAGCACAGTGCACGATGAGAAGCACTGAAGCTTAGGATTCTGACTGGAGCATGTGAACTATTTCTCTTCAGGAGAACAAAAGGCTAAATTTTATATGCTTAATCTACTTCCGAACATGTTTTAAAACCTATCATGTTAAACACTGCTTTCAGTCTTTAAAAGTTGTTTATGGATTGCGCCTACAACAATCAAAATATGCTTAGAAGTGCCAATCATATTTTAAAACATGCTTGGAAACTACTTCTAAGCTTTAAAACATGGTTGGAACAGGCTGCAAAGATCCAAAGCATGCTTGAAAGTTTCTATCAGACTTCAAATTAGAATTGAAAAGTGGAATTCAGCTTTTAAAATATGTTTTAAAAAACGTTCCCCAGTACATGCATGAAAACGTGCTTAAAACTGATTTACAGGATTCAAAACATGCTTGCAATTTGTTGTTGCTGGGCTTTATGCAACATCCCATCAACTGCCCGGCTATTTGGGACATGGTAATAAATTTGTCAGATTATGCTTGCAAGTAGCTTTCAATCTTAAAACAAGTTTCGAAGCAGCTATTAGCTATAACAAAGCTTACCTAAAAGAAATTTCCAGGTTCAAAACATGCTTTGGAACTGGATTATAAAATCCAACATATGCTTGAAATTAGATTGCAATCTTTAAAACATATTTTGAAATGATCTACAGTCTTAAAATTATGCGTGGAAATTATATTTAAAATATACTTGGAAATGAACTACATATATCTTCAGGCTTTAAAACATTCTTGCAAGTTTGTTCGAGCATTCAAATCATGCTTCGAACTTGCTTCTAGATTTCAAATCATCCTTCAAACTAGCTTCTAGATTTCAAATCATGCAAAACCTTTCAAAACATGGTTGGAAGCTGCTTCCAGCTTTCAAAACATACTTGCAAGCTGCTTCCAGCTATCAAATAATGCTTCAAACCAGCCTTCAAAGCATTTGCAAGTTGCATGTATACAGAGTTTAAATCATTCTTGGAACCAGCTTCTAGCCTTCAAAACATGTTTGGAAGTACCTTTCAGCATTCAAAACATGCTTAAAAGTCGTTTCTACCTTTCCAAACATAGTTGGAAGCAACTTCTATCAGGCAACTTCATGCATAAAAATGGCCTCCAAATTTCAAAAATATGCTTGGAAATTACTTTCAGGTTTCAATACCTTGTTAGAAAAAAAAAATTAAAAACATGCTTGAAATTTTTATTGCAATCTAGGTGCAGTTGCACCTATTTGTCTGAGAATTTTCAAACAATGACAAGAACCCTTTTGTTTAGAAAACCACTTGCTTCTACATCTTTACAAAACAGGGTGTATGCTGTAGGAGAAAAAAAAAAACACTGATAAACGACGCCGCCTACTTATAAGCTTATAATTTTTATGACTTTTTTTTTGCCACTGACAGTATATCTGATATCTATATAGTATGGAACCATATATTGTAAATATGATAAATTATTTATTTACGCGGCTAGAAAATCGTCTCGCAATATATTATTACTAGAATGCACGTAATATTTGTATATATACGTGTCTATGAGTGTATATCTTTAATGCACTATGTCTATGACTGTACATAATACACCTCATTGCTTGGTACCATTACATCTACATGTAATATAGATGAATAACACACATATTACATAGAGATCTATATACACAGCCATGAATATAATACATGCACGTGTTATGTGCCCTATCACTTAAAAGCTAAGAGTGAAATAAAAATCAATAAAGGCTTTAATGTTTCATTATTGTCAGTAACATCGCCTTAATTTATGGCCAATGATTGACGACCAAAAGAGTTTGAACAACAGTACAAGGGATATTTTTAGTAGTAGCTGATAACACCCACATCAACTACAACTAGTTTCCAAGTTTAGAACTATTGTGGTGTGTCATTGAAATGTTTCATCGCGAAATATTTCATTTCATTGAAATATTTCACATGACATGAGTTTGAAATATTTAAAAAAAAAATGTGAAATTTATTTTTTAAAAAAAAAACCCTGTTTCCAAGTACTAAAACCATAAACATCAAAAATGGTGATTGTAATTGGTTCCTATGAGAGTATTTGAAACATGTTAAATTTTACCATTTGTGTCATGTTTTGGAATCTTGTTTCATTTACTTAAGAGCCTAGATATATCGTTTATTTCAAAATTTCTCCGAATGTAGGCGCTGCGATCGTTGTTGATTGAAAAACGGTTTTTTAACGTTTTTTCTCCCGGTTCGAAGTCACATAATAATTAATAAAAAAATAATTTCGCGTGCTTATCTTATAAAAAGAAAACATGGCGAAGCCAATAGATTAATGTACGTGCTAATTTTTGTGTGATTGTTCTAAGTCGTTTTAATGGGAGTTCTTCAAATGTTTGAGTGACGGTTTTTTGGTCCTATGGGAATTAACATGGAGTTAAAAAAACGTAAGATTTTAAATGCTATTTAAAAATAGAAAGCCCTTTTAAAATTTAGAAAAAGGAATAATCCTGAAGGCAATAAACACATTTAAGTACGTGCTAATTTCTCTGATTGCTCTAAATCATTTTTAATAAGAGTTCTCTTAACTTTTGTTGGACGGTGTTTTATTCCTATGGGACTTAACATGGGGTTAAAAAACGTACGATTTTAAACGTTATTAAAAAATAGAAGGACCTTTTCAAAATTTATAAAAAGGAAACCTCGTGAAGCCAATACATGAATGTATGTGCTAATTATTTTGTTATTGTTCTAAATCAGTTTTAACGAGAGTTTTTCAAATGTTTGTGGGACGGTTTTTGATCCTATGGGATTTAACATGGGGTTGAAAAAACGAACGACTTTGAACCTTGTTTAAAAATAGAAGGACCTTTTCAAAAATTATATAAATCGAGCACGTGAAGAACAATACTTTTTATTGCATTTTGCACTTTACTGTATTTTAATTGAGCGATTGTGAGGCGATTTCTTGCAGTTTTAGTAACACCATATAAGAAAACTCATTTGTCTCGTTGTCGTCTGCTCAAAACAACAAGATGGACGTGGATCTAGGCTCTTAAATCATTTTTGAATAAATGGAATTTGTTTTAATGTTCAAACACTATGTCTAATCATTCTACAATCATTAGTCAAATTATGTGAGAAATAATCATTTATACCATTAGTATATAAAGTTAATGTAAACTGATGCAATTATCTTGTTTTATTTCATGCATTTCAATTAATTTTACAATTTTTCAATACATTTCACAACTTTTCATAAATTTCACGAAATATTTCAACAAAGTAAATTTCATGAAATATTTTAACAAAGTAAATTTCATGAAAAAGTTCAACAACAATAAATTTCATGAAATAGTTCAATAACAATAAATTTCATGAAAAAGTTCAACAAAAAATAAATTTCATGAAATATTTTCAACAAAAAATAAATTTCATGAAATATGTTCAACAAAAAATAAATTTCATGAAATATGTTCAACAAAAAATAAATTTCATGAAATATTTTCAACAAAAAATAAATTTCATGAAATATTTTCAACAAAAAATAAATTTCATGAAATATTTTCAACAAAAAATAAATTTCATGAAATATTTTCAACAAAAAATAAATTTCATGAAATATTTTCAACAAAAAATAAATGTCATGAAATATTTTCAACAAAAAATAAATTTCATGAAATATTTTCAACAAAAAATAAATTTCATGAAATATTTTCAACAAAAAATAAATTTCATGAAATATTTTCAACAAAAAATAAATTTCATGAAATATTTTCAACAAAAAATAAATTTCATGAAATATTTTCAACAAAAAATAAATTTCATGAAATTGCCCATCACTGTTAGTATACACTTCATCGACTTCAATTCGACCCTGAAGATGATGATGATGATTCATTACTAATTTACAAATAGAATTGTTGGCCTTCATTTCATTTTTATGTTAACATTATTAATCAATGTTTTAATGAACTAAATTTGATAAAGAGGAAAGTTATTTTTAAATTTTTAATCTGGTCGAGAAAATGATTCAATATCAAATGTTTAAAGATGACATCAATCTTCTAGCTTATAGTAATTCTTAAGTGAGAGGCTGAGTAGATATTTATTTTGCTTTAGTTCCCACGGATGGCGCCACTGCCGCAGCTTAATGCTAAGCTCCATGTAGAAGTTTTTTTTGGGAAAGATTGGACGCAAAAAAAGTCAAGCAAACTTTTAATTTAGAAACAACATTACCAAAAAAAAATTCAACTCGTTTTCAAAACAAAAAACTTCAAAGCTAAAAGTTTTTTGTTGTTGTCCAATATCGTAAAAAATAAACATTTTATAGTTCAGTTTGAAAATGACCCGGGTTTTGGGGGTTTCTCCAATGACATTTCATGAGAAACTATTCCTTCCTTTTTCCGAACTGTCATAAAACTTTCAGTTTGAAAGATACCATCATGAAAGTACTCATATCTTGTACACAACACATGAGTTAAATGAATTCAAATTAAAAGTGTTTAGGTCAATTATACGGAATCCAGTTAAAGACATGAACCAAATAAAAATTGACTTTATTATTAATATTTTAAATTGAAATACTAAATCAATATTTCGTCAATAGTTTATATATTATATTTAAGTATTAACTCAATATTTTCAGATTATTAACTGAATAAATTGAATTCGACATATTGTTTGTTTGCCCTTCACAGGGCTCTGTAGAACACGTTTATTATTTAAATGCATTTAAATTATCAGGTGTGTGTACTAGGTATAAGCATTCTAACCAACTATATTCTAGTTTCTAAAATACTTTAAATCATTTGTTGTAATGTTTCTATTGAAAAACATTGCTTGAAAAATATCAATTTTTTTCAAAACCGCAGGTGGAGAGAAGAGACCTCTTATTGCGCGGGATAGAGACATTTGCTCTATAGACACTTGCCCTAAAGAGACATGCCCTAAAGCCATTTGCACTAAAGGGACATTTGCCTTAAATCCACTTGCCCTAAACTCATTTGCACTAAAAGGACATTTGCCCTAAAGACAACTATCCCTAAAGGGACATTTGTCCTAAATCCACTTGCTCTAAAACCATTTGCCCTAAAGGACATTTCCTCTAACAACACTTTTTTTTTCTCTCTTTTCATACAGTTTAATGTCTTTCAGTGGAGTATATTAAATAGGTTCTGCACAGCACAGGCAAGCAAAAAAAAAAGCCAAATGACATTTATACAACTAATTAAGGAAATCTTCCCTTTAGGCAAGTGGTTTAAGGGTAAATGTCCCTTTGTTGAAATGGTTTTAGGGAAAATGTCTGCTTAGGACAAGTGTCCATAGAGCAAGTGTCTTTAGGGCAAATGTCACATACCCTTATAGAACATATAATCGCTGCATCCGGAAAGACAAAAACAAAATAAATATCTTTCAGCCAACTTAAGGTGATTTTCAAAACATAAATCAACTAGAGTTCATTAGTCAACCAGCTTTAATCTATTGATTAGGAAAGATTTATAAGTCACCTTTTTTAAAAGGTGGTTCTATTAGTCAACCAATCTGAAGGAGAAGAAGAGAAAAAAAAAACCCAGATGTTTCCTAAAACTGACCGCAAAAGACAATCCCATTTAATTACATGTTTTATCATTCTTCTCTGTTTGTCCACCCTTCTCATTTTCCATCTCCACGCCCATTCGATCTCACAAATAGGACTACAAATTGGGAGGAAACACAATTTTTAATTGTGTTTGCTTTGCAAATGTAATTAGACACGCTTCTGTTTATGTCTTTTAATTAATCATTTTTGTGGTGAATGACAAATATAATACAAATTACAAATGGCCATCAAACAAAAACAAAAAAGCTTATCTCTTTTATGTTATGAACAACAACAGCTCAAAAATCCATGCAAAAATTAAATCTTCAGGGAAAGAAGATTTAATTTTTTCAGCCATTTTGAACTGTTGTTCCTAACATAAAAGAGATAAACTTATTGTTTGATTGGCCGAAAAAAATAAAGAAAAATTAATAAAGGGAGTGACCTTAAAAAGAAATCAAAAGTGTCATTGCGTGTTACAGCGGCGATCAAATAATTACTGTTAAGATAGAATAGAATTAGAAATAAATGTTAAAATAACTATTTGAACCTGTTTTATTTTAACACAAAATACACATATAGTTGGTTGATTTACAAAGCCAAAAGTACTGAGCTATTAATGAAGAAAAGCAACAGTCACAATAGACTTCGAAAAGAAGTCATAAAAGACTATCAAGATAAACGCATTTAGACGAACTTCAGTTGGCTCCGCCCTTTTTATGACGAACGCAACTTCTAATTGGTTGGTTATGTAGTCTGACGTCACATGCTCCGCCCTTTTCAACAGTCGAACCACACAACAAACCAATTAGAAGTTGCCAGTCGTCGTAAAAAGGGCGGAGCCAACTGAAGTTCGTTCCGATTTCTTAATGCCTGTTATCAAGATAGTCTTATTTGCACACCACCATTTTGGAGTGGCTACCCATGCATGTTTCACCACTGCCAAGTGGATCATCAGATCATCAGTTATTATAATATTTTAGTTTAGCAACTACAAATGTAGCAAGTCAAGTTGAAAGTTATGCCATTCCCGTGATTTTTCACAGGTTTCGGGCTAGTATCAATATAAAAATACTCATAAATGATTGAGCTACCCTTCTAAAAAACCTTTCTATTTATATATGTGGGGAGACAGGGCCACCCACACATGTGCCAGCTGCACATGTGTGAGTGAGGCCACTCACTTCTGAACCCCTTTCACTGGATGGCACCCTGTGGTGTCCAAAACTGACCAGTCTCAAAAGACATCAAATTCATTGAGGATTCATTGGGAATTCTCACGAATTTTGACATTTTAAACGATTATAGAAAACAGAGTTTCTAAAATTGTAAACTTTTAAATACAGTTTTTGAAGTTTCTCACGATTAGAAACGGCCGTTAATTCCAGAATAGTTTCTCTGGAATTATGCAAATTCCTTCTCAAAATTTGATGCCAAATAAAGAGATATTTGGGAGTCAGGACGGACCATTGGTCAATCGGACTAATGGGCAAGTCCTAATACAGAGTGGCCCCTCCCAGGGGCCAAAACAATAAAAGTACTTGCACAAGGCAAGCTCAGGGCTGATTTTCGTGATTGTCGAATGATGTTGGCCTCGTGAATTGTTCTGAGTGCGGTGCCGTGTTTGGGGTGGGTGCTATTGATGCTGCAGCATTAGGCCGATTCCTGAAATAGGCCCAGATAAAAACAGGCAATGACGTTTAACAGTTTACTTAGTAACTTAACTGCGTTTTTTGCAATAGGCCTTTTTTGCGCTGTTGCATCAGGCCCAATTTCGTCTTAAAAATCGTTTTGGACTTAGAATCTTTTCTAAAGGATTTCAGTCGCTTATGTATCGTTTTACTTTATACCGTGCTTCTCATGTATCAAATAATATAAAACAAACTCAGTCTAGTATCACAATAAGAGAAGTGTTTTCTGAGTCGTCACTTTCTTTAAAACATGGGGACTTTGAGTCCTGTACATACAAAACCCAAACAGATCGACATGCCAGGGAGTCCTATTCCTACCAGAAATGGAGGCGCGACTAAGGGCCACGCATCCAAGTCATCAAGTAGACCTGGATCACCCGGCAGGTCACAGAGCCCAAGCTCGGAGGGTGTGGAGCATCACACAACCCGGAGCCGACTGGCTGGCACAGGGCCAGCCACCCAACAAAGAAGACAGACAAGAAGAGCCAACAGCCTGGACAACAGGGGCTAGCCATGTTACAAAATGCCTGCCTGGACGAGGTCCAGGCACATTACAGGGAGGAGACCTAGCAAAGACTTTAGATGAAATGATGTGGACAACTGTTTCATTCTAAAAATCATGCACAACTACTACACATCAAATTGAGATTACATAACAAATGAGAACGGGACAAGAACTGAAAGAGATTCCATAAAAAATATTGTCAGCAATAATAGTTGAGCGAGACCCCCTCATGATCGATTGGACGAGCTCGAGCTCGGTATCGACTCTGATTATTCAGTTCTTATCATCATACAGTTCCCAACATTTTTATGGCTATTCATCTGTATAGCATACAGATGATTTCACCATAGAAAGCACGCAAATTAAAGGACTTTATGGCCGATACAGAGTCCACTCTGTATCGGTCTGAAAATTCTTTAATTGCCGCACTTTCTATGATGATACTGATTAGTCAGTATCATCATACAGACGTTTAGTCCGTCCCGATCTCAACATGAAAATACTTTTACTTTGAAAGAGAATAATCAAGAGTTTGAAAATTTAGTAATTGCATGCAATTACTTTGAATAGTAATTTGTCCCAACATTTCTTCCTTTATCTCACTATTTTACAATTCCAGTTTGTAACAAACTTTTAATTTCTTTTCGTAACAAAAGCTGAATAATAAATAGTTGTTAAATTTATGTATTTTAGTTTACACTTCCATCCATAATGTGTCGCATCTGTTCCATTTCACATTCAATTTAAATTGTATTAAAAATGCGCTTTTTTACATTTTTTTTCATTCGTAAAACACATTAAAACCACCTCCCATCCCACCTCTATTTTATTCTCTTCAACAAGGATGAAATTTATTGTTATATTCATGCATACAAAAGAAGTGTTCTTTTAGTATGTGACACACACAGGTGTTTTATCAATTGTTACTATAAACAAAATACAAAATGAGTACATAGTGGCTGGCGAGCCAAAAAAAAAAATAAGAGTGAAAAACGTCTATGGGCCTGGTACGGCCCACAAAAAGACCGTCTTTCCTACTGACCTTTGGATATAGAGCTTGACGATGCCAAAGTCACTCTAGTCCTTTTCGTTGAGTTGCTGGAGGCTCCAGGCAGAGGGACTCAGGCTGTGTCTGAGTGCCTTCTGCTGGATACTCCTCTATTTTAGGAGTACAGAAACCCAATATAGTTCAAATACACAACACTTACACAGGTTTATGTATAATAATATAACTCTTTACTGGCTCTTTGTTACATTATTGTTAACACTCTTTACATCATTATTTCACTCTAAGTCAGAACTTATTCCTTCTTGAACTCTGTACTCTGGTTCAAGTTTACTCTTTTAATTCCCAAGACTGACTCTCTTGAACTGAACTTATCCGTTCTCACTCTAAACTCTGTCTCAAGCTCACTTGTCCGGTCTCCTAGGAGGGGCAACTGTCACCTCAGGGCTTAATGATTGACCAACTGGGCCAATCATTGCCCTGGGCCGGGGAGACTAAATCATAAGAAGAAATATTTTTGGGACTTATTCCCAATTTTCTCACGGTCGGACTTGGTTCCACGAATTCCCTAGAATTTGGGCTACCCAAGTCTGAACATCTGTGCACCAAGGGGTGCCATACTGTCAAGACTAAATTCTGACTTAAGTGTTTCACCTTCTGTTTCTACAGGGTGTCACATTTTGCTATTTTGTAACAAACCCTACTTCCAATTGAATATAACCTGCTTTGGGGGTATCAGTTTGTTCTCTTAAATGATCTGAAGGTGGTTGGCCAAGCCACCTATTCTATTCTGGTTCGGGAGGAAGGGAAGAAATTCCTCCCTTTACAGCTTTTAAGGGATCTTTTAGCTGTCTGCTACCCCTCAGGCTTGCTCCCGATTGAAAGCCACTGTTAGATCATGTTGTTTTCCTTTGTTCCAGCATAGAGAGCCAGCTATGTCTAGGTTTTCACCTCGAGCTAGAGTTTCTAAGTGGCACCATCATGAGTTTGAAAATAATTCAGAACTAAAAATGAAATCTTCAGTAATTTTTATAGCATAATAATATTAATAACTGTTCAGAACTAACCCTTTTTTTTAACAAAAACAATATGGGGTTTTGTACCCAAAAACGGATTTCCAAAGGACTTATCAGAAATAATGTAATTGGTCACTTTACAAAAATACAGACGAACTGGAGCAATCAACTGATTGATCGCCAAAATATTACATATGATTCATCTTTAACTTAAAAACAGAATACAAAAAATAATGTAACCCCATTGACTTAGTGCTACTGCTTATCAGGTACATCTCTTTGTATTAAGGGGTCTGGACTGAGAAAAAAAGAGCCCAGGTCCCACTAAGGTGAGAACTAAATAAGGATGTTTGCATCCTTTTAATATCGAAAAAAAAATCAGCTGTGCTGAAGTAGGTCAACTTTCTATACACACAAAAAAAACGTGCCAGAATAGATCCTGCACCAATCGCTTCAATTTCATTGTAAACTAGTGGGGTAACCCGTCATAATCTACTATTGTTTGGGTTCTTGGATTGGGAGAGCGCAACATAAAGTTGACCATGAGAAAAAAACCGGTTCATTTAAATTGAAATAAATTTCGAAGTGCTTAAACGTTTTTGCCCTTGCTTGTACAGCGTTATACACAGACAGACAAAGCTTACCATATATAAAATGACTCGTATGATTAAAGTGAAATTCTCAAAAGGTATACTTAAAGTCATATTTTTATAATCAGGTAATTTTTTTTATAAATAGTCCTCGTGATTTTTCTGAAAATTCACGGTAACACTGAAATTTTAACATAGATGTCTATGAAGATTTTGCTGCATGGCAACGTTCTTTTGAGGTCTTCTTCCCTTAAAATATTACTCTGATTAATGTAACATGATACCAAAATAGAGTTTAAAGTACGTGCATGTCATTTCATAATCTGGTATTAGTTTTTCTATTACTGTTTGTGTATATGAATTCCAAAAAATCACATACATGTACAGTATTATATGCATCATTTAAAACTGTCATTAGTCAATTTATAGCATTATTGATTGTATTTAAATTTTTGTTTTGTTGTTTTAGTGGCTTGAACCTTGTTTGACATTAATAATCATCATCATCATCATCATTTCCTGTACCTTATCCCGCAAGCAGCAGGGTCGGCCTTGCTGGTTCTAACTCTCCACTCGTTCCGATTTTGCACCAAGCCCCCAGTGACCCCACATGCCACCATATCCCGTTTTACTACCACATCCCAGGTTTGCTTGGGTCTTCCTCTACCCCGTTTTATTCCCAGGTCTAAGTTCATTGCCTGTCTCAGCAGCCCATCTTCTCCACTCCTGAGGACATGCCCAAACAACCGCAGCCTATTTTCCAGCATCTTTTCTACTATATTTGTTACCCCTACACTACCCCTAATAAAATCATTTCTGATCCTATCCCTTCTGGTCACCCCACTCATAAACCTTAGCATTCTCATCTCAG
Source organism: Brachycybe producta (assembly GCA_036925085.1). NCBI lineage: Eukaryota > Metazoa > Arthropoda > Diplopoda > Playtdesmida > Andrognathidae > Brachycybe > Brachycybe producta. Next base: position 2,415,510 of record JAUPFP010000009.1, on the reverse strand, counting down.
CTACCTGCATTCTATCCTCATGCACCTTCTTGATTGCCCAACATTCTGACCCATACAACATAGCTGGTCTGACTACTGTTCTATAAAACTTTCCCTTCAATTTTATAGGTAACTTCCTGTCACATAAAACCCCACTAGCCTGCCTCCACCTATGCCAACCTGCTTTTATCCGGTTTGTGATGTCTAAGTCTAAGCTCCCATCATCTTGCAGCACAAATCCTAAATATTTGAAGTCATGCACCTGCTGCATTAAACTGTCCCCAAGTCTAATCCCCTCATTCAACTGTTCTTTCCCATCCCACTGAAATTTCATGTACTCCGTTTTTGCCCTACTTATTTTCAACCCCTTTGATTCCAAGGCATTCCTAGTCTCCTCTAACCTTATCTCGAGTTCCAATTTGGATTCCCCAACTAAGACTATGTCATCTGCAAACAGCATACACCAGGGGACCTCCTGCCTCACCCCTGCTAGTAACTCATCCAGGACCAAAATAAATAGATATGGACTAAGTGCTGAGCCCTGGTGCACACCAATCCTAACACGAAAACTGTCAGAGAACCCCCAGGCAGTCTTAACGCTTGTCCGTGCATCCCTATACATGTCCCTCACCATATCTATATAACTCTCACCCACCCCCTTCTTCTGTAAGACCTCCCACAATAACGTCCGTGGTACTCTGTCATAGGCTTTCTCTAGATCTATAAATACCATGTGCAACTTTCTTGGCAGCCCGAAACTTCTCAATAACTTGCCTTACGGCAAAAATGGGGTGCATTGTGGATTTTCATGGCATAAACCCAAACTGACTTCCCCCAATTGCAGTTTTACCCCGTAGTCGAGCTTCAATTACTCTCTCCCAAAGCTTCATCGTATGACTCATCAATTTAATACCTCTATAGTTCCCACATTCCTGAACATCACCCTTCCCTTTGAAAATAGGCACTAACCAGCTGTCCCGCCATGCACCTGGCATTCTATCCCCCATAGCCAATCTATTGAATAACTTTGTGAGCCAGGAAATGGCAACATTCCCCAAGACCTTCCACACCTCTACTGGTATCCCATCTGGCCCTAAAGCCTTCCCTAGCTTCATTTTTCGCAATGCCTGAACAATTTCCTCAGCCCTAACCTGCTCCACTTCTTCTCTATCATTATTTCTTCCAGTGAAAGGCTCCTGCACTACCCCCTCATTCATAAGCTTACTAAAATATTCCCCCACCTGTTCCGTACTGACTCCCTACCCCACAATACTTTGCCCCCATTATCCTTAACACTTACCACCTTTTCAATATCTCTGCCTTTATTCTCCCGAGCCCTAGCTATTCTATATACTGCCATTTCTCCTGCTCTGGTACCTAACTTGGCATACATGTCCGCATATTTCTTATGCTTTGCTATGGCTACCTGCTGTTTGGCCTCTATCTTGGCACGCTTGTATTCTATCTGGGCCTCCCTGCTTCCATCGTGCCACCAAGTCTTGAAAGCATCTTTCTTCTTTTTAACTGCCATCTGTACCTCCTCATCCCACCACCAAGTTTCTCTGTCTAATCGAGACCCCCCTACTCGTACTGTCCCTAGTACCTCGTTTCCACAATCACGGATCTGTTGGGCTACCCTTGTCCACAGCTCTCCTGCAGTGCCATCTAAATCCCATGCTATCTTACCTGCCATTTTCTTAAACTCTTCCACCTTGTCTGGTAATGCCCACCACCTAATTGCTGTCTCTCCTCTATGTCTGACCACCTGTTTTGCACCCCTAGGTTTTAGGTCTAACACTACTAGCCTATGTTGTCCCGCTAAGTTTTCACTCGGTATCACTTTACAATCCTTGCACTCGTTTCTAGCCTCACTCCGAATCATGAAGAGATCAATCTGGGATTCTCCTGCCCTGCTCTTAAAAGTAATCAAATGTTCCTCTCGCTTCTGGAATAGTGTGTTTGCTAAAATTAACTTATGTGCCACTGCTGCCTCCAGGATACTCTCCCCTTCTTTATTTCGCTCTCCATAGCCCCACCCACCATGTACCTCTTCATACCCTTCCCTACCTCTACCTACATGTCCGTTAAAGTCCCCACCAATTATGACCCGTTCCTTCCTACTCAGGCCCAACATTAGGTCATCAAACTGTTCCCAGAATTCTAGCTTCCTGGCTGTATCTAATCCAACCTGGGGGCCATATGCACTAACTACATTTATAACAATGCCACCCCAAACTACCTTTACTACTAACAGCCTACTATTTATCCGCCTAACCTCAACCACACTATGTCTGAGTTCCTGATCTAGAACAATTCCCACTCCATTTCTACCCTCCTCACTACTTGCATAAATTAATTTATACCCATCCCTAATGTCCCTGGATTTATCCCCTTTCCATCTTGTCTCCTGCAGACATGCAACATTTACCCTCCTAGCCTTTAGAACACTAGATAACTCCCTAGTCTTCCCTGTCAAACTCCCTATATTCCAGGTGCCAAACCTAAATTTAGTACCTCCACTTCTACCACTACTTCCAAGACCTCCTTGTTGTTGATGCTGGACTCGCTTCTTTAGCCCCACCCGTCCACTGTGGGGTAGCCCTTGCCAATTTGTCACAGCCACCGGGCGTTGCAGCTGCGCGTCGCTTATGGCGGGGACGCCCTAGCCATATTCGGAAAACTATTTCGAACCAACATCATATGTTTTGGCAAATCTTTACAACCGGCTGCCAACCTGACGTCGACCCTCCACTTTTGCACCCGGGCTGGGGGACCGGCAATGGCGTGGTTTGGTTTTGGTCTGCCCTGAGTATTTTATGCCCTCAGTACCCTCCATATCTGGCGGGCATTCCCCTATCCGCCACCTGGGGAGGCACCCGATAGGGGACCAACTACCCCCACGGGTTTGACATTAATAATACACATTTTATTCTCGAACATAAAACATCCAAAAATAATAAAAAATGAAAACCATCTGTCAATTAGTTGTTCAAGCACATAAAACACACAAGATAAATAATATTTGAATGCAATTAAAAATGTCATTCACTGTTTAATGACAAGTGGTTCGTGCATGTGCGTGAATTTTAGGAATAAAACATTGATACAACATAAACTACTTAAATGAAGAAGAAAAAACTAATATATATTTATTGTTATTTTTACAAAATAATTGAAAGTACACATTATATTCTGGTCTATACTGTTCCAATAATCAGACTAACATTTTACGAGAAAATCAGAAAAGAGCGTGGCGTTCCAGCAAAATCTCCAAAGACGTTACGTTAATATTTCAGTGTTATTGTGAATTTTCAGAATAAAACATCAAAAAAACCAAAAAAATACACTAGATTATAAATCTAAGTATTTTTGACTCTCTATCTTTTGAGAATTTCACATTTATCATGCAAGTAATTTGCAATGCAGCGAATTTTCCTTATATCTAGTACACACCTGATAATTTAAATGCATTTAAATAATAAACGTGTTCTACAGAGCCCTGTGAAGGACAAACAAACAATATATCGAATTCAATTTATTCAGTTAATAATCTCAAAATATTGAGTTAATACTTAAATATAATTATATAAAGTTTCCATAATTTCTCAATCAAATACACATATTCCTTAATTATATTCAACTCAATACAACTTTCCAATCAACTCGAGAGTCACGTGCCAGGTGGAATAATTCAAATATCAATATAGTACTTTGATATGAATAGGGAATACATGTACTTGAATAGAGAATTAAATGTAATGTGAGTTAACAACATTAGCATCTGAGTACATAGGTAAAGCTCTAAAAATGCTTCGTTTTAGTCAAAGGACATTGGGCACCTGCCCAGCACAAGTTAAAACTATTGCCTATCAAGCATTGGTTCGACCTCATCTTGAGTATTACTGCAGTGTATGGAATCCTCACTCTGTCACACACGCTCATTCAGTTGAAATGGTTCAGTTGTAAGGCAGCTAGGTTTGTTTGTGGCAGGCACAAATTTACAGATAGTGTCACTGAAATGCTGTCAGTGCTACAGTGGCAATGTTTGGCACATCGCAGGGCTGAGTTAAGTTTGAAATTGTTTGGAAAAATTACACGTGGCGATTGTCCTAAAGCACTATATATGGGCAGGGCTGACCACTCTAAGAAAATTAGGGAGATTTTTGCTAGGACAGATTCATATTATTGGTCTTTTTTTTCCTAGAGTTATAAGACAATGGAACTCTCTTCCTGAAGCAGTGTTGAATGGGGATAATTTTGTTTTGTGGGATTGACAATTGTATATTCATTTTGTTTCTATATATATGTGCATGTATCTGTGCTTGACAATGCTTAATGCTGCATATGGACTTTTATGTCCCTCTGCCATAGGCCTATTTGGCTGCTAGCAGAGTACTAATTGTAATTGTAGACTTTTTGGTTTTTTTATTGCCAGTGTCTGTTGTTTGGTGGCGCATCTATCTGATAAAGTCCAATTATATGAAGTCAAATGATTTTTTTTGATTTTTTAAATTATATTAATTTAAGTTATTTTTAATTTAAAAAAAATCGTTTTGGCAATCGTTGAGAATCGTAATTGACAAAAAATTTCTGAAGGTAATGGTCTCTTTAACCAAGATTATAGTTACATTAGCTAGAATTACAGTAGCTAGAAATGGCAATGTTGTGTGTTTTCATGTGGTTAAATGATTCTTTGTCACTTCCCATTATAAAAAGTTCTGCATTTTATGAAATTTTCATTCTTCATTCAGTCAAAAACTGAGTGCTCTCATTATCCACCATCTTATTTGAACACAGAAAGTGACAATATTTAAGTAACTTATTTGTAACATTTGGAAATTAAAAAGAGTTGATGCTTTGCTTTCCAGCTGAAAAACTGGCAGTGTCTGTTTCATTTTTATAACTTCCTCCAATTTTCAAAACTATTGAAACATTTGGATGAGAAAAATACAATTTATTTTGAAAATTTCTTGATTAAAAATGCAAGGCATTAAAAATAAACACTTACACCCCTCTATAAATTTCATAATTTTTTCTCTCAGAAATTTCACAAGAAAATTTGGCTAAAATTTTTTTTTCATGATCTATTTAACAACCCTAATCATCACAATGGTTACCTTATATTCACTTAAACTCTAAAAAAAGGATGGTAACGTTCAGATAAACGTTATTGTCAAGGGGATTTATTTCTGCAGAATAAAATGGTTTTCTTTGTAAAAAAATGTCTTCAGGTTTTGTATGCATTGGGGGAAGGCGGGAGGGGAGAATCGGGGGGGGGGGGGGGGGTAGGGGGGTGGTCGATGAGATTGAAGAAAAATGGGTGGAGATGCAAGAAATGGGAGAATTGGAAAGAGAGTATCAATAGAAAACTCCTGAAATTAGTGCAAGTGATGTTACATGTACACATTTGGGGTACATTACATTGCATTATACATAAAAGTAGGGTCTTTGTGTGCAAATTCAAAGGGCTTTTTTCTTCTTCTTTCTCTCTCCTTTGAAAATGGAATCTGTTAGAAGTGAGATAGGGGCTCCTATTTTTACTTCCTCCCCCCTCCCACCTTAATATCCACCATTATAAATAGATGATGAGAGAGAGAGAGAGCCTGAAAAAGAAACCTTTTACTATACTTGAATTGTTTGGTCGTGTAACTTTTCATTTTAACATTGTAAAACATTTTTGAGGTTTGAGAGAGTGAATTAAAGAAAGGTTTTTAGACTTTGAGGTACTAAAATGTTAAAAATGTTTTTTTCTTTTATCGTAAATGCTCTTAAATGGATTCCTCCTATGTGACGTCAACGTGAAAAGATTTACTTTTTCTAAAAAAAAAATGAATGAGATTCTATTCTAAATGCAGTTTCTTTGCCTTGAAAAGCCTCCAAGCTTAATTAAGAGTGCTGAATTACAATTGAAAAAAAAAAAGGTTTTCAAAATGTATTACGCAGCCATTGCAAAATTAAGCAAATGAAAGAGAAAAATGAAATAGAAATCTGGTTGTTCTTGTCAAAAAACAATAAAAAGAAATTCAAAGTGTTTTAGACAATAAAAAAGTAATACCTTGTACACACATGAGTTAATTGAATTCAAATTAAGTGTTCAGGTGAATTATACAGAAATCCAGTTAAGGACATGAACCAAATAAAAATTGACTTTATTAATATTTTAATTTGAAATACTAAATCAATATTTTGTCAATAGTTTATATATTATATTTAAGTATTAACTCAATATTTTCAGATTATTAACTGAATAACTTGAATTCGAAATATTGTTTGTTTGCCCTTCACAGTGCTCTGTAGAACACGTTTATCATTTAAATGCATTTAAATTATCTGTGTGTGCTAGGTATAAGAAGAGCCTTGGCATACAAACCACTTTTGCCACAGCTCAGCTAACAGGTGGTCGTTTTCGACTTCAAAAGCCGTTTGTGTACAAAATTCCAGCTCCTTTCCACAGCAATACATTGAAAACCACAGCCCATCCATCCACTCATGAAAACATGTTGAAGCCGAAATCGGCCACCAAGGGCCTAAATTAATTTTTTTTAAAGATGGTTTATGAACAGCTGATTTTAGAACTCTAATTATACATGTACTGTCTATCAGGAGCATAATTAAAAGAAACTAGAAGAAAGTGTTTTAGAACCTAAAGGTAGCTCTCATTCGCTTAATGGTATTTTCATGTTGATATCTTAAAGTTAGGCCATTTTGAACACAAACATTAAAAGTTTATTTTAAAAGATATCAGCATAAAAATACCATTAAGAGGCTACATCACAAAATCACTTTGAAAAATCTCCACAAAGAGCGCTAGCATCGTTTTTCTATTGAGCCCGTAGACCCAATGTTAAAGAAAAATGTTAATTTTTAAAATACATAGTTGCTGCAATATGTTTATTTTTCATATTTACTGTTGTCCAATTTTGATGGTTCAAAGTGCAATGTACTCCTTAAATATATGTTGATCGAGTGATAGAATGACAAAAAATTGATAAGTGCGGTTTGATTTTTAAAAAAGTATTTCAAAATTGCGAATTTCTAACTTATGTTAAACTCCATTGAGTACGTGCTCATAAGCAAAAAAACATAGATTAAAATGCTCAAAATAGTTTTTCTCAGAGCTAAAAATAATTTTAAAAACCACAATTAAACAACAGTGAAGCCAACACGTGCTGATTTTTTTTTAAAATTATTTTTAGGAATTTCTACCAACATTTCAATGAATGTTTTTTTGCTTGCGAGCACATACTCAATGGAGTTCAACATAAGTTAGAAATTCGCAATTTTGAAATACTTTTTAAAAATAGAACCACACTTACCAATTTTGTGTCATTTTATCACTCGATCAGCATATATTTAAGGAGTACATTGCACTTTGAACCATCAAAATTGGACAACTTTAAATATGAAAAATAAACATATTGCCACCCTGACTGTGCATTTTAAAAATTAACTTTTTTCTTTAACATAGAGTCTATGGGCTCAATAGAAAAACGATGCTAGCGCTCTTTGTGGAGATAATCCAAAGTAATTTTGTGATGTAGCCTCTTAATGAAAAAAAAAACACACACCTAAAAATGGGTCATTTTCAAACTGTTATAAAATATTTTTTTTAAAATATTGCCATGAAAAAACTTAACATAATTTTCTACCATTCTAGTTTTGAAAACTATTTGAATTTTTGAGTAATGATGTTTCTAAAGAAATGTTGACTTGATGTTTTTGCATCCAAACTTTCAAAAAAAAACATTCATGAAGCTTAGCATTAGCTACTGCAGTGGCGCCATCTGGTAAGAAAACAAAATAAACATCTATTCAGCCACTTAATAAAAAAACAGTGGAAAAACTGTGATTACCTTTGAAAAAATGCAATAAAAAGTTTATTTTTAAAAGATATCATCATAAAAAGACTCATTGCACCTACTGTAGATATAGATCAGAGCTAATTATAATTATTAATGAAAATGATTCTGAAATTTTATATCTTGACATTAATTAGTTCAGCCAGTTTTATTTGTTAAAAAAATTGTGTATGTAAAAATTAACATAGAAGAACGATCAGTGTGCTTTCGTTAATTATCAAATAATCTCATGCACCTTCTTTTATCTTCTCCGATGAGAATGAAGTTTGTTCGGTGAAAAAAATCTCCAAACGCACGTCGAGTTCCGCCTAATTTACTTAACCAAGGATTTCTTTTTATTGCTTTTGATTTCTTTACAACGCCATCTATTAGTATTTTTTTAATTAGCTAGAAGTGTTTTCATCTTAAGAGGCCACATCGAAAAATTGTTTTGAAAAATCGCCACAAAGAGTGATAGTATCATTTTTCTATTGAGGCTATAGACCCTAAGTTAAAGAAAAAACGTTAATTTTTAAAATACACAGTCGCGGCAATATGTTTATTTTTTATATTTAAAGTTGTCCAATATTAAGTTTTCAAAGTGCAATGCGCACCTTAAATATATACTGATCGAGAGATTGAATGACGAAAAATTGGTAAGTGCCGTTCTATTTTGAAAAACTATTTCAAAATCGCGAATTTCTAACTCCATTGAGTATGCCCAAACAAGCAAAAAACAACCATTAAAATGCTCGTAAAAATATGTAATTTTTTTTTTTAAAAAACCACAATTAAACCACAGTGAAGCCAACACATTTTCCCACGTGCTGATTTTTTTCTGGTTTTTTAAAATTATTTTTAGGTATTTTTACGAGCATTTTAATGGATGTTTTTTTGCTTACGAGCACGTACTCAATGGAGTTTAATATAAGAGTTAGAAATTCGCGATTTTGAAACAGTTTTTAAAATTATAACCGGACTTTCAATTTTTTGTCATTCTATTACTCGATTAGCATATATTTAAGGTGCACATTGCACTTTGAACCATCAAAATTGGACAACTTTAAATATGAAAAATAAACATATTCCTGCGACTGTGTATTTTAAAAATTAACATTTTTTTCTTTAACATTGGGTTTACGGGCGCAATCGAAAAACGATGCTACTGCTCTTTGTGGAGATTTTTCGAAGTAATTTTGCGATATAGCCTCTTAAAGTGGCTTTTTCTTAAATATTTATTTTGTTTTTGACCTCCCAGATGTCGCGCCTACGTGGCTATTGTGTTCTATAAGAGGTTTCTTCGCCCACTTTAAACGATATTCTGTTTAGAATGCTATTGATTCTGAATAGCATGTTTTATTTGCTGTAAAAATAAAATATACTGCATTCCTATTGGCCAAAATCAAATTGACCAAAGCTATCGCCAAAGGCGTGTCCTCTCAGTCAGTGCCAAAGATAACAAAATATTACAAAATAAAACATAAAACTTAATTTTATGGATCTCTTTTAATAGGTTTGATACTTGACATTAAAAGTTTTATGGCCATAAAGTGGCAAGTCTATAAAATATGTCATTTTTATCATCTGTTTTATAATATCTCTAAAAAGTGACATCATGGCGTTGACGTCATCATTCGTCTAGTCTACTCTTAAGCTGAAGTCATAGTTGTATTTATTGACGTCATATTTTGCCTTATTTTTTTTTTTTTTAAAAGATGCTTCACTCAACAAAAAAATAACTTGCGCCATTAAATTTTATGCTTTGTATAGAATTTTTAAACCGTGCACTTTTTTCTTCCGTCAATCCCTCTCACCCACTTTTATTTTCAGCTAACACTCTCATATCAAAACGGTATTAAAGAGATTATCGCGTTTCTGCAAAAATTAAGCTTTTTTTTTTGCATAAGTTCCTTAATAAAAAAATGCACAAAATGAAAAAGGCAGAGCTTTTACGTAGAAAAACACATAACTTGCATTTACCTAGAATTGCAAAGTGTTTCAAGCTCTCAGCTGCGCTTGCAATTTTGAAAATGCTTCAAGGTATCAGCTTCAGTTACAAATTTATCCTATCGGTGTTACTTCTAAATGTCTCAAGCTCTTAACTGCAGGAGCATGCACTTGCAAATGCTTCAAGGTATAAGCTTTAGTTACAAATTTGTCCTCTCAAAAGTCACTTCCAAATGTTTCAAGCTCTCAGCTGCACCTGCAATTTTTCAAATGCTTCAAGGTATCATCTTCAGTTACAAATTTATCCTCTCAGTGTCACTTCTAAATATCTCAAGCTCTCAGCTGATGAGCATGCACTTGTAAATGCTTCATGGTATCAGCTTCCGTTACAAATTTATCCTCTCAAGTGTCACTTCTACTAAATGTCTCAAGCTCATCAGCTGCACTTGTAAATGCTTCAAGGTATCAGCTCCACTTAGAAATTTTGTCCTCTCAGTATAATTTTTAAATGTTCTCTTATCAATTTGTACATGTATTTCATACTCTCAGCTCCATATAAGCAAGTGTTTCAAGCTGTCAGCTCCAGTTACAAATTTATCCTCTTAGTGTTATTTCTAAATGTTTCAGGCTCTCAGCTGCGCTTGCAATTTTGCAAATGCTTCAAGGTATCAGCTTCGGTTACAAATTTTTCCTCTCAAGTGTAACTTCCATATATTTCAAGCTCTCTCAGCTGCACTTGCAAATGCTTCAATGGGTCAGTTAGCTCCACTCACAAATTTATTCTTTCAGCATCATTTTCAATTGTTTTAAATTCTCATATCAAATTGTAATTTCAAACTCTCAGCTTCATATAAGAAAGTGTTTCAAGCCCACAACTCCCACATGCAAAAATCAAGCTTTCATCTTGCAAGTTTCATGTTTACAATTCCACTTGCGGAATCAGCACCAACTTGCTATTGTTTCCAGCTCTGTGGCTGCATTTGCAAGTATAGGCTCTTAAATATGATTTGCAAGTGTCTCGGTTTTCAGCATCTCTTAAGCTGACTTGCAATTGTCTCAAGCTGTCTTTCGAGCACGCTTAGCAGGCAGATTCTAATCTAATCTATAAGTGTGCTCGTCAACGCACCCTTTTAATATAAAATACAATTTCTAAAGAGCGTCATAGTTTTTGTTGTTGTTAAAGAGGACTTTGGGCTTAGTTACCATTATAGTAATTATTATTTTATATCACTTTCTCTGGCTAACCATTGAGTGAATTAGCAGTTTTCTTTTGTTGTCATGGTGATATCTATTGTCTTAAGAGCTTAAAGCAAAGAGTACAAAGTTGATGACAGAATTGTTCTTTGTCTCCATTCTTTTGATTTACTTCCAACACAATTATACTACCAAATGGCCCTGTTTTTATCAAGCGGAATTTAAGCGATTATTTTGCGCTCGACTAATTTACAAACATCTCGTTTATTAGAGAGACACAACAACAAACTTTGAATTCTTGCTAAACAATAACAACAATGCTTATTAAAATATTTCATTTTTCATAACACTCCGGTATATTTTTTTGTATACTGTGTTATAGAGAATGGAATTTTGCCCACTCCCACCCCCTCATTGTTCAACGTAACTCACTCCCCCTCCCCCTCCCCCTACACTACTAAATAACACTAATAAATTTTCAAAGGTTATTCATCCTTGAAGCTGTTTTTTATGTCTTATGATGATATTTATTTATTACAATATTTAGTGGCCTCAATAACCTTAAGTGCTTACAGTGATTGCCCACTTAAGAGGGGCACAAATGACAAAAGTTATTTTCTTCATAGAAACAATACAATAATTAAATTGGACTTCACGTAAGCTTAATGAGGTCTTAACTGGACACAAAGTACCAAATAGGAGATAAGGCAAAACTGTGCAAAAGATATCTAAATGCTAAACAATAAGAGCCAAACTGAACTAATTGCAAAACAAAGAAATTCACAAAGAACAAGGAATTCAGTTTAGCTATTGCATTGTTTAGGCTTTACTTCAGTTTAGACTTTGCATAGGTTAGCTTTAATTCTTTTTAGTGCTTGTAATGGTTAGCTTTCATTCAGTTTAGATCATCTTACACAGTTTATATTTCTTGTTCAGTAAAGTTATTGTACAATTCAGTTCCAGCGTTAAGTTCTTCTCAAATTTAGCTCTTATATAGTTTAGCTCTCGTCCAGTTTAAAAAAAGAGAAAAATAAAAGAGAAAAAAAGTCACTTTTTAAAAAAGAAGAAAAAATGTGAAAGAAAAATTGTTTTCAATTTCACTGTTTTAAATCACATTGATTTTAACAGAAAAAAATCGATTTAAATTGTTTATGTCAGTTTGAAAATAACCCCATTTTAAACACAATAAAAAGTTAACTTTGTTCATGACGTCAATTGGTGTAGTTTAGACTAGAACAGAACAACGAACACAGAACACTGTTCGTGAACAGTGTGGACGGTTTTCCGAACATTATTCTGTAAAAAAAAATTGTGTTCGTTGTCCTGTTCGGCACCGAGCCACCAGTTGTCGAATTTTTGCCTGTCACATCAAAATATGTTCGTCGGTTCGTGTTCGAGCCAAGAGTGGTATGGCCATCTCGGCGAACATTTCTCAGAACATATTCAAACACACTGAGCATGGATAGAAAATTATGAGGTTACCAACTGGGACTGCGTTGCCAACATGTTCTGGTCAAAGAACATGTTCGCGAACATGCTCTGTTCGGTGTTCTGTTCTAGTCTGGACCTAGCCTAAAAAACTTTTTAACGATTGTAACATGAGAAAAAAACCAATTAACTTGTTTCTTGACTCTAAAACATTTTTCAAGGGTTCAGGAATTAGCTGTTTATAAAAAAAAACATCTTAATCTTCATCGTGATTCTTTCCTCCATCTTTAACCACAAAAAAAATCTAAAAAAACTCCAATATCTATTGACTTTGATCCAATGTTGGAGCTTGTTATCTATAAAAATACTAAAAAAAAACTTTAGTGATCAAAAGAGAAAGAGAGAAAGAGGGAGAGAGAGAGAGAGAGATAAAAAGAAAGAAAAGAGAATGAGAGAGAAAGAAAAGAAAGAGAGAGATAGAGAGAGAGAGGGAGAGAGAGAAAGAAATGATGATGAACTACTTTATTGAGTAGACTGCCGCACCAATACGAAGTTGCAAAAATACACAGTATACCAGATCAATTCAAAGAACATTAATTTTAACTATTTAAAATTGTCTAGAGAAGTTATAATTAATCGCATGTTTAGCTATAGTCAAAGTAAAATTGATGTCACCAGTGCTTTTAAGGTTTCATTGTTGTTAATTTTGAGATGTTTTCTGTGAATTTTGAAATTGAGCCACGAGATCCAAAGAACAGGCCATAGACGTCCGAGGTATGGATGCCAGAAAGAAAGAGAGGGGGAGAGAGAGAGAGAAAGACAGAGAGAGAGCGAGAGAGAAAGACAGAGAGAGAGAGCGAGAGAGAAAGACAGAGAAAGAGAGAGAAAAACAGAGAGAGAGAAAGAAAGACAGAGAAAGAGAGAGAAAAACAGAGAGAGAGAAAGAAAGACAGAGAGAGAGAAAGAGAGAGAAAGACAGAGAGAGAGAAAGACAGAGAGAGAGAAAGAGAGAGAAAGACAGAGAGAGAGAGAAAGAGAGAGAAAGAGAGAGAAAGACAGAGAGAAAGACAGAGAGAGAGAAAGAGAGAAAGACAGAGAGAGAGAAAGAGAGAGAGAAAGACAGAGAGAGAGAAAGAGAGAAAGACAGAGAGAGAGAAAGAGAGAGAGAGAAAGAGAGAGATAGAAAGAGAGAGAGAGAAAGAGAGAGATAGAAAGAGAGAGAAAGACAGAGAGAGCAAGAGAGAAAAAGAGAAAGACAGAGAGAGAGAAAGAGAGAAAGACAGAGAGAGAGAAAGAGAGAAAGACAGAGAGAGAGAAAGAGAGAAAGACAGAGAGAGAGAAAGAGAGAGAGAGAGAAAGAGAGAGAGAGAGAAAGAGAGAGAGAAAGAGAGAGAGAGAGAAAGAGAGAGAGAGAGAGAGAAAGAGAGAGAGAGAGAAAGAGAGAGAAAGACAGAAAGACAGAGAGAGCGAGAAAGAAAAAGAGAAAAAGAGAGAAAAAGGAGAAAAAAAGAGAGAAAAAGAGAAAAAGAGAGAAAAAGGGAGAAAAAAGAGAGGAAAGGGAGATAAAGAGAGAAAAAGAGAGAAAAAGGAAGAAAAAGAGAAAAAGAGAAAGAGAGAAAAAGGAAGATAAAGAGAAATATATATAGAGAGAAAGAGACAGAGAGCAAGAGAGAAATAGAGACAGAGAGAGAGAGAGAGAGAGCAAGAGAGAAAGAGAGAGAAAGGGAGAGAAAGAGAAAGGGAGAGAAAGAGAGAGGAAGAGAGAGAGAAAGGGAGACAGAAAAAGAGAGCAAGAGAGAAAGGGAGAGAGAAAGAGAGAAAAAGAGAAAGAGAGAGGAAAAGAGAGAAAAAGAGAAAGAGAGGAAAAGAGAGAAAAAGAGAGAGAAGGAGAAAAAAAAAGAGAGAGAGAAACAGAGGAAAAGAGAGAGAGAGAGAGAGAGAGAAAAGAGAGAGAGAAACAGAGGAAAAGAGAGAGAGAAACAGAGGAAAATAGAGAGAAAGAGAGAAGAGGAAGAGAAGAGAAAAAGAGAGAGAGAGAGAAAGAAGGTTAAGTTAAAAAGTAAATAAAAAGTGATTGAATCTGATACCAACATTCACCCAATCCAACACAAGTTTCTATAGGCCTTTTTATAAAATCTTTCAAAATTTATCTTTGCCAGGATGATTTTTAACGGATATATAAATATAGATGAACTTTTATTTTATATCTCTTTGCCAGAATGAGTTTTTTTTTACGTTATGAATTATCGATTTTTTTTTCTTCTTCTTCTCTTTTTCATCTTCATTCAGTAATTTCTTGTTATTTAGTGAACAGAAAAAAAAAAGATAAAACTTTTTTAGATTTGAGAGCGAAAGGAGGGGCTAAGGGTAGGGGATGGGTCCTTTAACTAAGGGAAAAACATCAAAAAAATGTCACAAACATCTCGTAATCTTTATACAGGTTCTTTTTTGTTGGGGGGGGAGGGGCAATGTCTTTTAAGACATTTATTATTATGAAGAGACGTAAATCTTTTCACAAATCTCTTGCAAATCTTTCAGAAATTTTTCTATTCAAAACCAATGAAATTTTTTTAAATTTTTCATGATTGACAAACACAGAGAGTATATTTTTTTAAAAAAAATGTTTACTATCAAACGCATTTATGCAAAAATAACAAACACAAACGCAAAATTTGATCATTTTTGAACAGAGATAAAAGTGTTTATCTCTATAATGATATTCTTAAGGTGGCTTAATAGATATTTATTTTGTTTACGTTCCTTCTCGAATAGCGCGCATGCGTGGTTATTATGTTATATAGGAGGTTTCATGATGATATCTTTAAAAATAAACTTTTTTTAAGTCAGTTTGAAAAAAAAGGCGAAAATAGGTTTTATGAAATGTCAATTAAAAAAATAAAAAAAAAACTGTGTCCTTTTCAAACTGCTATAAAAATGTTTATTTTTTAATATATTGTCATGAAAAAAAAACTTTTAGCAGAACCTTTTACCATTCTAGTTTTGAAAACAATTTTTTTCTCCTCATAATGTTGTTTCTAAAAGACATTTGCGTGAGTGTAACAGTGTAGAGCACCTGTTACGGGACTCAAGTCTGGATCCTCTTAGTTTGAGGCAGATACCGCCTTACGCCAAGAGTATGTACTGTATGATTTAGACTTGATTCCTAATGATGCCAGGGGTCGTTCCCTTTGGTATTTCGTATTGGAAGCAATTGTAGAGACAAATGCAGATTGTCGAGTTACGTGTTTAATGCACACAATCATCGAAGTACATTAAATAGAGAAGAGTTACAAGTGTGGCGTTGCTTAGCCACCGGACCATTGAATGAGTTATTTCATAGTTACGATGCCGAATCAATCGAGACACGGATCGTTATACCTAGGGCCTGTGTGCACCTACACCGGTGCATCCATGCTCAAGGGACCATGCCTTGATGGGTATCCGTCCACCGATACCGAAACCAGGATGCGATTATAGACTTTGGGGTTTTAGAAGGTAATGAAAGGGGCAGAAACGTGGGACTTGGGATACAAGAGACCCCAAAGGCTATGTTAATAATACAGAGAAGCCAAATACAGGGTGTTACAAGAGGATTTTGCGTCCAGATTTAAAAAAAAATGTCTTATGGAGAATAGCATTAGCCAGTAGCCACTGCAGTGGTGCCATCTTGGGTGGCAAAAACGAAATGACTGCCCCGGGCGGTACAAACTCTAGCTATGCCACTGGGCGTAGCGTAGCAGACAATATTTTTTTAAAAATTTTTGTCTATAAAAAAGTTTATTTGGAAATATATCAACATTAAAGTACCCTTAAGAGGCTAGATACATCGTTTAGTTCAAAATTTCTCCTAATGTAGGCGCTGCGATCGTTGTTGATTGAAAAACGGGTTTTTAACGTTTTTTCTCCCGGTTCGAAGTCACATAATAATTAATTGAAAAATCATTTCGCGTGCTAACCTTATAAAAAGAAAACATTGTGAAGCCAGTAGATTAATGCACGTGCTAATTTTTGTGTGATTGTTCTAAGTCGTTTTTAATGGGAGTTCTTCAAATGTTTGGGTGACGGTTTTTTGCTCCTATGGGACTTAACATGGAGTTTAAAAACGTACGATTTTAAACGTTATTAAAAAATAGAAGGACCTTTTCAAAATTTATAAAAAGGAAACATCGTGAAGCCAATACATGAATGTATGTGCTAATTATTTTGTTATTGTTCTAAATCAGTTTTAACGAGAGTTTTTCAAATGTTTGTGGGACGGTTTTTGATCCTATGGGATTTAACATGGGGTTGAAAAAACGAACAACTTTGAACCTTGTTTAAAAATAGAAGGACCTTTTCAAAAATTATATAAATCGAGCACGTGAAGAACAATACTTTTTATTGCATTTTGCGCTTTACTGTATTTTAATTGAGCGATTGTGAGGCGATTTCTTTCAGTTTTAGTAACACCATATAAGAACACTCATTTGTCTCGTTGTTGTCTGCTCAAAATAACAAGATGGACGTGGATCTAGGCTCTTAAGAGGCTAGATACATCGTTTAGTTCAAAATTTCTCCGAATGTAGGCGCTGCGATCGTTGTTGATTGAAAAACGGTTTTTAACGTTTTTTCTCCTGGTTCGAAGTCACATAATAATTAATTAAAAAATAATTTCGCGTGCTAACCTTATACAAAGAAAACATTGTGAAGCCAGTAGATTAATGCACGTAATAATTATTTTGTTATTGTTCTAAGTCGTTTTTAACGAGAGTTCTTCAAATGTTTGGGTGACGGTTTTTTGCTCCTATGGGACTTAACATGGAATTAAAAAACGTAAGATTTTAAATGTTATTTAAAAATAGAAAGCCCTTTTAAAATTTAGAAAAAGAAATAACCCTGAGGGCAATAAACACATGTAAATACGTGCTAATTTTTCTGATTGCTCTAAATCATTTTTAATCAGAGTTCTCTTAACTTTTGTTGGACGGTGTTTTAGTCCTATGGGACTTAACATGGAGTTTAAAAACGTACAATTTTAAACGTTATTAAAAAATAGAAGGACCTTTTCAAAATTTATAAAAAGGAAACATCGTGAAGCCAATACATGAATGTATGTGCTAATTATTTTGTTATTGTTCTAAATCAGTTTTAACGAGAGTTTTTCAAATGTTTGTGGGACGGTTTTGGGGCCAATGGGATTTAACATGGGGTTGAAAAAACGAACGACTTTGAACGTTGTTTAAAAATAGAAGGACCTTTTCAAAAATTATATAAATCGAGCAAGTGAAGAACAATACTTTTTATTGCATTTTGCGCTTTACTGTATTTTAATTGAGCGATTGTGAGACGATTTCTTGCAGTTTTATTAACACCACATAAGAACACTCATTTGCTTCGTTGTCGTCTGCTCAAAACAACAAGATGGACGTGGATCTAGGCTCTTAAGTGATTCAGCAATCATTCTAACTTTCAACATAATTTCAATTTCTTATATTCCAGAAAGAAAATCAAGAGTTCGAAACTTAATTTAATGTTTTATACATAACATTCATAAACCATCTTAAAGTAATTTCCAATTTAATTGTATAAAATTGCTATTTAACTTTAATGTACCAAAGGCATTTTTCATGATATTCATTTTATGGTGGGGTTTGAAAACAAGAGATTTTGCGCACAACTGCTTTTAATTAATTTGTTGTTTTCATGTGAAAAAGAAGTCATTGTACTGTAACTTTCATATTGTGCTAACAGCAATTAAAGATGATCCATTTTACAAAGCCAAAAAATACACAACCAGAAAAAAAATACATTTTCGACTTTTTTTTATTGCACTTTTAAATTTGAATTTAAAAATTTACTGCCATTATAATAACATACGATCCAAATTATTAGATCTCGGATTTTTTTAAGCAAAATCAAACAAATATTTCTCAATGTGTGGCCCAAGTGCCAACTTTGAAGTAACAATCTCATTTAGATCAACCAACAAGTATGGTTTTTTAAGCACAGACACTGGTTAGAGGCTAGAACTCTAGATTACAACTGATAATAACTAAACATCCAACTTTTAACCAGTCTTTTTTTGACAGCCGTGACAAATATTCAAACATTTTTTTTTAATCTGGCTGCTCTGGTACTGTCAATACTCGGAACGACATACACATGTGAACATTTTTTTTCTCCAGGATGAACCTTTTGAAAACCGGGGAGAGGAATAGGCTCACAGATTCTCATTTAGTTTCATTGTTAAAAGTAGCGACTGCTCAAAATTTTTTCCCCAAACATTGACCATTTGGTTGTCAGGATGTCAAGCGCCCAGGTTGTCAGATCAAAAGATGTATAAATATTTTTTTGTTTTAATTGCCACTGTATTTAAGATAAATTATACTAAATTTAAAATAATTCACAGTATTCTAGATTTTTTTCCACTGATCATTCCGCTTTGCATCTCAACCAGAAACCTGATTTCTAGCTCTAAAGTTTGGCATGCATTGAAAATCAGCACCCGGTTTTCACTATAAAACCAAAATTTTGAAAAATAAAAATTACTCTCGCATTTTAAGGTGGGGGTGGGGGTTCTATGCATTCTTAGACAAATTAGGGATCCAAATGAGTGAGCAACCAGCAACCAAATCCTGATCATGTGACAAAAAAGTGGTTGCTGGCACACAATGGTTGCTTGTTCCATCTCTGCTGACTATACCGCGCAGAGGCAACATCCCCACTGACTACTGTTGCCAACTACCAATTGGATGCCTGCAAATGCAGTGGTGGCACTAGTGTAGTGTCACCAGCAACAGTAAAGCGGCAGTCACACTAGGCTGGTTTACAAGCCGCTGGTTGCTGCTGGCTATTAGCAGCAACAGCAAGCAGTAGCTGCTGTGGGTTCACACTTGTCCAGTCACTGCTGGTATTAGCAGTGCAAGTCATGCAATCACCATCTTGCAAAAACACAAACCCTAACAACAACGAACCCAAGCAGTGGAGTTTCAACTACCACTAGTGCCACTACTAGCAACAAAAAGTTCACACTAGATGGCAGCAGCAGGAAGGGAGTCACATGACTAGCTGGTAGCTGCTAAAGTTGGACATGTCCAACTTCACCAGCCGCTGTTAAAATCACTAGCCCGCTGGAGAAAGCAGCTGCTAGTAGCAGTTCAGACTATGCTGCTAGAGCACTACAACCAGCCAGCAGCAACCAGCGGCTGGGAAACCAGCCTAGTGTGACTGCGGCATTACTGGAGACTGCTGCTGGTTGCCAAGCTTGCCTTGTTGCCTAATTTGTGCATGGCCTTAGACAAATTAGGGAAACCAAATGAGCGAGCAACCAGCAACCAAATCCTGATCATGTGACAAGAAAGTGGTTGCTGGTACACAATGGTCGCTTGTTCCCTTTGCTCACCATACTGAGTAGAGGCAACATCCACTTACTACTGTTGCCAGCTACAAATATGGTGCCTGCAAATGCAGTGGTGGCACTAGTGTAGTGTCACTAGCAACATTTGGGGGTGATTGTTGCTAGCTTTCATTGTTGCCTAATTTGTGCTTGGCCTTAGATCGCCCACTCCCGCTCCTGTTCTTGTAACGTTCTCAGCACGGTAAGCCACATCGCCATAACCGGAGCATATCTTACCTAAGAATCAACCAGAAGCTTTAGATTTTTATGTTTTTATGCTTTTATTTTATACATGTTTTTTTTTTACTCCTAACTCACAGTATATATGCAGGTGATTTGCATGCCAAAGTTATTGACTTGTGCATCGTATAAATCAAGCTTTATCAGCATTGTCTTCAGAGAGAGAGAGAGAGAGAGAGAAAGAAAAGAGAGTAACTTTCATAAAAAATGTAATCCTCACTTAGAAACTTCGAAAGGAGGCTAAATTACAAAAAAAAAAGAATGTAAAGAGATTGAACTGATGACCTTATCACAGAGAGTTTCACAATGTGAAAATCTCTATTTTTATCTCTATATTTGTAAAGGTTAAACATCCACAATTCTATTGTTTAACATCTTCTTATTCCCAACTGAAATGAAATCCTCATTCATCTCTTTTTTTTGGCTTGTGTGTGTGTGTGTATGTATGTGTGTCAAACAAATCGGAAAGAAAAAAGAATTTCTGATTTTGAGCAAAAGAAAATCTTTTAACGCTTTGTATTACTTTTGATACAGGGTGGTTCTTTCAATTGTGTACATTAACAAAAGTTAATAACTTTTTTTCTTCACTAGAATACTTTTATCGACTACAAATAAAAGTACAATAGAAAAATAAACAATTTTTTTCTAGCTTCTGTATTAATAAAAAAAAATAAAAATGGCGACTATATTATTTTTTCTATTGTTGAGTCACTCAGTCAATATCACTGTTTTGATCGAATACAGTTTTAAAAAAAAGTAATGTGACCAGAGTCACATAGATAAAAAAAAAATCACAATAGTTTCCATTTTTCTCGGGCAATGCATTCCAATCATTCGTTATACCTAGTACACACCTGATAATTTAAATGTATTTAAATAATAAACGTGTTCTACAGAGCCCTGTGAAGGACAAACAAACAATATGTCGAATTCCATTTATTCAGTTAATAATCTTAAAAATATTGAGTTAATACTTAAATATAAAGTATAAACTATTGACAAAATATTGATTTAGTATTTCAATTTAAAATATTAATAATAAAGTCAATTTTGTTTGGTTCATGTCCTTAACTGGATTCCGTATAATTCACCTAAACACATTTAATTTGAATTCATTTAACTCATGTGTGTACAAGGTATTACAGTCACTGTTCACTTACAAATTTCAAAACTTTACAATTAGGTCTTAGGTTCAAACCTCCATTTAAAATAATACAAATTGGCCTAATACCTTATACACACACGAGTTAAATGAATTCAATCTAAATGTGTTTAGGTGAATTATACGGAATCCACTTAAGGACATGAACCAAATAAAAATTGACTTTATTATTAATATTTTTAATTGAAATACTAAATCAATATTTTTTTCAATAGTTTTTATATTATATTTAAGTAATAACTCAATATTTTCAGATTATTAACTGAATAAATTGAATTTGACATATTGTCTATTTGCCCTTCACAGGGCTCTGTAGAATGTGTTTAATATTTAAATGCATTTAACTGTGTATGTGTGTACAAGGTATAAGCCTTGATTTAACATAACAATCTATAGGTTAAGCCTTCACAACAAATCAGGTGCCACATCCTTCAAGACAGTTCCAAAAGGACTACTAATGTTACATTTCTAGTTTCCTTTTAGACAAGGCGAGATCTTGTTTCTCTTTCTCAAAGTCAGATCTTATAAGTGTTGGTACTCAAAACTAACTGAAACATTTCCTAACTGAAAGTTAGGAAAAGCTCTATCAACTTTAAATGATTTAAAAATTACATAACAAAAGACATTCAAACAATGGACATTTTCAAATACAAAATAAAACAAGGGATTCAAGGAACCCTATAGACCTCCACTGCTTTAATATACGCTTTCAATATCAAACAACCAATTTTCTTTCATTGTTACATGCGTATGCACATATACACGCATGCGCGAAATGTGTACGGACATGTACACACGTGCAAGCATGTGTACACACACGTATGCACGTGCGCACATGTGTACACACATTTATGCACGTGCGCGCATGTGTACACACATTTATGCACGTGCACACATGTGTATGCACATGTATGCATGTGTGCACTTGTGTACACACATACGCACATGTACGCATGTGCGCGCATGTGTACGCATGTATGCACATGTACGCACGTGCACGCATGTGTACGCACGTGCGTGCATGTGTATGCACATGTACACACGTGTGTGCATGTGTGTTAAACACACAAGTATGAATTCACACACATGACATAGTTACATGTGATGCGCATGCATTATTCATTTGTAATAATATGGTTTAAAACGAGAATACGTCACATGTATTTTAATATACAAAAATAATAACAGATCATATAAAGGAACACCCCTTCTAAATAATAGGAATAGTCCTCCTTTCAAATGCTACAACTGGAAAGAGGAAGAATTTCGATTTTTCTAAAAAAATTTACGTTTTTAAAAAATCGAAATTTCATATATTGGATCAATCTAAAATTTCAATTTCTTTCCAGATTCATCGCCATAAAGTATACATTATTTTAGGTCTGATGACATTCTGTTGTAGGTGGCCCCGTTTTAGAGTTGTTTGACCCACAAAAGTTATGGCCAACAACTCAAAATTTGTTTCTAAAAAATTCATAAAAGAATAACCCCTGGGTAAAATTTTCTGATTTTATGTCAGGAAGATCATATTGACCCTCTGAATTAAATAAAAAACACTCCATGTCCTTATCTCATTCCGTTCTTGCGTTGTTCGACCCACAAACTCGGGCATCCAGACATACAGACTTCTTTTTTGCCCCTTTTCTTGCATAATCCTATATACCTCCATTGCTCTAAAGAACAATGGAGGTAAAAAAAAGTAATTAGAAACAGTTTTCTGTCATCACCTCCTGAAATAAATAAAATTTAAATGCTTTTGCTGTGCTGAAAAAACAAATGCAAGTTTCTCAAATTGGAAGTTGAAATGTGATCTTGTGCCTTATTGTTTTATAAGTGAAGCACCCATTAACCTGTCAGTTAGGCTTATAAATTTGAACTATCGCGCAATGAAATGAACAGAAAATGGTTACAAATATAACTGTTGAATACGAGGAGCCCAAAGCCCATATTTCTTTTACTGAATATGATTTCAAATTTGAATTTTGAATTTTTGAAAATTTATTTTGTGACCCGCCTCTTGGTCACAGTAAGCGAAGCTTTTAAAAGATGCTGTTGTAAATTGTAATCACAAATTTCAACATAATCATAATAAAATTTGTTTCCGTGTTTTTTCCATTACTAAGTTCAGATCCATTACAGTTTATTTCAAAAGAGATCAACATGAAAATCTCCTAACAGGATACTCTTTAAAAACCGTTTCAATTTTCTTTTACAGACATTTTCATTTTTATGTCACCATAATAAGGTTCACTGAATTTAAATTTTTATTTCCTTGAGGTTTTAGAGGTATTTGGTCGGTTTTTTTTTTCAGAAAGGAAATACATTGTACAATAAAAAATCCAGTAGAATTGTGGAGCACAGAACCTTTCTGATTCTTAAACGCAAGCACAGCGAGCAAAAAAAATTTCCTTTCAAATTTTTGATTGAAACCATATTTAAGAATTCTGGCGAGCTAATTAAGCCAAACAACAATAAATCATAAAATCTGTAATAAAACTAGAACTATTTTTTTTATTAATGATGCTATAAAATAAATTGCAACCATAGGCAATTGCCTATGCCTCAAACTGGCCCTGCTTTTACTCTTCTAGTTTCTAACAAATTTTCAGTGTAGTGCCAAATCACCCTTTCAAACTAGTTTGTTGCAATTACTAATTACAATAATCAGACAGACTTATGTATTAATAGGCAATCTGTTGGATCATGTGGATACTTTTAATTATCTTGGTTTTACTCTATTCAAAAACATACTAGAAAAGCCAATCAAAGGCTGCGGTTCATACAGCAGACTTTGAAATATTGTCAAGAAACTGTAAAGGATGTCTGTTAACAATCTTACTCTTGTCAGACCACTATTAGAATATTGTTCAGCAATTCGGAATGCTTTTTGAGTTAATCTAATACAAGAAATAGAAAAAATACAGCATAGTGGCTGGAGGATTTGTTGAATGTAACTTCACACATTCTGACAGTGTGACCCTCGCGCTGGGTGAACTTCAATGAGAATCACTAGCAAATCATAGAGCTGAGCAAAGCCTTGCCCTTCTTGAACGCTTGCGAGCTCCAGAGAACAGATCATGTAATTCTTACTAGAAATCCCCGTTTAAGTATACATGGCCATTCAATGCTTATTAAGAGCCTATATGTGTGACGCCATTTTGAATATTAGCAGATGACAATTATAGTTCCACTTTTCACCGTTTAGTGGCGCCCCACAGCTAAGCCATTGAAACCAATGAGAAAGAGAAATTCCTAGAGAAATTCCTAGTGATACGTTGGTACAAATTTATAATTAGTTTTTCTATTTTTAATTTCGCTTAAAATCTCGTATTTTAGCCCATGTTAAATTCCTATTTAAAAATACATGGTTCACACAAATGTTTTGTTTTCTGCAACAAAAATTGTAATTTTCAAAATTCAAATTGCAATATGTACATAACAATATTGCTCATCTAGTGATACGTTGGTACAAGTTTATAATTAGTTTTTCTATTTTTAATTTCATTTTAAAATCTCGTATTATTTTAGCTCATGTTAAATCCCATAAGCGACAAACGCTCCTCCGTTTATACATTTTATAGGATCTAAATTTCCCACTAACAATGAGTTTCATGATACCCTAAAATTTGACCACTAATTGTATACGACTCAAATTACCATTGTAGATCAAAAGTTGCTCTTCCTTTTTTCAGTAGTGCATATTTACCCAAAAAAGAGTCGTTATTAAAATATACCCACTTTTATCCATCGATAAGAAAGAAAACGGCGGACAAAAGTGTATCAAAATTGATTTTTTTGCCACATGTTGACGTCACAGCTACAGAAGCGCCTACATGCGAAGATTTTTGTAAGTTTTTTTTTCACTGTAGGCTCTTAAAGAAATGAAAGCTACAACTGATGCCATATTCATGGTCTTTCTTCCAAATATATTTAAAATATGGAATTCTCTTCCAGCACATAGTTCTGTTTTAGGACGAATTCAATTTCATGATGATGATTAAACCATGACTAACTAACTACCACTTATGATTGAGAATTATTCCCCTGTCAGATGGCTTTCAAGCTGATTGCAGGTGTACTGAGTTGAATTGAATTGAATAATTATGCATTTTTAACAAAGTATTTTAAATCATGAGGATCACTCAGAAAATTTTGTCCACCTTTTTTTTTAATTCGGCAATAAAAAAGCAGAAATTTGGTGAAAGACTAGTTAGATAAATTATTTTTACATGCACTATTTTTTACTACATTTGTAACAAATGTAGTAAAAAATAGTGCATGTAAAACTTACAACCCTTTTCTACAGCTTTCTGCCACCTGTTAAGACGGGCCCCACATTCAGTGTGTGATACAAACGTTAAACAGAAAGAAATTTATCAAGAAATAAATTAAGTGTAAGAAACTTAGATAAACTAGTTTTTGGCAGTACGGTTTTAACCACGCAGAAGTAAACTTCCTTAGGCTTGGTTTATACTCCCTTGCTAAGTGGCAAAGCAGCCTACTAAGCTTCAAAAATGACATCAGAGCTTCACGTTTTTGCCTTCGCCAGAACATTGAAGCTAGCTTTGAAATTGTTCACCTTTTCAAAGCTTAGCAACTCAAAGCACCAACCATGAAACAGATACACAAATGGGGTGAACAAGTTTTTTTCTTCCAGAAGCGGAAGGGTTCTTTTGTTTTCTATATTTTTATAGGGTAAAATAAAAGGTTATAAAATGCAGTGAAGCTGGCAAAACCACGTGTTTGTATGAACAAGCTAAACTATGGGGAGCTAATTTTCACAAGCTTCTAAACTTGCTAATCTTAGCAAAGTTTGGAGTAAAAACCTACCATCAAGCTATGAAAAGTTGAACAATTTCAAAGCAAGCTTCATATGCTCTGGCAAAGGCAAAAACCTGAAGCTCTGACGTCATTTTTGAAGCTTTGCAGGCTGCATTATCCGCTTAGCAAGGGAGTATAAACCAAGCCTAAAAGATGAATATTATTTTTCTTCTGCTTGCTAAGTTGCTAATGTCAAAACAGCCTCTTAATTTTTTGTTATGGTTCCACTTCTTAAAGTACCAGCCTGTACAATCTGAGCTTTTTTTATTGCACTCCACATTTAGAACTTGTTTGTTTATTGCAACTACTACTACTACTACTACTACAACACTTCTTTCCGCCTCTCTTAATACCTCCCCCCTAATACTTTCTGCAACTGAGGCTATTAGTTTTCAACACATTTCTTTGTTTATTGTATTGGGTTTTCACATAAAATTCGGATCTGTATCTTATAACTTTTTTTTTTTACTTCTACTGTTATTTGAGAGGCACAATCAAAGAAAATGTAAACTACATTTTATTGACAAACACTAGTATTTTTTGTTGGTACTACAGAGCCGTTCATAAAATAATAAAAAGTCATCCCTCCTCCCTTTCAAATCTTGTTATCTAGTTGTGTATTACAAGTGCAAAACATCAGAAACATAAAATGATTCTAGACATTTTAAGAGTTGTCATGGCAACATGAGATGCTGAGCTCTTAGATTTCTAGTTTTTTTTTCACTTTTTTTTTCTTCTTATTCTTTAGTAATCATATATGCGAATTGAATGATTCAAAAGAAGAAGAAGAAGAAGAAAAAAGTCGTTGTCTTGACAATAAAGATCACGAGAGAGGGTGGATTTCTATGCACAGATCTAGGGATTTCTCAATATGAAGTCCACATGCCACCTAAAGTCAATCAAAACACACGCCTTGAAAATGTTTAATAAATGAAGATTGACTTCTGTATTTTGCCTCAAATGTTAAGAAACAATGGTTTGAGTCGTGCATAGAAATCCGCCCACTATAAGGATAACTCAAGAAAGCAGTGAACACAATAAGATGCTGCTTCAATTATTGCTATTATTGCTATTCTTATTATTATTAATATATTAAGGCTCGGATTTTTATGTAATATAAAGCAAATAACTTGGTTTCTCAATATGTGGCCCAAGTACCAATTGTGAAGTAATAATTACGGTATCATATTATCATTAGAGCAATTGCAATTATTATGCTTTTTCTAATCAGAAAGGCTGGGTAGAGGCTAGATGCCCACTTACTATCAGTTGTCAGCTAGAGCAGTGGTCCCCAACCCCCGGGCCGTGGATCAAATGGTACCGGGCCACAACCAAACAAAACAACGGAATAAACTGGACATAAGTAACACACTTCGGGTGTCATTGTCTCCTATTACCCCCAGATGGAACCGTCGTGTTGCAAAGAAACAAGCTCAGGGTTCTCATTGATTTAGCGTTCTAGTAAGTTAAAATGTTGAATCATTTTTTATGTAACTATTTTATTTTGAAGGCATGTTTAAATACAATTAAATTAAAATTATTAAATCAAAACAAACTAAAATATAAACAATCAACGTCCCCCCCCCCCCTCAGTGGGCCGCGGTAAAATTATCAAACGTTGACTGGTCCGCGGCGATAAAAAGGTTGGGGAGCACTGAGCTAGAGTACTTACCTTATAACTAGTGGTTTTCGTTTAAAAAATGTAACGGGTTTGTTACATCACAATTGGCCCCGAGGCCACAGACTGAGGAACATATGCTTCATATTGCATAAACACCAGAGCCCTGATTATTATTATTATTATTATTATTATTATTATTATTATTATTATTATTATTTTATTATGATTAGTATCATTATTATTGTTATTATAATTATTATTACTATTATTATTATTATTATTATTATTATTATTATTATTATTATTATTATTATTATATTAGTAAAGAGCAATGCCATGTCAAGAATTTTTTTATCTATCTCATTTATAATGTGGATGACATAGTAGTTCAGTTCTTACCATGTAAGACACAATAAGAATCTCAGGTTCAGAAAATAACTCTCCTTTTCCTCAATGACAAAGAGAAATTTTATTGAATTTTCTATCCAACTTAAGAGATTGAATTACACAATAAGCCATATTTCACATATTCTAGTATGTTATCCAGTGGGGGGGGGGGGCTTAGACCTTCCAAGCATACTAAAGATTTTTCAAAGTATACTGTTACTTTAAGATTGAAATCTCTTAAAAGTCTTCTTTCCTTCTCTACCTATAGGTTATTTACGTACAAACAGGTCTAAGATATATAAAAAGTACCTAAACTAAATCTATGTTTCCACCAATCCATTTTTCCCTCCATTTCTATTAAGGGAAGATTAAAGATAACTTTAGGGCTGTCTTACACTACAATGCAATGCAGCAGGAATTTAAAATTAAAGAAAGGCAATGCAACATGTTTGCATTAAAACAACAAATTTCAATTTCATTTTTTTTAAAGCAAGTTTGCAAATAATATTGGAAATGCAAGTAAATAAGAAAAAAAAAATAATTTATGGAAAGTCAGAAAAGTTTGGATAAGGGTCAACAGGTTGACCTGGTTTATCTAGACTTCTGTTAAGCTTTTGATACAGTCTCTCATGTTAAATTAATGTCCAAACTTGCTGGTTATGGTCTGGGGGCAAGTTTGCAATTGGATTAGGTCATTTCTCAGTGATAGCAGAGGGTTGTTGTTGATGGGTCTCAGTCTGGGGTTCCACGGGGTAGTATGTTAGGTTCTCAATTGTTTCTTGTTTTCATTAATCACCTCAGTATTATGGTTAGCAGTAACTGTAGGCTTTTTGCTGATGACACGTTAATTTACAAAGAAGTAAAAAACACCCTCAATTGTGAATCACTAGGGGTAGACTTGAAGGCAATTAAAAGTCGGTGGGTTTCATGGCAACTTCAGTTGAATGAAGAAAAATGCAGTGTGATGAGGGTAACACGGGGTAGAAATTCGTTGACTTTTCCTTGTGTTTTGAATAACAAACTACCTCAGAATGTTAATTCTTATACATACTTGGGGTTACATTTACAAGCAATCTCTCTTGGAAGCACCATGCTAATAATGTCACTTAGAAGCACCGTGTTAATAATGTCACTAGCAAGGCAATGCAACTGCTTCATTTTTGTCAATGATTATTAGTTACTTGCCCTGAGCAAGTTAAAATTGTTGCTTACAATGCACTGATTCGACCTCATCTTGAGTATTGCTGCAGTGTGTGGAATCTCCATTCTGTGTGTGACACCCTGTAGTAACAGAATGGTGAAACACCCGGCAGAAATTCCTCTCTGTCAACACGGCATCTCTTGGTGCACAGATGTTCAGACTTGGGTGGCCCGAATTCTAAGTGAATTCGTGAAACCCAGGCTGACCGTGAGAAATTGGGAATAGAGTCCCAAAAATACCTTTCCTTTTAAGGTAATATCCCCGGCCCAGGGCGATGATTGGCCCAGTTGGTCAATCATTAAGCCCTGAGGTGACAATTGCCTCTCCCAGGAGACCGGACAAGTGAGCTTGAGACTTGAGTGTGAGGGCAGTCAGAGTGTAGAGTTCAAACGAGTAAGTTCGAACTACACAGTCAGAAAGTTAAACAGTAAAGTTCTAACTGAAAAAGTGCAATGTAATAATATACAAGAGAATTATGTAAATGTCAACATATCGCAGTAAAGAGTTTTGATATTTTATTTTATCTGCAAGAGTTTGTGCGTGCTGTGCATTGAATTGTTTTGAGTTTAGCACTCCGAAAATAACGGAGTATCCAGCGGAAGGAACTCAGATAATACCTGAGTCCCTCCGCCTGGAGCCGCCAGGGACTCGAAAAAACAGGAGGATTGAAGTCACGTCGGAATCGTCAAGTACTATACCGAAGATCCCTAGGAAGAGACGGTCTTTTTGTGGGCCGTTACCAGGCCAGGCAAGTAAATGTTGCGCCCAGTAAGATCAACCCCCAGAGGAACAGAGACTGGTCCGCCGACAACAGTCGGCATCGGCACCATCGACTCGACACCAACATCAGAGGAGCCGAAACGGTGGCGCCGAAGGGCCAGGAACGTCACATGTGGCATTGGTCCAGCACAGGGCAGCGAGATTTGTCTGTGGCAGATATGAGTCTACCGATTGTGTTACTGAAATGCTGGAGGGGGGCTTCATTGGCATAGTTTAGCTCATTGTAGATCAGAAATTAGTTTATGTATGTGTAAGAAAATAGTACGTGGTCAATGTCCCAAACCACAGTCTAGTAATATATGTATGTATATGTATGTGGGAACGGGTGACCACTCAAGAAAAATTAAGAGATTTTTGTCAAGACTAACTCTTTATTGCTGGTCTTTTTTTCCGAGGGTTATATGGCAATAGAATGCTCTTCATAAACAGGCTATTGATGAATGAATGAATGAATGAATTATGGGTTTAAATTTTCATGACTGCATTTATATTTTTTTACATCAATTTGCAATGAAGGTGATTTTTTTTCTGTAGTTTTTATATATTGACAATGTATCTTGCAGCATTTGGATCTTAGGATCCCTCTGCCATAGGCCAACCGGCTGCTTGCAGAGTATTTTTTGTAATTGTAATTTGTAATTGGAATATAGCTTTAGCCAGTCAGAATTTAGTCTTAAGGCTTTGCTAAAGCTCAATAAAAATAACTGAAAAAATATACACAAACATAAATTCCACAAAAATAATTTGCAGCATAATGCAAACTCTGAAAAAAGCAATTATGTAAATCCTTATTTTGCTGTCTGCAAATGGTCACACTGATCATTGCAGTGTTGCATTTCCCTAGATACCCTATTGTATTTCAGAGCTTGTTTTTCGAAGTACACTCTGAAATAATGTTAAAAACATTCTTTCCGAGTACTCAGATTTTACACTCTGAAACAGCAGTTTTTGGAAGAAAAAACTTCCGAAAACTGTCATTTCTGAATGTTTCATTGAGCTCTCGCAAGGTCTTTAACATTTTTAAACAAATACTGAAAGGATTTTGTAATAAAACAACTTCAAGTAAACCTACCTCGAGGACGGTATATATTTTGGAAGGGGTGGCCGCCACTCTTAAGAAAATTAAGAAAGATTTCTGCTCGAACAGATTCATATTTTTGGTAGTTTGTTCTATTCGACAATGAGATTCACTTCTAGGGGATCTAGGACATGAAAAACATTGTTTTATGAGATTCACAGATTTTTCTCACAAATGCATCTTATCAACCCATATCAGCATATTGGAATTTTTTCTTGGTTCTCTGTTTTTAACAATTGATGCATTTTTCACGCTGCATTTACACTATTATCTCTCTGCCACGGGCTTTCAACTCCCTTTGCAAAGTAATTTATGAAATCAAATCAAAATAAATTTATCAGTATTAAGATCAACTAAAACTTCAACTTCAACTTAACAAAAGTGAAATTCCTATTTGCGAAAAACTGAAGTCGAATTGTTGTGCAAATCATAACGTTGTAACAGCCAATGCCTACATGGCCAGTCGCTTGGTGGCTATAGTCATGCTGTAAATGACAACAATCTCACTATAGTGATGACTTGTCAGCATATATGTTGCATGATGGCATTTACAACGTTTTGAAAATGAAGTGAAGTTTAACATTTTTTTTTAAATATTCTAATACTGATTAATACGGATGGGTCATTCGAATCCCCGAATTCTCGAATCTGGAAAAATATTCGAGATTCGAAAACTCAAATCTTCGCGCTTTTTTTCGTCTTTCAAATCTTTCGAATCCTAACCTAAAAAAAACTGTTAAAAACTTTGGTAAAATTAGTTTCAACTCCATTGACGTCCAATAGAAGCGTTCACTAACAAAAAAAACCGGCGATTGTTGCAATTTCGGTGGTACCTGGATCACCAATATCATCACCTTGTGGTGACCCTGAGTGCCACACTTGTTTTTTTAAAATTATTAATAATTTAATATTTAATATTATTTCATTTATTTGTATCTTCTTAATTGAATAATATAGGATTCTTATATGAGAGATTCGAGATATTCAGGAGATTCGAAAACCTTTTATTATTCGGATTTGAATTCGGGAAAATTTAGGATTCGTCCCACCTCTACAGATTAATAATTTTTTAATAACATTTTCTCTTGATTTCTTCGCTTCCGTTGTGTAAATTATATAACAGTATTTTATTCGTTTAATGTAATTGGTTTAGTAGAAAATTGGGGTTTTTCTATCTCCTTGAAAAATTTAAATTTTTGGCATTTACAACGTTTTGGAAATGCCACGCTTCACATATATTTTTTTTTATTTATATCACGCAAGCTTGCAGTAAATGTAGAAATAATAACACCCACTCCCCTCACACACACACACACACACACACACACAAAACAAGCAACATGAAAACAACAGACAGTCTGAAAACAAAAAAACGAACACACAATGAAAAAAACAAAACACTCAAGACAAACATACACGCACACAACAAAAAAAAATCACAAATACACGCAAAGCCTTTCTTACATTGTTAGTTCTGCACAAGTAAACATTTCTTACTGTACATCAAACTGTCAAAAATACAAGAAAGTTATAGTTACATTTCACCCCCTCCCCTCAATCCCAATGTAAATATCGTTTCTTTTTTTTTTTTTTTGCTCTTTCCATTAATAACACCATCAGAAAAATCTGTGCAAATCTTTTCATGGTCTGAATTAAGG
The DNA here is from genome assembly GCA_036925085.1 of Brachycybe producta. Classification (NCBI taxonomy): domain Eukaryota; kingdom Metazoa; phylum Arthropoda; class Diplopoda; order Playtdesmida; family Andrognathidae; genus Brachycybe; species Brachycybe producta. The sequence goes on along the minus strand of JAUPFP010000009.1, from coordinate 2,382,801 downwards.
TTTCCATTATCGGCCACTTTATAGCATTACCGGTTTTTTTTTCGGTAATGCAGCGTTACCAAAACCGGTAATCCGGTATTACCGGTCTATTTTGTTAAATCGGTATTACCGGTAAATTGACCTTTCAAATACCGGTTTTTCGGTAAAAAAAATGTTTATATTAATTTGGATAAAAAAAATTGACCAATATTTAAGAACCACCGAGTTTAAAATTAAAATTTCACAAAGTATGCGTAGAAACCAAAAGTTTTTTTCAAAGACTTGAAGTAAAAAAAAAAAAATGGTATCGGTATGCACTTGTAACCGTTTACGAAAGTCGCGCAGTAAGGTTACTGGACCACTTTATAGCATTACCGGTTTTTCGGTAATAAAAATTTAAAAAAAAACTCAAAAATTGAAATTTTTTTAAATTAAAATAAATTTAAATTCATAACTAATAATTATATATTTATATATGTAATATCCCAGGACTGTGTATGTGTGTGTGTGTGTGTGTGGAGTAACAAAACCATTGAAGCACATCGGAATTTATATAAATTTGAATAAATGAACCGGTTTTTTTTTCTCAAGGTCAACTATATGTTGAACTCTTCCTTTGGAAAGTGTACAAGGGGGGAGAGAGAAGTGGGAGGGGGTGAGGGGAAAGTGTAGAAGGGGAGAGAGAAAGAAAAGCGGGAGGGGGTGACTGAAATTGAAATGAAAGAAGTAAAAAAAGGGAAAAACGACGCGCATACGCACAATTGCCTATGAATTTTGCTCCCGTCATTTATGACGGGTTATCCCATTAGTTATATATATAATATCCCAGGTCTGTGTGTGGGTGTGTTTGTGTGTGTGATTGAAGTAACGCTGTATCGGAATTTATATAAATTTGAATAAATGAACCACTTTTTTTTTTCTCAAGGTCAACTCTTCCCATCCAAGAACCCCATGATATTAAATTGGAGAGGGGAAAAGGTTGGAAAGTGTAGAGGGGGAGAGAGAGAGAAACGTGGAGGGTGAAAAAATTGGGAGGGGATGAGGAAATGACGAAGGAAAAAACGACGCGCATGCGCACAATTGCCTGTGAATTTTGCTCCCGTCATTTATGATGGGTTACCCCACTAGTTATATAATAAAACAATAATCATGTTAAATAAAATAGGCGGTTTTTTATGCATATTCCAAATTTTTGTTTAGTTTTTTTTTGTTTCTTCTGAATATCACTTTTTTTAAAAATATTTTTATACATAATAATTTTTTTAATATATCACAAGCGGAACAAATGAAAACGTTGTGTTAATTTAGTACCTAATTATGTACGGTACAGTATATAATGCACGGAAAGCATTTTAACTGTACGAACAATTTACGTTAGAACCTTACTAAAAAAAACTCTTGGTTTCTACACATACTTATGTGAAATTTTAATTTAAACTCAGTGGGTTCGTAAATATTGGTCAATTATTTTATCAAAATTAATATAAACATTTTTTTTACCGAAAAAACCGGTATTAGAAAGGTCAAGTTACCGTTAATACCGATGTAACAAAATAGACCGGTAATACCGGTTTACAGGTAACGATAAAACCGCGTCTGTGAAGTTGGCAGTACAAATGAATGGGTCAGAGCAGGACGCAATTGGTCTAGAAAGACAATTGAATGGGATGATTGAGTCAGCCACATTTAGCCAATGGGCCAAATTCCTAACAACTTCACAGGCAGCAGTACAAATGAATGAGCTAGGGCTGAAAACAATTTGTGCTAGCTAATACACCCAATGGGCTGTTTGAGCCAGGTAATTTCTTTTGATTAGGCTCAATTCCTTAGGGCCCAAAACGGCCCTTGAACTTTGTACGCATCAGTACAAACAATTGAGCTGGGCTAAATGTGGCTGGCTCAATCAGCCCATTCAATTGTCTTTTTAGCGCAATTGCGTCCTGCTCTGGCCCCCATTCATTTGTACTGCCAACTTCACAGACGCGATAAAAACTGGTAATGGAAACCCTATAGTCTGAATTCTTAATTTGAGATCATCGTCACTGAACCTTATTATATACTGTATTTTGTATCCTTATATAATCGATTTCTATTAATTCATAATAGCAAACGATTTCAAAAAGTTCTTAATGTTTTTGACTCCCTTTGTTAAGAAGAAACTGGGGTATTGGATTTTTGTTTTTTCTTCATGTCGTTAACTAGACTATTCATTAATCTTAATCTTTTTTTTTTGCTTTTCTCATTTTTTTCTCTAATAAAGGATAGTGAACACATCGATCCATCAATTAGAAGATACCTAAGAGATACAAAGGAGAAACAAAAAAGACACCTGATCACGGCCTCCTTCTACTAAATTGGGGCCTATAACCTTCTACCAAGTCACGACATTTTTCTTCAAAAAACAAAACAAGACAAAAAATACAAAGGAAATCAAAATAAAATACTCTTCTCATTTTTGTTGATTTTACCAAAAAAAAAAAAAAAATGACAAAAAAGAAGCCGATTAACGATGGTTGCTGGAAAGCTACAACAATAAAAAGCAGAACTGAAAATTCGTTTAATGCACTGCTTGTGTCACATTTGATGCACAGAAACGGGTGTTCATAACTACAACAACAAAAAACACCTAACCCTTCTTTTTTTTTTGAATAAAAATAAATAAAAAACAATGGAGATGACGTCAAACAATGATGTTGAAAACATGCTACCAAATGGAGTTCGTTCTAAAATAATAATGGAGACATTAGCACCGCCACCAGTTACTGATAGACTCGATTCTTCCGGAAGTGTCCGTCGGAGTCACTTAGACCTTACCGGTGGTCGCGAGGGTATTTTGCATTATCTGCCTTGGTGGTGCTTCCAAAAAAAATTCGTCCACGAGGACGTTGAGAAACTGTACCAGGAATACTACCACAAACAGAAACAGCGCGATACCGTCTGGGTTTTCGTAGCGGCAGCTATTTTTACGGCCTATGCTCTCTCCTTGCAATGGATCTCTGATCCGTTCGAATGGACAGATAAAAAAATAGCACTCATCATATTCTGTATAATTAACGTGGCTGCGGTTTTATTCTTTCTATTCTTGGAACAGAAAATTGCAGAGTTTGTTTGGACCTTTGTGCCCTTTCTTGCGTGGTCCTTGTTTTATCTTGAGGTCTTCATCGACACTGAATTTGAAAACCAGACAACTAACTGGACTGATGTTATGGGCTGGACCCTGGTCCTTGTCTACATTATTTATGTTCTTCTACCCCTGCGAATGCACTCTTGCATTATTCTTAGTCTCGTAACATCTGTCACACATATCGTCTTAGTCACGCAAAGTTTACCATCGAAATCAAACTCACACATTTTACAGGTAATTTTATTTCAAACTTACAAAGTTCAACATTGTGTTTTTTGTTTTGTTGTTGTTGTTGTTGTTGAAATTGTGTCTTTAGGCTCTACAAAAGGTGACCTTTGTAGAGGTGGCAATGGGTAGAACCGAACGGTTTCTACTCGGTTCGAAACCGGTTTAATCAGTTCGTGGTTCATGATTTTTTTTTGGAAATGGGAACCTTGACAAGACTGCCTGAGCTCGCCTTGCCAGTGGCGTAGAAAGGGGAGGGCGGGCGGTCTGCCACGGGCGGCACTTTTTTGGGGGTGGCACCCCCAACTCTCTTCTACTATCCCGACAGAAATAGTCGTCTGTGGTCCCTCTAAAATGCAGAAACTGCAGAGCATCAAAAAGATAAAAATATAAAATTTGTGTAGCTTGCTGCGCTTGCGGAATGTAATCTGCAATCCAGCATTATTTTTTAAGCCTGGAAAACATAGACAATTGAGTAAAAATGAAAATTGATATTCGATAAATAATTCCTATCGGGTACTAGTTTATTTAATAATTTCATAATTAATATAAAATTCTATAAACCATTTCAATCACTAGATATCGATAATATCGATTAGCCCGCCCCAGACCAGAATCCTGCTTCCGCCACGGATGTGTATTGGGTTGTGTTTCTCGTGAGGGAGGGGTGACAAACACAAGGACCGCCCAGGGCGGCACAAACTCTAGCTATGCAACAGCACCTTGCATGCAAGTTTTACTCTTGTGTCCCTGGAAGAGGAAACTGTCACCAGAGGATCCAGTCACAGGTCAAACGGACAAATGGTTGACACCATAGTGTATCATATTTCCTTATTTGGGAAATGGAATTTTAGATCTCTTCTAAAGTTATGGGCTGTCGCAGGTGGGCCATGAGAAACTTTTTCAGTCACAAGGGCCACCTGGGCACCAGGAGGTTGATATCCTGCAGGGTGGAAAGGAATGTGAGGTTCCTCACGCATGTACATCAGAGGTACATGCATGGTCTATCTAACAAAAATTCTTACATTTTATTTGTTTTGACATTTAAAGAGGGATTATTTGGCTACAGTAGACTTGGTTCTACTTCCTTGATTGCAAATAGAAAATATTTTGCTGCTCAGAATTGCAGACCTATAGTCTGAGCCATATTAAAAAAGGGTAAAAAATGACTGCCCCCTACTGGATGTTTTTAGCCACATCACCAACAATTTTAAGTTGTATGCATGCATAATACAAAAAGTAGGCCCTGCTCAGAAATTCAAGATGGCGGACCGTGCTTATGTTGTATGGTCTGCTTTCCTTATACAGTGCGTTTCATATATATAGACGCACCCCCAAAATTGGTTGTATCTCGAGTTAAACTTGATGGATTCTCCTGAAATTTTCACCATAAACAGGTAATCTTTTATTACAAACTTTCTGCTAGGCAGAATTTTTTTTCTTAAAAAGGTAAAAATTAAAAAAATTAAAAACTGGAAAATGACCGTTTCATAATTATAGACGCACTAAGGAACTTTTCACTTTTATTAATTATTGTGACACAATAACATACGGAACACAACTGTAACATTAAAATTTATAAGGTATATGACTGTCCTGATGTTTTAGAACTTACAACATTCTTTTCTACATACTTTAAACTACATTTATAAACATATTTACAGAAATTCGGCCACAAAGCAGCTAAAATGGCACTTTTCAGCTTTGATATTGTAGCATAATCATGGCAATCAGTTTAATAATCATGTACAATGATGTCCCAAGAGTTTTCTACAAGATTTAAGTCCGGGGGACACGCCGGCCATTCGAGAGTGGTGATATTTTGGTTCCATAACCATTCCTTCATTAGGTTATTGGAGGAAACTGGGGGATTTTCTTGCTGGAATACTAAGCTAATGCTATCGAATCGATGTTTTATGGCAGTACATACTCTTGTAACATTGTCTGATAATCACTGATATTTGTTTTAGTTGAAATAAAGGCTGAGCCTGCTTTTAAAAAACTAAGCTGCTCGTTCCAAAGACACTAAATGTTCCCAATATTATTAGGCTCCCCGCCTAATAATATTGGGAACATTTAGTGTCTTTAGTGTATTTTTCTAAACCAAATTTCGGCAGTGGGAGACACTGCAGAAATTTGGTTTAGAAAAATATTGTGGTTGTTTCGTAACATCCTTCCAATATGAAGAAAAGAATAAAAACCATCAGAATCATCGAGGTTGAATTTTTTCGGCTCGTGGTGGGAGCCTGACAATATGCGAAGTGTTTAGCACCTTTGGAATGCGCAGCTTCGCCTTTATTTCAACTAAAACAAATCAGTGATTATCAGACAATGTTATGAGGGTATCTACTGCCATAAAATATCGATACCATAACATTAGCTTAGTATTCCAGCAAGAAAATTCCCCAGTTCCCTCTAATAACCTAATGAAGGAATGGTTACGGAACCAAAATATCACCACTCTCGAATGGCCGGCGTGTCCCCCGAATTTAAGTCTTGTAGAAAACTTTTGGGACATCATCGTACGTGATTATTAAGCTGATTGCCATGATTATGCTACAATATCAAAGCTGAAAAGTGACATTTTAGCTGCTTCCGGGCAGAATTTATGTAAATGTGTTTATAAATCTAGTTTAAAGTATGTGGAAAACAATGTTTTAAGGTCTAAAACAACAGGACAGTCATATACCTTACAAATTTTAATGTTACAGTTGTGTTCCGAATGTTATTGTGTCACAATAATTAATAAAAGTGAAAAGTTCCTTAGTGCGTCTATAATTATGAAACGGTCATTTTCCAGTTTTTAATTTTTTTAATTTTTACTTTTTTAAGAAAAAAAAATTCAGCATAGCAGAAAGTGTGTAATAAAAGATGACCTGTTTATGGTGAAAATTTCAGGAAAATCCATAAAGTTTAACTCGAGATATAACCAATTTTTGGGGTGCGTCTATATATATGAAACGCACTGTATATGACCTTGGGTGGCGTTGGCATAAATATTTGGTGAAAAGGTGCCACTGGTGGACCACAAAATAAATCCCTTCTTAATATGACTTTGACTATAGGCTATGACGTTTAAATGTGTTGAGCCAGATTAGTAGTCATTTTATTATAAGGGTTACTACTCCATACAGCCTGTTAATCGCTTTGTACGAATAAATTCAACCAGGGTTCTATTTTTATAAGGTTGCCTAGGATTTGGGCATTCTTAATCAGATTCTAGAATAATTGTAGCTAAGAATAGTTTTTGTCTTCCATTCTGAATGAATTGTATTTAAAACCAAGACATATATTGACGACAATCTGTATTTTTTGATTGTACTACTTTTTATATAGAGGTGGAACGAATCCTAAATTTTCTCGAATCCGAAACCGAACCCGAACCCAACAAGGTTCTCGAATCCCTCGAATCTCCCGTATCTCGAATCCTTCATATAAGATACAAATAAATGAATAAGAAGATACAAATAAATGAAATAATATTAAATATTAGATTATTAATAATAAAAAAACAAGTGTGGCACTCAGGGTCAGGCCACAAGGTGATGATATTGGTGATCCGGATACCAGCGAAATTGCAAGAATCACCGTTTTTGTTAGTGAACGCTTCTATTTAAAGTCAAAGGAGTTAAAACAAATGTTACCAAAGGTTTTAACATTTTTTTGGGTTAGGATTCGAAAGATTCGAAAGACGAAAAAAGCGCGAAGATTGGAGTTTTAGAATCTCAAAATCTCGAATATTTTTTCAAGATTCGCAAGATCCGAGGATTCGAATGGCCCATCCCTAGTTTTATACCAATATAGGTTCTCATATTATAATTATTATTATTCAGACCATGTCGAATATCTTCTAATTGAGCTATTACAAGACTATCGGCATGAGCCAGTTTAAGAAAATAACCAGTAGATGGCACCAGCATCTCCATTAATCCAAATTTCTATATAACAAGAAAACTGAGATTAGGATGATGCAATACCTGGTATAGTCGTTTAACACGGCGCGTGTGTTTGGTTTTAGTTTACATTCTTTCGTTTCGCACTAGTTCCCTCTATTTAAAAAAAAATCGAAAAATAGCCTACATGTTAATTTCCAACGAACTAAACAAAACGAACTCATTGTCTATGGAAATTAGCACGAAAACTACTTTCAAATTAAAAAGAATCATAAGTATAGGCTTTCCAAAAGTATCAGTGGATGGACAGAACGGTATACTCGAGTGATATTGCACTATATACATTACGTTTCAAAAATAACTGTACACGAAAAGAGAGAAAGTAAACGAAAACAGAACACACCATGTACAAGGCATTGCCTTATGCTCATTTTATTCACGATAGCCTCTTCAACCTCTTGCCATCAATTGGTGGTTAGGTAGAGACCCAGGCCACACCATTTCGCATCCCTTTTATTTTTCAAATGCACTTCAAGTACTAGATCTTTACGATTGTGTGTTTAATCTTAAGTTTTCTATTGTTCTATTATTATAACAATAAAAATTAAGAGCCTAGATACAAGTCCATCTTGTTGTTTTGAGCAGACGACAACGAGACAAATGAGTGTTCTTATATGGTGTTACTAAAACTGCAAGAAATCGCTTCACAATCGCTCAATTAAAATACAGTAAAGTGCAAAATGCAATAAAAAGTATTGTTCTTTACGTGCTCGATTTATATAATTTATGAAAAGGTCCTTCTATTTTTAAACAAGGTTCAAAATCGTTCGTTTTTTCAACCCCATGTTAAATCCCATTGGATCAAAAACCGTCCCACAAACATTTGAAAAAAACTCGTTAAAAACGATTTACAACAATAACAAAATAATTAACACATATTTTCATGTATTGGCTTCACGATGTTTCCTTTTTATAAATTTTGAAAAGGTCCTTCTATTTTATAATAACGTTTAAAATCGTACATTTTTTAACTCCATGTTATGTCCCATAGAAGCAAAACGCCATCCCACAAATATTAGAAGAACTCTCATTAAAATGATTTAGAACAACCAAAAAAAAAAATTAGCACGTACTTACACGTGTTTATTGCTTTCACGATGATTCTTTTTTTCGAAATTCTGAAAGGTCCTTCTATTTTTAACAAGGTTCAAAATCGATCGTTTTTTAACTCCATGTTAAGTCGCTTAGAACCAAAAAACCGTCCCACAAACATTTGAAGAACTCTCTCGTTAAAAATGACTTAGAAGAATAACAAATAAATTAGCACGTGACTTAACCTATTGGCTTCACGATGTTTTCTTTTTGTAAGCTTAGCACGTGAAATTATTTTTCTATTAATTATTATGCGACTTGAAACCTGGAGAAAAAACGTTAAGAGCCTAGATCCACGTCCATCTTGTTATTTTGAGCAGACGACAACGAGACAAATGAGTGTTCTTATATAGTGTTACTAAAACTGAAAGACATCGCCTCACAATCGCTCAATTAAAATACAGTAAAGCGCAAAATGCAATAAAAAGTATTGTTCTTCACGTGCTCGATTTATATAATTTTTGAAAAGGTCCTTCTATTTTTAAACAAGGTTCAAAGTCGTTCGTTTTTTAACCCCATGTTAAATCCCATAGGATAAAAAACCGTCCCACAAACATTTGAAAAACTCTCGTTAAAACTGATTTAGAACAATAACAAAATAATTAGCACATACATTCATGTATTGGCTTCACGATGTTTCCTTTTTATAAATTTTGAAAATGTCCTTCTATTTTTTAATAACGTTTAAAATCGCACGTTTTTTAACTCCATGTTAAGTCCCATAGGAGCAAAAAACCATCACCCAAACATTTGAAGAACTCCCATTAAAACGACTTAGAACAATCACACAAAAATTAACACGTGCATTAATCTACTGGCTTCACACTGTTTTCTTTTTATAAGGTTAGCACGCGAAATTATTTTTCAATTAATTATTATGTGACTTCGAACCGGGAGAAAAAACGTTAAAAAACCGTTTTTCAATCAACAACGATTGCAGCGCCTACATTTGGAGAAATTTTTAACTAAATGCTGTATCTAGGCTCTTAAATATATTTGCTCTCTTCATAACCTTGTTTTTCACATTTATCTATATAACTGACAACTGGGTCACTCAATCAGGGCCGTGGCTAGTGGGGGGCACCTGCCCCCTTGGTCTATGTTTTTTTTTGCTCCAAATTTTTTTTATAATTATTTTATTATTTTCGAAATGTAAATTTCTTAATTTATTTTAAGATGAATTGGCTTTTTTTGGCGATTCGTTTTAATATGTGGCCTATGGGTCTCAGTTGTGAGACACTCAGGGCCGTTTTTACAGGTGTGCAAGGGGCGCCAAAAATAATATTGTTTTGGAAATTTACGAAACTTTTTTTAAATTTTAAAAATTCAATACCTGATGGGACAAAAACTAAAAAATAAAATTGATGTAAGAATTTTTAATCCTATTTTGTGGGGAGGAGGGGGGTGCGGGTCACGTAAAATCGCATTTTAGACAAAACCGTCTTATTTTTTTGTACCAGCTAAATTTGCAATACATTTTTATGGCATTTAATATATCCTCGGTTAAGAAGGGATTCCATGTAACTGACATTTTTGGTGCTTTTGAGGTTTTGTGGCATTTAAAAAAATCAGAAAAAATAAGTGCATTATTCGGAAAATGTCGCCAAATAAACAAGACTTTCTATTAAAAGATATTGACTGGTAGAGACATCTGGTAGACGGTGTTCAATTCCAATTAACGTGATTTTGCGAATATTTAGAGAAAAAAAATGTTTGTGATGTCATGTACAGAACATCATTTTATTAATTATGGCTATAAAAAAACGTCCAAATAATTTTATGAGCAAAAAAAAATTGTGTAACAAAACCTTAAATTTGCATTATGACGTTTTTTTTTTGTTCCTATTGTAAAATTTATATTTTGTTAAGTTACGTGGTATCACTTCTTAAACAAGGATATATTTCTTTGTTTAAAATTGCATTTTATCAACCCTTGTGACCCAAATATTGGTCTATAGGTTCGTTCACTCAAGCATTTCCTTTAAATATGGTTTTATACCAGGATAAGGACTTGATTCTAGACTTGTTAAAGCTGGGGCCACACAACATAACAAAGCATGTTATAATTTCAAAGTTTTACAACTAGTGACAAAAACAGAAAGAAAAATGTTACAGTATTAAAACATGATGTTATTACAACGTATTACATCTAGCAAGTTATATATTATGTTATCCATCAGTTGTCGGTAAAGATCAAAAGTTTTAAAACAGTGCTGTATAACATGTTGTCAAATGGGTCCACACACTTGCAAACCATTTTTAAAAACATTCCCTACCCTCGCGTGAACATATATATATATACAGTGTATATATATATATATATATATATATATATATATATATATATATATATATATATATATATATATATATATATATATATTATTATTACATGATTTGACTAATGATTGTAGAATAATTACACATAGTGTTTTGAACATTAAAGAAAATTACATTTATTCAAAAACAATTTAAGAAAATGAAACAGATTCCAAAAACTTCTGAACAAAAAATTGACACAAATGGTAAAATTAAACATGTTTAAAATACTCTCCTATGAACCATTACCATTTTTTGTTTATGATTTCAGTACTTGAAAAGGGTTTTAAAATAGATTTCAATTTTTTTTTAAAAAAATATTTCACTCATGTCATGTGAAATAATGTGTCTTAGAACGAAATGTTGCCCAAAATGTTTCTCCCGTGATAAGGCCTTAAACATCACAGCTATGTTTTTGCATCATTTAATTATTTTTCTCTGTTGGAGATTTTTTTTTAAAAAGCATATTGATTCCTTTTTCTTCAAGACTTTATACGCACTTAACTGAGTTTTTATTTCAATGACATTAAAATGTTATAACTTCTAAATGTATGCATGATGTTACAAACATGAATCTTGCCCGTTGCTTGTCATACATGCCTGCTTCATAATTTAATCATCATGGTTTGTTTGAGAAGTTCTAAAATATAAAGACAACAACGTTTCGGAAAAAAATATATAGCATATTTGGGGGGGATCCATAAATAATGAAAAAAAAAAATCAATTTGCTCTCAGAAAAAATCTCCAAAAGAAGAACGATAATTGAAACATGATGCAAAAATATAGTAGTTGTGTTTATATTCTCTTTTGTACATGGTTACACATCATAATGGTGCCACTTTCATTGTAAAATGCTTTGAAAACACACGGTATATTGTAATGAACCACCTTCAGGGGGTGAATAGAATCTGCTCAATGGTTTCAGTTCGCTCTTTCTGGTGGGCTGAAAGTGGTTGGCTAGGCCATTTATTCTATTCGGGTTCGGGAGAAAGGGAACAAACTAGTCCCTTTCGTTTACTCACAAGTTCATTTCTTTAAGAACCTTTACTGTTTAAAGGATTTGTTCGCTGTCTGTTATCCTTTGGGTTCATGCCCGACTAAAAGCCATTAGATCGTATTGTCATCTTCTGCCTCATCTAGTGTTGGTGATCCAGGTTTGCACCTGGATTGGTAGCTCTAGATGAGAAAATGTTACAGTACTTTGTTTTGATTCAGCAAACTTCAGCAACTTTTTAACCAATATAACACTTTGACCTTATACCCTCATTTAACAAGCACAAGCCTGACAAGTCAACAAGGGTACAAGCCCGAGCATGAGTAGTCTGAAGTGACTGAATGCACCCTTATACCAAAGTCCTGAATTACTCTACTCAGAAATTACTTAAAAAAAATTCATTCGGTCTGAAAAATTATTTTTAATAGTTTGCAAACTATATATAACAAAGCAAATGAACAAAGTGGCTGCATGCAAATGATAATTACAATCCCTAACCAAGGAGAAGTACAAAGACCTAACATCCCTAACCATAACAAAGACCTTACCATAACCAAACAAATTAAAGTTCTTCTTGTTTGCAAGAAAAAAGTGTAAATGCAAATTACAATTAAATATCAAACACAACATTTAAAAACCAAATAACACTAGTAACAAATTATTCAACTGTGCTGATCATGAATGATCAAAAAACAATTAAAAATAAATGTTACATGATGTAACAAAAAGTTACTCATGTATGAGAAAACCATCTAAAACAAATGACAAATTATTGTCAAAAAACCAAATTACAGATTTCCACACAAAATAACACAAGTTACATACTGTAACTTGCATTATTTATGTGCCATAAACCAGTGACAAACCATGAAACAATAACAAAACCCAATTCAAAAATCAAAACAAGTCCGAAATTAAATAATGACAAAACCCAATTAAATTAAAAAAAAACACCGAATTAAACAACAAAACCCAATTAATTAAAAGCAAAATTCATAATGAACAATGACAAAACCCATTTAAATTACCAATAATAAAACACAATTATGTATACAATCAATTAAGCACAAATAAAATTAAAAATTAAACCCTAATAAGAATAATTTAAACCCAAATTAAGAACAAATTAAACCCAATTAAGATTAAAAATGAAATCAAAGGTAAAAAAATTAAACCTAATTAAGATTAAATATTAAACTCAATTAAAATTGATGACAAAACCCTAAAAATTTGACAACATAGATGTACTAGCAAATGGATAAAACCTGAATATACTTTTGAATGCAGAGCAATGTTGTTATGATTGCAACAATTGCTCCATTTTCAAAAAAATAGTGGGCAAAGATCTGAGTGAAATGAAAAATAAAAAAAATTAAATGAAATAAACACCTTTAACAAACAATGATGAATGATGATCCCACGAAGCACAGAGCGATGCCTAAAACTTGATTAACGGACAAAGAGTGTGAGTTTGCCTCTTGTAATTCTTTAATTTGCTTTTCATTAGTATGTGACAGGAACCATGACCGGTTCTCAAAACAGTAGGACACATGTTTACATCTCTTTGATGTATTTTGGTTCGAAAATGCTCTCCGAAGAGTAGCACCATTGGTCTCCACGAGACAAGTTGTGAGACCAGGTGCACGAACTGTGCCATAAAATCAGACAATGCACTTTATTTATAAATATCACAAATAAATCATTTATAGGCCAACCCCCATCAATACCATCATCTCCACCAACTACACAATCAAGTGATCAACATTTAAAATTATAATTCATCTTGAATTATATGTTGCTATCTTTCAAATATAAAAAATAGCATGTAGGCCAACACTTTCAAATGGCACAGGACCTACCACTGGAAAGATCAGGCCAACCCAAACCCAGCTCTCGAGGCCTCCAATGAACACCAATCATGTGTCTTGTGAAAGGAAATGTTTCTCTAAAATTACCTCATTGCATCACATCGATGAAAATTCATTGCAGAGCTCCAACGATGATGGTCCATATCCACAATACATCCAAAAAATAGAAACGGGCAAGGGTGGGCAAAAAGACATAGGAGAAAAAAGACAGAACACTTTTGGGGAGCAAAAATGTCTCAGGCCTAGGAATGACCATTAGAAGTCTTTGCTCTGGCATGTCAGTTGTGTCTAGTAGTATGCGCAGCCTAATGTATGAGTACCTCGTGTACTAATTGTTATTCCTAACAAGTACCTCACTAATCTTCATAGAGTTTTGCCAAAAAGCTATACCTTTCAACAAGCCACCATTGTGTATCCCCACCCTCACTCATTGTCCGTTTACCAAGTTCACCCCTCGACGACCCATGATGAATCGAGATTGTTGCCCTGAAATGCAAGAAATTTGTGATATGGCTCGCCATATCATAAAAAAAACTTTTTAATAATGTTTCACAGAACTTTTTTTTGTTTTAAATCTTTGTCTTTTCCTTAATCACAAATATTTATTTTTAAAATAAAAATCTTGAGACAATTGTTTCAAAACGACAACAAAAGAAAAACAACTACGAAAGCACTGCTACAGTGTACTATCACTTGAAAAAACTAAACAGAAATCTGTAAAACTTCATAAAGTGATTGTTTCTGTAAGAACCTTATCAATCCACGGATATATTATTAACCCTTTTACTCAGATCTTTGCAAAAAAAAAACCTAACATAACTTAAAAACTATAATAAGAAAAAATAAATGAATTGTTTTTCAAACCTTGTCTTCTAGTGATTTGTACTGTTTACCAGTTCAGTTCATTTCATTTCATTTCATTTCAATTCAGTTCACACTAAATTTAAAGGCCCTAAAGAAAAGCACCACTTGATATTTTAATCTATAATAATTTTAAAACCCTGCTCTTTTTAGGGTCATTTTATTTTTAACAAAACATTGAAAGAACTGTTTTATATTAATTTCTTCCAGCAATTATTCCGTCAAAGTTCATAACCGACCTACAGAAAAAAAGAAAAAAAAAACTTCATTAATATTTCGTCTTAATCTGGATTTTAAATTTTTAAAGGTCTTCTTCATGTTTGCTTTTAGGAAAAAAAACAGCGATTGTTTTTCTCTCTATTGTGTATGTATAAGATTACCGAAAACATTTTTGATTACATACCCCTAAAACCTTTCAAAATAAATAGCGCAGACCCCGCTGCGCGGCTACATGTGCCAATTCCTCTTCTATTTAGTGTTCATGATCGTGTAATTTAAAAATATAAGTTAACTAGTGGGGTAACCCGTCATAAATGACGGGAGCAAACTTCACAGGCAATTGTGCACATGCGCGTCGTTTGTTCCTTTTTTTACTCCTTTCATTTCAATTTCAGTTTCCCCCTTCCACTTTTCCCCCTCCACGTTTCTCTCTCCCCCTACGCTTTCCCCTCACCCCTCCCACTTTTCTCTTTCTCTCCCCTTCTACACTTTCCAACCTTTTCCCCTCACCCCCTCCCATTTTTCTCTCTCTCCCCAACCCTTCTACACTTTCCAAAGGAAGAGTTCAACATATAGTTGACCTTGAGAAAAAAAAAACGGTTCATTTATTCAAATTTATATAAATTCCGACGTGCTTCAATGGTTTTTGTTACTCCACACACACACAAACACACAGACCTGGGATTATATATATATATATATATATATATATAACTAGTGGGGTAACCCGTCATAAATGACGGGAGCAAAATTCACAGGCAATTGTGTGCATGCGCGTCGTTTTTTTCCTTTTTTTACTCCTTTCATTTCAATTTCAGTTTCCCCCTTTCCACTTTTCCCCCTCCACGTTTCTCTCTCCCCCTACACTTTCCCCTCACCCCTCCCACTTTTCTCTCTCTCCCTTTCTACACTTTCCAACCTTTTCTCCTCACCCTTTCTCACTTTTCTCTCTCTCTCCCCTTCTACACTTTCCAAAGGAAGAGTTCAACATATAGTTGACCTTGAGAAAAAAAAAACGGTTCATTTATTCAAATTTATATAAATTCCGACGTGCTTCAATGGTTTTGTACAGTTGTTACTCCACACACACACACAGACCTGGGATATTATATATATAATATTTGTTATTCTTTACTTCATTTTCTGTCAATATAAAACTTGTCTTAGAAAAAAAAAACTTCAAGAAGAAAATATTAAATTTTCTTGGCGTACCCCCACATATTGTCTCACATACCCCACTTTGGAGACCACTGTCCTAAGCTACTGAATGCATGATTGATCTTCTTCCAATGCAAAGAATTCATCTCTGTGTAATGTTTCTGGGTAAAGATGAATAAAGTGCATAAACAAGAAATGGCGTTGTCTACTCGTCCGTAACTCTTCTAGATCGTTCAAAGAACCCATGGGGAAAGAGGAGGCAAAGTGCCCTGATGGAGCGTCAGATAAACGATCAGAAACCGTGGCAACCACCTTTCTGAAGAGTTTCATCCTCTTTGGGGAACCCATGTCCATCCGTCTACTTCTTGGTCTTTATCATTCAGCGAATTGTAACCATTCAATAAGAGTAAAAAGTAGAAAAAGATCATTGTGCTCACATTTTCGTGTTATCCAATTTCGTCTTAAACGAATTAAACTTTATGAAAAACTCGATACTGAGGGCTAGAAGAAACATATATTTCGTGTTATCCGTTTTTGTGTTAAACGGTTTCCAACGGTTTCCAAACTTCAAAAAAAATCTGACATTGACTTTGAATTTTTTTTACCAAAAAAAGTTCAATTGAATCGCTCAAATTTTATTCATGCCATTTTGTATTAACGTCAATTGATCAATAAATTGTTTTTTTTTTTTTGGTCAGGTGATGGCGAATATTTTACTATTGGTAGGTGCCAATCTATTGGGAGCCATGTCTCACGTCTTCACAGATAAGAAACACAGAAAATCCTATTTGGAAACAAGGACAGCCATGAGGGTTAAATTGGAACTGGAGGAAAGGACCAGGGAACAAGTAAGGATCCAGTATTCTGTTTTATAATATGGCTTATTATTGTGGGTGGTTTTTTTTCTCTTCTTCTTTAAAGCCTGGAACACACACGTGGAATTCCGACAAAGAAAAAGAAAATAGGAAAAAGAAAAGAAAAAAAGTTCTTTTCTTTTTCTGTATCTCTGTTGCTCACACACAGAAACAGAAAAGTAATGCGGAAAGTCAGGCATTTAGAAATCGTGGCCAACACAAGTTGGCTCCGCCCCTTTTTATGACGACCGGCAACTTCTAATTGGTTTGTTGTGTGGTTCGACGTTGAAAAGGGCGGAGCATGTGACGTCAGACTACATAACCAACCAATTAGAAGTTGCGTTCGTCATAAAAAGGGCGGAGCCAACTTGTGGTCATCCCGTTTTCTAAATGCCTGTTGAGGAAAGTTGTACACTCTCTATTGAGCAAGAAAAGAAACATTATATTTAGATCTATTGCCAAAATGGATTCCAAATTTACTTTTTTTGTGATGTCCACAGGCTTCTTTCTGATTGGTGAGAATTTAACAGAATGTTTTGAGAACAGAAAAAGTTGAGCTTTGTTCAGCTCATTTTTAATGAATTTTCCGTTCACTTTTTATAGAAAATTTTCTCATTTCAATATTCTGTTGTGATTTCTGAGCGAAATTCCGCGTGTGTGTGTTCCAGGCTTTAGAGAACTTATTTAATTTTGCACCAACAATCTCATAAACAGGATATTCTAAGAATTCATAACAAAATTCCACCTGCTTTTTCTTCTTCATACATTTCATTAAATATGCATTTTAAGAGTTTGTTGTTAAAATGAAGATTTTTCTTTATTAGATGAAATGAAAAAAAAATGTATGTTTATTCAACTTTATTGCTTGCTTCCTGCTATGTTTACAACTCTCTTCCTTCCCCCCCCCCCCCAAAAAAAAAGTTAATACACGCATATGACGAAAGACACAAACCCAACACACAAGAGCAGACAAAAAAAAAAGACACACACAAAACAAAGACACATCCACACATGAATAGAAAACACACACATACACACTTAATTTAAGAGGCTACACATCACAAAATTACTTTGAAAAATCTCCGCAAAGAGCGCCAGCATCGTTTTTCTATTGAGCCCATAGACCCAATGTTAAAGAAAAAAAGGTTAATTTTTAAAATACACACAGTCATGGCGGCAATATGTTTATTTTCCATATTGAAAGTTGTCCAATATTAAGTTGTCAAAGTGCAATGTGCACCTTAAATATATGCGGATCGAGTGATAGAATGACAAAAAGTTGGTAAGTGTTTTTGTATTTATTAAAACTATTTCAAAATGGCGAATTTATAGCTCTTACAGCTTATAGCTCCATTGAGTACGCCCAAATAAGAAAAAAAACATCCATTAAAATGCTGGTAAAAATACGTAAAAATAATTAAAAAAAAACAAAAAAAATCAACACGTGCGCCAATACGTTGGCTTCACTGTGATTTAATTGTCGTTTTTTTTAAAATTATTTTTAGGTATTTTTACGAGCATTTTAATGGATATTTTTTTCTTATTTGGGCGTACTCACATAAGAGTTAGAAATTCGCGATTTTGAAGTAGTTTTTAAAAATAGAACCGCACTTGCCAATCTTTTGTCATTCTATCACTCGATCCACATATATTTAAGGTGCACATTGCACTTTGAAAACTTAATATTGGACAACTTTAAATATGAAAAATAATCATATTGCCGCGACTGTGTATTTTAAAAATTAACGTTTATTCTTTAACATTGGGTCTATGGGATCAATAAAAAAACGATGCTAGCGCTCTTTGCAGAGATTTTTAGAAGTAATTTTGTTATGTAGCCTCTTAAATAGAAAACACGCAAGAGATCAGAGTGCACACACTAGTAGACGACACAAACAAACTGCTTTTTTTATGAGAAAGTAGTAACATCAATGGTCTGAGGCGAGAGCAGGGCCGGTTCTAGGCGTAGGCGGTTGCCTACCACGGAAATTTTTTTAAGGCCGCCTTTAAAAAATTTCCTTGGTAGGCAACCGCCTTTCTGGAGAAGAATTGGCTGCCTTTAGAGAGGAGGGATCCAGTTTACAGTGGCAAGTAGTACCCACCTGACTTCAAATTAGCCTTGCAAGTGGCCACAACTCACTAGGGCAGTATCAATAATTTTTTATTTCGCCGCCGCCAATTTTATTTTGCTGTCGGTTTCCGCCTCTACTCTGTAATTCTTGGTTAGAACCTCCACCATATGCGTAGCATATCGTTTATATTTTTTTTATCCCACATTATTAACAGGCATTTAGATATCGGGAAGAACATAAGTTGGCTCCGCCCTTTTTATGACGACTGGCAAATTCTAATTGGTCTGTTGTGTGATTCGACGTTGAAAAGGGCGGAGCATGTGACGTAAGACTACATAACCAACCAATCAGAAGTTGCCAGTCGTCATAAAAAGGGTGGAGCCAACTTATGTTCTTCACGATTTCTAAATGCCCGTCATTATTGTGCTTTGACAATAAAATGAGGCATTGTTTGTTCGCGGCGACATATGTGACATCCTTCAGTTAGCATTTAACGTGTTCATCACTCAAAAAAAAAACAGCACCGTGTTAAAATAACCATAATGACTTCTATACTCCACAAATGCTAGTATAAAAATTGGAGAAACTAGTAAAACAATTTCATTAAGTGCTTAAGCACCGGGTACTCGTGCGCAGTCGGCATCAAAGCACATGCTAGTCATTACTTCAGTGAAGTGGCAGATGCAGCAGTAAAGTGGAATCTGCAACCGATAATCGCAAAACACCTAATTTCTATGCGATATCTTCCGTGACAACAGTGGATTGCAATGACTTCAAAACGCAGACAGAGCACAAACCCAAGGGTGACAGCTGCACAGCTTCCTAGCAGAGGTTAAACATAGTTGGTCTGTTTACAAGCAAGCTGTTGCAGGTTCTTACCAGACCTACGGGGCCTTTTCAAACATACCACTGTCGATTTCAACTTATCTTGCTGAGGTAGTTAAAGGGAGACATTAAATCCTAATTTTGATGACTGCCCAAATTACAATCAGGGTGGTGTCGAGAAACGACACTGGCCGGGGTTCAACACAAGTTCGAAACCCCCAGAGAACCTGGTTTTCTTTGCAGTACCAGCAGTTTTTGGAAGTAGCCCATTTGGTGCCTGGACATACCCATAGAGGAATACTGTACTGTATTCATTCGATGACTGGTCACTTACGGGCAGGTCTGACAAGACGGTGAATGTTGGGCTTCCCCCCCCCCCGGCACAGACAGACTTACCTGATGAGCCTGGGAAAATTTTTAAAATTGATTGACATTTTTTTTCCGAAAAATGTTTATACAGTGGATAACTGCTTACAAGAAACAAAGACTCAGTGTTAAGGGGCCCAGGATGATGACCTACCCCAAGGGCCCTCTTCGGCCCTGCCTACAGGCCACTCATTTAGCTCCACTGAGTGGAAAATATTTTGTAGATGAGTCCAAACGTCGTGGTGGACGGTCTGGAAATTTTTGAAACACTCAAAAAAGACCATTCACATACAAACCATCGCATAACTAAAGATCACAATTATACACATGACAAAACCCAGTATATAAAAAGTATTGTGTTCAACAGAATTCTACGAGCATTCTGTTCCGGGTTTTAAAGTTACCCTAAATGTCCATCCTTTTAAGAGGCTACATCGAAAAATTACTTAAAAAATCTTCACAAAGAACGCTAGCATCGTTTTTCTATTGAACCCATAGACCCAATGTTAAAGAAAAATGTTAATTTTAAAACTACACAGTCACTACGGCAATATGTTTATTTTTCATATTTAAAGTTGTCCCATTTTGATGGTTCAAAGTGCAATGTGCGCCTCAAGTATATGCTGTTCTACTGATAGAAAGACAAAAAATTGGCAAGTGTTTTTCCATTTTTAAAAAAAGCATTTCAAAAATGCGAATTTTTAACTCTTATGATAAACTCCATTGAGTACGCGGCTCGTAAGAAAAAAACAATCATTAAACAGTTGGTAAAAAATACCTAAAAATATTTTTTGAAGTGAAGCCAACACATTGGCGCACGTGCTGTTTTTAATTTTTTTAGGTATTCTTATTTGGGCGTAGTCAGTAGAGTTTAACATAAAAGTTAAATATTCGCGATTTTGAAATAGTTTTTAAAAATAGCAACGCACTTACCAATTTTTTGTCATTCTATCACGTGATCAGCATATATTTAAGGTGCATATTGCACTTTGAAAACTTAATATTGGACAACGTTAAATATGAAAAACTAACATATTGCCGCGACTGTGTATTTTAAAAATTAACATTTTTTTCATTAACATAGGGTCTAAGGGGCTCAATAGAAAAACGATGCTAGCGCTCTTTGCGGTGATTTTTCGAAGTAATTTTGCTATGTGGCCTCTTAATCCGTCCCAACAGAGAAATCCCAAAAAAGGACACACAAACACAGGTGAAAAAGAACACATATTGTATGCAAGATTAGAAAAAAAATCTAAAACACACAAGTATGGAACACAATCAATTAGAAATCGGGACAAACACAAGTTGGTTCCGCCCCTTTTTATGACAAACGCAACTTCTAATTGGTTGGTTATGTAGTCTAACGTCACATGCTCCTAACTTTTCAACGTCGAACTACACAACAAACCAATTAGAAGTCGCAGGTCGTCATAAAAAGGGCGGAGCCAACTTCTGTTCGTCCCGATTTTTAATTGCCTGTGTATGGAACACACACATTCAAGTCAATGCACAAACACGTTTAATAATAATAATGAACACTGAACACCCCACATGTACACATACACACATGATAACATCACTGCTCAGTGCTTAATGCTTACGACTGAAAGTCTTCATTATTAATTTTATTATTAAATCATGAAGTACCCTATAAGGGTGGCAAATTTTATCTTTTACTATCTCTCTCTCTCTCCTTCTCTCTCCCTCCCTCCCTCAATCTCTCTCCCTCTCTCTCTCAATCTCTCTCCCTCTCTCTCTCTCAATCTCTCTCCCTCTCTCTCTCAATCTCTCTCCCTCTCTCTCTCAATCTCTCTCCCTCTCTCTCTCAATCTCTCTCTCTTTCTCTCTCCCTCATTCATAATACACTAGATGAAATTAAATTGACTCTAGGACCAACTCAAAATATGTACAAAATTTACTTTCTCTCATCTCTCCTCTTTGTTTAGTTTCAAATGTTATTTCGTAATTCAAATACATCAAATATTAAAACCTGAAAAGTTTCATTTTGATGTTTGCTTTTGTTGTTAGTTTTTTTTGGGAGGGGGGGGGGGGGGGGGTTTGAAGATTCCTTTGTTTATTTTTATCAATTTATTTAAGAAGAAATTAATCTAAACCGTCAATCAATATCTATAGACTACATTACGTTTTACTTTGTTCATTTTGTTTCTTAGTGATGATGTTATGCAAAGAAAGCAAAGTAGATTTTTAAGGGGGAGCTTCTTAATTAGACCGGCCGTAGACGTACAGTTTAACTGGGCATATTTAACTGCACATGTCTACCGTTCAATGCCGCCGCTGTTCATGTTATAAATACTCCAAATTAGTAATATCACTATTTGAATACACGTATATGAATTAGGAATTATGAAAATGTGAGGTGACAATCATTGCCACTAAGTTGAGGACTCATGAAAAGTCACTTCATTTTTAATGCATTTTCAATGAATTTTTACGATTTTAATTAATTAAAAATGCGAGAATGCATGTGTACAACGACGTGAATGTTAAATTATTTGTTCAAGATTGCATTAATGTAGAAAATGTTCTATTTTTCTTAACCTTCTGCACATCTACTAGAGCGCTTTTTCTCAGGATCACCATCATTTCTTATGTAATTTACAAAGCTACATACGATGCGCTCTGCAGCATATTTAGCACACAGGCATTTAGAAATCGGGACGAACACAAGTTGGCTCCGCCATTTTTATGACGACAGGCAACTTTTAATTGGTTTGTTGTGTGGTTCGACGTTGAAAAGGGCGGTGCATGTGACGTCAGACTACATGTACATAACCAACCAATTAGAAGTTGCCGGTCGTCATAAAAAGGGCGGAGCCAAATTCTGTTCGTCCCGATTTCTAATTGCCTGTGCGTCATCCAGGCAGACTCCTACTCCTCCCCGAGATTTTACGAAATATTTGAAGAGTTCCTCCAGACAACAACAACAACAACAAAAAAAAAACGTTGGGAATCACTGTTCTAGTTTCTAAATTAATTTTCTAAATCAATTTTTCCTTAATGTTATTTCTGAAATGCAGAACTGCCTAAACGCAATCTGCTTGAAATTCGCTTTTTTATATATTAAAAAGTGAATTTCTTTTTACAGTTAAATAAAGATGAACTAAGTTATTAAAGAAATCTCCGGGTTTTAGACACCCCCCCCCCCATGGCTAAATTCACATCACGACATTTAACTGATAAGGCACTGAATTCACAATCTAATAATTTAGTTGTCTTTTAAGCATAGTTTTTCTCTTTGTTAGTTAAGTTGATCTCTTGAGAGAAAGAAAATTACTGAGAAATAAGAAATGCCAAAGGAAGATCCTTCTTAAGTCCTTAACGTTATTGACACATCTGAATGATGTGTCTATGTGTTCATATACTACGTTATATATTCTATGCGTAAACTAGCAGAGGAGCCCCCGCCTCCGCCCTAGGACGGCTTATACTGTATTTAACTTAATCTTTAATTTAAAATTTAAAAAATATCTAAAATATATATTTATATGAATGGCCTACTTTAAAATTTTTTTTATATATACATTTTATATATACATATACATTGGAAAGTGTAGAAGGGAGGGAGAGAAAGAGAGAGAGAGAGAAACGTGGAGGGGAAAAAGTGGGAGGGGGTAACTGAAATTGAAATGAAAGGAGTAAAAAAGAAACAAACGACGCGCATGCGCACACCAGAAAAAATGAAAAACTCATTTTCTCTTTCAAATATAAAAAGGGGAGGGGATAATAGTAGCAAAATTAAACAACAGTTTATCACAGGCAATTGTGCCCAGCATTAGAATTTCTTTTGCTCAGCCCTTTTATGAACGTCATCATTTCTAATTGGTTTGTTACTTGGTCTGATGTCATAAAAGGGCGGAGGAAAAGAAATTCTAATGCTGGGTACAACTGCCTGTGAATCTTACTTGATGATTGCTTATGGAACACTATATTTGTTTTTAATATAAATATAGCCTATACCCCGTCCCAACGTACTTATATACAACTCAGGGCTTTTATAGTAATCGCCGAAATTTACGCAATTCAACCTTTGAGCGTTATATTACAAATTTACAAACAAGGAAACTATATGCAGTAATACAGTTTCTGTTCATTGATGCTTTAAGTTGCAAACGACCCTTAAGAGGCTATCAATAAAGTTACATCGAAAAATCTCCGCAAAGAGCGCTAGCATCGTTTTTCTATTGAGCCCATAGAAATGTTAATTTTCAAATTTTCAAATGTTAATTTTCAAAATACACAGTTGCGGCGGCAATATGTTTATTTTTCATATTTAAAGTTGTCCAATTTTGATGTTTCAAAGTGCAATGTGCACCTTAAGTGCTGTGAAAAATAACTGTAACACTTGATTTTTTTTCCAATTTATTCACTATTGTGTGAAATTTAACCAGAATATACTTTTTTATTACACTACAAACAGGTGTAAAACATGACTTTCTTATATTATGAACATGTTTTAGCTTTCAAATTAAAAAAAATTAAGAAATAATTATTTTACATATGCTTCTTAAAATTTCAAAATAACTGCAACACAATTTTCAATGTTCACTGAATACATTACATGACATTATTACAAAAAGAAATTAATTTAGTTCTAACAAAATTGGTGTTTTTGTCAACATACAATTTCAGTGACCTTAAAACTACCCTACCCCTCTTAAATAATGGTGTGTTTTGTGGTAAATCTTTTTCATTTTCTTATAGCTTGTTTTTTTCAAAATTTTCATTTGTATCAACATTTGTGTTGTTTAAAATGGCTAATCCTGTAAACACAACTCCTAGAAAATGAAGCAGTATGGTAACTATGTACCAACTTAATAGGTCTATGACAGAAAATGTCAAAAAAGTTGGAGTTCATAAGTCAACAGTGTAACACCCTATAAATCGAGATCCCGCCAAAACCATAGCCCGGGGGGTAAACAACTCTCAATCGTCCCTCCCTCCCCTCTGACTCACCTTTTTGACTCATACCCAAGCGGCGGATTGATATAAATAGGACCATGGATACTTGGACCTGGTTACACCTCGCAGGTGTACACAGGTCCAAGGTATAAAAGGACCGTGCTCCTCTTTGTAGTTAGTTCTTGTCCTTTGCCTGTATTCCGCGATCTAATTCCGAATCATGGGCCTGAGGACGCACCGTTAGTATTTCATATATTCATCCTTGTATTCTGTCTTTCTTACAAGTGATGAATAAAGAGTTATATTAAGAAACAGCATTGTCTTTCTGTAATGTAACCAACTTCTCTTCAGAGGCCAGAGACTCCATAGGGCAAGAGTTATACAATTCCTAGCAGCTACAACATCTTCTCTTGTCGGTGTACCGAAAGGAGAAGATGTACATCAGTGTCGACCAGAAGAGAAAGAGATGGCCGCCACTCTGCTGCATCGATTTCACCCCCATGCAGAGGAGTGACCACAATCTGTCTCGATCCAACTCTCTCTGCAGCTCGAATCTTCTCCGTGCGGGCACCGTGCGGTTCAGAGAAGAATCGAGGTACAGAACATATCATCTAAAGGTTGGTAAAATAAAATGGTCGATGCCAAAAGCTCACAACAGTTTCCCAAATTGTGTCACAGTGAAAAACCACTGGTCATCTTACACCACAGAAAAAATGCAATTCTGGAAGAAAATGAATTTCCAGGTGTGGTTCTGACAGTTTTGATAAAACTGTGTTTCCAAAATCGTGTTTTTTTATCCAAACAATTGATTGTGGAATGGCATTCCTCAACTAGAACTGTTGCTTGTGCATGAACTGTTTGAAGATGCCTAATTGGAATCTGTCTGAAAGCTTTTAGGCCAGTTACAAAACCTTTTCTCACTGCAAGGCAAAAAAAATGATGGCTGGGATAGGCAAAAGAACATGCTAGTTGGTCCACTGAAAAGTGGAAAAATGTCATTTTTAGTGTTGAATCAAAAATAAACTTGAATTATGCTAATGGTGGTCAACATGTGCATTGGAATATTGGTGAATCAATGAGTTGTTTGAATAAGAAAAAACAATTTTGGAAACAGTTTTATGAAAACTGTCAGAACCACACCTAGAAATTCATTTCTTCCAGAGTTGCCTTTTTTCTGTGGTGTAATATGACCAGTGGTTTTCCACTGTGACACAATTTGGGAAACTGTTGACTTGTGAACTCAAACTTTTTTGACAATTTCTGTCATAGACTATATAAGTTGGTACATACAGTAGTTACCATACTGCTTCATTTTCTAGAAGTTGTGTTTACAGTATTAGCCATTTTAAACAACACAAATGTTGATACAAATGAAAATTTGAAGAAAAAAAACAAGCTATATATAAGAAAAGGAAAAAGATTTACCACACAACACACCATTATTTGAGAAGGGTAGGGTAGTTACATGGCCACTGAAATAGCATGTTGACAAAAACACCAGTTTTGTTAGACCTAAATTAATTTCTTTTTGTAATAATGTCATCTAATGTATTCAATGAATATTCAAAATTGTGTTGCAGTTATTTTGAAATTTTAAAAAGCATATGTAAAATAATTATTTCTTAATTTTTTTTAACTTTGAAAGCTAAAACATGTTCAGAATATAAGAAAGTCATGTTTACACCTGTTTGTAGTGTAATAAAAAAAATATACCCTGGTTAAATTTCACACAAAAGTGAATAAATTGGAAAAAAAATCAAATGTTGCAGTTATTTTTCACAGCACTGTATGCTGATCGATTGATAGAATAACGAAAAATCGTGAATTTCTAACTCTTAGAGGAGAAAACATCCATTAAAATGCTCGTAAAAACACGTAAAAATAATAAAAAAAACCAAAAAAATCAGCACTTGTGTTGACTTCAATGTGGTTTAATTGTGGATTTTTTAAAATTATTTTTAGGTATTTTTACGAACATTTTAATGGATGTTTTATTTTGCTTATGAGAGAGCAGTACTCAATGGAGTTTTAACATAAAATTAGTTGGTGATTTTGAAATAGTTTTTGACCCTATATAGGATCATGCAAAAAAGGGGCAAAAAAGATCTCTGTATGTCTGTATTTCTGTATGTCTATATGTCCATGACTCCGGAACCCAGAGTTTGTGGGTCGAACAACTCAAGAACGGAATGAGATACAGACATGCAGTATTTTTTATTTGATTCAGTGGTTCAATATGATGCTCCTGACAATCAGAAAATTTTATCCAGGGGTTATTTTTTATGATTTTTTTTAGAAACAAATTTTGAGTTTTTGGTCATAATTTTGTGTACATGTGCATACACATATGCACAAGTGTGTACATGTGCGTACGCATGTAACAATAAAAAAAAGTTGGTTATTTGATATATGAAAGCATATATTAAAGCAATGGAGGTCTATAGGGTTCTTTGAATCCTTGTTTTAAAAATAGAACCACACGTGCCAATTTTTTGTCATTCTATCACTAGATGGACATATATTCAAGGTGCACATTGCACTTTGAAGCATCAAAAATATACTACTTTAAATATGAAAAATAAACATATTGATTGCCACGACTCTGTATTTTTAAAAATTACATATTTTTTTAACATTAGGTCTAAGGTTCAATAGAAAAAACGATGCTAGCGCTCTTTGTGGAGATTTTTCAAAGTATTTTGCAATGTACCTTCTTAAGGAGGTTAGGATATATTAAAAACCGGTCTGATTTTTTTTGCCCACCTTGTAGAGATTGAAAATTGAATTTGAATACTTTACATTTTTATAAATTTTTTATACTTGAAGCAGTTTTTTCAGTTTTTTTTTCCCTGCAAACGTTATTTTTGAAATTGTAAAAACACTGTCTTAAATTGGTTTATTTGAAAATTTAAAATGCATGTGTTTGAACCTTGTGTTTTAAATGAATAAAAAAAAATCCGATACAAATGAAAGAAGATTCAATTTCTTCTTTTCATTTTTTTTATTTTTCTCGAAAAATCACTATCTTTGTAAAGCCGGTATTCCACTAGCAACTTATAGTGTGATATGTGACATGCAACTTTCCTTTTAAACTAGTGTGAGACTCAGTCTCACCGAGTTGAACAGGTTCAACTTTGAGAGACTTTTCAAGTAAACTTTCTGACAAACAACCAATCAGGCCGTTTGCCGAAAATGACATATGTAACATTGAACGAATTCCCGGTTTCATGACTTCCGGTTTATGAACTTTCTGTCAGTTGATCACAATATGGACACAAACCAAGGGGGCAGACATTGAACAGAAAATCATGTACGATTTTTCCTAAGGTTCACAGCAGATCGTGTGAATGGAAAGTCATTTTACTTTTTAGCTGCATTTTACTGGATATCCAGAATAGAATTGAAATTTTAAAAATTCAGTAAAACGCGGATTAAAAGTAAAATGGCTTCCGATACCGTACGAGATTCACCCGAATGTGTCGGTCCCTTGACATAAGTTGTGAAAACTTGATAATTGGCATCTAGGTTGTATAGTGTGATATAGAAGTTTATTACAAAGTTGTAGTTGCAAGCCACATCACAGGTTGCATTGCAAGTTGAATTACATTGGAGGTTGCTAGTGTGATACCGGCTTAAAAACCCAGGCTTTAAGTGTGTGTGTCTGTGGAAAAAAAAAGACTCATTTGGCCAAATTCGAGTAATTGCTTTCTTATGTTTTCATTCTCCGCGCAATCACACACAAGACAGACAGACAGACACACTTTTATAATAATCTCATCTCCGTCAATCAGGTAATTGAGATATAAAAAAAACATAGGCGTGGTTCGTAAGCTATTTGGAATCATCTATCCATTTTATTCAATTAAATTGAAATTGACAAAAGAATTAATCAGTGCCAATATATCTTCTCCAATCGATAAGAAGAAAAAGAAAAGAAAAACTTGAAAGATCTTTTTTATGCATTTGACCAAAATTGGCCCCACCAGGAGCAAAATTAATGGCACTAAAGTGTTCCATAATTTGTTTTATTCATTTTTTATTTCACTAAGTGATGGGGCAAAAGCTACATTAGTTTTTCTTCTAAGTAACCATTGCATTAAGTGTTCATATTATATGCATTAGCAATACAAGGATGGTAATAATAGCGTGATAGAAAATGAATTTTAATTTGAAAAATGTTGCTGCTCTGTAAGTAGGGTTACGAACCGTGCCCTTTTATGAGCCTAGATAGTGTTTAATTTAAAATTTCTCCGAATGTAGGCGCTGCAATCGTTTTTGTGCGTAAAAATGGTTTTTGTCCTGGTATGAAGTCACATAGAAATTAATAGAAAAATAATTGCATGTGCTAAGCTTATAAAAAGGAATCAGCGTGAAGCCAATAGATTAATGCACGTGCTGATTTTTTTTGTTATTGCTGTAAATCATTTTAACAAGAGTTCTTCAAACTTTTGTGTGAGAGTTTTTGGGAGTTTTGATCAGACACACATAAAAAAGTGGAGAAAACGAATTTTTTTGTGCTGGATCCATATTTTTTAAATTAATAGAAAAATAATTGCACGTGGTAAGCTTATAAAACGGAATCAGCATAAAGCCAATAGATTAATGCACGTGCTGTTTTTTTTGTTATTGCTGTAAATCGTTTTAACAAGAGTTCTTCAATCTTTTGTGGGAGGGTTTTTGGAGTTTTTGGTCTGACCCGCATCAAAGGGCGGGGCAAAAGAATTTTTTGTGCTGGATCCAAATTTTTTAAATTAATAGAAAAATAATTGCACGTGGTAAGCTTATAAAAAGGAATCAACGCGAAGCCAATACATGAAAGCACGTGCTGATTTTTTGTTATTGCTGTAAATCGTTTTTAACAAGTTCTTCAAACTTTTGTGAGAGGGTTTTTCGCCCGACCCTCATAAAAGAGAGGGGCAAAAGAATTTTGTGTGCTGGATCCAAATGCCTGTGAGCATACTGTAAGTAAAACATACGAATACAACATCATCGCACATTTGGTCAATGCATTGGCAGCACATAACCATTGATTAGGTTATTTTACAGAAATGACGAAAACGTGCAATCTGCACAACAACGTGAACATTAGTTGAGAGATGGGTGTCATATCATTCTATTTCTCAGCTGGGACCTGACATTCACACTAGCATGTGACTTATTTGGGAACACTTCTTTAGAGACAACCTGGGTGCCAGCCCGGCTATACTTTTTTTTTTGGCTGTGTGGTTGCCCAGTTGATGGATATTGGTTTGGTGGGTTCACCCATGGGCATGGGTGGCATACAGTCTAACGGCAGGTGGGCCGGAATCATATTTCACACATCGTGTAACTCGAATTGTTACAGAATGTGCAGTTTTCTTGGTATTTTTTTTTCAAAACTTGACAAATCTCTAGGGAAATGGCGCGCACGGCCCACCAGTCATGCATACTCTTACATATGTGACTATCACGAAACTGTATCATCAAAAGACACCATTAACTATAATTAAATTTGGCGTCAACAACTACGGCGCCTACAGCGACGACATAGTTAACACTAACCAATATAATTTTAATCAAATTATGGAGAGAAAAAATATTAAAGTGATATTACATGAACATAGTAGACTGTTATAAAGACTTTTTTTTGGCGGTTTTTGATTGGTTCTCATGAATATTTAGGGCGTGGTGAAAATGATTTCCCTTGACATTTCAATAATTAAAGAATAGACAATATAATACCAGATATGAGGTGTTTTCATTAAGAATGTTTACTATGATTAGCAAGTAATGAAATTCGGCAAAAATCGGTTGAAAGTGTAAAAAACGTGCCAAGTGGGTTTAATTTTGACACTTATTGCTTCCAATAAATCATTTAAATCCCTGTGTAATGTGGCTTTCTACATACAACCAGTTTACATAGCTAAAAACTAGAGGTGGGGGAATCCTAAATTTCCTCGAATCCGAATCCTAAAAGAATCTCGAATCCTAAAAGAATCTCGAATCCCTCGAATCTCACGAATTCTTCATATAAGAATCCTACAGTATATTATTCATTAAGAAGATACAAATAAAAATAATAATATTAAATATTAAATTATTAATAATAAAAACCAAGTGTAGCAATCAGGGTCGCCACAAGAGGTGATGATATTAGTGATCCGGATACCACCGAAATTGCAACAATCACCGTTTCTTTGTTAGTGAACGGCCTCTATTGGACTTCAGTGGAGTTAAAACTAATTTTACCAGGTTAGGATTCGAAAGATTCGAAAGACGAAAAAAGCGCGAAGATTCGAGTTTTCGAATCTCGAATATTTTTCAAGGTTCTTGGGATTCGAGTATCTGAATGGCCCATCCCTACTAAAAACTCTCATACCTACAGATTATACTTAGGTGTGCTTTGCTATTGTATATTATACAAGTAATCTAGTCTAGATTACTTGTATAATACACAATAACAAAGCACACCTAATTTCGTCATAATTTTCTAACTGCCATTCTTTTCCTGTTCTAGATAATCTAGAACAGGAAAAGAATGGCAGTTAGAAAATTATGACGAAATTTAGCATTTCTTGCCTATAAAACAGCAAATGACAAAAATGACTATGGAAGACGGGTTCCAAATTGTTATAAAACGTTTATTTCAGTCTAAAAATTCATTTCAACATCTAGATACAGACCAGTGGCATAAAAAGCTTGGAAAAGCACAAGGATTAAAGAATTCTTAAAATTCAAAAAAAATGGATCAAAAGTGTCTTTGGCTTTTTCCAAAAAAAACTGCCAAAAGTAGAAAAATATTTAAATGACTCGAAGAGCTCTAAAAATGCCTCAGGGTCACTTTATCCTAACACAGGCAATTAGAAAACGGGACAAACAGAAGTTGGCTCCGCCCTTTTTATGACGACCGACGACGTCTAATTGGTTTGTTGTGGGGTTCGACGTTGAAAAGGGCGGAGCACGTGACGTCAGACTACATAACCAACCAATTAGAAGTTGCCAGTCGTCATAAAAAGGGCGGAGCCAACTTCTGTTCATCCCGTTTTCTAATTGCCTGTCTGTATCCTAACTTGTACAGCATGAAAAAAAAACCGTCTTTATTGTGACTGATTATATCGCCATCTAGTATCATTTCTTTAGAATCAGCTACCTCATTTTGAGTTGCCATGAGCATTTGAGCCAAACATAATCCATTTTCATCCATTTTTTTGAAAGAAGGTGTGCAAATAAAACTTCTCAAAAGAAATTTAATTTTGAGGAAAAAGAAGAGGCGGAAGTTTTAATGCACTTTTAATATAGTTTTCTCATACGAGCCACCCATTTTTAATATAACATGCTTAACGTTAATTTAATTCTCAAAGAACCAACGACATTGACATTCTCTACCGAAGTCTGAGGATGTGCCCCAGAGGAGAGGGGGGGGGGGGAAAGAGAAGGGAGAGGTAGACATGTATGTTCACATCATCACTACATGCTCTGCTTACAAATTCATCATTTTGATAAAAAGAAGAGGGGGAAGGTTGGGCCTTCAATAAAGGGGTGAAAACAGAAGATATGAACATTTCATATCACTCACTAACTCACATCACACATTGTGTGCTTGCTAGAGAAATTTAGGACCTCTTTAAAAAATATAATAAAAAAAAAGATATTTGTGGGAGAAAAAAAGTGTCAGGATAAAAAAAAAAGCTTCAGAAATTGCTTTTTAGAAACTAAATAGAGATACTTTTTATTTTTTCTTCCAAAAAGTTACTACATCAAAAGACCAAATTCAAGAAAGAAACTTAACAAGTTGACTTCAAATTTGAACCACTTAAAAAGGGTTCCACAAAACAGTAAATCCCCTATTACACTAGCAACCTCCGATGCAATTCAACTTGCAATGCAACTCGTGATGTGACTTGCAACTAGAACTTTGTAATAAACTTCTATATCAGACTATTGCAACCTATAGTTCCAAATCAAGTTTTCAAAACTTCGTTTATGTCAAGGGGCCGACAACATTCGGGTGAATCTCGTATGGTATCGGAAGCCATTTTACTTTTAATCCGCGTTTTATTGAATTTTAAAATTTCAATTCTATTCTGGATATCCAGTAAAATGCAGCTAAAAAGTAAATTACATCGAAATTACATCGAAAAATCTCCACAAATTGGCGCACGTGCTGATTTTTTTTTTCTGGTATTTTAAAATTATTTTTCACGTATTACCAACATTTACCAATATTTTAATGGATGTTATTTTTGCTCATTTGGGCGTACTCAATGGAGTTTAACATAAATTTTCAAAGTGCAAAATGCACCTTAAATAGCTGCTGATTTAGTAATAGAATGACAAAAAATTGTGTGAGCTTTTAACATCAACCAATATTTTATTACCAACCTTTAGATGACATTTTCTACTTTTCGTTTCTTCTCTGAGCAGTATGACACCTGCACAGAGAAGATCCGAGCTGTAGAGAGAGCTGGATGGAGATAGATTGTAGTCACTCTTCTGCATGGGGGTGAAATCGATGCAGGAGAGTGGCGGCCATCTCTCTCTCTTCCGGTTGATGCTGATATACATCTTCTCCATCGGTATTCCGACTAGAGAAGATGTTGTAGCTGCTGAGAATCGTATAGCTCCTGCCCTATGAAACCTCCGGCCTCTGAAGAGAAGTTGTTAACATAAAGACATAGAGACAACGCTACTTCTTGTTACAACACTTTTATTCATTCCTTGTAAGAAGTACAGATACAAGGGTGAATAGTAAAATACTAACTGGAAATCCTCAGGCCCATTGATTTGGAATGTATCGCAAAAACAGGCAAAGGAAAGAACTGAGGAACAAAGAGGAACATGGTCCTTTTATACCTTGGACCTGTGTACACCTGCGAGGTGTAACCAGGTCCAAGTGACCATGGTCCTTTACGTATCAATCCGCCACTTGGGCATGAGTTAGAAAGGTGAGTCAGAGAGGAGGGAGGGACGGTTGAGAGTTGTTTACCCCCCAGGCTATGGTTTTGGCGGGATCACGATTTACAGGGTGTTACATACCCTCCAACTTTGCTTGGAGTACGTCCTCGTACTCCAGCCGAGGGTGGAAGGTTTTCAAGTTACGCAGCGGGGAGACATGGGTGGCTGAGGACTTACCGTGTACAGAGGTGGTTATGGAAAGGCACTGGCACCGAAGTGTCAGCGCCCTTAAAAATTGGAAAAGGCTGAAAACATAAAACAAAGATAATTAATGCTCGCTGAGTGGCGAGCCGCTATTGAAATCTAAAAAGAAAAGAACAGTTGCAACGTATTTTATTTTTTTATAAATTTTTCGATAATGCCACCCGGATGGGTGGCAACCACATGAGTACATGTGGCGCGCAGCTATCCCTGCTGCGGAGGGTGGGGAGGATCCTGGGTCCATGAACCGTACGGGGGGTAATCCCGCCGGACCTGGCCTCATCGGTAGCTGGATGCGGCAGACAGCCATTGTCCCTGGTCGTCAGGTAGATCCCGGTGGAAGATATTGAAGATGTCCCGGTCCCCGATAATCTTACGGGAGGACCGCTTGTTGTACAGTGTAGCCCAAGCGGCGTCCCATAAGACGGCGATTCGGTAACGAGGATCCGGTTCCGGAATGTAGTGACGACTGGTACGGAACGTCTGTCCAGCTGGCAGTCTAAAGACGGAGTTGACGAAAGCTCCCAAAAGGGCTTCCGTGGCTTCATCGATGGCATCTCCGGCGAAACTGGTGGTTTCAACAATCCGTCTTCTTGGGAAGACGATGGTGATGAGGACACTTGTTAGGCGGGAGAGTCCCACGACATATCGCTCCCGGGGAGGGAGGTCCAAACGGGGAAACCCTTCCTCCAAAGAGAAGTGTCCTACGTAAAGGGTGTTGGCAGAGCGCACTTCGCGCTGCCAAGTGACCCACCGATTGTTGAGCAACCTCTCGCCGGAGGTGGCTGCACGGAACGGATGATCCAGCGGTAACCGCCCCAGAGTAGCCCCGGCATGGGGTACAGTGGGCGGTGCGGCTGGTCGGGCTGGTGTTGGAGCCGCAGGTTCCAAAGAAACTGATGCGCCCGTGATAGGCCTGGCATGGCACAAGGCGGACCGGGCCATATCGCGGGCCCGCTGACGTAGTCGCTTCGATGCCGACTTCCTGCTCAGCGCCTCCAGTGGCTTGGCACTTCCTGGTGCACGGCCCAGTGCTTCCATGGGGTCACCTCCCTGTCGCATGACGTCTTGCAGAAGGTTTGTGATGGCCTTCTGTTTTTTCAAGAACGCGGCACGCTCTGCGGAAGGTGGCGGCATCAAAGGTGTAGGCGTAGGTTGTCCAGAAGGGCGGCCCGGAGGTGGCGGAGGAGGAGAGCGATGCGGGACCCGAGTAGGAGGGCCCCGAGTTTCGTAGCGATGGTCGCGGTCCAGTTGGACTCGGTGATCCTGTAGGTCTTGCCTGACCCTTGGGTCGAAGTTATTACGCGGCGGAGGGCCGCGTCCAGAGGAACCACGTTGTTCCTGCTGACTTCTTCCGTCGGGTCGGCGTCGGGGCGAAAGATGGGAACCACGTGGCGAAGAGCGACGTGGTTGTGGCCGTTGAAGAGAGTCTCGAGAAGAGTGGTGGCCCCTGTAGGACTGTTGAGGCTCCTTGGGGCGAGCCCCAGTGGGAACCTGAACACGAACAGGTTGGGGAACCACCACTATGGAAGGTAGCTTTGGAGTCGGAGTTGGTGTGGCGGCCTCGCTGCGTGGAGGCGTGGCACATCGGGAGGTTGGTGGTGACGATAATGGTGTATGAGGAGGAGGCAGCGGAGTGATTGACGGCACCGGTGAGCAGTGTTGGAAAGGCTCTGGTGGCGTTATGGGTGGAGAAGGAGATGTGGAGAGGCCAGTTGTCAGGGTTGCTGGCGAGTTTGAGGATGGAGGTGATGACGTGGCCGATGACGTAACTCGGGCGGCTTCTTGGAGTCGGGGCTCGATTCGCAGGAGCTCCTCCTTCGGGAGTTGCGCCGTACACGGTAAGCCCAGCTCGACAAGGCGGGCGCAAACCGCACGGAGGTACGCCAGATTGTCCTCCCCTTCCTTTTTATCTCTGGCTGCCTGGCGAAGGGCAGCCTCCCTCTGCATCTCCAAGTGGAGGTCTTCGAGGGGGGAGGGCACAGATCCACCTCCCCCACGCTTCCCTCTTGCTTCAGCTCCACCCGGAATGGGTTGACCAGGTGCGATGCTATCGCGGAACGCCTGGTTAACCCCCCATGCCATTGTATTAATATCGATGCGGTCTTCCCGCTCCTCCCAGTAGTGTTTTGATGTCGTGACGTCGAAGGGGACGATGCTGCTTGGAGCAGCAGGCTTCCCTTCGTGCCCGACATTGGCAGGTCGCTTGAAGCTTGCTTTTAGGCGCTTCTCCCCACGCCGGTGAAAATTCTCCGGTTCGGAGGAGGTGCGGCGCCTATCTATTGTGTTTGGCGACTCTCTTCTTGTTATTGGCGCACTGGCGGCGCCCGCCTTTCGTAGCTGGCAGGTAGATTGAGAGAGGGGTTCAGCGGTCCCCGCCGTTCCACTCTCCGTCTCATCTTCACTAGAAGAGGCAGACATCATTCTGCCTCCTCTCCATGAGCCTCTACCTGGCATATTTCCTTAAGAGTTTAAAAGTTCTTACTTTTTCAAAAGTCCCGCTGCTGGTGGTTACTTCCAAATAATAACAGAAATCGGTCCCCGATCACTCTGTTATTATTTCAAGAGGTCCAAAGAGTTCTGAAGGTCTGATGCACTGCACGTGAGTTCAAAGGCTTGAAGGTGGCACTCAAGCTTTGGTTTAACAACAAAAACTGAAGAAGTTCGAAATTAAGATTTGGAACTTGGCACAGAAGTAGATTGAAGATTTGGTGATATAAAGAGATGAACACAAACGAGTGCTTCTTTGAAGAGAGCAAATCAAGTGGTAATTGACCAAGTTTGGTCACTTTCTTATTTAATTTTAAAAGTTAGAAGGGCCGGCCCCTTTTAGAATAAGACACCTTACTCTAATTGGTTTCTTCACGACTTTATTTATTGGGGGTGGGGGTTGTCCCACCGATATTAGATGTGAGAGGTGTTGATCTAATTCTTATTAGAGTCGGTCCTGTTTATTATTTTTAGATAAACAAAAGGACTAAGGAATCTCGAGGGGGAAGGGCCGTTATTTTATTTCACACCGAGGTGTGAAGTTGCCCATTAACTTTCTCCCCTTCTTTTCCTTAATGCCTTTTTTGGAAAGAATAGGTCAGCAAGGTTACTAATGTACCTTGCTGT
Source organism: Brachycybe producta (assembly GCA_036925085.1). Lineage (NCBI taxonomy): Eukaryota > Metazoa > Arthropoda > Diplopoda > Playtdesmida > Andrognathidae > Brachycybe > Brachycybe producta. Next base: position 2,345,719 of record JAUPFP010000009.1, on the reverse strand, counting down.
TTGTTATTATTTTTAGGGGGGAGTGGGGCAGGAGTTGGTGTCCCACAATTCGATCTTAATTGAGAGGGTGACAGGTTCTTCAATTTTATTTTTTAATTGAAGGTGTCCGCTCTCACAAAATCCTCAAAACTGATTTTCTTCCTTTTTTATTTGTTTATGGCCAGCAGTTTTTGTTGTTTGTTTTTTTTCTTTGAAGTCCCAGTGCATTGGTCTGGCCCCCAGAGCAATTGTCTCTTTGAAGTTTCTATCCTTCTACTGTCAACAGCATGGTCAATGACGTCCGTCCATAATAAAGGGGAGCACGGTGTTTTTCCTTTGCTGACCCTTTTATGGCTCTTGATTTTTCTTCTGAACGTCCTTGACTAGCCTTCGGCGTTTTTCCCAGGTGTACCACGTGGTTGACAGTTGTTTGTGAAGGCCACGTGGTTCCGGTGTAGTTTATTGCATGTTTGAAATGGTTGCCAATATGTAAATATTGGCGGCCATTTTGAAAAGTTTAAAAGTGTTTCAAAAATTAAAGTTGTGTGAATTTTGTAGAGTTTTGGGAGTTATTTGAGAGTGTTTAGAGGGGTTGTTGATGCTGTGGGGTTGTTTATTCGTTGGGGGGTTCCTTTTATCCCCTCCCCCACCTCTTGACAACTGTCCTCAGTTGTTTCTTAATACAACAATTCTCAAATTCCTCCCGCTCTTCTATTGTTGATATTTGATGGTTGCTGGTGTTTATTTCCATAGTCATGAAATAAACACTGGTGAATTATTGTTTTATTTCCGTCGCGTTTGGTTTCTTGACAGCGTGGGTGGCCACTTGATCGGCTCGCCCGAGGTCCATTTGTGTGCAGGAGCTTGGTCGAGCACTTTGATTGGTATGTCCTCAGAGTGGTCAGAGCTGTCATTGTCGGATGTGTCAGGAGGAGGTGCTCCGGCGGCTGAGTCTGCTGCTGGAAGAGGGATCCGGCGGATTTGTCCCGCCACTCGTATTAGAGCAAACTCAACGCCGTCTTCGGTGATGATATCCGTTTCAGGCACCTCTCCTTTGATGTCGTAGTCGGTAACCGGCTCCCCAAACTGCTTGATTGCAACCTTCTTCTTCGGTTGCCGACACTCACGGACGAAATGCCCCAGTTTGCCACAATTATAACACGTCGACTTACTCTTGTCGAACGTGCGAGTGGTCTCTGGTTGGGGGTCCGCTGCAGAGTGTCGGTTTGAATTGGTGGCAGCAGTCTGACTAGGCTTTTTATCATGCCTAGACCGGTGTGGTTTGTCTTTAGGGCTGGCGGCTGCCGCCGGCTCCTGGTCGGTCTTCGATGCTCCTTTACCCGACTGTGAATCAGCTGCGGGTTTTGGTTCCGTCGGCCATTTATCCAAGGACAGCAGGACCACCTCCATATTGAGGACGGCGTTTGCGAAGTCCTTGAACGACGTCGTCGATGCGTGGTGCGCGGCGTTCTGTATGGTGGGATGTAGAGCGCGGCGCAACTGGCTTATACGTAGCTGATCGTCAAGTTGCGGGTAAACTCGGTCGCCGAGTACCATAAACTCCCAGATGAAAGCTTGTGTACTCTCACCTTCCTTCTGGAGCATCTCTGTATACTTTTTCTCCAAGATGGCCAGTTCGTTCGGCTTCCCGAACGTATCTACCATCTGTACTCTCAGTGCTGGCCAAGGAATGTCCTGAAGCTCATACCTCAGTTTACTCAGCCACGTACGGGCGGCCCCAGTGAAACACCCCGTGATGTATTCCTCCTTATGGTGGTCTTTCCAACCGTACAGGTGTGCCACTTCCTCGAATTCTTCCAGGAAAGGACGGAAACCTGTCAATCCGTTGAATTTTTGGATTGAGTCGGCAGGGTGGCGACCGCTGTATTTCTTATTGAATTCTTCCACGGAGGGTTCTCTGGGGGTTGGTCGATAGATGCCATCCTGGACGTTTGGCATTCCAGCCGGCATCAGACCTACCCCTTGCGGTGGAAAACGTGGCGCGTAAACTGAAGTGCCTTGTGTCGCTCCTTGGTGAGGCTGTTGTTCCGGGGGTACCGAGCGGCGACCGCTACGTGCAACCCGGACAAGCGAGTGAGGAGAATCAGCACGTGTCGTAATCGGTATTTCCGCACGCTCATCTCTGTGACGCGGATCATCTGACTGCCCTTGTTGTTGCCAGTCAGGGTTACGCGGTAGATGACGTGTGTGCGGTGTGTAATGTCTTTCGTAACGATCGTGACGCTCTCTGTAGCCAACATAGGGGGCTGAAGAGGCGTCCGAGTCATCGTCGCGAAGTCGGTGTGTGCGTGTTGTCCGCCGTGGTGTAGTCGGTCGATTCGGTGTGAATCGGTCGTCTATGAACTGAGACATACGAGTCGAGAGTGCAGCCACTTGTTGTGACAGGTGGTCAAACTCGGCCCCAGTCGGCCGCGGCGGTGGTGTCACATCAGTAGTCACGGGTACTTCCAACAGATCTTCGTGCGAACCCTGGTGATCAGACAGGGACCCCGTATTATCGTGTGAGGTAGCCATGATTAATGAAGTGGCTTGTGTAATGTGAATATGCGGTGACGAACGAGTCCGGCGAAGTCCAAGTCGTTGTGTGCAGCTCCGAGGGTTCTCGAGTACACTCTGAGCTATACTTTCGGGTTCCAGTATGATGGGACTCGTTCAGTTCGTGAAGTTGTAGGTCGGTGATGTCACTGCGCGTTGGCAATTTAGTGCTTGTCGGCAACCGACACTATCGTACTCTTATACACTGAGTAACGATAGATTACCTAAGCTTGTGACGTGTATAACGAAGTGGCCGTTCACTCCGTTAGTGTGGTGATGGTTGTATCGTGTTGATCGTGTTCTCAGTTGGGCGTGTGACGAGTTTTGGTTCCCAACTGGTGTAGCGTCGTGAGTTCTTTATTGAGCGTCAGATTTTGGAAGGATCTCTCTCGACACGTGGTATTTGGCGACCACGTGGAGGTTACGAGAATTCCAAAAACCTCAATAAAGAAACAGCAGATGTACAATACAACCTCGAGCGTGGTACACCACCCAATCAAGATTGCACTGCGGAAAGTGAATTAGAAATGAAAGTGTATTGCAATTGCCTGAAGAAGAGGAAAGCAATACGAAGAGTAAAGCTAGAGCGCGGTGCCCGCACTTTTAGTTTTACTTGAAAACAAGAATGAAGAGTGTGTGTGTGAAGAACACACAAAGAACAAAAAGTTCAAGATGGCTGAACTTTTTAAATGCACAAACAAAGGAGAAGTTCAAGAGAAGAAAGCTGTTTTACTTGAAAAGTTTAAAACTTAGGTGCGGTGCCCGCACATCAAAAGTTTTAATTTAGTTTTATTAAAAAAGTAAAACAGTGGAGAAATTGAAGTGTGTTCAACAAGCTAAATGCTTGGTGAACTAGAAGAAATGTTCAGGCTGAAGAAATTTTGAGTCCTCACTGCTGGATGGCTCTGGATGAAAAAGACAGAGTCAGTGCCCAGTGAGGGACTATGTTGAGTAGAATGAAGAAGTCCGTAGGTGGCGCTGTGGTGGCCACTTCCGGTTCAGTTTATTGCAATGTCCAAAAATTGATGATTGAAAAGTTCCTCCGGGGCACGTTTTTATGGTGGCCAGGAGAAAGACACAAAAAGAGAGAAAATTCAAAGAAAAAGAGAAGTTTTCTCTGACAAGAGGAACTCCGCCAGGGGGCGCGTGAGTGCAACCCTCTGGAAGAGAAGGAAAGAGAAGAGAACACAAAAAGATGAGAGAAGGTACAACAATGAGTCACATGGAGCGAAAAACCGCTCCGTTGGCGCTTTTTGAAGAGTGTCCGGTCGATCCAAGATGGCGGCCGGGCTTCAGTGCTGTCCAATGGAGAAAGTTCATGTGATGATGCATTGAGGTGATGATGATGAAGAAATTGAAGAACATGACTTGGGACATAGAGGGTCCCAAGGGAAACACAAGTGTAAAAACAAAGAACAAAGAAAAGGGGGGACAAGAAAGTCCCACGTGGCTAGAAAAAGTGTGTTTTAAGCTTGTAAGCCCCCTAACAATGAAATAGAGCTAGGGAGAATCTTGCTTGAAAATTAAAGATGAAGAGTGAAGATAATAGGACATTTTAAAAGACACACACGTCCTTTAAAAGCCTATTAATAGGTGGATAGATTAGTAGATGAGATTTGTTTGCTCATCTCATAATGAGACTGCAAACTCCTCTCGGAGAGTAAAAAGAATTTGTTTAAAGTGTTGCCCACGTGGTGTGGGTTTCACTTTGAAAATTAAAGAAGAGTGAAGGTGACAGTGGGTGATTGTAATGGAAACATGAAATACAAAAACACGGACGGAAACACGTGTGTCCAAACGGTTGTCCACGTTTCCGAGTGCTAAGCGGTCAGCAGACAAGAGTTCGTTCCCACGTGTCTCTAAGGACAGGACACAGAATCGCGCGGTCGACACGTGGTGTGTGTAGCCACAAGTCTCTTCCGCGATTCCACAAAAAACGGTGCCATGCGGTTGGCTTTGACGTGATCGAGGGCCTCCATACATGGTCCCAACATAAAAAGGCGCCACGCGGTTGGCTTTGACGCTATCGAGGGCCTCCATACGTGGTTCCAACACAAAGGACGCCGCGCGGTTGGCTTTGACGTGATCGAGGGCCTCCATACGCGGTTTTACAAAGGCGCCACGTGGTCGACTTTGACGCTATCGAGGGTCTCCACACGTGGTTCCAACACAAAGGACGCCGCGCGGTTGACTTTGACGTGATCGAGGGTCTCCATACGCGGTTTTACAGACAGGCGCCACGCGGTTGACTTTGACGCTATCGAGGGTCTCCATACGTGGCTCCAACATAGAAAGGACGGACGAAGCCTCGTGAGGCACAATCACGAGACTTAGGACAAAGGACGGCTTCTGTTTACAGGTCGGAGAAGGCAGATGGAGCTATACCCCGCACCTCCACCAAATGTGAGCTTTTGACATCAACCAATATTTTATTACCAACCTTTAGATGACATTTTCTACTTTTCGTTTCTTCTCTGAGCAGTATGACACCTGCACAGAGAAGATCCGAGCTGTAGAGAGAGCTGGATGGAGATAGATTGTAGTCACTCTTCTGCATGGGGGTGAAATCGATGCAGGAGAGTGGCGGCCATCTCTCTCTCTTCCGGTTGATGCTGATATACATCTTCTCCATCGGTATTCCGACTAGAGAAGATGTTGTAGCTGCTGAGAATCGTATAGCTCCTGCCCTATGAAACCTCCGGCCTCTGAAGAGAAGTTGTTAACATAAAGACATAGAGACAACGCTACTTCTTGTTACAACACTTTTATTCATTCCTTGTAAGAAGTACAGATACAAGGGTGAATAGTAAAATACTAACTGGAAATCCTCAGGCCCATTGATTTGGAATGTATCGCAAAAACAGGCAAAGGAAAGAACTGAGGAACAAAGAGGAACATGGTCCTTTTATACCTTGGACCTGTGTACACCTGCGAGGTGTAACCAGGTCCAAGTGACCATGGTCCTTTACGTATCAATCCGCCACTTGGGCATGAGTCAGAAAGGTGAGTCAGAGAGGAGGGAGGGACGGTTGAGAGTTGTTTACCCCCCAGGCTATGGTTTTGGCGGGATCACGATTTACAGGGTGTTACAATTGGTAAGTGCGGTTCTATTTTTAAAAAACTATTTCAAAATCACGAATTTCTGTTATGTTAAACACCATTGAGTATGCACTCGTAAGCAAAAGCATCCATGAAAATGCTCGTAAAAATACCTAAAAATAATTTTTAAAAAAACCACAATTAAACCACAGTAAAGCCAACACATTCGTGCACGTGCTGATTTTTTTCTGTTTTTTTTTTAATTATTTTTACGCATTTTAAGAGCATCAGGGAGCGTACAAAGCGCGTACTCAATGAGTTTAACATAAAGAGTTAGAAATTCGCGATTTTGAAATAGTTTTTAAAAATAGAACCGCACTTACCAATTTTTTGTCATTCTATCACTCGATCAGCATATATTTAAAGTGCACATTGCACGTTGAAAACTCAATATTGGACAACTTTAAATATGAAAAATAAACATATTGCCGCTGCGACTGTGTATTTTAAAAATAACGTTTTCTTTAACATCGGGTCTATGGGCTCAATAGAAAAACGATGCTGGCGCTCTTTGTGGAGATTTTTCGAACAATTTTTAAAACAGTACGGGGATTGAACCCATAAATAACATAACCATGGGCTGATACACTAACCCACTACACCAACAATACAAGAACAGATTATATTTTGTTTTTACTTTTTAGACCGTTTTTATAAAATTTCAAAAATTTCACAAAAAAACATGTTTTTTATTTAATTTTCTTGTTTCTTTTTTTATTTGTTGTTTTTTTTTTTAGGAAAGGTTACTACTGTCAGTTTTACCAGAACATGTGGCAGAACAAATAAGAAATGACATCGGTGAAGTTGTCGACGGGCAATTTAAGAAAATATACATGAGTCGACACGAAAACGTTAGGTAAGAAAGAAGGAATAGAAGAAAAGCATTTTTAGCAAATGTCAAACGAGGAAGAAATGTGATGATGATGATGAACAAAAAAAAACTTTTTTTTCAATTCAAATTGTATGATTGAAATTGTAATATCCAAAAATATTTTCAAATGGGTGGAATTTGGTGTCTATTGATTTAGGACACAACAAGTCTGTGGCTGTTACCATAACAACTATTGGTTGCTTAGCAACTTGGTTATTTTGATACAAAACCATCTTATACAAGTTGCTGTATCATAAGACATACCCGGTATATATGTTCTAACGAGCTCCTTTAACAATTTGCACATCTAATTTGTAGAAAGAAAAAAAAAATCTTTGTTTGGTCTGTAAATTGGACAATGTTCATTGTGAACTGACCATTAAAACTCGATGCTTTTTCCATTTCAATGCACTCCAAAATAAATTATAAATGAAATTACAGATCAAAGTTTTTTTTTATAAACTAGAAGAGTAACTAAATTACTTAAGAGGTTACATTTTGCAAAATTACTTCGAAAAACCTCCGCAAAGAGCGCTAGCATCGTTTTTCTATTGGACCCATAAACACAATGTTAAAGAAAAAATGTTAATTTTTAAAAAAACACAGTCGCGGCAATATGTTTATTTTTCATATTTAAAGTTCTCCAATATTAAGTTTTCAAAGTGCAATGTGCACCTTAAATGTACGCTGATCTAGTAATGGAATGACAAAAAATTGGTAAGTGCGGTTCTATTTTTAAAACTTTTCAAAATCGCGAATTTCTCGATTTTAGGTTAAACTCTATTGAGTACGTGCTCTAAGCAAAAAAAAATATCCATTAAAATGCATGTAAAAATACCTTAAAACAATTTAAAAAAAATACAATTAAACCATAGTGGAGCCAACACATTGTGGTGCACGTGCTGAGTGTTTTTCTGGTTTTTTAAAATTATTTTTACGTATTTTTACGAGCAATTTTAATGGATGTTTTTTGCTTACGAACACATACTCAAAGAGTTTAACATAAAAGTTAGAAATTCGCGATTTTGAAATAGTTTTTAAAAATAGAACCGCACTTACCAATTTTTTGTCATTCTATCACTCGATCAACATATATTTAAAGTGCACATTGCACTTTGAAAACATGACATTGAATAACTTTAAATATGAAAAATAAACATATTGCCGCGACTGTGTATTTTAAAAATTAACATTTTTTCTTTTAACATCAGATCTATGGGCTCAATAGAAAAACGATGAAAACGCTCATTGCGGAGATTATTCGAAGTAATTTTGCGATGTAGCCTCTTAAGAGGCGTTTAAACTTTAAAACCACCTTAAATTTTTTTTTTTAATTATTAAAATATTAACATGAAAGAAAGTTATCATTGAAAGTTAATAACGTGATTTTTTTTCATTTCAAACCCTGTTTTGTTTCATTCAACTGTTATTCACCGTTTGCGCCTCAAAGAATGAAACATTTGTTTTTTACCAAAACGGAAATTTATTCGAAATTGTTCCAATTTCCGGGTTTTCCTTTTAAGGAATTTTTTCGTTTTTATATTTTATTATTATTATTATTATTATTATTATTATTATTATTATTATTATTATTACTATGAATATTTAATAAACGGCTTCTGTGCAATTTGCCAAGTGATTTGATAAGGAAGCGATTTCGTAAATGAAACTTTTTTTTACTGCAAAAATCGTTTACGCCTCATTAAGTCTTGTTAAAGCAGAAAATTAAATTCTTGGCGTTTTAGAAATAACTTTTAAGAGCCTAGATCCACGTCCATCTTGTTGTTTTGAGCAGACGACAACGAGACAAATGAGTGTTCTTATATGGTGTTACTAAAACTGCAAGAAATCGCCTCACAATCGCTCAATTAAAATACAGTAAAGTGCAAAATGCAATAAAAAGTATTGTTCTTCACGTGCTCGATTTATATAATTTTTAAAAAGGTCTTTCTATTTTTAAACAACGTTTAAAGTCGTTCGTTTTTTCAACCCCATGTTAAATCCCATAGGATCAAAAACCGTCCCACAAACATTTGAAAAACTCTCGTTAAAACTGATTTAGAACAATAACAAAATAATTAGCACATACATTCATGTATTGGCTTCACGATGTTTCCTTTTTTATAAATTTTGAAAAGGTCCTTCTATTTTTTAATAACGTTTAAAATCGTACGTTTTTAAACTCCATGATAAGTCCCATAGGACTAAAACACCGTCCAACAATAGTTAAGAGAACTCTGATTAAAAATGATTTAGAGCAATCAGAAAAATTAGCACGTACTTGCACGTGTTTATTGCCTTCAGGATTATTCCTTTTTCTAAATTTTAAAAGGGCTTTCTATTTTTAAATAGCATTTAAAATCTTACGTTTTTTTAACTCCATGTTAATTCCCATAGGACCAAAAAACCGTCACCCAAACATTTGAAGAACTCCCATTAAAACGACTTAGAACAATCACACAAAAATTAGCACGTACATTAATCTATTGGCTTCGCCATGTTTTCTTTTTATAAGATAAGCACGCGAAATTATTTTTCTATTAATTATTGTGACTTCGAACCGGGAGAAAAAACGTTAAAAAACCGTTTTTCAATCAACAACGATCGCAGCGCCTACATTCGGAGAAATTTTGAAATAAACGATATATCTAGGCTCTTAAGCAGATATTTAAAGTTTTTTTTCAAACTAGAAGAGTAAAGCCCCTATTACACTAGCAACTTTTGATGCAATTCAACTTGCAATGCAACTCGTGATGTGACTTGCAACTAGAACTTTGTAATAAACTTCTATATCACACTTTGCAACCTAGTTGTCAATCAAGTTTTCAAAACTTCGTTTATGTCAAGGAGGCGACACATTCGGGTGAATCTCGTACGGTATCGAAAGCCATTTTACTTTTAATCCGCGTTTTACTGAATTTTTAAAATTTCAATTCTATTCTGGATATTCAGTAAAATGCAACTGAAAAGTAAAATGATTTTAAAGCCACACCAATCTGCTGTGAATCTTCTAGTAAAAATCGTACATGATTTTCTGTTCAAATGTCTGCCCCCTTGGTTTGTGTCCATATTGTGATCAACTAACAGGAAGTTCATAAACCGGAAGTCATGAAAAACCGGGAATTCGTTCAGTGTTACATATGTCATTTCCAGCAAACGGCCTGATTGGTTGTTTGTCAGAAAGTTTACTTGAAATGTCTTTCAAAGTTGAACCTGTTCAACTCGGTGAGTCTGAGTTTGACACTAGTTAAAAGGAAAGTTTTATCAAGTTGCATGTCACATCACACTATAAACATTGAAGTTGCATGTCAACATTGCAAGATTTCTTGCATCAAAAGTTGCTAGTTAAGTGTAATAGCGGCTTTAGACCACTCACTTTATATTCGAATGTTTTTTTTTTAATATAATATTACCAAACTTTTTATGAGAACAGGATGGATACAAAAACTAAAAGTAGCTCATGATTTTTCTCTTTCCTTTCTTCACTTTTCTCATTTTTTTTTTCTCTTGACAAAAAAAAACACAGAAAATAACGAGTCTGATCTATTTTGGCTTCCAAATGTTCCAGTTTCTATCATGAAATCTTAGACATTTAAACAGAAAAAAAACCAGTGCCAGAAAGAAAGAGAAAGAGAAAAAAAAAAAAAAACATTTGAAAAATGAAACTCTAAGCCAAAAAATATCTAAAATGAACCTAAGATAAAACTAAATACCTTATCCAAGCTGCACAACAGAAATGCTACAATAATAAGTTTCATTTAAAAATAACTTGACATGAGAAAGCGTAATTGACTTGCGACTGAAGTATTTTGTAAATTTGTTCTTAAAACATGCTGTAGATTCGAGCATGTCGTTTTTTTTTTAGAAACATCTATGAAAACAAAATACATGTTTATACGTGGAGAGGTAGCTCAACTAAAGTCGGCTATGAGTAGGCTTTTGCCACCTTTCCTCCTTTGTGGAGGACAGTCCTCTCCATTTGGAAGAGAAGTCCTCTGGACAGGACCGTCCTCCGCAAAGGCAAACATGTCCTCAACGCAATAAATTTTTTAAAAACTTAAAATCTGTTCGATGAGGATGGTCCTAGCCGGAGGACAGTTCTTCCGAATGGAGGAATGTCTTCCACAGGTGGCAAGCCTAGGTATGAGATGCCGTCTAGTGAACAGGCAATTAGAAATCGGGACGAACACAAGTTGGCTAATCCCTTTTTATGACGCAACCAACTTCTAATTGGTTGGTTATGTAGTCTGACGTCACATGCTCTGCCGTTTTCAATGTCGAACTACACAACAAACCAATTAGAAGTTGCCGGTCGTCATAAAAAGGGCGGAGCCAACTTGTGTTCGTCCCGATTTCTAAATGCCTGTTTCTAGTGATGTGTATTAGTCAAAAATAAAACCATCGATAGCATTTTTTACACGACCGATGGATGGTATCGATAGTCGCTTCAATATCGATAGTTTTCAACTTTTTCCCAATTGGTTGAAATATTTCTTTTACAAAACCTACTGAAAACTGAAAAGTCGTTGTGTTTTTGAAGATAAATTACTGTTGATCTGAAAACTGAAAATAAATGCTTTTTGGGGATTTTTATTGAAAATAATGAAAAGATTTAAATCACATACAACCGGTTTTTTTTTTTCTAATGACCTCTGCAGCCTCTCAGTAACAACAACCTTTCACTTAACGTCACAACGGTCACATGACAAATGATGCCACGTTGTCACATTCAAAACCTCTCTTGTAAATTACATAAGAATAATGGTGATATCCTGAGAAAGCGCTCTAAATTTATGCAACTTTGAACAAATAATTTAACATTCACGTCGTTATACACATGCAATGCCACATTTATAAATTAATTTATACATTTATTGAAGACATAATTGTAGGTGTAAAGAGGGCTTTAGACTTTTCACCTGAGCATTAAAAGTGTGGAAAAATTGAAGTAAAATAACAAAAGGGAAATCTTATTAAACAGTTCAAATACGCTGCATTACAAAATTCACACTGAAAACAAATACTGGCAGTCAACATCAATAATTATAAACTAGTGGGGTAACCCGTCATAAATGACGGGAGCAAAATTCACAGGCAATTTTGCGCATGCGCGTCGTTTTTTCCTTTTTTTACTCCTTTCATTTCAATTTCAGTTTCCCCCTTCCACTTCCCCCCCTCCACGTTTCTCTCTCCCCCTACACTTTATCCTCACCCCTCCCACTTTTCTCTCTCTCTCCCCCTTCTACACTTTCCAACCTTTTCCCCTCACCCCCTACCACTTTTCTCTCTCTCTCCCCCCCCTTCTACACTTTCCAAAGGAAGAGTTCAACATATAGTTGACCTTGAGAAAAAAAAAAACGGTTCATTTATTCAAATTTATATAAATTCCGACGTGCTTCAATGGTTTTTGTTACTCCACACACACAAACACACAGACCTGGGATTTTATATATATAATTGTAAACATTTTTGTAATACTTAAAAATAGTGAATTTTCAAAACGAAATTTCTTATCTTAAATTGAACCTGGAGAGATCACACCTGCAAAAGAAAAAAGTATATTAATTATACACAGAAAAATGTCCAAATAACCGAAACCGAAATTATAAGAGAAACTTACAAAAGTAAATTAATAAGAAATGTAGGCCTAACATTTTCATTATTAATAGGGATAGGACATTCGAATCCTCGAATCTTGAAAAATAATTGAGATTCGAAAACTCGAATCTTTCTCGCTTTCTTTCGTCTTTCGAATTTTTCGAATCCTAACCTAAACAAGGGATTCAAGGAACCCTATAGACCTTTGTTGCATTGTATTAGGGGGAGATTCAACATATGATAGCTGATTTATGATCTCTTTTACTTTTTATTTAACTCAATTTGCTATTCTAGTTTTAATTCATTAACATTATTGTTCAATTTGTTACAAAACTAGAATATTAAGAAGCATATGCATAAATATATTTAATTTATATTTTTAACTGTACTGGTACAATGTTAAGCTATGAGAATCATAACACATGACGTGTACTGGAAGAGAGGGCAAACCGGGGGTAAACTCGAATCCTTGCGCTTTCTTTCGTCTTTCGAATTTTTCGAATCCTAACCTAAAAAAACTAGAGATAGGACATTCGAATCCCGCGAATCTTGAAAAATAATTGAGATTCGAAAACTCGAATCTTCGCGCTTTTTCTCGTCTTTCGAATTTTTCGAATCCTAACCTAAAAAAACTAGAGATGGGACATTCAAATCCTGAAATCCCGCGAATCTTGAAAAATATTCGAGCTTCGAAAACTCCAAACTTTCGCGCTTTTTTTCTTCTTTCGAATCTTTCTAATCCTAACCTAAAAAAAACCTGTTAAAAACTTTTGGTAAAATTAGTTTAACTCCATTATCGTCTAATAGAAGCGTTCACTAAAAATAAAAACGCGGCAATTGTTGCGATTTCGGTGGTACCTGGATCACCAATATCATCACCTTGTGGCGATTCTGAGTGCAGCCACACTGTGTTTTTTATTATTAATAATTTAAGAGCCTAGATCCATGTCCATCTTGTTATTTTGAGCAGACGACAACGAGACAAATGAGTGTTCTTATATGGTGTTACTAAAACTGAAAGAAATCGCCTCACAATCGCTCAATTAAAATACAGTAAAGCGCAAAATGCAATAAAAAGTATTGTTTTTCACGTGCTCGATTTATATAATTTTTGAAAAGGTCCTTCTATTTTTAAACAAGGTTCAAAGTTGTTCGTTTTTTCAACCCCATGTTAAATCCCATAGGATCAAAAACCGTCCCACAAACATTTGAAAAACTCTCGTTAAAACTGATTTAGAACAATAACAAAATAATTAGCACATACATTCATGTATTAGCTTCACGATGTTTCCTTTTTATAAATTTTGAAAAGGTCCTTCTATTTTTTAAAAACGTTTAAAATCGTACGTTTTTAAACTCCATGTTAAGTCCCTTAGGACTAAAACACCGTCCAACAAAAGTTAAGAGAACTCTGATTAAAAATGATTTAGAGCAATCAGAAAAATTAGCACGTACTTACATGTGTTTATTGCCCTCAGGGTTATTCTTTTTTCTAAATTTTAAAAGGGCTTTCTATTTTTAAATAACATTTAAAATCTTACGTTTTTTTAACTCCATGTTAAGTCCCATAGGAGCAAAAAACCGTCACCCAAACATTTGAAGAACTCCCATTAAAAACGACTTAGAACAATCACACAAAAATTAGCACGTGCATTAATCTACTGGCTTCACAATATTTTTTTTTTATAAGGTTAGCACGCGAAATTATTTTTCAATTAATTATTATGTGACTTTGAACCGGGAGAAAAAACGTTAAAAAACCGTTTTTCAATCAACAACGATCGCAGCGCCTACATTCGGAGAAATTTTGAACTAAATGATGTATCTAGCCTCTTAATATTTAATATTATTTCATTTATTTGTATCTTCTTAATGAATAACATAAGATTCTTATATGAAGGATTCGAGAAATTTGGAATATTCGAGAGAGCCGTGAGAACCTTTTAGGATTCGGATTCGAGAAAATTTAGGATTCGTCCCACCTCTAATTATTAATAACATTCAAAATAAACTTTTATAGCAGCAAAAATTAAGAGTTTGTTCCATAGAAGATCGCTTCCCCAAACTGCTTCTTTTGAGAAAGTTTATCTTTTTCAAGCGAACGTTTTTCAGTAGAAACATTTACGAAAAAAAAAATTAAAAGTGTTTTAGGAACTAGAATAGTTGGCGATAATGCTAAAGGTTTTTTTTTTCATGATCGATTTCTTTCAAAATAAACTTTTTATGATAGTTTGAAAAAAACGCCGAAAACAGTTTTTCGTGAAATTTTCAATGGAAAATCCAAAAAAAAAAACGCGTCATTTCCAAACTGAACTACATAAAATGGTTATTTTTGAAAATATTAGCCGTAAAAAACTTAAAACTAAAATAATAAAAAGCATACTCCTCTACTCAAAGAATATCGATACATCGATATTTAAACTTTTTGCCTGTACTGTCACCTCACCATTACTTTTAATTCACTATTCAAATACATGTATTTCTTATTCATTTCAAAGTACTATTGGATTTAATATTAGAATTATCCTACCTGCCACGTGGCTCTCGAGTTGACTGGAAAGTTGTATTGATTGAATATGAATTAGAGGGGAATACATGCATTTCATCTAGGAATTATGGAAATGTAAGGTGACAACACTTGCCACTAAATTGACAGGCAATTAGAAATCGGGACTAACAGAAGTTGGCTCCGCCCTTTTTATGACGAACGGCAACTTCTAATTGGTTGGTTATGCAGTCTGACGTCACATATGTTCCGACCTTTTCAACGTCGAACCACACACCAAACCAATAAGAAGTTGCTGATCGTCATAAAAAGGGCGGAGCCAACTTCTGTTTGTCCCGATTTCTAATTGCCTGTCTAAACTGAGGGGTAGGGGGGACTTTCGTTTTTCGAAATTTAAAAAGGCGTCGTTTGGTGATTCATGAAAAGTCACTTCATTTTTTTAACTTTTTTTTATAACTTTAATCACTTCCTTTTAATTTTAAAAATTATTTTAGCAATCGTTAGGTAAGTCTTGACGATATTTCAACAACAAAAATCCTAGGGGTACTAGGGTGTTCTGTAGTTCTGATGGGACGACTGAATAAGCGCCAAATTGAACAAACGCCAAACTGAATAAGCGCCAAATGGAACAAACGCCAAACTGAATAACTGCCAAATTTTTGGCTTTTATTCAGTTTGGCGTTTCTTCCATTTGGCGCTTATTCAGTTTGGCGTTTCTTCCATTTGGCGCTTATTCAGTTTGGCGGTTATTCAGGTTTTTTGTAAATTGTGATGGTCCAAATATTGTGAGCTTTTATAGACGTCAGACTGTGCAGATTTACAAACAGAACATGCTAACCTAACCTAACCAATCCTAACCTAACCAAACCTAACCTAACCAATCCTAACCAAACCTAACCAATCCTAACCAAACCTAACAATGTGTTTATCACATTTTGGCGGTTATTCAGTTTGGCGTTTGTTCCATTTGGCGCTTATTCCGTTTGGCATTTGTTCCATTTGGCGTTTATTCAGTTTGGCGTTAGTTCAGATTGGCGCTTATTCAATTTGGCGCTTGTTCAATTTGGCGCTTGTTCAATTTGGCGCTTGATCAGCGCCACCGTTCTGATAAGGCTACTTCTAGGTGTTGACAACTACTATCAATTTTGTGTCATATGTTCAAGTGCAAAAAAAAAAACAACCTAAAAGTAATAATCTCTTTTGCTATTTCTTTCTTTCTTTCAGCATCCTATTTGCTGACATTGTTGGTTTCACAGCCATTTCATCGACTTATTCTGCTGCAGATCTCGTTCAGATTCTTAATGAACTGTTCGCAAGGTTCGACAAATTGGCTGAGGTAAGAAAGCAAAAAAACATATTCCTCTCCTTTCCCCTCTCCCCTTCCCCTCCCATATCTTTCATTACCTTTAATGCCTAAATGTTTATTATTGCAAATATGATGTTTGTGACAGCATTTTAGGTTCACAATTAGTTGTTTATGTCATGACACACATACATCAAAATTGATGAAAGAAAGCAATTTTATTCTGCCAATTACCAAGTCAACTTTCAAGCTTTTATGACAATCATATAGTTATGCAATTGACAGCACAATTAACATTCTTGATGCGTTGTGTGAAACCATATGATAATTAGTAATTATTACTAAGGCCCCCCCCCTCTCCCAAAAAAAAAAACTTTTATGCAAATAAAAATTGAAAAAAGTGCAATTTTATTTTACAAAATTGTATGCATTGTATGCAAATAATAAATGGCATTTTATAATTATTTAACTAAATGATTGTTTGGAGCAATTATACGGAGCCCTGTAAAGGACATGCGAGATTTTTTTTAAAAATCTCGACATGTCGACTTTTAATCTCTTTTATTCAGCCATGTTAATTATGCCATGTTGTGCGCACCATACTCTAATAATTAAATTATTGCTACTACAAGAGTGCGCATGCAATAATTTCATTATTAGAGTATGGTGCGCGCAACATGGCCGAATAAAAGAGATTAAAAGTCGACAATGTCAAGAATAACGTCGACAATGTCGAGAATAACGTCGACATGTCCAAAATAACGTCGACATGTCCAAAATAACGTCGACATGTCCAAAATAACGTCGACAATGTCGAGAATAACGTCGACATGTCCAAAATAACGTCGACATGTCCAAAATAACGTCGACATGTCGAAAATAACGTCGACATGTCGAAAATAACGTCGACATGTCGAAAATAACGTCGACATGTCGAGAATAACATCGACATGTCGAGATTAAAGTCGAAATGTTGAAATTCTGGAAAAAGTTGAAATTTCGAAATTAAAAAAAAAAATACTCGCTTGTCCTTTACAGGGCTCCGTACAATTACGCTCAAATATCAATGGAAAAGATGGGCCGCCCCTCCTTGGCCCTATGTGCTGACGTCCATGGAATCTAGGCTATTAGAGTACGTTTATACTAAAAACTTTGCTAAGAATTGCAAGTTTTGAAGCTTGTCAAAATTAACTTCCCAAAGCTTATACCTAGTACACACAACATGTGGTCGTGCACCCTATAAAACAGGCAGTTTGAAATCGGGGAGAACTTCAGTTGGCTCCGTCCTCGTTATGACGAGCGCAACTTCTAATTGGTTAGTTATGTAGTCTGACGTTACATGCTCCGCCCTTTTCAACGTCGAACCACACAACAAACCAATTAGAAGTTGCCGGTCGTCATAAAAAAGGGCGGAGCCAACTGAAGTTCTCCCCGATTTCTAACTGCCTGTCCCTATAAAACAGATATATAAAACAATACAACCATTTTCCCTTCTGGAAGGAAAAAAGGTGTGACTTGTTCACCCCATATTCGCTTCATGATTGGTGCTTTGAATTGCTAAGCTTTGAAAAAAAGTTGAATAATTTCAAAGCTTCATGCTCTGGCAAAGACAAAAATCTGAAGCTCTGACGGCATTTTTGAAGCTTCGTCGGCTGCTTTGCCGCTTAGCAAGGGAGTATAAAACTATAAATCAACCCTTAAAGCTTTTTCTAGCCTTAAGTTGGAAGAAGCGAGAGTCAAGTCAAGTGACTATAATATTTTACCCTCTAAGCAGTATTTTTGATTGGGGAAAAAAAGTACAATCGTAGTTGTTGTTTATTATTATTAATTAATGGTGTCATTAGTGACAAATTTTGCACTTTATTAGACCCTCCCTTCCCCAAACATTTCGACACACACACTCAATGGTGTCACCTATAATAATCAATTTTTTTTCATAATACAGTAGATACGTCGAGATATGAAATGTATTGGTCAGAAATCAATAACTTGTGACTCTGAAGTCTATTATGTATTAACACACTTGACAGAAAGTTAATTGGATTCACTGATCTGTAGCCCTACTTAGTAGAACATTTATGTAATAATATTGAAGGTGATGATGTCTACTTAAGTCCCAACTTACAACTAAGTGAAATGACCAAACATCACTTTAAGAGGCTAACATCGCAAAATTATTTCGAAAAATCTCCAATGAGAGCGCTAGCATCGTTTTTCTATTGAGCCCATTGACCCAATGTTAAAGAAAAAACGTTAATTTTTGAAATACACAGTCGCCAGGCAATGTGTTTATTTTTCATATTTAAAGTTGTCCTATATTAAGTTTTCACAGTGCAATGTGCACCTTAAATATATGCTGATCGAGTAATAGATTGACAAAAACATTGGTAAGAGCGGTTCTATTTTTAAAAACTATTTCAAAATCGCGATTTTCTAACTCTTATGTTAAACTCCATTGTGTTTGTAGCACATTATCTGTGGGGACAAACACACATCCCCACAGTTCCAATCTTATATTTTGGTACTGCAGTGAAGCCACACTCAAACTACTACTAGCCTACAGCAAAATGTCCCCTGAACACAATTTATAAACCTAACATGCATTGCATTAACTGTGAGGACCATACACCCAGTGATGCACAGCGCCCTCTGTACTGTAAATCCATTTTACAAATTGTAACAAAGTTAAAATGCCCCAGGCATTATCATAGCCTCCTTGTGTTTAAAGAGGCTATGTCCCTATTTAGCATCCCTCATCACTTCAGAGAAAGAGAGGGTTTGAGCAGTAACAAGCTTCATCTATTGTCTCTTCTTGGATAAAACAATAGATGGTATGTTACTAGTGGAAGCAAATAGCTTTAAAAGGGGTCAACTTTTAAAACAACTTTTCAAAAATAAAATTTCCCCTAAATTTCAAACTAAATGGCATGTCACCATTAAATAAAAAAGTGAGACAAATCATTCTAAAATTCAAAATCTTAAAAAACGTATTTAATGTTCAAATTCTAGGCTAGTGTTACACTCTAGGCTAAATTACACTGGCACCTAATCATTGCACCTTAACTTAAATCATAGTGAAGCAAACACATTGGTGCACGTGCTGATTTTTTGCTGGTTTTTATAATTATTTTTACATACTTTTACAAACATTTTAATGGATGTTTCTTTCTTATTTGAGTGTACTCAATGGAGTTTAAACATAAGAGTTAGAAATTCGCGATTTTGAAATAGTTTTAAAAATAGAACCACACTTACCAATTTTTTGTCATTCTATTACTCGATCAGCATATATTTAAGGTGCACGTTGCACTTTGAAAAGTTAATAATGGACAACTTTAAATATGAAAACTAAACATATTGCCGCCACTAGTGTGTATTTTAAAAATAAACATTTTTTCTTTAACATTGGGTTTATGAGCTCAATAGAAAAACGATGCTAGCGCTCTTTGCGGAAATTTTTCAAAGTGATTTTGCGATGTAGCCTCGCAACAAGATTGTGATATAGATATCGATGAGTCATAATTAAGAATATATTGAGAAAGTGTAATATTATCTTTATTTTAAAATTACATATAGAGAGATGATGAACTATTCTACTTTATTGAGTAGCCTGCCTTGCCAATACGAGGTTGCAAAGATACACAGTATACCAGATCAATTCAAAGAACATTAGTTTGTTGACTATTTAAAATCGCATAGACAAGTTACAATTAATCGCATCTTTAGCCATAGAGATGATGGTGAACAATTCCAAGTGAGTCGCGTAGGATTGATGTCACCAGAGCCTTGAAGGTGTTGTTGTTGTTGAGTTTGAAAAGTTTTAAGATGTTTTGTGTGAATTTAGAAATTGAGCCACGAGATCCAAAGAGCAGGCCGTAGACTTCCCAGTTATGGATGCCATACTTGTGTTTAAATACTGTACATGATTAACGTATATATTACGTTTTTGAGAGAGAGATATAAAGAAAGGGAGAGAGAAAGAGATAGAGAAAGAGATAGAGAAAGAGATAGAGAAAGAGATAGAGATAGAGAAAGAGATAGAGAAAGAGATAGAGAAAGAGATAGAGAAAGAGATAGAGAAACAGAGAGAAAGAGAGATAGAGAGAAAGAGAGATAGAGAAAGAGAGAAAGAGATATAGAAAGAGATAGAGAAACAGAGAGAAAGAGAGATAGAGAGATAGAGAGATAGAGAAAGAGAGATAGAGAGAAAGAGAGATAGAGAGAAAGAGAGATAGAGAGAAAGAGAGATAGAGAAAGAGAGAAAGAGATATAGAAAGAGAGAGAGAGAACGCGATATAGAAAGAGAGAGAGAAAGCGATATAGAAAGAGAGAGAGAGAGATATAGAGAAAGAGAAATAGAGATATAGAGAAAGAGAAATAGAGAAAGAGAGAGAGATAGAGAAAGAGAGAGAGATAGAGAAAGAGAGAGAGATATAGAGAAAGAGAGAGAGATATAGAGAAAGAGAGAGATATAGAGAAAGAGAGAGAGATATAAGAGAAAGAAGAGAGAGATATAGAGAAAGAGAGAGAGATATAGAGAAAGAGAGAGAGATATAGAGAAAGAGAGAGAGATATAGAGAAAGAGAGAGATAGAGAAAGATAGAGAAAGAGAGATATATAGAGAAAGAGAGAGATAGAGAAAGATAGAGAAAGAGAGATAGAGAAAGAGAGAGATAGAGAAAGAGAGAGATAGAGAAAGAGAGAGATAGAGAAAGAGAGAGATAGAGAAAGATAGAGAAAGAGAGATAGAGAAAGAGAGAGATAGAGAAAGAGAGATAGAGAGATAGAGAAAGAGAGAGATAGAGAAAGAGAGAGAGTGGGAGAAAGAGTGGGAGAAAGAGAGAAAGAGTGAGAATGAGAGAGTGTGTGTGAGAGAGAGAGCGCATTATGGTGATAAATTTCTCTCTCAAAAGTGTCTTGAGAGTTTGCTCTCATGTGTGTCAAGTATACATTTCTACTTGAAGTAACATTGAATAACACCAGAAAATTCTAATAAAAGAAGAAGAATCTCATAGAAAGTCAGTGAACTGTCTGTACTTTTGTTTCATGTCTTGAAACATCCTTTCATTATTAAGTTATTATTAAACACCCCTTATTTTAATTTCGGCTTTTTTCTCCCTGTTAATTATTTATTATTATTTTTTTTCGGGTCAATACAGCGAATTAAGCCATTTTTTTCTTGCTACACGATCTGCTCAGTTTTATTGTAATTATATTGGAAGTAACAAAAAAAACTAGAAATCGATGAAAATTAATTAAAACTTGTGTATAGACGTCAAAAGAAGATAAGTCTTTACGTTCTTGTTAAAGAAAAGAATTTCAACCCAGCTCTTCAATGAGTCTCCTCAAGAATCGAAACGGAACCTCCAATTTTGTCTTTCCTTTTCGTGTCGTGTTCAACATCTGGTGCTCACATTTTGAACCCCCCCACCCTTTTTATTAAATAGAGAAAATCTGTGTGTTCTAATGAGACATCATTATATTATTGTCAGTCTTGCAAGAAAAATAAAGAAAACGCAAGCTTTGTGAATTTTAATGAAATTTTCTTCTGGTTTCATTTGTTCAACAACTAAATTTGTGTGCCTTTTGTCATCACAAAAGTATTTCGAAAAATCTCCACAAAGAGCACTAGCATCGTTTTTCTATTGAGACCTTAGACCCGATGTTAAAAGAAAAAATGTTAATTTTTAAAATACACAGTCGCCGCAGTATGTTTATTTTTCATATTTAAAGTTGTCCAATATTAAGTTTTCAAAGGGCAATGTGCACCTTAAATATATGCTTGATAGAGTGATAGAATGACAAAAAAATTGGTGTTTTTTTCTATTTCTAAAAACTATTTCAAAATCGCGAATTTCTAAAGCCTCGTTTTCACGGCGATAGTTCTTATCGTGAAAGTAGGCTGTCATGAAAGTTGCGATAATTCACTCTCACGATAGCAACTGTCTACATGGCTTGAAGTAACGTGATAGTTGTCTGTCATGACTCATGACAGTGTGACGTCTAACTTCAAAGATATTATTGAGTCAATAACAGTGTTGCCTCTCTCTCCCTCCAGAAGCCAAATTTCTCTACAAAGTGGATATTTCCCTACAAGCAGTCACACAACAACTATTACTATCGCGACAGTACTATCAACTATCTAGTCATACGAGATAGTGTGATAGTGCTATCGCAACAATGTGATAGTGACTATCATGTGGTTTTCACAATGATAGTTCTCGCGATTGTTGCTCTCATGACAGCAACTATCGTGACAACTATCATCGTGAAAACGAGGCTTAACTCTTATGTTAAACCCCATTCTGTATGCGCTCGTAAGCAAAAAAAAAATCCATATAAAAATACCTAAAAATAATTTTAAAAAACCAGAAAAAAATCAGCACGTGCGCCAATGTGTTGGGCTTCACTGTGGTTTAATTGTGGTTTTTAAAATTATTTTTACGAGTATTTTAATGGATTTTTTTTTTTGCTTACGACCGCGTACTCAATGGAGTTTAACATAAAGAGTTAGAAAATCGCGATTTTGAAATAGTTTTTAAAAATAGAACCCCACTTACCAATTTTTTGTATTCATGTACATACATTATTTTAGCTTCCTGTGTGTGTGTGTGTGTGTGTGTGTGTGTGTGTGTGTGTGTGTGTGTGTCTGTGTGTGTGTCTGTGTCTGTGTGTGTGTCTGTGTGTGTGTCTGTGTGTGTGTCTGTGTGTGTGTGTCTGGTGTGTTGATTTCAACGAATATCTCTGATGATTTCGTGCTTATGTTTCTTCATTTTTTTTTCTTCTTCTGCTTCACACATGTATGATGACATTGTGCCGTGTTACATCTTTTTTTTTCTGCACTTATGTGCGCGTTCGTGTGCTCTTTGTGTTTTATGTGTGTGTCCTTTTATCATCTCAATTTGTTTGGGTGAGTGATCTTCACAATTGTAAGGGTGAAGATGAGAGATGTTTGTTGATGTGTGCGCGCGTGTGCGTGCGCGCGTGTATGTGTGACACTCTCAGAAATATTTTTTTTTGCCAGTTGTTGCCACGGTTACAAATATACAATCCATAATAAAACTTAACTACATAACTGGAGGTCCGAAAATCTTTTACCATTGTTGCCATATATAGATATATGTTACTGTCAATCTGCGGAATCAGTCAATCTGAAGATTGCCTAGGCAGTCTGTGAAACCACCACCTGCTAGCGAATCTGCAAAAAATTCAACATCTCAAAATGTACTGAATTTTGCAGATTCACTAGCAGTTTGGTGGTTTGCGGGATAGCCTAGGCCATTTGCAGATTGGCTGATTCCGCAGATTGACAGTAACATATATACATCACGTGATTGAGAATGAGTTGTAGTGATTTTCATCTCCCCCTCCCTCTCCATTTATATCTGCCCTCCTCCTCCA
This sequence comes from Brachycybe producta, assembly GCA_036925085.1. Classification (NCBI taxonomy): domain Eukaryota; kingdom Metazoa; phylum Arthropoda; class Diplopoda; order Playtdesmida; family Andrognathidae; genus Brachycybe; species Brachycybe producta. The sequence goes on along the minus strand of JAUPFP010000009.1, from coordinate 2,322,406 downwards.
TCTCTCTCTCCATAATAAAACAACTACATAACTGGAGGTCCGAAAATCTTTTACCATTGTTGCCATATATACATTTCTGTCAATCTGCGGAATCAGTCAATCTGAAGATTGCCTAAGCAGTCTGCGAAACCACCAAAATGCTAGCGAATCTGCAAAAAATTCAACACCTAAAAAATGTATTGAATTTTTGCAGATTCACTAGCAGTTGGGGGGTTTTGCAGATTGCCTAGACAATTTACAGATTGGCTGATTCCGCAGATTGACGGTAACATATGTATTTATATATATACATCACGTGATTGAGAATGAGTTGTAGTGATTTTCATCTCTCCTCCCTCTCCATTTATATCTGCCCTCCTCCCTCTCTCCCTCCCTCCCACACCCTAAGCATCTAACCCTATATGATATAATGACGTGTAAAAAAGAGAGAATTCCATCTAGTAAAAGATAGAAAGGAATAAAAAGCTTCTGCCCAAATTCCTTCTTTGATCCACAGTTGATGCCAACAGACCATTAAAAAGGAAATAAAAATACTTCTGTCTCCTTCTCCTCTTCCTCCTCCACAATATACAAACTGCCATTTTTGCTCGTATTATAATGATAATGACTATAAGTAGCCCAAAATCCTTAAAAAAAGGGGCCTTTTAAGTATTTCAGAGTGCCATATGGAGCACTTTGTGACGTCAGCGTGACCACAACTCATCAGTTTATATTAGTGCTAACAGTGATTGCCAATCTGAAAGGGGTTGCTTCTCGTTTTCTGTCCCATATTCCTTGATTGATTTTTTCAACCCCGTAAATTTCTAAACATGACCGTTAATTTAGCAGGAGTATTTCTAATCACTTGGCTAGGGTTTCTCTGCTGGCCAGGGTTGGAAAAAATCATGATTTGTTTGGCAAATATTAAAGGTGGGACGAAGCCTAAATGTCTTCGAATCCGAATCTGAAATTTATCATATTTAAAGTTGTCCAATATTAAGTTTTCAAAGTGCAATAAAGTGCAATGTGCACCTTAAATATATGCTGATCGAGTGATAGAATGACAAAAAATTGGTAAGTGCGGTTCTATTTTTAAAAACTTATTTCAAAATCGCGAATTTCTAATTCTTATGTTAAACTCTAATGAGTACCCCCAAATAAGAAAAAAACATCCATTAAAATGCTCGTTAAATTACCTAAAATCAATTTCAGAAAAAAAAAATCAGCACGTGCGCCAATGTGTTGGCTTCACTGTGGTTTAATTGTGTGTTTTTTTTAAATTATTTTTAGCTATTTTTACGAGCATTTTAATCAATGCTTTTTTTTTGCTTACGAGCGCGCGAACTCAATGGAGTTTAACATAAAGAGTTAGAAATTCGCGATTTTGAAATACTTTTTAAAAATAGAACCACACTTACCAATTTTGTGTCATTCTATCACTCGATCAGCATATATTTAAGGTGCACATTGCACTTTGAACCATCTAAATTGGACAACTTTAAATATGAAAAATAAACATATTGCGGCCATGGCTGTGTGTATTTTAAAAATTAACATTTTTTTCTTTAACATTGGGTCTATGGGCTCAATAGAAAAACGATGCTAGCGCTCTTTGCGGAGATTTTTCGAAGTAATTTTGCAATGCAGCCTCTTAATGAAATGCAATTTTATTAATAGGAAACTTCGACAAACTTTTCTTTTGTTCTGTGAATTGTGCTTTTCCATTGGAAGGATATTAGCCTCGTGTTATTTTGTGTTTGTAATGTATGTGTGTGTTCTGTATTTCTGTGTGTACAGTTAACACTTTGTTGTCATTTGTCATCGTATAAACGGGAGCTGTCATCGCAGTTTAAAAATAATACCAAAAAAAATCTTTACCGAAATGATCCTCGAGTCAAGATTTTTCTTTTAGCAAAAATAAAAGTATCTCATTTTGCTTTTTCTTTTGACACATTCAATCTGCTTATATATATAGAAAATTGGCTATAAACCACAAAGTGTCCACTTACAAGTGGTTAAAGACTAAATTCAAGAAGGAAGTTCGATATTGAACTTCAACTTGAATCCTCTAAACAGAATTAAAACAATCAGAAACCGTTTAAGATTATACAGGCTTCTTTTCGTTTTCTATATCAGAACTCTACTCGGAGAGTTCAAGTTGAAGTTAAACTAACAAGTTTCCTCCTTGAATTTGAGCGTTATACCTTGTACACACACACACACACACACACACATGAGTTAAATGAATTCAAATAAATTCAAATAAAAATTGACTATTATTATTAATACTAGTGGAGTAACCCGTCATAATTGACGGGAACCAAATTCACAGGCAATTTGTGCCCAGCATTAGAATTTTTTTTCCTCCGCCCTTTTATGACGTCAGACCAAGTAACAAACCAATTAGAAATTGATGCCGTTCATAAAAAGGCGGAGCAAAAGAAATTCTAATGCTGGGCACAATTTCCCATGATAAATTTTAGTTTAATTTTGCCTGCTATTATCCCTTCCCCTTTTTATATTTGAAAGAGAAAATGAGCTTTTCATTTTCTCTCGTGTGCACATGCGCGTCGTTTGTTCCTTTTTTTACTCCTTTCATTTCAATTTCAGTTTCCCCCTCCCCCTTTTTTGCCCCTCCACGTTTCTCTCTCTCACCCTCCCCTTTCCAACATTTTCCCCTCTCCAATTTAATATCATGGGGTGCTTGGATAGGGAGAGCGCAACATAATGTTGACCTTGAGAAAAAAAGTAGTTCATTTAAATTTATATAAATTCCGATGTGCTTACGCATTTTTGTCCTTGTTTGTACAGCATTACACATTCACAGACAGACGGGGCTTAATACATTATATATACTAGTGGGGTAACCCGTCATAAATGACGGGAGCAAAATTCACAGGCAATTGTGCGCATGCGCGTCGTTTTTTTTTCCTTTTTTTACTCCTTTCATTTCAATTCAATTTCAGTCACGCCCTCCCACTTTGTTCTCCCTCCACGTTTTTCTCTCCCCCCTCCTCTACACTTTCCAACTTTTCCCCCTCTCCATTTTAATATCATGGGGTTCTTGGATGAGGAGTGTGCAACATACAGTTGACCTTTAGAAAAAAAGCGGTTGATTTCTTCATTTATTTAAATTTATATAAATTCCGACACAGCGTTAATCCACACACACACACACACACACACACACACACACATACATACATACATACATAGATCTGGGATATTATATATATATAATAATTTTAAATTTTAAATTGACATACTAAATCAATATTTTGTCAATATTTTATATATTATAATTAAGTATTAACTCAATATTTTGAGATTAATTAACTGAATAAATTGAATTCGACATATTGTTTGTTTGTCCTTCACAGGGCTCTGTAGAACACATTTATTATTTAAATGCATTTAAATTATCAGGTGTGTACTAGTTATTAGCTTAGCATTGATTCCCCAAGGGTGGTGTTTGAAATTAGAAGGCCAAAACAAGAATCATATATTGGATTTCCTTTAAATGAAATCAAAGTTATAAAATGATAAAAATTTCAACATGGTAACTTTAAAATAAGGCTGTACCGATCACAATTTTTTAACGAGCCAATACCGAACCAATCACACAAAACAAATTGGCATGCCGATTGATTTAACCGAGTTGATTATGCCCATTTTTTTTGCTGCTGAAGTTTATTTCACAGCTGATTTCTGGTACAGAAAGTGACAGGCATTTAGAAATCGGGACGAACACAAGTTGGCTCCGCCCTTTTTATGATGGGCGGCAACTTCTAATTGGTTTTTTGTGTGGTTCGATGTTGAAGAGGGCGGAGCATGTGACGTCAGACTACATAACCAACCAATTAGAAGTTGCCGTTCGCAATAAAAAACGCGGAGCCAACTTGTGTTCGTCCCGATTTCTAAATGCCTGTCAAAAAGTGTATGCTGTACATACAGGCGTACGCGCTGGGGGAGGGCAATTGCCCCACACCCCCACCCCTCTCCAAAGCATAGGCAGTTAGAAATCAGGACAAACAGAAGTTGGCTCCGCCCTTTTATGACGACCGGCAACTTCTATTTGGTTGGTTATGTAGTCTGACGTCACATGCTCCGCCCTTTTCAACGTCGAACCACACAACAAACCAATTAGAAATTGCCGGTCGGAGAAATCGGTTAAAACTTGTTTGCCGATCCGGTTTTTTTGGCGATTAAAAGTAGGCCTAAATCGGCTCGGTACAGCCTTATTTTAAAATAAAGCCTAAGTTGCATTTTCAACTAAATTAATGTCCATTTCAATTTTCCTACAGCTTCAGATTTCCTTTCTCTTTTTTTTTAGTTCTTTTTATCTCAATTGAGAACATCATCGTATTGTTTTCAACTCGAACAAACACTAAATTAGATCAACATTAATTGAGTTAACTTAACATTTTGTCTCTCTTTTGCCCCCCCCCCCCCCCCTGAAAACGTGAAAAGAAGAACAAACAAGTTTTAATCAAAAAAAACAACAAATGTTCCTTTTCTCTTTTCTGAGGGAGATTTTTTTTTTAACTTTATTTGCCACGCAGATGTGTGTGTTCGGAAATAAAACCGATTCCACCTCAGGTACTAATTCGAACATAAAGGGTTATAGGCTGCCATCATTCTTATCTAACAAGGATAGATTGGAAGAAAAAAAAAGGGTGGTTAACATCTGTTGCAAGTGTGCCAACTGCTAATATTTGGCCGTGTTTTAAGAAGCTACTTCCCAAAATTACTTTGAAAAATTTCCATAAAGGGCGCTAGCATCGTTTTCCTATTGAGACCATAGATCCGATGTTAAAGAAAAAATGTTAATTTTTAAAATACACAGTTGCGGTGACAATGTTTTATTTTTCATATTTAAAGTTGTCCAATCTTAAGTTTTCAAAGTGCAATGTGCACCTTAAATATATGCTGATCGAGTGATAGAATGACAAAAAATTGGTAAGTGCGGTTCTATTTTTATAAACTATTTCAAAACCGCGAATTTCTAATTCTTATGTTAAATTCCATTGAGTACGCCCAAATAAGAAAAACATTTCATCCATTAAAATGATCGTAAAAATAACTTTAAAAAGCCACAAGTACTTAAACCACAGTGACGCCAACACATTGGCACACGTGCTGAGCAGTGGCGTAGCTAGGCTTCGTTGCGCCCCCCCCCCGCCGCGTAAAACTTTGCCCCCCCGCCGGGGCTGCTTAAAACGTTGCGCTCCCTTTAAGTCCCCCTCCACTTAGCCTCATACTGGGGGGAGGTGCTATTTTGATGAACGGCGGATCAGTAAGAACAGTCGGAAGGTTAGGTTTAGTAAAATGAAGCTTGTTGCAGGGGGCCTGGGGGGGCACAGCCCCCCATTTTTTTTAGCGTTATTAAATCAAATTTGTCCATTTTTCCGACCGTTCCTCCCATTGAACAAATTACAGAACAGTCGGAACAATGGACTAATTTGATTTAATAATTCTTTAAAAAAAAGTCGGGGTCTGCGCCCCCAGACCCCCTGCAACAACTTAATTTTACTAAACCAAACCTTCGGACTGCTCCTACTATTTTTCCGACTGTTCGTACTGTTGTTCGGACCTTTCTGCTGTTCATCAAAATAGTACCCCCTATAAAAATTTCTAAGCACAATAAACGAAATGAAAGTCGATTTATATTTGAAAATAACTGAATAAATTAAGCGAGTGATTCGGAATCACTTGCTTAATTTATTCAATTATTTTTGAAAATACATCGACTTTCATTTTGTTTTTTGCGCCCCCCAAACTTCCTGCGCCCCCCCCCCCCGCAGTTGCGGGTCTGGTGGGTCCCTAGCTACGCCACTGCCCGCCCCTCCCATGAATATTTACTAGTGCAACTATGTAGTTTTTAAAAGTAAATATTAAATGAAAGTCGATTTATTTTCGAAAATAAATCGACTTTCATTTTGTTTTTGCGCCCCCAAACCTGCTGCGCCCCCCCCGCAGTTGCGGGTCCTGCGGGTGCCTAGCTACGCCAGTGGTGCTGAGACAGGACAACTCAGCTTGTCAGTTCACATACAATTAGATCCATGCACTGCAATGAATTTATTTTAATACACAAGGTCGACATCATATTACGGAGCCCTGTTGAGGACATTGAAATAAATAAATTTGACTCGGACTCTTTCAAAATCTCGACTTACTATCTCGAGATCTCGACTTACTAGCTCGAGATCTCGACTTACTAGCTCGAGATCTCGACTTACTAGCTCGAGATCTCGACTTACTAGCTCGAGATCTCGACTTACTAGCTCGAGATCTCGACTTATATTCTAGACTTACGCTTCTAATCACTGTATACATCTGCAGAAGTTAAGTACCTAACCTAACCTAACAGCACTTAACTTCTGCAGATGTATACAGTGATTTGAAGCGTAAGTCTAGAATATAAGTCGAGATCTCCAGATAGTAAGTCGAGATCTCCAGAAAGAGTCCGAGTCAAATTTATTTATTTCAATGTCCTCAACAGGGCTCCATATTTACGTGGCCTTGATGAGATAATTATTTGCATGTAATGCCGATTTTACGTTATTATTGGTTGACGGGTATCATGTGATAATGAAATCACTAGTTGACCAGCTGCTACAAAGGAGCTGAAATACCTAACTACATTAGATATAAGCTGAAATGCATTTCAAGCTCCAATTTGCTGCTTCAGCTGAAATCTTTAATCTTCAACTTACATGTAAATGTCACAGGCAGTTGGATCAAGCACATACTATTCGTTTGCAAGTCCTTTTATGAGCGTCAGACCAAATATCAACCAATTAGAAATTGCTGTTCCTCTATCATGACTCCAATGTACAACGCATGTCGAATCCCCAATGCTCCAATACCTCTGATGCTCATAAAAGGGCTGTAAAAGGGCAGGGCAAACGAATAGTATGTGCTGGATCCAACTGCCTGTGACATTTACATTTAAGTTGAAGATGAAATATTTCAGCTGAAGCAGTAAATTGGAGCTTAAATGCATTTCCGCTTCAGCTCATACAATTCTCTTCTTCAGCTCACTGGTAAATGCTCCTTTAAGCTTCGTTTTCACGATGATAGTTGCTGTCATGACAGCAACTATCGCCAGAACTATCATAGTGCAGACCACATGATAGTTGATAGCACTATCACACTGTCTCGTTTGACTAGATAGTTGATAGAACTATTGCGATAGTGATAGTAACTATCATGATTACTATCACCGTGCATACAAAACTGTCGCAATAGTAACAGTTGTTGAGTGACCACTTACAGGCAAATATTCACGTTGTAGGGAAATTTGGATTCTGAAGGCAGAGAGGCAACACTGTTGTTGACTCAAACACATTTCTTAACTACTGCTGTGTTTTGTGCTTTCAAACATCAATGTCATGACAGACAACTATCACGTTACTTCAAGACATGTAGGCAGTTGCTATCGTGAGAGTAAACTATCACAACTTTCATGACAGCTACTCTCACAAAAAAGTATCACCGTAAAAACGAGGCTTTACTCTTCTAACAAACTTTCAGGTTATGCTTTAAGTCCCTATTACACTAGCAACTTTTGATGCGATTCAACTTGCAATGCAACTCGTGATGTGACTTGCAACTAGAACTTTGTAATAAACTTCAATATCACACTATGCAACCTAGTTGCCAATCAAGTTTTCAAAACTTCGTTTATTTCAAGGGGCCGACATTCGGGTGAATCTCGTACGGTATCGGAAGCCATTTTACTTTTAATTCACGTTTTACTGAATTTTAAAATTTCAATTCTATTCTGGATATCCAGTAAAATGCAGCTAAAAAGTAAAATGACTTTCCATCCACACGATCTGCTGTGAATCTTAGGGAATCTCGTACATAATTTTCTTCACTGTCTGCCCCCCTTGGTTTGTGATCAACTAACAGGAAGTTCATAAACAGAAAGTCGTAAAACCGGGAATTCGTTCAATGTTATATATGTCATTTCCGGCAAACGGCCTGATTGGTTGTTTTGTCTGTAAGTTACATGAATCTGTATGAATCTTGTTGAATCTGTACAACTCGGTGAGACTGAGTCTCACACTAGTTAAAAATAAAGTTTTGTCAAGTTGCATGTCATATCACACTATAAACATTGAAGTTGCATGTCACATTGCAACTTTTCTTGTATCAAAAGTTGCTAGTGTAATAGCGGCTTAAAGTTGCTACTTGCTGTCACAACAAAAAAAAAACTTCTTTGAGAATATCGCACCATAACCTGTTACTGTGGTGGTCACCAAAAAAAAAAAGGGACACACTTTTCACTCAACAAAATAGAAACGTTGGCCACTTCCTTTCTGTTGAGTCCATATATATATTGGATTGATTCCAAAAAGTCTGAATATCCAGACTTGTTTCTTGTACATAAGATATGGGTGTGCATAGAGAAATGGGGAGAGGAGATGATTTGAAGTCTTATTTTTTATGCTTCAAGTAAACGAAGTAGATATATGCTAGGGGCCCGCCAAATGTAGCCCCTAGTTGAAGCTTTAATGAGACTGAAGGAAGAAGGATCTTCCTCTTCTTTTTTTTTTTTTTTGGTATTTTGATGCTATCTTATTTCACGGTCTCAAAAGACATTAAAAAAGAGAAAAAGTGTCTTGGGGTCTGAATAGAACTCATCCGTTTACAACGACCAACTCAAGCAAAAAAAAAAAAAAACTCTTATATCTCAAAGGCCCAAATTCAAGAAGAAAAACTTGGCACTTTGAACTTTTAATGTAACTTGTATTCTCTGCAGGGCCGCAACAAGAGTATAGGATGCCCAGGTGCAATAGTGAAAAAAATGCCCTCATTGAATAATTTTTGAACATCATTTTAATAACACTCTTCGTGCTTTCATAGTTGCAAACGTTAAAAATGTGATCTTCCATCATCTTTGCTACTGGGCTAATAGGGGTTGCAACTTGCTGCCCAGGTACAAGAGCAAAGTTAAAAAGGAACAATTAAAAAAGAAGAATGGCTGATTCACTGGGTGTGGCATAAGTGTAGGGAGGCTACTTATGGTATTAGTTACTAGTGGAGTAACCCGTCATAAATGACGGGAGCAAAATTCACAGGCAATTGTGCGCATGCGCGTCGTTTTTTCTTTTTTTTTTTTTACTCCTTTCATTTCAATTTCATTCACCCCCTCCCTTGAGAAAAAAAAACGGTTCATTTATTCAAATTTATATAAATTCCGACGTGCTTCAATGGTTTTTGTTACTCTCCACACACACACACACACACACACAGACCTGGGATATTATATATATATATTATATATATAATTATTCGTGAATTAAAATTAAATTATTAAAAATAATTATTTCAAATTAAATATATTACAAAAAGTAAGTTTGACGACCCCTCTGCATGATGCCTGGTGCAACGCCCCCATGCCCCCCCCCCCCTTATTTGTGGCTCTGATTCTCTGAGCAAGGTTCCAATACAAAACAAAAACTGTTTTATTAAGTACTTGTGTACATTGTTCTATGTGTTGGAACACAGTTCAGAGAGTTCAAATTGAAGTTATAAAATAGGGATGAGGACATTCGAATCCTCGAATCTCGCGAATCTTGAAAAATATTCAAGATTCGATAAAACTCAAATCTTCGCGCTTTTTTCGTCTTTCGAATCTTTCGAATCCTGATGCAGCAGTGCAAGAATCCCCAAGATATTGCAAAAAACGCAGTTAAATTACTAAGTAAACTGTTTAACGTCATCGTCTGTTTTCATCTGGGCCTATTTCAGGAATCGGCCTAAAGCTGCAGCATCAATAGCACCCACCTTAATCCGGCACTGCCTATATACAGCGTTTAATTCAAAATTTCTCCGAATGTAGGCGTTGTGGTCTTTTTTGATTTAAATATGATTTTTTTAACTTTTTTTCTCCAGGTTTCAAGTCACATAATAATTAATAGAAAAAATAATTTCACGTGCTAAGCTTATAAAAAGCATGAAGCATGAATCAGCATGAAGTCAATAGATTAATGCACGTGCTAATTATTTTGTTATTGTTCTAAGTCGTTTTTAATGGGAGTTCTTCATATGTTTGTGGGACGGTTTTTTGGTCCTAAGGGATTTAACATTGAGTTAAAAACGAACGATTTTAAACCTTATTTAAAAATAGGACTTTTTCAAAATTTATATAAAGCGAGCACTTAAAGAATAATAGTTTGTTATTGCATTTTGCACTTTACTGTATCTTCAGTGAGCGATTTTGAGACTATTTATTGCAAGGTTAGTAACACCACACAGTAACACTCATATGTCTCATTGTCGTCTGCTCAAAACAACAAGATGGAGGTGTATGTAAGCTCTTAACTCTATTGATGTCCAATAGAAGCGTTCACTAACAAAAAAAATCGGCGATTGTTGCAATTTCGGTGGTAACCGGATCACCAATATCACCACCTTGTGGCGACCCTGAGTGCAGCCACACTGTGTTTTTTAATTATTAATAATTTAATATTTAATATTATTTCATTTATTTGTATCTTCTTAATGAATAATATAGGATTCTTATATGAAGAATTCGAGATTCGGGAGATTCAAGGGATTCGAGAACCTTTTAGGATTCGGATTCGAGAAAATTTAGGATTTTTCCCACCTCTATTATAGTGTCAAGTTTCTTTTCTTGTATTTGGGCCAAAAAGTCGTTAGATTTTTTTTTTAGCTTTTATGTCTTCAGTAGAATTGGGTGTTCTGCTGAGTTATGATAATGTTTTGAAATTCATAAAACCATCTGACACATCACCACATTGATCAATAATAAAAAAAATTCTGAACAATCGTGTTTTTTGTGTGATTTTTTTTTTTTTTCTTTTTTCTTTTAGAAATTTCATCAACTTCGCATCAAAATTCTGGGTGATTGTTACTACTGCATCAGTGGTGCACCACAGGAAAGAAGTGATCATGCTGTCCTGTGTGTTCATATGGGGTTATCTATGGTGGATGCCATCAAGTAAGAATTTTATTAATAAAAAAAAACTAGAAATGGGAAAAGTTATTTTTTGTTTAGTGTTGGTTCCTCCTCAATTTAAGAGGCCGCATCAAAAAAATTACTTCGAAAAATCTCCGCAAAAAGCACTAGCATCGTTTTTCTATTTAGCCCATTGACCCAATGTTAAAGAAAAAATGTTAATTTTTAAAATATGCAGTCGCGGCGGCAATATATTTATTTTTCGAATTTAAAGGTGTCCAATATTAAGTTTTCAAAGTGCAAAGTGCACCTTAAATAGATGCTTGATCGAGTGATAGAATGACAAAAAAAAATTGGTAAGTGCGGTTCTATTTTTAAAAACTATTTCAAAATCGCGAATTTCTAAAGCCCCTATTACACTAGCAACCTCTAATGCAATTCAACTTGCAATGCAACCTGTGATGTGACTTGCAACTAGAACTTAGTTGCAATCAATTTTTTAAAACCTCTTTGAAAAATAAAATGGGAGTCCCGACAACAGGCAAACATTGTTTACAGGACGCCATTATGATTAGCCCCTAACAGGAAGTTCATAAACCGGAAGTCATGAAACCGGAAATTCATTCAAAATTCTGATGTCATTTCCGGCAAACAGCCTGACTGCTTGTTTGTCAGAAAGTTTACGTGAAAAGTCTCTCAGAAGTTGAACATGTGCAACTCAATGAGACGGAGTTTGACACTAGTTAAAAGGAAAGTTTTATCATGTTGCATGTCATATCACACTACACTGTATAAGCAAGGAAGTTGCATGACACATTGCACATTTTATTGCATTAAAAGTTGCTAGTGGAATAGCGGCTTAACTTTTACGTTAAACTCCATTGAGTACGCCCTCGTAAGCAAAAAAAAAACATCCATTAAAATGCTGTGTTGGCTTCACTATGGTTTAATCGTGTTTTTTTTTTTTAAAAAAATTGTTTTCAGGTAATTTTACAAGCTCGAAATTGAACAAATGCCAAGCTGAAAGTTTGTTCAATTTGCAACATTGCTGATTGAAACATTTTTAAAAATATTTTAATTACAATTTGAATACCGGTATCATGGTATATGTTATAACCAGGGCAAGGAGGTTCATGCACTTAAAAGCAACAAAATATGCACGTATTCATGGAACAAAAAACAACTAAATATGCCAATAAATATATGCACTATAAAAAAATTTTATTCAAAATTTTAAACATGGAAATTGAAGAAAATGGCAACAAGCAACATTTTTAAATTTTCAAATTCAAAACTTCATCGATTTTTTGTCAAAAAATTTTAATATTTAGAAAAAAATTTCTCTCAACATCAAAGGATGTTGTACAAGGAGCATAAGTGGTGCAGCGTATCATTTGTATCAAGTTCATTGTTAATTTAATTTATAAGATGAACCTGATTCTATGTTCCCCTTATACAGTATATTTCCACAATTTTCATGACGTCAGAAACGTTCTGAGACCTATATTTAAAAAAAAAAATTGCAAAAGTTACAATTTATGCACTTTTTTTTGCCAATTTTGGCAAAATATGCATGCTTTGAAAAAAATGACAAAATATGCAAAAACATGCATTATAAAATTCATATATTTAGCTTCAGCGTGATATTAATCATGTTCCTATCTCATCTAGCATTAATTCTGAGCCAGAATACTAAACATGCATTTGCATGAACCTCCTTGCCCTGGTTATAACTTATAACTTATTTCCTCTGTTGCAACCTCAAAAACATGTCCACATCAAAGGGGGCGGGGGCGGACTTAGATAATATGGCGCCCTGTGAAAGGGGGAAATTTGGCGCAACCACCCCCCCCCTTTCCTGAAACATTGCTTCATTTCACAATAATTCCTTTTGGTAAGTTGTTTTTTTATGGATTTTCTCAAGAGCGTCATTGAAACTTTGACATTATTACAAAAACAGAAAACCTCGATGAAAATTAAAAATTTTCCTTAAAACAAAAACATACAACAAAACCTCAAGCACTTTTTGTGATGAGCCATCATCACATCATTTGTCACAAGTGGAAAGATAAACAATAAAAAAAATATAAAATGTATCTAAAATTGACAAAGTTTAAAACATTAACGGTTTATGTAAATTACTCTCTTGTTGAGGAGAGAAAAATTAATAAACATATGAAGAGCTACTGCAAACAAAACAAAAAACGAAATTATAAAATGGTTTGACATGCAATGTCACAGGCAATTAGAAAGCGGGACAAACAGAAGTTGGCTCCGTCCTTTTTATGACGACCTGAAACTTTAATTGGTTTGTTGTGTGGTTTCACGTTGAAAAGGGCGGCGCATGTGACGTCAGACTACATAACCAACCAATTAGAAGTTGTCAGTCGTCATAAAAAGGGCGGAGCCAACTTCTGATTGTCCCGATTTCTAATTGCCTGTTGCAATGTCTAGTTCAGTTTAGCTATAGTCCAACTTGTGATCTTTGAGGGTCGAATTCTTAACAACTGCGAAGTCAAACCTATGAAATGTTTATGAGTTTAGCGCAATTTTTTTTCAATTGTAACGATTAATTAATTGAAAAGAGTTAATGAACTTTCTATCTCCAATGACGACTAACAAAGTCGTCTAAAAGAGACCATTATCTCCAGATATTTCTTGTCAAAATATTGTAAAGATTTACCCAATGATTACCAAAACGATTTTTAAAATTTAAAATAAGTCATTAAAATATAAAAAAAACTTAAAAATGAAGTGACTTTTGATGAGTCACCAAACAACGCCATTTTAAATTTCTGAAAACGAAAGTCTAGCCCTCTACTTAATGGAAAATGTTGTCAATCTCACATTTCCAGAATTCCTTAATCAAATACATTTATTCCTCGTCTAAAGGTAGAATATTCTAAGTTCACATTCTTGCGGCACAAACATAGACATACAGGAATGAATGATTTGAATTAAAGATGTGTCCACATGCCCATGATGTGATACGAATAAAAATTGACGTAGTACAAGTTGAGCAAGAAAATAGACATCTAACAAAGAGAAACACGGTCCTTTTATACACTTGGACCTGTGTACACCTACAAGGTGTAACCAGGTCCAAGTGACCGTGGTCTCCGCCCGATCAAGTTCAAATATAGAGAAAGGGAGAAATAGAGATGAGTCGTGCACACCCAGGCTAGCATTCTGGAGGGATCACGAACTAATGGGTGTTACAATAGAGAAAACATGCATTTGAATAGGGAATTAAGAGTAATGTGAGATGACAACACAGATTCCAAGTAGAGGTGGGGTTTTCATTGCCAATGTCTGTTGTTTGGTGGCACATCTATCTGATCATCATCATCATTTCCTGTACCTTATCCCGCAAGCAGCAGGGTCGGCCTTGCTGGTTCTAACTCTCCACTCGTTCCGATTTTGCACCAAGCCCCCAGTGACCCCACATGCCACCATATCCCGTTTTACTACCACATCCCAGGTTTGCTTGGGTCTTCCTCTACCCCGTTTTATTCCCAGGTCTAAGTTCATTGCCTGTCTCAGCAGCCCATCTTCTCCACTCCTGAGGACATGCCCAAACCACCGCAGCCTATTTTCCTGCATCTTTTCTACTATATTTGTTACCCCTACACTACCCCTAATAAAATCATTTCTGATCCTATCCCTTCTGGTCACCCCACTCATAAACCTTAGCATTCTCATCTCAGCTACCTGCATTCTATCCTCATGCACCTTCTTGATTGCCCAACATTCTGACCCATACAACATAGCTGGTCTGACTACTGTTCTATAAAACTTTCCCTTCAATTTTATAGGTAACTTCCTGTCACATAAAACCCCACTAGCCTGCCTCCACCTATGCCAACCTGCTTTTATCCGGTTAGTGATGTCTAAGTCTAAGCTCCCATCATCTTGCAGCACAGATCCTAAATATTTGAAGTCATGCACCTGCTGCATTAAACTGTCCCCAAGTCTAATCCCCTCATTCAACTGTTCTTTCCCATCCCACTGAAATTTCATGTACTCCGTTTTTGCCCTACTTATTTTCAACCCCTTTGATTCCAAGGCATTCCTAGTCTCCTCTAACCTTATCTCGAGTTCCAATTTGGATTCCCCAACTAAGACTGTCATCTGCAAACAGCATACACCAGGGGACCTCCTGCCTCACCCCTGCCAGTAACTCATCCAGGACCAAAATAAATAGATATGGACTAAGTGCTGAGCCCTGGTGCACACCAATCCTAACACGAAAACTGTCAGAGAACCCCCAGGCAGTCTTAACGCTTGTCCGTGCATCCCTATACATGTCCCTCACCATATCTATATAACTCTCACCCACCCCCTTCTTCTGTAAGACCTCCCACAATAACTTCCGTGGTACTCTGTCATAGGCTTTCTCTAGATCTATAAATACCATGTGTAACTCTTTCTTGGCAGCCCGAAACTTCTCAATAACTTGCCTTACGGCAAAAATGGGGTGCATTGTGGATTTTCCTGGCATAAACCCAAACTGACTTCCCCCAATTGCAGTTTTACCCCGTAGTCGAGCTTCAATTACTCTCTCCCAAAGCTTCATCGTATGACTCATCAATTTAATACCTCTATAGTTCCCACATTCCTGAACATCACCCTTCCCTTTGAAAATAGGCACTAACCAGCTGTCCCGCCATGCACCTGGCATTCTATCCCCCATAGCCAATCTATTGAATAACTTTGTGAGCCAGGAAATGGCAACATTCCCCAAGACCTTCCACACCTCTACTGGTATCCCATCTGGCCCTAAAGCCTTCCCTAGCTTCATTTTTCGCAATGCCTGAACAATTTCCTCAGCCCTAACCTGCTCCACTTCTTCTCTATCATTATTTCTTCCAGTGAAAGGCTCCTGCACTACCCCCTCATTCATAAGCTTACTAAAATATTCCCCCCACCTGTTCCGTACTGACTCCCTACCCCACAATACTTTGCCCCCATTATCCTTAACACTCACCACCTTTTCAATATCTCTGCCTTTATTCTCCCGAGCCCTAGCTATTCTATATACTGCCATTTCTCCTGCTCTGGTACCTAACTTGGCATACATGTCCGCATATTTCTTATGCTTTGCTATGGCTACCTGCTGTTTGGCCTCTATCTTGGCACGCTTGTATTCTATCTGGGCCTCCCTGCTTCCATCGTGCCACCAAGTCTTGAAAGCATCTTTCTTCTTTTTAACTGCCATCTGTACCTCCTCATCCCACCACCAAGTTTCTCTGTCTAATCGAGACCCCCTACTCGTACTGTCCCTAGTACCTCGTTTCCACAATCACGGATCTGTTGGGCTACCCTTGTCCACAGCTCTCCTGCAGTGCCATCTAAATCCCATGCTATCTTACCTGCCATTTTCTTAAACTCTTCCACCTTGTCTGGTAATGCCCACCACCTAATTGCTGTCTCTCCTCTATGTCTGACCACCTGTTTTGCACCCCTAGGTTTTAGGTCTAACACTACTAGCCTATGTTGTCCCGCTAAGTTTTCACTCGGTATCACTTTACAATCCTTGCACTTGTTTCTATCCTCACTCCGAATCATGAAGAGATCAATCTGGGATTCTCCTGCCCTGCTCTTAAAAGTAATCAAATGTTCCTCTCGCTTCTGGAATAGTGTGTTTGCTAAAATTAACTTATGTGCCACTGCTGCCTCCAGGATACTCTCCCCTTCTTTATTTCGCTCTCCATAGCCCCACCCACCATGTACCTCTTCATACCCTTCCCTACCTCTACCTACATGTCCATTAAAGTCCCCACCAATTATGACCCATTCCTTCCTACTCAGGCCCAACATTAGGTCATCAAACTGTTCCCAGAATTCTAGCTTCCTGGCTGTATCTAATCCAACCTGGGGGCCATATGCACTAACTACATTTATAACAATGCCACCCCAAACTACCTTCACTACTAACAGCCTACTATTTATCCGCCTAACCTCAACCACACTATGTCTGAGTTCCTGATCTAGGACAATTCCCACTCCATTTCTACCCTCCTCACTACTTGCATAAATTAATTTATACCCATCCCCAATGTCCCTGGATTTATCCCCTTTCCATCTTGTCTCCTGCAGACATGCAACATTTACCCTCCTAGCCTTTAGAACACTAGATAACTCCCTAGTCTTCCCTGTCAAACTCCCTATATTCCAGGTGCCAAACCTAAGTTTAGTACCTCCACTTCTACCACTACTTCCAAGACCTCCTTGTTGTTGATGCTGGACTCGCTTCTTTAGCCCCACCCGTCCACTGTGGGGTAGCCCTTGCCAATTTGTCACAGCCACCGGGCGTTGCAGCTGCGCGTCGCTTATGGCGGGGGACGCCCTAGCCATATTCGGAAAACTATTTCGAACCAACATCATATGTTTTGGCAAATCTTTACAACCGGCTGCCAACCTGACGTCGACCCTCCACTTTTGCACCCGGGCTGGGGGACCGGCAATGGCGTGGTTTGGTTTTGGTCTGCCCTGAGTATTTTATGCCCTCAGTACCCTCCATATCTGGCGGGCATTCCCCTATCCGCCACCTGGGGAGGCACCCGATAGGGGACCAACTACCCCCACGGGTGGCACATCTATCTATTGTCAAGACTTACCCAATGATTTACCAAAATCATTTTTAAAATTTAAATTAACTCGTTAATATAATTAAAAAAAATTAAAAATCAATTTACTTCCTATAAATGAATTTTATCAGATAGATTTTTTTTTGGCACATCTATCTGATAAAATTCATTTATAGGAAGTAAATTGATTTTTAATTTTTTTTAATTATATTAACGAGTTAATTTAAATTTTAAAAATGATTTTGGTAAATCATTGGGTAAGTCTTGACAATATTTTGAAAACGAATTTTTTGGAGGTAATGGTCTCTTTAGTGAAAATCTAACCATGTAAATGATTAACTTTAGATATGTTCGAGAGAAGACGAAGTCGCCTGTGGATATGAGGGTTGGGATCCACACTGGAGCAGTTTTAGCCGGAATTTTCGGTCAACGTCAATGGCAATTCGATGTCTACAGCAAAGATGTGGAACTTGCCAATAAGATGGAGAGTGGAGGCAAACCAGGGTTAGAAAACAAACTCTTATTAGAAGCGCATGATTAGAGGTGGCAATGGGTAGAACCGAACCGTTTCTACTCGGTTCGGAACCAGTTTGATCGGTTCGCCATTTTTTGGAAACTGGTTCTGATCAGTTCGTCCATCTTGATGAACCGGTTCCCAATATGCACTAGCAGATTTGCTCAGCATATTAGCAAGAGGTGGCAAAACGTAGAACCAAACCGAATCTACTCTGTTCAGAACCAGTTCTTATCTGTTCGACCTATATTGGCGAACCGGCTCTATCAGTTCCAGTAATTGACGAAGCAGTTTTACCGGTTCCGAACCGTTGACACATCTCTACGCATAATTATCCATACATGAACGCATGCTTTAAAAAAACCAATAATTTAAAATTAAAATATATAAAATTTGATCATAAATAAATAGTTGTACGCTGGAAATAAAGTAAATCATATTTAAGAAGCTACAACGCAAAATTACTTCGAAAAATCTCCACAAAGAGCGCTAGCGTCGTTTTTCTATTGAGCCCATAGGCGCAATGTTAAAGAAAAAATGTTAATTTTTAAATACACAGTCGCGGCGATAGGTTTATTTTTCATATTTAAAGTTCTCCAATTTTGATGGTTCAAAGTGCAATGTGCACTTTAAATATATGCTGATCTAGTGATAGAATGACAAAAAATTGGTAAGTGCGGTTCTATTTTTAAAAACTATTTCAAAATCGCGAATTTCTAACTCTGATGTTAAACCAATAAAATGTTCATAAAATATCTAAAAATAATTTTAAAAAACCAGAAAAAAAAAATCAGCACGTGTGCCAATGTGTTGGCTTTATTGTGGTCTAATTGTGGGTTTTTAAAATTATTTTTAGGTATTTTTACCAACATTTTCATGGATGTTTTTTTATTATTATTTGGAGTGAATGAAGTTTAACATAAGAGTTAGAAATTCGCGATTTTGAAATAGTTTTTAAAAATAGAACCGCACTTACCAATTTTTTGTCAATCTTTCACTCGATCAGCATCTATTTAAGGTGCACATTGCACTTTGAAAACTTAATATTGGATAAATTTAAATACGAAAAATAAACATATTGCCGCGACTCTGTATTTTAAAAATTAACGTTTTTCTTTATATTAATTAACATAGGGTTTATATTCTCAATGTAAGACCGATGCTAGTACTCTTTGTGGAGATTTTTCGAAGTAATTTTGCGCTGTAGCCTCTTAAATACAGATGGTTCAGCGTTCTAACTTAATTTTTCTTACTTTTCAGCCGTGTTCACATCTCTGAGAAAACCTTTGCCTATCTCAATGGAGAGTTTGATGTGGAACTAGGAGATGGATCGTCAAGAGACGAAACCATTAAATCCTCGGGACTCAAAACTTATTTTATTGTTAAAATACTAAAGCCAGTATGTACTGCTTACAACCTGACGTTTCGAAAAAACTTTATATTTTTCAAGCGAACGTTTTTCAAGAGAAACATTAGGAAACAATTCAAAATGTTTTCGAAACTAGAATAGTTAGTGATGATGCTAAAAGTTCTTTCATGATCGATATTCTTTCAAAATAAACTTTTTATGACGGTTTGAAAAAGGCGAAAATAGTTTTTCATGAAATTTTTATTGGAAAAACCTCACAAAAAATGGGTCGTTTTCAAACTGCTATAAAATTATTTTTTAAGATATTGTCATGAAAAAAAAACGTAATATAATATTCTACCATTCTAGTTTTGAAAACATTTTGAATTTCAACAGAATGTTTTTTTAAACGTTCACTTGACATTTTTTTTGCGTCCAAACATCTAACGAACTTCGCATTTGTGACTGCAGAGTGGGGACAAAAGCAAAATAAATATCTATTCAGCCACCTTAACGCCCGTATTCTATAAAGACCCTATTACACTAGCAACTTTTGATGTAATTCAACTTGTAATGCAACTCGTGATGTGACTTACAACTAGAACTTTGTAATAAACGTCTATATCACACTATGCAACCTAGTTGCCAATCAAGCTTTCAAAAGCTGTCAAGGGGGCCGACATTCGGGTGAATCTCGTACGGTATCGGAAGCCATTTTACTTTTAATCCGCGTTTTACTGAATTTTAAAATTTCAATTCTATTCTGGATATCCAGTAAAATGCAGCTAAAAAGTAAAATGACTTTCCATCCACACGATCTGCTGTGAGTCTTAGTGAAAATCGTACATGATTTTCTTCAATGTCTGCCCCCTTGGGTTGTGTCCATATTGTGATCAACTAACAGGAAGTTCATAAACCGGAAGTCATGAAACCGGGAATTCGTTCAATGTTACATATGTCATTTTTTGGCAAATGGCCTGATTGGTTGTTTGTCAGAAAAGTCTGTCAGAAGCTGAACCTGTTCAACTCGGTGAGACTGAGTCTCACACTAGTTAAAAATAAAGTTTTATCCAGTTGCATATGTCATATCACACTATAAACATTAAAGTTGCATGTCACATTGCACGTTTTCTTGCATCAAAAGTTGCTAGTGTAATGGCGGCTTAACATGACTTAAAATAAAGCTCAAAAAAGACTATGCAAGACAAAAATTTCTATTGAGAAAGCCTACGGTGAGAGTTTACGTTTAGGTTTTATTTAATCGTAGCTCCCCGTAACGTTACACTCCTCTCCCCCAGGAATTTTTTGTTGAAATATTGTCAAGACTTACCCAACGATTATCAACATAATTTTTTAAAATAAAAAATAAGTCATTAAAATCATAAAAAAACTTTAAAAATCAAGTGACTTTTCATGAGTCACCGAGCAACGCCATTTTAAATTTATAAAAACGAAAGTCTACCCCCTCAATTTAGTGTCAAATGTTGTCACCTCACATTTCCATAATTCCTTAATCAAATACATGTTTTCCCCTCTATTCATATTCAACTCTACTGTATACAACCTTCCAATAGGCTCAAGAGTCACGTGGGCAGGTGGGATACTTCCATACTTCCATAGTACATTGATATGAATAAAAATATATGTATTTGAATAGGGAATTAAAAGTAATGTGAGGTGACAACATCAGCCTTTGAGTAGATAGGTAGTCTTTCGGCTTTTTTTATTGCCAATGTCTGTTGTTTGGTGGCGCAACTATCTGATAAAGTCCATTTATATGAAGTCAACTGATTTTTAATTTTTTTTTTTCAGTTTTATTAATGACATTTTTAATTTTTTTTTTCAATTTTATTAATGACATTTTTAATTTTAAAAATTGTTTTGGTAATCGTTGAGGAAAGTCTTGACAATATTTTGACAAGAAATTTCAGGAGGTAAATGGGGGTCTCTTTAAAAGTTCTATCTAATAGGAATATAACCACACAGAGTCTTAATTATATTTGTGTGTCATTTCTAAAGTATCCAAATGGAACATTGGACAAGGCAAGTGAACACATTCTGGAGAATGTTTTAGAAGAGCCGACGACAGCCGATGAAAGTGTCAAGGAAGACACAAAAATGTTAAATGATGCAAAACAAAGTGAAGAAAACTATCGAAAAAGACTCTTTCAGGAACAGGAAATGAGAGGAAGGAAAAGGTGCTTTTTTGTTTACCAAGTGTTTGTTAAATGTCTTAAAATGCTAAAGCTACAGTTTTTTGTTTCCGGTTGTATTTCTAAATGTAGGCATTTGTACAAAACTTGTAATCCAGTTACTCTGTGCTTCAAAGAAAAACTAATGGAGGAGGAATACAATAGGCAAATGGCTAATCCAGTGGATGAAGCCACAGCTTCGGCTCCAATTGTGGCTCTTCTGGGTACCCTTGCTCAAATGCTCGTACTGCCCAGGTAAGAACAATTTAGCTATTTTTTTTATTTTATTCAAGTTACCCAAAGTCTCCCAAAATTAGAGAAAGTGGAATGTATTCAGTAGGGCCTACACTTCTTATTGAGTTTATCTTTTTATCTAGTCTGGTTCTTGTCCAGTTTAGAAATTGCCTTGGTTTTTTTTCTAGAAAACATTAGTTCTTGTCCAGTTCAGCACTTTATCAGTTTAGTTCTTGTCCAGTTCAGTCAATTATCCACTGAGCTCTTGTTCAGTTCAGCTTTTTTTCCAGTTTAGCTCTTGTCAAGTTTAGCTCTTGTCCAGTTCAGCCCTTTATCAGTTTAGCTCTTGTCCAGTTCAGCCCTTTATCAGTTTAGCTCTTGTCCAGTTTAGCCCTTTATCAGTTTAGCCCTTGTCAAGTTCAGCTCTTTATAAGTTAGCATTTTCAAGTTCAGCTCTTTATAAGTTCAGCCCTTTCAAGTTCAGCTCTTTATAAGTTTAGCCCTTTCAAGTTCAGCTCTTTATAAGTTTAGCCCTTTCAAGTTCAGCTCTTTATAAGTTAGCCCTTTCAAGTTCAGCTCTTTATAAGTTAGCCCTTTCAAGTTCAGCTCTTTATAAGTTTAGCCCTTGTCAAGTTCAGCTCTTTATAAGTTTAGCCCTTGTCAAGTTCAGCTCTTTATAAGTTTAGCCCTAGTCCAGTTCAGCCCTTAGTTATCAGTTTAGCTCTTGTCCAGTTCAGCCCTTTATCATCAGTTTAGCTCTTGTCAAGTTCAGCCCTTTATCATCAGTTTAGCTCTTGTCCAGTTCAGCCCTTTATCAGTTAACCTCTTGTAAAGTTCAGCCCTTTATCAGTTACCTCTTGTCCAGTTCAGCCCTTCATATTTCACTTTGCAAGGCATTTAGCAGTGATTCTTGCTTTAAATATTCCCCAATGTGATCGCCGCTTTGCATGATTGCATTCTGCACAAAAATACATGAAGCCAGCATAGTTTTCGGCCACTTTTTTTCCCCGCCGCCCACATGTTGTTTCCGGACCCCATTTTCTTTTTTCTTTCCAGATATTAGCGGGGGTTTTTTCTTTAGTTTCCGATTATGGTTATTTTCAATCAAACACAGAAGAAGAAAAAAAAAAAAAGACAAAAATGGAAAAGTGCAAAAAAATGACATTGTAATTTTTTTAATGAGAAATGTCTAAAAAAAAAAATGTTGCGCTTCGAGATGCTTTTGGGACGATCCCTAATAGGAAATTAGGTGTATTTTTGTTGGCCATATCCCAAAAACATTACGAAGTTAATTTTTTAAAGAAGGCATATATATCTCCACCATTAGTGAAAAGCAAAGAACTGACATTTGTCTTCATCACTTTTCTATTAGTGTAAATTTGTCTTAATGTTCATTGTCATTTGTAACCATTAACAACTAGAAACAAAAATACAACAACAAACAAGAAAATGATACAAAAACTTGAACCATAATGTACTCAGAAAGAAAAAAAAAAGCACATACAATAGAACGTCGATTATCGGAACTAATGTCGGATATGCACAGTTCCGATAATCAAAAGTTCATATAATTCGAACTCCCATTAAGAGGCTACATCACAAAATTACTTTGAAAAATCTCCGCCAAGAACGCTAGCACTGTTTTTCTATTGAGCCCATAGACCCGATGTTAAAGAAGAAACGTTAAGGGTAGTACACACCGGGATTCTTTGTTGCGATACATTTGCGGGGCTGAATCGCGGCTGAATCTCGTCTGTTGCGATTCTGTCCCGCACAATGTTGAAATGTTGCGGGGCTGAATCGCAGCAGCTCAGATTCATGTTTTTTGAGTCCCATCAAAATGGGAAACATTTCAACATTGTTGTGGGACATTTCATGGTGTGGACGTCTTTTGAAACATGAACAAAGACTCAAAGAGCTCAGTTTGCTTTAAATTATTAAAGACGTCTTTAATAATTAAAAGCAAACTGAGCCCTTTGAGTCTTTTTCAGTTGTCCACGTCGTTTTTTAAGTCTAGTACTTAAAAACAGATGTGCCACTGAAAATATTGTTAAACTAATTGAGAACCTTCTGTATAAATTGTGTTTGTGGGAAGTTATGGTCTTCTGACTACAATGGTAACTAAAAAAAATGAAATTTAGAAATCCTGCCCCATCTCCAAATTCAGGGTGTAAAAAAAGGCTTAAACCTAATGTGCTCTCAGCTGAGGATAGCTTGTGTGCCCACCACTGTTTCTGCTTTATTTGCCCCTCTTTACGAATCACCGTGTAGGCCCATATTGCAAGGGCCACTTCCGCTGGTGATATTTACATGGTGAAAGCAAGAAAGAGGAAGAAACACTCGAGTGTAGGTGTGGACACGGAACAATGTTGCGGGTCTGAATCGCGTCAGTTGCGTTTCTGCCCAGCAACATTGAATCGGAGCAGCCCCGCAACAATGTATCGCAACAAACAATCCAGTGTGTACTAGGCTTTAATTTTTAAAATACACAGTCGCGGTGGCAATATGTTTATTTTTCATATTTAAAGTTGTCCAATATTAAGTTTTCAAAGTGCAATATGTGCACCTCAAATGTATGCTTGATCGACTGATAGAATGACAAAAAATTGGTAAGTGCGGTTCTATTTTTTAAAAACTATTTCAAAATCGCGAATTTCTAACTCTTGTGTTAAACTCCATTGGGTACGAGATCGTAAGTAAAAAACATCCATTAAAATGCTCATAAAAATGCGTAAAAATAATTTTAAAAAAACCAGAAAAAAAATCAACACGTGCGCCAATCTGTTGGCTTCACTGTGGTTTAATCGTGGCTTTTTAAAATTATTTGTAGGTATTTTTACGAGCATTTTAATGGATGTTTTTTCTTATTTAGGCGTACTCAATGGAGTTTAACACAAGAGTTAGAAATTCGCGATTTTGAAATACTTTTTAAAAATAGAACCGCACTTACCAATTTTTTGTCATTCTATTACTCGATCAGCATATATTTAAGGTGCACATTGCACTTTGAAAACTTAATATTGGGCAACGTTAAATATGAAAAATAAAACATATTGCCGCGCGACAGTGTATTTTAAAAATTAACATTTTTTCTTTAACATTGGGTCCATAGGCTCAATAGAAAAACGATGCTAGCGCTCTTTGTGGAAGTTTCCGATAAACGACGTACTGATAATCGACGCTCTACTGTATATTACGAATTTGGTTATAACCCCTCCCCCCAAAAGACTAAAATCTATTTCGTGGTTGATATAGAAATAAAACAATCCATTTCTCTGACTATTCTTGTCTCATTCCCCTGATCAATTTTTCAACACCAACTCGAATCCTCGAATCCCGCGAGTCTTAAAAAAATATTCAAGATTCTAAAACTCGAATCTTTGCACCTTTTTTTCGTCTTTAGAATCCTAACCTAAAAAAAACTTAAAAGCTTTGGTAAAATTAGTTTTAACTCCATTGCGTCCAATAGAAGCGTAAAACACAAAAAACACAAAAAAACCCGGCGATTGTTCTAAATTCGGTGGCATCCGGATCACCAATATCATCACCTTGTGGCAACCCTGAGTGCCACACAGTTTTTTTCATTATTAATAATTTAATATTTAATATTATTTCATTTATTTGTATCTTCTTAATTGAATAATATACGATTCTTATATGAAGGATTCGAGAGATTCTGGAGATTCGAGAACCTTTTAGGATCCGGATTCAAGAAAGTTAAGAATTTGTCCCACCGCTAGTTTTTACCAAGATCTTCTCATCTCAAATATGAGGCCACAGAAAGCCTCTTATGAGGAGGCCCATATGCTGGCAAACATAGTCAACATTTACACATTCTTTATACTATGACACTGAAGGGCGCCATTATTCAGGCTTAAAACTCATCCTTAATTGATTGTAAATAAAGCTTTGCACAAAATCAGGACTAGTCCAGTGGAAATTAGGGAGCACTTTCAAAAAAATGGACATTGAGGAATGTCTAACAGCATTAGGGAAATTTATGCATAACATAATTTCTTAAACCCACTTGAGCCCACTAAATCCAGTTTAAACCCAGTTTATACCAGAGAGTTGTCCTCTTAACAGTAAAACTGGGGATTTTTTTCTTTCGGCCAACCTCTTTGAGGTCGATTGCTAGGAAACCAAACTACGTAACATGTAGTATTGATGTAGTTTATTAAAAAATACACAACTAGTTATATATTTACTAACAAGTATTAACATCTGATAAAAAAAATGCTGATTTGCGGTAGTTATTTTATATAATAAATAATAATAAATTTATTGAATCATAAACTCAATAGTAATTAGTAGGCCTAATATCACTTGTAATATTAATTTCTTCTCACACAAACCACTTTTAGTGGTCGAGTTCGACCGCATAGTGTAGTCCCAGGTGGCTGGGCTGTGGTTGACATGTATTACTATGGAAAGACGCCGGATCTTTTCGTATGAGTGGCTTCTCAACAACTTATGAAACCATGGACAAGACTTGTAGATTACAAGTCCTTGTAATCACAACTTGTTGGTTACAGGTGTTTCACGAACATTTGAGTTACGGTAGAAAATCTTTGGTTGGTAACACTTAAGTGTCAGTAACAAGTTTGTCCACTACACTATTAGCTACAAGTGATCTTTTGTGGTTTACAAGTGATTCACTTGTAAAATTCTAAGTGTACACTTGTAACTACAAGTGAATTTTTTACAAGTTTTACAAGCGAATCACTTGTAAACCACAAAAGGTCACGTGTAGCTAACAAGTGTAGTGGACAAACTTGCTACTGACGCTTGTTGCCAACCAAAGAACCTGAAACATCCTGAAACAACAAACAGTTGTTTCGGGTTTGTTTCGTTTTCAAATTCTGCTTTTTCTGGCATTTTTGTTGTGCAACATGCGTTCGAGACTCATGTTGCACTTTTGTCAGCTTCATCTGGATCGGAATTTAATGTTACTAATTGTGTTTGTTTTGTTTTTTTTTTCCTTTCATATATTTATTACAGGACAGTTGCCAGTTATTTAACTCTTTGCTTTGGAAACATCCTTATTCTCATTTTATCTTTAATCTCAATATCACCAGCATTTCCAAAGGTAAAAAAAAACTCACGCACGTGCCCTTCATCCCCCCACAAACCAATCAATTAGGGACCCACCTCTTTATTTCCACCATCTCCTACAGACACATCATCTCCACCTCCTAGATCATTATTAAGGCCTTGTTTCCACTGTAGCGAAAATTTGTATTCGGTGAAACTTTCAACTGTGGAAAATAACAGTGTTTCCTATGGAGAAAAAATGTGTTAATGCATTTTTCTATTAGTAGGAGAAAAGAAATTCGATACAGGCGACTAATAAATGAACAAACGTGGTCTCCGCCTAGTTACTATTATATGGTTTGGTTCATTACGTTAGACCAATTGAAGTGAGAAAACCACATCCGTTGTACCGCTTTTAACTAAACCATAATCTGCCGTTTCTCATCAATATTTACATTGAAACGGCGTTATTTTTCTGTAAAACTATAGTTAAATATATCCTAAAATTAATTAAAATATATTAATTTACTTGAAATGATGAAGCCATTCAATTCAATATAACGCCCTCTTTAAAAAAAACTCAACAAAAACGAAAAAAAAATAAAGATGGCGACTCGAAAAAACGCAAAAAGCACAAATATTCACCCAAAAATAGGTTTAAAAAAAGTCGAAATTGATTCAACTTTTGTTCAAACCTTCTTTTTGGTGAATATTTGTGCTTTTTTTTTGCGTTTATCCGAGTTGCCATCTTTATTTTCCTTTTTGGCGTTTTTTCATCGACTTTTCTTCAATTTCTTATCATTTCAGGTAAATTAATGTATTTTAATTAGTAATAGGATATATTTAACTACAGTTTTACACAAAAAAATAACGCCGTTTCAATGTAAATATTAATGAGAAACGGCAATTTATAGTTTAGTTAAAGTGGTACAGCGAATGTGGTTTTCTCACTTCAATTGGCCTAACATAATGAAGCAAACCATATTAGAGAATAAGCGGGGGGCCACGTTTGTTCTGTTATTAGTCGCCTGTATCGAATTTCTTTTCTCCTACAAATATAGAAATGCATTAACAAATTTTCTCCATAGGAAACACTTATTTTTCACCAGTTGAAATTTTCACCACAGTGGAAACAAGGCCTAAAGAGGGGAAATGCAACAACAAAAAAACATTTTCATATTTTGATTTCATATATATTCCCGTAACAAATCCATCATATATATGATGAAAATAGAAAAATCGTTTTATCGATTCTGTTTTTCTTTCCACCGTCAACCTCACCATCAACTTTATAGCAACATAAATCTCAACTAATATTTCATAAATTTATATTTTTTTTCTTTGCGAAATAAAAGAGAATCCCTCAAAGTATAACACATTTGGGTAAAAACATCAATGAAAGTTTCGTCAAACGTCACCTCTGGATATTCTTTATCATCATTATCCTCATTCTAGTCAATGTTCTTAATATGGTAATTGATGGTGCTTCATACAAAGTGCCCCTCTCTTTTCGAAAAAGAAGAGCGAGTCGTTCTCAACATGATGCCCCCCCCCTACAGCCAATCTACACTCACACACAGGCAATTAGAAAACGGGATGAACAGAAGTTGGCTCCCCCCCTTTTTATGACGAACTCATAATTCTAACTGGTTTGTTGTGACGTCAGACTACATAAGCAACCAATTAGAAGTTGCTGTTCGTCATAAAAAGGGCGGAGTCAACTTCTGTTCATCCCGTTTTCTAATTGCCTGTATCTAAAACTTGGCGCTTATCAAGTTCCATAATGCCAGTCCGTAAATTAGGCGAACCAAGACGGTCGCGCCTAGGGCGCAAAGGTCCTATATGGGCGCGCATTCTCAACAAAATGTAATTTTAGTGTTTAAAAAATAATTTAAATTTAAATAAGCTAATAATTATTTCTAAATAAAGAAATAACAATATCTTAATAATTTATCTAATATTAAGAACTAGTGGAGGTAACCAGTTCTTAATATTAGATTCTTGGATCGGGAGAGCGCAAAAGAAAAACCGGTTCATTTAAATTGAAATAAATTCCGACGTGCTTAAACATTTTTGTCCTTGTTTGTACAGCGTTATACACAGACAGATAGAGCTTATTATATATACAGGGTTATTCAAAAAGAAGGAGCATATTTCAACCATTTATTTCTTCTACAAAAGATAGAAATATAATTCTAACGTTCCTGGGCAGAGAAAAGTTCAAAATTTGAACAGTCCGGGTGGAAGTTCCAGAAGTCCTGAATAACATCATTCTAGGACGTTGGATTGGAATAGGAGGAGCAGAAGATCAACTTCTTCATCGGTGGCCTCCCCCAGGTCACCAGATCTTATTCCCTGTTTGTTTGTTTTTATCTGTGGGGTTACGTAAAAGACCGTGTTTTTGTCCCCCCTATGCCTGACACTCTTCAAGATCTGCGACATCGAATTGTTGAAGCTGTGAATTCGATAACTAGAGACCAGCTGATTCGTGTGGGGCAAGAAATGAGCCACCGTTTTGATATTTGTCGTGTAACACATGGTGCTCATATTGAGTGCATAAAAAATTTGAACTTTTCTCTGTCCAGGAACGTTGGAATTATATTTCTATCTTTTGTAGTTTGGAAGAAATAAATGGTTGAAATATGCTCCTTCTTTTTGAATAACCCTGTATATAAAATATTTTTTTTTAAAAAAAGAATAATTTACAAAATAATCCTTTTTATGGTTTTATGACATTTGGCGTCGCTGTTATCGGTGCATCACGGAGCCGTAACAAGGCGCTAACACGTGCGGTTAAAAAACAGCTTTTAAAAATAATTCTAACGATTTATAAAATATAAAAAGTATCTCATAATTAAGAACATAATTATGCTCGTAAAATCTACCTTAATAACTTGCTGTAATTCCAATTAAACGTCCACAAGAGGCGAAAAAAGCCCGATCCATGTACACGACTGGCAAACTTTATTCATCGGCTCGTTATCTAAATTTTTTTGCTAGGCGACCCAACGGAAAAATAGATCTGACAAAGAAGTACAGTTTTATATACGGGCTACTGAGTCAGGCTTTTACTTAACTCTTGTGAGCGTTTAATCGGAAAATGACAGATAATCAAAGTAAGTTAATTTTGTTTCGTTAATGATGACCATACCGTTTATATATCTGATATTAAGACGTTAATTATATTTCTTTTAATAACTTAGCGATCCATGCATGTCACGTTGCTGAAACAACGTTTATTTAAAGGTTCTTATGGATCTTTAAGAGGCTACATCACAAAATTACTTCAAAAAATCTCCGCAAAGAGCGCTGGCATCGTCTTTTCGATTGAGCCCATAGACCGGATGTTAAAGAACAAACGTTAATTTTGAAAATACGCAGTCGCGGCGGCAATATGATTATTTTTCATATTTAAAGTTGTCCAATATTAAGTTTTTAAAGTGCAATGTGCACCTTAAATATATGCTGATTGAGTGATAGAATGACAAAAGATTGGTATGTGCGGTTCTATTTTTAAAAACTATTATTTCAAACCGCGAATTTCTAACTCTTATGTTAAACTCCATTGAGTACGCGCTCATCAGCAAAACAACATCCATTAAAATGTTGGTAAAAAACGTAAAAATACTTTTAAAAACCACAAGTAAACCACAGTGAAGCCAACATGCACATTGCCGCACGTGCTGATTTTTTTTTTAATTTTTACGAGCATTTTAATGGATGTGTTTTTTTGCTTACGAGCACGTACTCAATGGAGTTTAACATAAGAGTTAGAAATTTGCGATTTTGAAATAGTTTTTAAAAATAGAACCGGACTTAACAATTTTTTGTCATTCTATCAATCGATCAGCCTATATTTAAGGTGCACATTGCACTTTGAAAACTTAATATTGGACAACGTTAAATATGAAAAATAAACATATTGCCGCCATGACTGTGTATTTTAAAAATTAATATTTTTTCTTTAACATCGGGGTCTATGGGCTAAATAGAAAAACGTTGCTAGTGCTCTTTGCGGAGATTTTTCGACGTAACTTTGTGATGTAGCCACTTAAATCGTTTAACTCTGCAGTTTAAAACTCTGGCTAAAATATGACTTGTAATGGCACATGGGACACATGTTGAGGAACAATTCGCCTTGCATTAACAGGCCATCCCTCCCTCATTCATGTAATAAACAACTATCTGTTCTCATTTAGGTGTATTGTAATTCGAATTCTGCAACGAGTTTCATCGCTGTCAACGACACCGCACATACTATGGCGTTTCCCGTGGACTCGAGTGAACTTTGCGTGAATCCGCAATATTTCACCGGATATTCCGTTCTGGTGTTGCTCACTATAACTGTACTACTTCACATCAGCTACTTAATGAAGCTCGGACTCATTGCGGCTATAACATCTATACAGGCTTATGCAAACATATTTTGCTTGAACGTTTCCTTTGAAATGTCCGATATGATCGGTTTCAGTCCTGAGTATGAAAAAGTTTGCTCGTTTCAAAAGTTGACTCAACAGTAATTTTCTATTTGTAAAAAATGGACTTTTTTTGCAAAAAAAAAATTCAAAATTTCTTAGAAATTAGAATTTGTAAATGAATTCATTTAAAAGGCTACATCGCAAAATTACTGCAAAATCTCCACAAAGAACGCTAGCATCGTTTTTCTATTGAACCCATAGAGACCCGATGTTAAAGAAAAAAATGTTAATTTTTAAATTACACAGTTCGCGGCGGCAATATGATTATTTTTCATATTTAAAGTTGTCCAATATTAAGTTTTCAAAGTGCAATGTGCACCATAAATCTATGCTGATCGAGTGATAGAATGACAAAAAAATTGGTAAGTGTTTTTCTATTTTTAAAAGTATTAGAAATCGCGAATTTCTAACTCTTATGTTAAACTCCATTGAGTACGCCCAAATAAGAAAAAAAAACTCATTAAAATTGCTCGTAAATTACGTAAAAAATAATTTCAAAACACCAGAAACGAATCTACGCATGCGCCAATGTGTTGGCTTGACTGTGGTTTAATTGTGGTTTTTTAAAATTATTTTTAGGTATTTTTACGAGCATTTAAATGGATGCCTTTTGCTTACGAGCACGTACTCAATGGAATTTAAAATAAAAGTTAGAAATTCGCGATTTTGAAATAATTTTTAAAAATAGAACCGCACTTACCAATTTTTTGTCGTTTTGTCACTCGATCAGCATATACTTGAAGTGCACATTACACTTTCAAACATCAAAATTGGACAACTTTAAATATGAAAAATAAACATATTGCCGCGACAATGTGTATTTAAAAAATTAACATTTTTTCTTTAACATCGGGTCTATGGGCTCAATAGAAAAACGATGCTAGCGCTC
This sequence comes from Brachycybe producta, assembly GCA_036925085.1. Lineage (NCBI taxonomy): Eukaryota > Metazoa > Arthropoda > Diplopoda > Playtdesmida > Andrognathidae > Brachycybe > Brachycybe producta. The sequence continues at coordinate 2,290,215 of JAUPFP010000009.1, read as the reverse complement.
TTTGCGGAGATTTTTCGAAGTAATTTTGCGATGTAGCCTCTTAAAGTGTTTCAAAGTGTTCGTCGACTGTTCGATTTTGACTCGACTTCATTTTGTCGTGGAAAAGTCTTTCGAAAGTCGCGTGTGTCACGGCTCTTAAAACTTCTAGTCTTGATAAATAAAATCCAAATTAACTCAATTACATCTGATTTTTTTCTACTCCCAAATTATTAGAATGTATTCGCTTAATATTCTAGTTTTGAATTGTTTCTAAAAAAAAAAATCTTAAAATCTTAAAACAATTATCTTAAAATTATCTTAAAACAATTTAATGTTATTTTTATATTAATATAGATAACTGCTGAGTTAACCATAAAATTCGTTGAAAGATATTTCTATTAATTTAATTGTTTTCAAATCTAAATTATAGGCTATCAACTTGCATATCACGGAAGTATTCGTTGTCGGCCATGCTTGGAAGTATTGCTTTGACTTTGCTCTTCATAAACCGTCATGTGAGAGAAAAACCGCATTTCTAGTCAACATTTTGCGATCATATATCCTTCCGAAATTGCATTCCAATTGTACACAAATCTTAAGAGGCTAACATCACAAAATTTACTTCGAAAAATCTCCACAGAGCACACTAGTATCGTTTTTCAATTGAAGCCACAGACCCAATGTTAAAGAAGAAATGTTAATTTTTAAAATACACCAGTCGCGGCGGCAATACATATGTATGTTTATTTTTCATATTTAAAGTTGTCCGATTTTGATGGTTCAAAAGTGCAAAATGCACCCTTAAATATATGCTAATCGAGTGATAGAATAACAAAAAAAAATGGTAAGTGCGGTTCTATTTTTTAAAAAAAAGTATTTCAAAATTGCGAATTTCTAACTCTTACGAGAAGAAGAACTCTCCATTAAGAAAAAGACAACCATTAAAATGTTCATAAAAATACCTAAAAATAATTTTAAAAAAAAATCTATATAGTAAACGAAAGCAAAGCCAACAGATTGGCACACATGCTGATTTTATTGTTAAGTATTTTTATGAACATTTGTAATGGACTTTAACAAAGTTAAAAAATTTGCGATTTTAAAATATATTTTTTTAAAATATAACCGCACTTACCGATTTTTTTTGTCATTCTATCACACGATCAGCATATATTTAAGGTGTTCATTGCACTTTGAAAACTTAATATTGGACGACTTTAAGTATGAAAAATAAACATATTGCCGCCGCGACTGTGTATTTTAAAAATTAACATTTTTTCTTTAACATTGGGTTTACGGGCTCAATAGAAAAACGATGCTAGCACTCTTTGTGGAGATTTTTCGAAGTAATTTTGCTATGTAGCAGCCTTTTAAGAAAATTCTCATATTATTCTATAAAGTTTTGAATGTTCTTTTTTTTAAACAAAAAGTTTACGTCCACTCAGTGCCATCCTAAAAATTATTGGGGCCCTGGGTTAAGTGAAAAATGGGCCCCAACAGGCTCATCCACAAATGTTACATTTAAACATTAGCCACTTTACTTTATAACCCATGCCCAACACTTCTGATGTAGAAGTGGTGGGTTATAAATTTCCAAAAAAAAAAAAAAAAATTTTGGTTTCGAATGTTTCATTTTTAAAAGTTAAGAGCCGGGCCGCTTTAAAACTAAGGGGCCCTGAGCTACAGCCCTGCTAGCTCGTGCCTTAAGGTGGCACTGCGTCCACTTTGTAACCCTGAATATCTGACCTGCGTTTAAATTTTTTGCTAATAAGCTAATTGTTACATGGTTCGATTACAAACCCAGATGGAGGCAGCCACTCGATTGCTATTCAAGTGGAAGAAAGAAGTGGAAGAGCAGAAGGGGCAAGTGGATCAAATAATGCACAAGACGGTAACCCTCGTGTACAACATACTGCCTCAACATGTTGCCAATGTCTTCTTGAAGTCCAACATGAGACACGATGTAAGAAAACGTAGGGTCTTTAAAATTTAGACTGAAACTAATACAAAAAGGAAGTTGCAAAGTATGCAACTTTGAAAAATCTCCGCAAAGAGCGCTAGCATCCATTTTCTATTGAGCCCATAGACCCGATGTTAAAGAAGAAACGTTATTTTTAAAATACACAGTCGCGGCACTTTGATTATTTCTCGTATTTAAGGTTGTCCAATATTAAGTTTTCGAAGTGCAATGCTTACCGTATATGCTGATCGAATGATAGAATGACGAAAAATTGGTAAGTGCGGTTCTATTTTTAAAAAGTATTTCAAAATCGCGTATTTCTAACTCTTATGTTAAACTCCATTGAGTATGTGTTCGTAAGCAAAAAAAAAACATCCATTAAAATGCATTAAAAAATGCATTAAAAAACACAATTAAACCACAGTAAAGCCAACACATCGGTGCACGTGCTGACTTTTTTCTGGTTTTTTAAAATTATTTTTACGTATTTTTACGACAATTTTAATGGATGTTTTTTTTTTTTCTCATTTGAGAAAAAAAAGATGGAGTTTAATATAAGAATTAGAAATTCGCGATTTTAAAATATTTTTTTAAAAATGTAGCCGCACTTACCAATTTTTTGTCATTCTATCACTCGATCAGCATATATTTAAGGTGTTCATTTCACTTTGAAAACTTAATATTGGACAACTTTAAATATGAAAAATAAACATATTGCCGCCGCGACTACTGTGTATTTTAAAAATTAACGTTTCTTCTATAACATTGGGTCTATAGGCTCAATAGAAAAACGATGCTAGCGCTCTTTGTGGAGATTTTTTGTAGTAGTTTTTGTGATGTAGCCTCTTAAACACTAACTGTTTAATAATGTTTCTTTCTCTTGTTGATTACCACATAAGGAACTCTACAGTCAAAGTTACACCGAAGTTGGAGTCTTGTTTGCTTCGATGCCAAACTTTTCCGATTTCTATACAGAAGAATCAGTCAACAACCAAGGATTGGAATGTCTTCGATTTCTTAATGACATCATCTCGGATTTTGATGCGGTCAGATAACTACCTTTTTAATATTATGCAAAGTGTCTCAAAAGGCTTTTCAAAATGATTAAAGAGACTATTACCTCCAGAAATTTCTTGTCAAAATATTGTCAAGAATTATTCAACGATTACCAAAACGATTTTTTAAAATTTAAAATAAGTGACTAATATAATTTACGAGTTGAGTGACCACTAGTAGGGAAATATCCACTTTATAGGGAAATTTGGCTTCTGGAGGGAGGGAGGGAGAGGCAACACTGTTGTTGACTCAATGATATCTATGAAGTAGACGTCACACTCTTGTGACAGAACTATCACGTTACTTCAAGACGTGTTGCTATCGTGAAAGTGAACTATCACAAATTTTATGACAGCTACTCTCATGAAAGAACTATCACCGTGAAACCGAGACTTTAAGAAATGTGTTTGAGTCAACAACAGGGGTTTTCTCTCTTCCTCCAGAAGCCAAATTTCCACACAAAGTGAATATTTTCCTACAAGTTGTCACTCAACAACTATTACTATTGCGACAGTTTTGTATGTACGGTGATAGTAACCATGATAGTTACTAGTACTGTCGCAATAGTACTATCAACTATCTAGTCAAACGAAATAGTTGGGATAGTGCTATCGAAATAGTTGGGATAGTGCCATCACGACAGTGCGATAGCTGACTATCATGAAAACTATCATCGTGACCTTGCAATCAGCTCGAGAGTCACCTGGTAGGTGGGATAATTCAAATATAAAAGTCCTGGTAGGTGGGATAATTCAAATATAAAAGTCCTAGCACTTTGAAATGAATAGGAAATACATGTATTTGAATAGGGAATTAAAAGTAATGTGAGGTGACAACACATCCGAATTCGAGTAGAAAAGTATACTTTGGTTTTTTATTGCCAAATGCTGTTGTTTGGTGGCGCATCAATCTGATAAAGTACACTTATAAAAAGTTAATTAATTTTTAATTTTATTAATTATATTAATGACTTATTTTTAATTTTAAAAATCATTTTCGTAATCGCTTAGTAAATGTTAACAATATTTTGACAAGAAATTTCTGGATGTGTAATGGTTTCTTTAAGACAATGCACAGTCTGTTCTAATAATTATCTTCTTTTAACAGTTGTTGGAGCAAGACCAATTCATGGACATAATCAAAATCAAAACGACGGGAGCGACTTATATGGCAGCCAGTGGACTTAACGACAAACTCACTTTTGAAGTGAATTAATAGCATCATTTTTATTTTACTGGAATTACTGAATAGATATAGAAATCAGCAAAAAAAAAATATACAGAAATTTTCATAAATCTAAAAAAAAAAAAACTACCATATTGTCTGTTTAATAAGTGATACCACGTAACTAACAAAATATTAGGAATGGGACATTCAAAACCTTGAATCTTGAAAAATAATCGAGATTCGAAAACTCGAATCTTCGCGATTTTTTTCGTCTTTCGAATCCTCCTAACCTTAAAACAACTGTTAAAAACTTTGGTAAAATTAGTTTTAACTCCATTGACTGGGATTGAAGCCGTTCCGTAAAGCCCCCCCCCCCCCGTTACACCTACAATTATGTCTTAAATAACTTTCTAAAATAATTTTAAAATGCGAGAATGCATATGTGTATAACGACGTGAATGTTAAAATTATTTCTTCAAGGTTGCAAAAATGTCGAAGATGTTCTATTTTTCGTAAATGATCACATCTACTAGAGCGCTTTTTCTCAGGATCAGCATCATTCTTATGTATTTTATGTACTAAGCTATATACGATGCGCTCTGCAATCTAACCCTTGTGACCTTCTAGACAAGAAAATTGGGGAGAGATGTGTTAAATATTCACATCTCTTCCCAATTTTCTTGTCTAGAAGGTCACAAGGTTAGATATACGATAAACTGACACACTACGCACTACTTGTGTATAACCACCAATACATTAATTTATGCATGTTATGTACGAAAACATTATGGAAAACATACCTAATGTAATTGACACAAATATGCAAGTAAACATTGTAGGTGTAAAGGGGGCTTAACAAAAAAACCGGCGATTGTTGCAATTTCGGTGGCCGGACCCTTGATCACCAATATCATCACCTTGTGACCTGACCCTGAGTGAAGCCACACTGTGTTTTTTATTATTAATAGCTTAATATTATTTCATTTATTTGTATCTTCTTAATGAATAATATTAAATTATATATATAATATCTCAGGTCTGTGTGCATGTGTGGAGTAACTGTACAAAACGTCGGAATTTATATAAATTTGAATAAATGAACCGGTTTTTTTTTCTCAAGGTCAACTATATGTTGAACTCTTCCTTTTGAAAGTGTAGAAGGGGGGGGGAGGGAGAGAGAGAGAGAGAGAAAAGTGGGAGGGGGTGAGGGGAAAAGGTTGGAAAGTGTAGAAGGGGAGAGAGAGAGAAAAGTGGGAGGGGGTGAATGAAATTGAAATGAAAGAAGTAAAAAAAGAAAAAAACGACGCGCATGCGCACAAATGCCTGTGAATTTTGCTCCCGTCATTTATGACGGGTTACCCCACTAGTTCTTATATGAAAGGATTCGAGAAATTCGGGGGATTGGAGAACCTTTTAGGATTTGGATTCGAGAAAATTTAGGATTCATCCCACCTCTACAAAATATAAATTTTATACAAGAGGAACAAAAACGTTATAATACAAATTTAAGGTTTTCTTATACAATTTCTTGCTAATAAAATTATTTTTATGGTTTTTTTTAGCCATAATTAATATAATTATGTTACCAACATGACATCACAAACAATTTTTTTCTTTCTAAATATTCGCAAAACCTGAAAAGCACCAAAAAAATGTCAGTTATATGGTATCACTTACTAAACGGACGATATAAAGAAATAACAGGCAATTAGAAAACGGAAAAAAACAGAAGATGGCTCCGCCCTTTTTAGGACGAACGGCAACTTCTAATTGGTTGGTTATGTAGTCTGACGTCACATGCTCCGCCCTTTACAACGTCGAACCACACAACAAACCAATTAGAAGTTGCCGTTCGTCCTAAAAAGGGCGGAGCCAACTTCTGTTTGTCCCGTTTTCTAATTGCCTGTACAGAAATATGCTACAATCTGCAGATTTTGCTTAATTTTTCTGGTTATACCACTGAAATTATTCAAGTTACCTCAGTTTTTGTTGTAGATTTTTCTTGTTTCCTGCAGATTTCTTGCAATTTTTTTTTTTCAGTTTAGAAAGAAATCTATTATTTCTTCATCAACTTTTCTTTTCTTTTTACGCAAGGCCAATACTTCCGTTCAAGAACGGTGGGCACACTTGGACCGGTTAACTCAATTCGCACTCGCTCTCAAAGAGACGTTACACAAAATCAACGCCGAGAGTTTTAACAATTTCATTTTACGAATGGGTACGTAAAATGGATTTTAAGATTTTCAAACACTCGTCTGAGGCCCGGCGCATATTGAACCCAGCCGACGCACAGCCCAGCCCTTGGCCACGCACACGTAGAACCCACGCCCCGTACAGCCAAGGCACCGCATACTGAACCCAGTCGAAACCCAACCATGGAGACGCTTACGACGCTTCTCCATATCCATTGTCACGTTAAACAAACAAAAATGTGACCCACGACCTACGAAAACTGTGCGCATGCTACAAACCAAACCACGCGTGGATGAAGGCTACATAGGATGGCCGTGGGCTGGGTTCAATATGCGCCGGGCCTCAAGACTCCCACAGTCCCATTCTAGTTTCACACGAATCCAATCTTGTATTTTTTTTCTCCATTGTGTAAAGGAATCAATCATGGTCCCATCATTGCGGGTGTCATTGGTGCCAGGAAACCTCATTACGACATGTGGGGAAATACAGTCAATGTAGCGAGTAGAATGGAAAGCACTGGGAAAGCCGGATACATTCAGGTAATAAACTTGCGCAACAACAAGTTACAAGTGTCGCATTGGGTTCTCGCATTTTTATTGGCTTTACAGAGCTGACTGATGCAAGGCCCGTATTAAGGAATGTGCCAACTGCGCAATACACAGGCAGGCAATTAGAAATCGGGACAAACAGAAGTTGGCTCCGCTTTTTTTATGACGAACGCAACTTCTACTTGGTTGGTTATGTAGTCTGACGTCACATGCTCCGCCCTTTTCAACGTCTAACCACACAACAAACCAATTAGAAGTTGCCGGTCGTCATAAAAAGGGCGGAGCCAACTTCTGTTTGTCCCGATTTCTAATTGCCTGTATGCACAGGGGGCCCTAAGGTTTAGGGCCCGCACGCCCGCAAAGAAATTACTGACTTGTCATATGTATTTTGTGATAATAATATATTTAAATATTTGTATGTTTTTGTTTGTAAAAATTTATCCCAAACTACACTAGAAATTCCCTACTCGAATGTCTGTTCACTTATAGTACCCAATATGCGCCGCTAGGGGGCGCTGGTAGCCTGGTATTACGTGGAGTTGGACATTCCGTGCTTATAAATTAATGCCACCCTTTGCTTTTGGCAAACCGGAAATACTACATATCTGTAGACGATCCCGTTAGCTTGAACAATGAATGCAGCGGAAATATCACAGTGGTGTTCTAAAATCGAAAACGCTAAAGAAAAACGCGGCAAAAAACGTTTTGAGATTCGAAAACTCGAATCTTCGAGCTTTTTTCGTCTTTCGAATCTTTCGAATCCTAACTTTAAAAAAAATACTCGGGATGGGACAAACGAATCCTCGAATCCCACGAATCTTGAAAAATATTCGAGATTCGAAAACTCGAATGTTCGCGCTTTGTTTCGCTCTTTCGAATCTTTCAAATCCTAACCTAAAAAAACTAGGGATGGGATATTCGAATCCTCGAATCCCGCTAATCTTGAAGAATATTTGAGATTCGAAAACTCGAATGTTCGCGCTTTTTTCGTCTCTTTCAAATCCTAACCTTAAAAAAATGTTAAAAACGTTGGTAAAATTAGTTTTAACCCCATTGACGTCCAATAGAAGGGGTGTAACGTCCCGCCGGACCGTTACAATAACCCGATAAATTTGAACGTCCACGAAACCCCCGGACGTAAAAACTTACCGTCCTCCGGCTTCTTACGGGGACGGGACCGTACCCGTAGCCGCCTCCACACGGTGTTCCCCCTTGGGATGTGCCGGCTCCGCGGAGCCACCCACGACGGACACGACGAAAGACCACGCCACCATGCCGAGAATATCGCGGTAGAACACCGGTTCTACCGCAAGCCGACACGAGTACCGGCCGAAACAAGTTGGTAAAAGACGGTGGTGTTGATCCCCAACCGGACAACCCACCCTCCGCGGTACTTCCCCAAAGAAATAGACACGACACACGTAAGTGAAGATTAAAAGTGTTTAATAAGACACTTACGACGCATAAGATGAAAATAGGATGACAGTGGTATTTACACAACTGGCTGGTCCACTTTGACCAGCCAAGCCACCATAAATATACAAAAAGGCCTAATGGCCAAAGGCACAAAAGAAGAAGAAGTCGCACTGGCCAGTGGAGGTCTCCTGGACCTCCACCCACAGGTCTACTCACATCCAAAGCCTACAACCAACTGCCCAGATCCTGTGGCTGACTAGGCCACAGGAAACCTCCAGGCAACTCCACCTGGAGGGGACAGAGGTCACATCTGACCTCTCACCCATGGACTTTATGGTGAGAGGTCTGCTGGCACCAAAATGGCGTCCGACCTAACAGCCTACTGTAGCTGTCAGGCAGACCACCATAGGGAAATTCGTCTGCTCAACCAAAAATTAAAATTTGAGCAGACCAGGTTGCCACAGGGGTCAGGATAAAAAGATGAACAAATGAATGGGATGAACATTGGGATTAAATTTTTGGTGAGGCTCAGCATTTGACAAAAAAAAAAGGTTTGTCATAGAGACTGTTGAGTGTGGGTTCTATTTCTAAAAAAGTAGGATGGCACACATTGCCAGGCATTTCATCAAAGAAAAATGAAAACACGCTGATTGGTTGTTTTTCCTAGAATTCATTTACTTTTTCTAGAATGCACCCTGCTCCTTCTGATCAACTAGAATCAATTTTGAAAACTGTCTTCCATACTTCAATGATACGATAATAATCAAGCTGGTGAAATTTTTTATTTATAAACAAACTTATCGATTGTTTAATTTTTGTTTATTTGCATTGAAAATACATTGAGCATTTATTTAACAATGAATAAAAAGTTTATTTATGAAAAAATTTCAAACAGAATAACTTATTTTCTTATCTTATCATTGAAGTTTTGAAAACAATTACTGGTAAGCAGGGCCGGATTTAGACTGGTTGTGGCCCTAAGCTATAACATTTAAGAGGCCCTTTCCCATCCACCAAAAATTGATCACAATTTTTTTTAACATTTTAATTCTTTAACATTTGTGTAGTAGTGTGCCAGTGAAATATTACAAATGAAATTTCAATGAAATATTTCATTTCATTGAAATATTTCACAGGTCTCTGAAATTGAAATATTTCAAAAAGTGATAATTTATTTGGAAAACTTGTATTCAACTACCAAAACCCCCCCAAAAAAGAAACACTGGTGCATATAATTGATTCATAAGAGTATTTTAAGCTTGTTTGCAATCAAAAACATGTCATAACCCTCAAGTGGACCCTCAAATTCCATTTTACTGGAATAGTGTATATAATGCTACATCTGATTCTAAAGATGACCTTTCTAACTCTGAACACTTTGATGAATAAACATTTTGTTCATTTTATCTTAACTTTGTTAAAAATGGAAAAATATTTTTTGATGAAGTGAGGCCCCTTGTATTGTGAGGCTCTAAGCTGCAGCTTTTTGTTAGCTTATAGGTAAATCCGGCCCTGCTGGTAAGGCAAAGCTAGTTTTTAAATAAAACATTCACTTCAACACCATCTTTGTCTAGTGACAATTATCATGTACATCTAACAGCATTCGACTTATGTTTAGTCCATTTTCTCGAAACAGATTTTAGCCAAGCCATGCCGAGTTTTTTTAAACATTTAAAAACAATTTCTATTTTTTTTACAGAACAATAATCATTAAACAGCTACAATGCATATCTAGATGATGGCAAATTTCCATTAGTATATTTAACTGCACCACTGCAACCTGAAGAAGTTCTCTTAATGCATGTATTTTTTTAAGGTTTCTTCCTCTTGTCAATCATTGTTCATCCCCCTTAAGAGCCTAAATACACCTCCAGTTTGTTTTGAGCAGATGGCAATATCAGTTCATGAGTGTTCTATATGGTGTTACTAAAATTTCAATGAATAGTCTCACAACCATTCAATGAAGAAACATTGAATTGCTAAATGCAATATAAAGTATTGTTTATTAATTGGTCACTATATAAATTTTGAAAAGGTCATATTTTTAAAATATATAAACTCAAAAACCCTCCCACAAAAATCTAAAGAACTCACCAAAAAAATTTATAGTAATGAAAATAGCACATGAATTAATGTATCAGCTTTCACCCTACTTGTTTTTTATAAGCTTAGCGCATGTGCAATTTTTTTTTATTTTTTTGTGACTTCATACCAAATCAAAACTTGAAAAATCATTTTTATACTGAAAAGATTGCAGTGCCTACATTTTGAGAAATTTTTATTTAAACAATATCTAAGCCCTTTAAAGTATGTTCATCCTTTTATTTCTCTCTGTTCATCCCTTTAAAATGTGTGTTCATCCATAATATAGTGTTCATCTAATTCTATATGCATTCTGTGTTGGGTTTTAGAGTTACCCCAATGTTCATCCCGTTCATTCGTTCATCTTTTTATCCTGACCCAAATAGAAGCGTTCACTAGTAAAAAAAACCCGGCGATTGTTGCCATTTCGGTGGTACCCGGATCACCAATATCAACACCTTGTGGCGACCCTGAGTGTGCCACACTTGTTTTTTATTATTATTAATTTAATATTTAATACTAGTGGGGTAACTCGTCATAAATGACGGGAGCAAAATTCACAGGCAATTGTGCGCATGCGCGTCGTTTTTTTTTCCTTTCATTTCAATTTCAGTCACCCCCTCCCACTTTTCTCTCTCTCTCCCAATTCTACACTTTCCAAAGGAAGAGTTCAACATATAGTTGACCTTGAGAGAGAAAAAAACGGTTCATTTATTCAAATTTATATAAATTCCGACGTGCTTCAATGGTTTTGTTACTCCACACACACATACACAGACCTGGGATATTATATAAATATAATTATTTCATTTATTTGTATCTTCTTAATGAATAATATAGGATTATTATATGAAGGATTCGAGAGATTCGAGAACCTTTTAGGATTTGGATTCGAAAAAAATTTAGAAATTCGTCCAACCTCATTGTTCACTTTGACATATTTTACAAAATGGCTCCGTATAAATAAAAACATCTAATAACAACGTGCTTCTATTCTTTTTGTGTCTATTTGTGATTCAGGTAGTGGAAGAAACGGCAAACATTTTAAGAGAATTTGGCTACGAATTCGAACAAAGAGGAATGGTTCAAGTAAAGGGCAAAGGTCAACTGATGACGTACTATCTTATAGGTCGTAACCAAGGTTCACCATCAATGAGTACAAAATAAAAACGAAACCAAAACCACTTTGGCTCCTTTCATTTCCTCCACCCAAACACCTCTGTTACCTTTTTAGGCCCTGCCCCTTTCTCTACGCCCCACCCATCCATTCTCCCCCACAACCAACACAGGCAAGTAAAGACAATAAGATACAGTCGTTTGCCTGGCCCCCATTTTCTGAGGACCAGCAACATCTAATTGGCTTGTTATGTGGTCTGGCGTCACATGCCCCGCCCTTTTCAATATGGAAATCAATATGGAAATATTTCATTGTATTTGGTCTGACGCTCATAAAAGGACAAAGCCAACAACTGTATCTCCCTGTCTTTACAACAGGCAAGTAAAGACAGAGAGATACAGTCGCTTGACCCACGTCTTTTATGAGCGTCACACCAAATATCAACCAATTGGAAACTGAAAAGGGCGGGGCATGTGACGTGAGACCACATAACAAACCAATTCGATATTGACGGCACCCATAAAAGGGGCGGGGCAAACGACTGTATCTAACTGTCATTACTTGCCTGTGTCTTTACAATAGGCAATTAGAAATAGGGGCGAACAGAAGTTGGCTCCGCCCTTTTTATGACGACCGGTAACTTCTAATTGGTTTGTTGTGTGGTTCGATGTTGAAAAGGGCGGAGCATTTGACGTCAGACTACATAACCAACCAATTAGGAGTTGCGTTCGTTATAAAAAAAGACGGAGCCAACATCTGTTTGTCCCGATCGCTAACAGCCTGTGTCTTTACATGCCTGTCCTCCACGCGCACCACCACCATTGCCAGTTAAGGATCGATTGCATTTTGCAGGGTATTTACGATGACGTCACACGTGCACGTCTCTTTCTATTGTGCTAATTATAGTTGCAATTGTGCCAATTACGTTCAAATAATAAATAAAGATAACATTTGCATAAGAAACAATTGATATATACGAGTGTGATATATTAACATACACATTGTGCTGGGTTGCGCCATTAAGACCACGCTCCTAGAGATGAGCGCGAACCGCGCTGTTCTCGTCATAGGATTCAACATGTCCGTCAAAATCGGAAGCAAAAAGTTTCTTTATATATAAACTTTTTAAGCTACCTTTTCACCGTAAAACAACGTTATAACAATAATCCGCGTATTTTACACTTGAAAAACAAGGAAACTTGCGTTAAATCGACACCAAAAACACTTAAACGTCGAGCTTTTTCACTTCTTTCGTTGTAGAAAATTAGAAACCGTTGGCAGCCACACTTAACATTGCGTCACCTTCGATCACAACACACAGCTGAGAAAAAATCCCGCGAAAATGCCGCCTTTTCGACCAATAACAATAAAGAAGTGACGTCACATGGAGCGCTCGGATTACTTCTACTTCCATAGGTTACAATGGTAAAACATTTTACGCCAAAACATTGGAGCCCATGTTGTACGGTAGCGCCGATAGGCCATACATTAAATACTGCTTTTCTCTTACGGTAGCCCGGACAAGCCTTTACTAATGTTTTTTTCTCTTCTTGCTCTACTATACGGAAAACGTCATGTGAAATAAAAATGAAGTATCAGTGGTGGACCCAGGTGAGGGGCTCAGGGGGCGCCCCCCCTAAAAAGGGGAAATAAAGGGAAAAAAAAGAAAGAAAAAGAAGGCGAGAGAAAGAGATGTTGAGAAAAAAAGAAAGACAGCTAAAAACAGAGAGAGAGAGAGAGAGTTGGGGAGAGAAAAAGAGCGTTAAGAAAACTAAAGGCCGCCAAACACATTCAAGTAAACCTGTCAGGTATACAGGCATTTAGAAATCGGGACAAACTTCATGGGCATCATGTGGGCTTTCAGGTAAACCTATCAGGTATGCCTGTACAGGTTCACCGGATGAAAATACTGCACCCATGCATTCTGGTAAGCCTGTCAGGTATGCCTGCACAGGCAGGCCTGTGTAGGTTGACCTGACAACAGTAGTGCACCGTGCACATGCTCTGGTAAAACTGTCATCATTCACGTTTTCTATAGTCTTCTGGCACCTGACCTGACATCTGCCACATGGCTACATATGTTCTGGTCGCCCGTGCAGGTCAAAGTAACTGTGCAGTTTTATCATCTACAGTACATCATATGCTCCAGTCGACCTGCACAGGCATACCTGACACAGGCATTTAGAAATCGAGACGAACTTAATATAGTTGGCTCCGCCCTTTTCATGACGAACGCAACTTCTAATTGGTTGGTTATGTAGTCTGCCGTCACATGCTCCGCCCATTTCAACATCGAACCACACAACAAACCGAATTAGAAGTTCCCGGTCGTCATAAAAAGGGCGGAGCCAACTTGTGTTCGTCCCGATTTCTCAATGCCTGTGTATAAAGCTCTACTCCATAACAATCTGCATAATTTTAAATTTGAAAATTTGATAATGTTTTTTGTTGTGTATTGCAATCCTAAAAAAAAAAATTATTGTGCAAATGATATCCATTAGTGCATATTTTGTGGGCATATTTTAGGATTTATGACAGCATATTTGCATGCATATTTTTTTGATTTTTAGGGCATGAAACCGTTGGCCCTAGTGATAACGAATATGTACTTTGGTGACGTAATAAAGTTTTAAAAAAAACTGCACCTGTTATAACTTATAACCAACTAATGGATTTGTTCATTAAATTTACAAATGAACAAATAAAATATATTGTGAAGGTTTGTTTAAATATGACTTTTACAATACATTCAATAAGAACTGCACCTGTTATTATTCATAACAATATCAACCGGTATGTTTCTCAATATGTGGCCCAAGTGCCAATTGTGAAGTGACAATCTCGCTTAGAGATAGAACTCTAGTTGACAACTGATAGTAACCAGACATCTAGCCTCTCTACCCAGCTTTTTTTTTTTTGATTAGAAATGACATAATTGCAGTTGCTCTAATGATGATTACGTCACAGTTGGCTCTTGGGCCACGAATTGATTTTTTTTCATTAAAATTACAAATGAACAAATAAAATATATTGTGAAGGTATGTTTAAATATGACTTTTACAATACTTGTATGTAAAATTACTTTGCTTTCAACAAGGTTTTAACGTTTGTCAAAACAATTTCTAATATTTATTTAAAAGAAGAAAAAAAAAAACGATGGTATAAAAGAAGAATCTCACTTTAAAAAGATCTTAACGAAGCTGATTACTCTTAAGCTTAGACTGCAAAATGTCTACGTTCGTCTACTACGACTACGTACTTTTCCAACAAGAACCACATACCAATATGTCTAAAACAACTGTTATTTTAATTGTAGCGTTTACATGTAAGTTTTTTTTTTTTTTCAAATTTCTATTTTAATATTAATAATCATAATAATGTAAGTTGCTAAAATTGATCGACATAATTATGTTTTATGAATCCATTATCTATAGGCCTAGTTGCAAGTGTTGGGAAATTCTCTACCAAGTAACACGTAAGAGGAGGGGGAGGGTTTTATTTTGATGAACGGCGAAACAGTCCGAACGAGTGGACACTAATATAGTCGTAACCAGGGCCAGTCCTTTCGGACTGGTGCCACACGCGAGCGGCCGAGCTTGAGGGCGGCCAAATGTCGAAAGGAAAAAAAAATTTAAATTTTTAATTTTACAAAAAAAAAAAAAGTATGTCGCAATCATGGATTCGTATCGGTACCTTTGGTTTCACATGCGCATACCTTTACCACTGGCCCACCGTGATCAAGCTAGCAAAACTACCATGCTTGCTTTTGCATAACGAAAGAGGTTTAAATTTTAAAACATATAAAGGAGCGTAAAACACAATCAACTGAGTGCACCACTGCTACTTGCAGTCTCACTGGTAGTGATGTGCCATAGTCAAAAATAAACTATCGATAGTATTTTACAGGACCGATAGATAGTATCGATAGTCACTTCACTATCGATAGTTTTCAACTTTTTTCAAGGTTGCAAATTAAAAGCTACATTAAAAACCTGTTAAGCCTGGTTTACACGGGTAGAGTTTTTAGTAGAGTAGGGTAGCGAGGAGAGTAGACTGAACTCTACCAGTCACTCTACTCTACTGAAGAAAGTTGAGTCTACACGGGTATATTGGGGAGGCTAGTAGAGTGTTTCGAGGTGGAGGGGGTAAGTAGAGTAGAGCTACTTTGCCACATGTGCGATAGTACTCTACTCTACCAGCAAACCACTCTACTGCAAACTCTACTCTACTGCGATTTTTGCCGGGTTTCTACGGGTAGAGTTACTCTACTCTACCCAGTACTCTACTAAATACTCTACCCGTGTAAACCAGGCTTTAAGCTCACAACCTGTCTTGGTAGTTTTACCAGTCCATAGACTCCATAGCATACTTATTACAAGCCATTACACCATTACTCACTAATGTTACAATACAAAATTA
This sequence comes from Brachycybe producta, assembly GCA_036925085.1. Classification (NCBI taxonomy): domain Eukaryota; kingdom Metazoa; phylum Arthropoda; class Diplopoda; order Playtdesmida; family Andrognathidae; genus Brachycybe; species Brachycybe producta. Next base: position 2,274,278 of record JAUPFP010000009.1, on the reverse strand, counting down.
TACAATGCAGTTCAAGGTACGCACGTTACATTGCACAAAGTGCACAAGGTATACGTTCAAGTGAACAATATGCACATTGTGCACATTGCTCACGATATACATGGTTCACAAGGTGCACAATGTGCACACAGTGCATATGTACAAACGACAAATTGAAATAATTATGGCGCCATCTAGCATCCACTATTTCACATACATTATTGTTTATGTGAGACAGTGTGTTGATTTTTTTTAAGAGCCTAGATATATCGTTTATTTCAAAATTTCTCCGAATATAGGCGCTGCGATTGTTGTTGATTGAAAAACAGTTTTTTAACGTTTTCTCTCCCGGTTCGAAGTCACATAATAATTAATAGAAAAATAATTTCGCGTGCTTACCTTATAAAAAGAAAACATGATGAAGCCAATAGATTAATGTACGTGCTAATTTTTATGTGATTGTTCTAAGTCGTTTTAATGGGAGTTCTTCGAATGTTTGGGTGACGGTTTTTTGCTCCTATGGGAATTAACATTGAGTTAAAAAAACGTAAGATTTTAAATGTTATTTAAAAATAGAAAACCCTTTTAAAATTTAGAAAAAGGAATAATCCTGAAGGCAATAAACACATTTAAGTACGTGCTAATTTCTCTGATTGCTCTAAATCATTTTTAATGAGAGTTCTCTTAACTTTTGTTGGACGGAGTTTTAGTCCTATGGGACTTAACATGGAGTTAAAAAACGTACGATTTTAAACGTTATTAAAAAATAGAAGAACCTTTTCAAAATTTATAAAAAGGAAACATCGTGAAGCCAATACATGAATGCATGTGCTAATTATTTAAAATGAACGTGTGTTCATTTTAAATTTCCAAAAAAAAACCAGGAATGTCTACCCCTCGATTCAAAACGAAGATCTAAATCAATTACTCGGAAACCTACGGAGCCCTGTTGATGACATTGAAATAAATAAATTTGACTCGGACTCTTTCAAAATCTCGACTTACTATCTCGAGATCTCTAGACAGTAAGTCGAGATCTCGACACAGTAAGTCGAGATCTCGAGACAGTAAGTCGAGATCTCGAGACAGTAAGTCGAGATCTCGAGATAGTAAGTCGAGATTTTGAAAGAGTCCGAGTCAAATTTATTTATTTCAATGTCCTCAACAGGGCTCCGTAGAAACCAGTTTGCATTTCCAAACATTGTTAAAAGTTGTTTTGGTAATTCTTGGGTAATTAGTCTTGACAATATTTTGATATGAAATATCTGGAGATAATGGGTAATTTCACAGATTTTGTTTTCAGTTCAGCCGGGTTTCCGTTTTATAAAGGGTCCGTTTTATCCAGGTTTTTACTGTATGTTATCATTCATATTCAAAATCATTTCGCAATGGCATTTGCGTTTGTCCCGAAGTTTGTTACAACTCTTTGTTTTAAACTTGCCCATTGCCACATTCAGTGCCTTTTATTTCTGATGATTTTTTTCTTATTTTAAATTTTTGAGATTTTTAATATTTAATAATTAGAAAATTAGTAGACACGGAAAAACGGTTTAGAAACTTATGTATTGTATGATGTTATTTGGGCCACCTTGACGAAAAGCCCATAGTCGAGAGGGCCAGTAAAAAGCACTATAGTTACGGCCTTGTGAAGCCGAGCGTCTACTAGGTTGGTGGCCGGGCGGCGCAGCATCGAGAAAAACGGCCCCCAAACATTGGCTACCCGCAGAACTTTTTCCACGGTGAGGGCAAAATATTTTTTCCACCCACCAATCCACGTGAGCAAGTAGGGATAATACTTTCACACGCGCATGCAGACAATCGACTGTCAATTTACGTTTAAAATGTTGCGAAGATTAAAAAATGTTAACAATGTTTTCTCGTAAATAAGAAAACATTTCAGGTAATAAATGGAAATTAAAGAGGGGGGATGCCCCCTCTTGCCCTCTTTCCTCCGTTGGCGCCCATGCCCCCAAACAAAATGCATGAAAATAAATGAAGAGAGCAGATGCGCCGCGTGGCACGGCTCCATACTAGAAAAAGTCTGGGACTTCTTGAAGTTGGCGGTTCGCCGTCATGTTTATTTTTATTTTCTCTAATTGTGTAGTTGGATGTTCACACAACAAAGAATGGCTTAACACATATCCACCAACATGCAATTATTACTATGAGTGTAATGAATTCTGGCAAAACAGACAAGCTTCATGTAAACTTACATTTGAAGATTGCCCATTGGGTTCATGTGTAAATATTGGGGATAGAATATGCACGTACAGTGGTAAATAAATTGGATTTATTTTCCTTTCAAATTCTGTATTTTTAAGACAAAAACAAAATTGAAATAAAATTCTTTATACAAAAATATATCTAATGTCTAATATATTGTAACACCCTGTAATTCGTGATCCCGCCAAAACCATAGCCCAGGGGGTAAACAACTCTCAACCGTCCCTCCCTCCCCTCTGACTCACTTATCTGACTCATGCTTGAGTGGCGGATTAATACACTTAGGACCATGGCCACTTGGACCTGGTTACACCTCGCAGGTGTACACAGGTCCAAGGTATAAAAGGGCCGTGCTCCTCTTTGTAGTTAGTTCTTGTCCTTGCTTTTGTATTACGTTGATCTCATCCGTACCACATCATGGGCATGAGGACGCACCGTTAGTATTTGTCATTCATCCTTGTATTCTGTGTTTCTATACGAGTGATGAATAAAAGCGTTATAACAAGAAACAGCGTGGTCTTTATGTTTAAGTAATCAACTTCTCTTCAGAGGCCGGAGACTACATAAGGCAGGAGGTATACGATTCCTAAGCAGCTACAACATCTTCTCCTGTCGGTGTACCGAAAGGGGAAGATGTATATCAGCATCGACCGGAAGAGAGAGGGATGGCCGCCACTCTGCTGCATAGATTTCACCCCCATGCAGAAGGGTGATCACAATCCAACTCTCTCTGCAGCTCGAGCACCGCGCGATGCAGAGAAGAAACGAGGTACAGAAAATGTCATCTACAGGTTGGTAAAACAAAATGGTCGATGCCAAAAGCTCACAATATATTGAGTTTGGAGAAACCTCGATTTTCGAAAACCATGGTTTTTCGGTTTTGTATTTTTTATTTTACAATCAATCACCTTTGTAACATCTGCTACATCGTGATCCCCTCCAGTACGAACCTGTTTGAAACCAGAGGGATATGCGTTGGGACGTAGTCACTTGGACCTGGTTCCACTTCGGAGATGTACACAGGTCCAAGTGTATAAAAGCTCCGCATTTTAATTTGTTTAACGTCCATTTCTGTCACGCTTGTCACACGTGTCACGCTTGTCCATTGCAAACAATGGGCCCATGGACACTTTACCTTTTATGCAACAATTTATCTTTGTATTTCAGTACTTTTATTGCAGAGATGAAAAGTGTTTTAATAAGAAGTAGCTTCCTTTTTATGTGTGTCTAATATTCTCCAGATTATCGAAGGCAACACAGGATGAAGGAAGCAAAGTACCTCTTCAGGAAGCATCGGCAATCCAACACGATTCACATACTGCTGACTCGTGGGTCGTACTGCGTCCTCGATGCAGTGGAACAAGGTGCTTTGCCTGTTGTTATGGCCCTGCTTGCTACCCCACTCATTGAAGGACTGCTGGGGTTTAACCTGGAAGGCCTGTCGGGGCAATTTATTGTTGAACCCGGAAGACACCTTAACCTCAAGGAAGGGGTGGTGGAAAGAAAAAAGCAAGGATGATGCACCCCAGACTAGAATTTTGGAGACACTCTGAAATACAGGGTGTCACGTTAATGTTGACCCAACAATCGTAATATCAGTCATAGATGACAGGTAAAAGCTGTCTTTGGGCCAACCAATGGTCAAATACAATGTTGGCTGGATACCTAGGCCAACATATTTAAATAGATGCCATCTTTACGTTTTTTACTTTTCGGCATACTACCTAGGGACGGACTGAAAAATTAACGACATCCAATCAACGCTGAATAGCCGAGACATTTTTCCATACATTACTTGATGAAGAGCAAGCGCTAAGAGATGTTGAGTAGCTTTTTGAAAACACATTCATGTTTTAATTGGGTGGTCGCCAAGGATGGTAATTAACACATGCCGTTCTTATAATTTTTGGGCTTTATATGCTGAGCAAAAACAATGCAATCCATTCAGGAGCTGTGTGTGCGCGATAACAAATACGTACTTTCGTGACGTAATAAAAGTTTTCAAAAAACTGCACCTGTTATCACTCATAACCAACTAATGTATTTTTGATTAAATTTACAAATGAACAAATAAAATATATTGTGAAGGTATATTTACATATGACTTTTACAATACTTGTATATAAAATTACTTTGTTTTCAACAAGGTTTTCACGTTTCAAACAATGTCAAAACAAGTTCTAATATTTATTTAAAAGAAAAAAAAAACGATGGTATAAAAGAAGAATCTCACTTTAAAAAGATCTTAACGAAGCTGATTACTCAAAGCTTAGACTGCAAAATATCTACTTACAACTCATAATTTTCCAACAAATACCACCAACCAACATGTTGAAATCAATTATTTTACTTGTAGTGTTTACATGTAAGTTTTTTTTCTCCAATTTCTATTTTAATATTAAGAATGTAAGTTGCTAAACCTGATCGAGATAATTATGCTTTATGAATTCATTATCTATAGGCCTAGTTGCAGTGTTGGGAAGGGATCTACCACGTAAGTAACACGTAATACGAATTTAGACAACTAGTCTTTAATGTAGTTATTAGCTGAAAATGATACAAAGTAAAAACCTGGATAAAACGAAATCCTGTGGTTCCCAGTGTTTTGGAAAATACTTTTAAAAAGCATTTTAAGAGGCTAGATACATCGTTTAGTTCGAAATTTCTCCGAATGTAGGCGCTGCGATCGTTGTTGATTGAAAAGCGGTTTTTTAACGTTTTTTCTCCCGGTTCGAAGTCACATAATAATTAATAGAAAAATAATTTCGCGTGCTAACCTTATAAAAAGAAAACATTGTGAAGCCAGTAGATTAATGCACGTAATAATTATTTTGTTATTGTTCTGAGTTGTTTTTAACGGGAGTTCTTCAAATGTTTGGGTGACGGTTTTTTGCTCCTATGGGACTTAACATGGAGTTAAAAAACGTAAGATTTTAAATGTTATTTAAAAATAGAAAGCCCTTTTAAAATTTAGAAAAAGGAACAATCCTGAAGGCAATAAACACGTGTAAGTACGTGCTAATTTTTCTGATTGCTCTAAATCATTTTTAATGAGAGTTCTCTTAACTTTTGTTGGACGGTGTTTTAGTCCTATGGGACTTAACATGGAGTTTAAAAACGTACGATTTTAAACGTTATTAAAAAATAGAAGGACCTTTTCAAAATTTATAAAAAGGAAACATCGTGAAGCCAATACATGAATGTATGTGCTAATTATTTTGTTATTGTTCTAAATCAGTTTTAACGAGAGTTTTTCAAATGTTTGTGGGACGGTTTTTGATCCTATGGGATTTAACATGGGGTTGAAAAAACGAACGACTTTGAACCTTGTTTAATAATAGAAGGACCTTTTCAAAAATTATATAAATCGAGCACGTGAAGAACAATACTTTTTATTGCATTTTGCGCTTTATTGTATTTGAATTGAGCGATTGTGAGGCGATTTCTTGCAGTTTTAGTAACACCATATAAGAACACTCATTTGTCTCGTTGTCGTCTGCTCAAAACAACAAGATGGACGTGGATCTAGGCTCTTAAATAAAATACAAAATAGTTTTATGAAAACGTATTTAAATTAAAATACATCAAACAAAGTTGTACTTTTATTTAAAATACAAAATAAACTTTCAAAAAAGTATTCAAAATACTAAAATATTTACTTCATCTTATATGTCTTGAGGAGTAATAACTGTTAGAAGCATTTGTCACTTAATCTATTCCTTCTTGGAATTGCCATCAAAGCTGCAATAGATGACAACCTTTCAACAGGGGGCCAATGATGGTGAAGTGAGTTGTATTCAACTTCATGAAGGCAGCCCTTGATGCTTGTAAGCTGGTGCAATACTTGGATGTCTAACATTCGTTTTTCTTCAATGTAACGAAAGCATGCCAATTTAACTTTGTCAAAGTTTTGTCAAAATTAAAAAAATCATCTTTTGAAAGTAACATTTTTTATTTATTTTATTTTAATTAAAATACTAAAATACTATAAATAAAAAAGTAATTTCAAAATACAAATACATTATTTAAAGAGACCATTATGTAACACCCAGTAACTCATGATCCCACCAAAACCATAGCCTGGGGGGTAAACAACTCCTGCTTGTCCCTCTCTGACTTATACTTCTGACTCATACCGAAGTGGCGGATTGATACTCTTAGGAAAGTGGTCACTTGGACCTGGTTACACCTTGTAGGTGCAAACAGGTCCAAGGTATAAAAAGACATTGTCCCTCTTTGTTCTTTGTCCACTCTTGCTCTACTTTTGTACTACGTCTGATTTTATATCCGTATCACATCATGGGCCTGTGGATGCACCTTTAATAATGAACATTCTTGAAATTTTTACGTTTCCATACAAGAATGAATAAAGTGTTTGCAATGAGAAACTGCGTTGTCTACTTGTTCTTCCAACCATCATGGAAGATGTACATCAATGGCGGCCAGAAGAGATGGTCACCATCCTTCTGTGCAGATTACACCCATATACAGAAGGATGATCACAATCTATCACCATCCGACCACTTCTATAGCTTGAATTTTTTCCGTGCGGTCACCGTGCAATCAAGAGAAGAAACGAGTTATAGAAAAACATCATAATGGATTGGTAATAATCCATGAGGTCCTCATCAAAAGCTCATAATTACCTCTAGAAATTTCTACTTAAAATTATGAAGAGACTTACCTTTTGATTTTAAAAATAATGTTTGAAATGAATTGATTCATCATTGATGAATGAATTTTTAAAAGTACCTTTTTGATTAAAACAAAACTTCAAAATGAATCTGTATTTCGTGGAAACTTGCAATTTCAGATAGATGCGCTACCAAACAACATGAATCATAACTAATGCAATAAAAACACTGCTAGTATACTCGAAAAATATCGATATATCAATATTTAAGCCTGTGTTGTCACCTCACATTACTAGGTGTCAACTCACATTCACTATTCAAATACATGTGATCTCGAGTTTACTTGAAAGTTGTATTAAGTTGAATATGAATAGAGAATACATGTATTTGATTAGAGAATTATGGAAATGTGATGTGACAACATTTGCCACTAAAAAGAGAGGGGACTTTCGTTTTGGGAAATTTTAAATGGCGTCGTTTGGTGACTCATAAAAGTCACATCATTTTTAAGTTTTTTTTATAATTTTAACATCTTATTTTTAACGATATTTCAACAAAAAAATTCTGGCCGTAATGGTCTTTTTAAGTATACCAATAATATTCTATTGGAACCCTAGCCTAGATGCAATTCAATTATACAAAGTTAATGAATGTATAAGGTAGCCAAGCCTGGATGTATTTCAGGCTGTTTCCTGATTTTGTAGTCATTGTCAAATTGAGGGTATGTCACTGGTCACTTATGAAACAATCCTAAGCACACCCATGAGACCAACTTTTTTATTATGTTGCAGTCATAGTTCAATCAAAGTAATCATACCACATACTAAAGTAGACCCAAGTGTATAAATGCAAAAAATATGAACTCTGACCTTTGATCCCAACACGACCTAAAACGGGTTCAAATTTGACCAAAATGTTAAAAATTGAACATGCAATTTGCATTTGCATTATTTTCAGCAAAACAGTGAAACTTCGAAGGACCAATTTTCCAAAAATTATGGCCCAATTTAAAAACAAAAAAGTTAGAGTTTTTTTATGTTCTAGTTGTGTTGTGATTTTTTACATTAACATCTGTGATGATCAAGCAACAAAATTTGAAATTTTGGGTGAATGGCCATCTTGAAAGCATGCAAAGCATATGTATAAGTATAAATTTGATATATTGGGTGCATGTTGCATAAGGGCCAAAATATTCAATATAATATAAAATATTCACCAGTCTATTGTAACAGTTCAATACTTTGCTCTGACTTTTGACAAATATTCAACATCCCAGACTCTGCCTAAGGAACAGGACCACACTTGTAGCACCCCTTGGAGAATCGTTGGTTGATGACAGACGACCGTGGAGTCTCACTCACTGATGTTAATAGTTGAAATCCGGCAATAAAGCGAGGCTACGGCAGAACTCATTGAGACTACCGTAGACCAGCATGAGTTTACCTGGCCTTAGAAACACAAATAGAATGGAGTTTCCCCTCAGAAAACGGTTAAACTCTTCAAATAAACGACAAAAACTTGCAGTAGTAAAAATATACAAAATGGTGCTTGTTTGCACTTACGTATAAATAAAACAACTACATACAAACTTGCTGGCCTGTTTAGCCATCAGAACAACCTGTTATACAAAATAAATGATAAAACACACATGAATGCCACGTGGGTTGAAGGCCAGCCTAGCATCCAACAGGTTGTTGACAATACTTCAGACTAATACCTATTGCCCAGAATAATGACCGGTCTGGCCATTATATGCCCCCAGGTAACTCCACCTGGAGTACAGTGGCAACACCTGACCTCTCACCCATAGAAACCTACGGTGAGAGGCTTGCTGGACACAACATGACATCTGCCTGGCTGTCTACCACAAGCAGCCTAGCAGACAGCTATCAGGAAATTCGTCTGCTCCTCTAAATTAAGGGAGGAAACAGACCTGGCTGTCACACTATGCAGAAACTAGCCACAAAACACCCTAAAAAAATAATATGCTCATTATCACACTTGTTTTTAAAACAAACGTTTTCCTGTCATGTTTTTATTTTTTTATTTTTTCTAATTGTATAGTTGGATGTACACAAGACAAACAATGGCTTGCCACACATCCACCAACGTGCAATAATTACATTTTGTGTACTGAAGTGGCAGATAACTTCTACCAAGTTACATCACACAGTTGCGCACTTGGGACATGTGCAGATATTAATGAAAGAATATGCACGTACAGTGGGTAAATAAATTGGATTTACGAGTTTGTTTTTTTGCCTTTAAATTATGTACTCTTTAGAGAAAAAGAAAATTGAAATAAAGTTCTGTATACAAATAAATATATCAAGTGTCTAATATACGTCAATCAGTCCGTAGAATAGCTAGAGGGTGACGGGCTGCCCCAAGCGAAACTTTTTGGGGTGGCATAAAAAAAAAAGAAAAGTTTTTTTCCTGTCGGGATAGTGGAAGGATCTCCCTTAAAACGCAGAAATTGCAAAACACTATGGAGCTTTATAAAACAGTCTTTAAACATTTAATTCGTTTGCTGAATTGTATCGTGTTGTATGCATATCAATGGCCCCCTGCAACAACTTAATTTTACTAAACCAAACCTACGTACTGTTCTTACTATTTTTTGGACTGTTCGTACCGTTCCGCCGTTCAGCAAAATAGCACCCCTTAAAAAATTTCTATGAACAAGTTTGTGATACCCAGTAACTTGCGATCCCACCAAACCATAGCCTGGGGTAAACAACTCATGCTTGTCCCTCCTCCCTCTCTTAATTACTATTCAAGTGGCAGATTGATACTCTCAGGAACATGGTCACTTGGACCTGGTTACACCTACGCTGCTACAACTAGATAATGGCTTTAGAGTTATATTCAAGGGCCACAGCTAGACCTACATAGAAACCTGGAACCAAGGTATAAAAAGACCGTGTTCCTCTGTTTCTCGTCCTTCCCAGGTAACACACTGACGTTGATTCAACGTTGATTTTTGGTCAAATGGTTGGATTTTCGTCATGGTCAGCTTTCCAACCGTTTTCCAACGTTTTAAAAACGTTTGGATATGTGAGTTGGAAAAACGTATTTTTATGTCGAATTTCAGACACATTTTCAACGTTTTTCCAACTGATTTCCAACGTTTATTATATGTTGTTCCAATGACTATTTTACAACCATTTTGCAACCAATAATCAACTGAAAATCAACCGTTGATTTAACGTTGGTTGATCAACCTTAAAAGAACGTTGTTAAATAGTTGGATTGGTAACGCAAATCCAACGTTGAAGACTGACTATTTTACAACCATTATACAACCAATAATCAACTGAAAATCAACCGTTGATTTAATGTTGGTTGATCAACTTTAAAACAACGTTGTTAAATAGTTGGATTGGTAACGCAAATCCAACGTTGAAGACCGACTATTTTACAACCATTATGCAACCAATAATCAACTGAAAATCAACCGTTGATTTAATGTCAGTTGATCAACCTTAAAACAACGTTGTTAAATAGTTGGATTGGTAACACAAATCCAACGTTGAAGACCGACTATTTTACAACCATTATGCAACCAATAATCAACTGAAAATCAACCGTTGATTTAATGTTGGTTGATCAACCTTAAAACAACTTTGTTAAATAGTTGTATTGGTAACGCAAATTCAATGTTGATGTCCGACTATTTTCAAACGATAATACAACCAATAATCAACTGAAAATCAACAGTTGATTTATTCAAGTGGGATATGAAACGATAAATCAACAGTTGATTATCGTTGCATGTCCAACCTGAAAACAACGAGAAGCATAAGGGAAAAGCCATACATATATGTATTTTTATTTTTTGATATGTCTTAAAATATATAGTTGTAATATGTAAATGAAGTGTCATATACACTGAACGGAAAAAAACGAACCATTTTTTTTAATATTAGTGTTCATTTTTCTATCTATTATAGAGGTTCGTTTTTTTCCTTTCAGTGTAATTATAAGCATACTTCATTTATGTATATGCAACTTAAGATCGTTTAGATTAGTCTCTTTATAGTTTCCAAGCCTAATAAAGCCTTATTTAGCAAACCCCAAACAAGATTTCATCGTGGCCTAGTGGGTAAGTGACTGGATCTGGACATTGGAGGACATGGAGGACACAAGATCGAATCCTTGCTGGTTCTGGTAAGTACTAATTGGCGTTTAAAGTGTTCAAAAGTATGTCCCTGGCTTGGTATGTATAAGGGCAGCTTGGACAATTAAGATTCTCATTTTTAATTTTTTAGTTTTTAATTAATACTCTTAAAAATAATGACTAATCAAGTTTCGCAACGTTGATTTAATGTCGGAATTCGACGTTGAATCAACGTTGGATTTACAACGTCGATTAAACGTTGGCGTTCCGACGTTGAATCAACGTTTTATTTTCGTTGAATACTGATACTTTTTCAACGTTGATTCAACATTTCCTGACGTGTCATCCCAACGTTGAATCAACGTCGAATTCCAACGTTGAATCAACGTATAGACTGACGTTGATTCAACGTTGAATCAACGTTAGTGTGTTACCTGGGTTGTCTTTGCTCTAAATTGTATAATATAGATTCTTAACAGTACCACATCATGGGCATAAGGACGCACCTTTGATATTCATAAGTTCATTCTTGTAAACTGAGTTTCTCTACAAGAATGAATAAAGCGTTACAACAAGAAACTGCGTTGTCTTTAATGTCTGGAAACTAATAACTTCTTTACAGAGGCCGGAGACACCATAGGGCAAGGAAGCATACGATCCTGGATCAGCTATAGCATCTTCAATTGGGTAACAATGGAGGATGCATATCAGCATCAACTGAGAGAGGGATGACCACCATCCTTCTGCATAGATTTCACCCCATGCAGGAGGATGATCGTAATCTAACTCCATCCAACTCTTTCTATAGATTGAATCTTCTCCGTGCGGGCACCACGCGATGCAGAAAAAAAACGAGCTATAGAAATCATCGTCTACAAGTTGGTAAAAAATAGAGTCGAAGTCAAAAGCTCACAACATTCACGGTGAAAATGATTATATACACAATTGGCTGGTCCACTTGACCAGCCAAAACAACTTGATACAAAAGAACAAAGGCCAACAGGCCACCTTGGCCTCCAGCTTTGAAGTTTCCCGGCCTTCAGTCTCTAACACACTGTCCTGATTAAATGGCCGGCCTGGCCATTCCTCCTGTCAACTCCACCTGGAGTAGAACAGTGGTCACACCTGACCTCTCACCCATTGAACTGAATGGGGAGAGTCCTTGCTGGCACCAAAATGGCGTCCCCCCAGTTGCCTACTGTATGCAACCAGGCAACCGCAACCACCACAAAAAGTGCATCTGCTCAATCAAAAAATGTGATTGAGCAAACCAGGTCGGCACAGGGGCGTGCAGGGCGGGGACCGCAACGTCAAAAACATGATTTGTTTTAATTATTTATATTTTGCAATAAAAACAGTTACCAAGTTCACACATTTGTCACCAGGTTGAAGCATTTTTGGCGCACTAACAGTTCACTGCTTTCCAAAATCTCTTGAAAGTCTTGCCACCCCACTTTTCAATCCCAATTGACGCCTATGGGATTGTGTCATTTTATCTGATTAAAGCGGGTTAAACAAGAGAATGCAAGAACTCTTGTTTATACAATTGTAAACATTTGCTATCATTGCTTTCCTACTTAAGTAAATAACAATTTTAATTTTTGAAAACACCTCTGAAGTCACATCAACTGTTGCTTTTGTGATTAGAGCATTATATTACACCGTGCTACTAATCTTGATTACTTTTAAACAGCAATATTATTTTATAACACGGAGAATAAGGGTTTCTAATTGTTGTCCACAAAAAAATCTTTTCAGCATTATTATGATGCCTTTCTTGTCTTATTGTTATTTTCTTAAAATGCTACTCATATGAATAACATTCAATATTGCAATCAATTGAACAGCTTATTATAAAGAAAAATATCAATACATTTTGCATTAAAATTTTAGTGTATTTAAAGTTTTGTAAAGACATGAAATTGTTAAGAGCCTAGATCCACGTCCATCTTGTTGTTTTGAGCAGACGACAACGAGACAAATGAGTGTTCTTATATAGTGTTACTAAAACTGAAAGAAATCGCCTCAAAATCGCTCAATTCAAATACAGTAAAGCGCAAAATGCAATAAAAAGTATTGTTCTTTCAGTGCTCACTTTATATAAATTTTGAAAAAGGTCCTTATATTTTTAAACAAGGTTCAAAGTCGTTCGTTTTTTCAACCCCATGTTAAATCCCATAGGATCAAAAACCGTCCCACAAACATTTGAAAAACTCTCGTTAAAACTGATTTAGAACAATAACAAAATAATTAGCACATACATTCATGTATTGGCTTCACGATGTTTCCTTTTTATAAATTTTGAAAAGGTCCTTCCATTTTTAATAACGTTTAAAATCGTACGTTTTTTAACTACATGTTAAGTCCCATATGAGCAAAAAACCGTCACCCAAACATTTGAAGAACTCCCGTTAAAAACAACTCAGAACAATAACAAAATAATTATTACGTGCATTAATCTACTGGCTTCACAATGTTTTCTTTTTATAAGGTTAGCACGCGAAAATATTTTTCTATTAATTATTATGTGACTTCGAACCGGGAGAAAAAACGTTAAAAAACCATTTTTCAATCAACAACGATCGCAGCGCCTACATTCGGAAAAATTTTGAACTAAACGATGTATCTAGCCTCTTAACAACAATGATTGTACAGCATAGTGTGTTCACAATTGAATATACATTGATGCGTTATGTTGCATTTATATTTCACTTAGTAACAGAATGTTTTATAAATGTTCTGACCCAATATTACACAGCAATGCAAACAAAACAACAGATTGCAGATTAAACGAAATAGGCACAAAACATTTACATTTTTACACGTTAAAGATCTTAGTTACTTGTTCTTTATTGAATTTTGGTATACTTTTGCGATGCATATCTATGCTGGTATTTATATTGCCAAGGTTCATTTAAAACATTTTATTTTACCTGTTTAACGCTTTATTTCTAAGTTTCCCGATTAATAAATAATAATTTATTGAGGCAAACAGAAAAAACACATTTTCAGTTTTTTAAAAAAGAACTTGGTTGAGATTGGTTTTTAATCTGAATAAGGTTATGCTATAGTTGTTAGTTTGAACCATGTGCACCCAAATGAGGGTGAACACATTCTCTTTCCAAAAGCAAATTTCAGACTTTAATGTGCATTTTAAAAACATAAAAGAAAATAATGTGTTTGAATTACAAATATTTCATAAAGTATTAAAAATGCTATTATTTTTATGCCTCACTGTGCTAGCTGAAAATTATATGAACAAATGTGTTTTTAAAAATTGAACTGCTCACTGTGCATGCAGAATTTGATTCATTTTTAGGTAGTCAATATTTTTGCTCCATGACCCAATAATATAATGCATTTTAATTATGGCCCTAATGGTAAGTGAGAATTTTTATCAGTAATTTCAAATTTTGCTCCAAATGTTCGGAATCAAGTATATTGTTTTGTGCTTAGTGGAATATAGAGCACAAAAGTCACACTTAGAAACTTTCCTTTGGAGATTTTGAATACAAACAAAATTATTATTACAACTTAAGTACTTTTTAAAATTAAAGTGTAATAATTATTAATTATTTCTTATACATGTAGTATACAATTGTACCCTCCATACAATAATATTTTCCAAATTGAAGTAACTGTGTAACAAATGTTCGAACAAAATCTATTACCTATAAAAAAAATAAAAATTTACAATAAAATGAGTTTTTTCAAAAAACGTTTCAAAGAAAGATTTTAAAACAATTTATTCTATGAATAATTATTAGTCTTACCTCAAAAATTAATGTTTTGTTTATATCTGCAAAACGAAATAGACGAAAGCAAGTTGGATTATTGTTCAAAGCTGATATCAGCAATGTTATCTATATGAAAACAAATAATTAAAATAAGACACCAGATAGAATCATATATATATACATACATAACATAAAGGTGGCTGAATAGATATTTTGCTTTTGTCCAAAAGAACAGCACCACTATAGTGCCTAATGTTATGCTACACAAACGTTTTTGTAAGATTTGGGCGAAAAACATCAAGTGAATGCTTTAAAAAGCATTTTTTGAATTTTCTATATGTGAGGTCATGAATACCTATGATGCAATTGAAAATAATGTGAGGTCATGAATAACGATGACAGTTCAATCAGGTTCAGTCCATCCAAGAATTCTAAATTGCTTGATCGTTTTCAAGGTCTCCATGAAATCACAGGTACTATTAATCCAGTATCTTATATGTTACAGAACGAATTTGGAAATACTTTTATGGAATATCATCCTCCTTTAAAATGGGATGTTTCACAACTCAAAAAGTTACCTCCTATAATTTTGCATAAACAATCTCATAAAAATTCTGACTGTAATAGTTCGTCAGAAGATGATTGGGTAATTGTAAACTCTGAGTTGCAACCTGATTCCGATCAGTCTGAGCTTGTTAGTGTCCGATCATCAAAACGTGTTCTGGAAAGTGAAGCTAGTACTTCGAATGCCCAAAAAGCTAAGCTAGTTTAAAAATCTCGTGGTGTGCAATTGCAATTTAATCTATATAATATCAGGTCTCGATTGCAAAGTAAATAGTAGTTTTGATGGGGTCATCAATTAATTACAGGGAGGGTATCTGTGAGGTCATGAATACCTATGATGCAATTGAAAATAATGTGAGGTCATGAATAATCATGACAGTTCAAATTCCAGTGAGGTTTGAATTTTAATTTTAACCTTGTGTTTTTGCAACCTTTGAAATAATTTGCCTTTGGACTGTTTTGTTATTTTGAATAATTGTTAGTCACATGGTAACATTCGTTGATAGCTCTTTTGTATAAAAGGAGTTGCATTATTCTTTCTTGATCATTCTTGCTTCTGGCAGTATGGAGAGTGTTGGCAGTAACCAGTGGACCAGATGCATCTTTTTAACTATTGGGAACTTCTCATCATTACCAATTGCATTAAATGCTTGGTCATCATTTGTCTTCATCCAAGTCATCAGTGCTTCATTATTGTGTGTTGTGTCTTCATCATCACAATCATCAGATGAACTGTTTTAAGTAATTTCTGGTTTTGCATTGGATCCACCAAGAAATAGCACTGGGTTTGCATGAACACTAACTCCACATTTGGCTCCATTTTCTGGGTTTAAGTTTTCTTGATTGAAGTACTTTCTCTATACTTAGAAGCAATATAAATTTTATCTCTGTTTTTTGGCTATTTAATTATATTTTAATGTCATTGGTTATTTATATTTGTGAACTAAACTGCTGTTGATATTAATATATTTTATTTGTTTTGTTATATTAAATAATATTTAAATAGTAATTTTGCCTCATTGGAGTTTTGTTAGTTAAGGGTTTAATAATTAATTATACCAATATTAACCAACCCTTACATATAGTAGATCGGCAGTAGATGGCAGTTTCTGAGCCTATTAAATTATTACCTAAAATATTGCACCCAACACAATTTTCTGACTCAGGTAATTCAACCTGATCAATGGCTCTTTACTTTTGAGTCTATTGCTAAAGTTGCAGGGTGGTGAGAATTAGATCTTGTACATTATTTTCCTCTGTATTTAACTGTTTGTATATATGTATATGTATATGTATATATGTATATGTATATGTAACACCCTGTAAATCGTGCTCCCGCCAAAACCATAGCCTGGGGGTAAACAACTCTCAACCGTCCCTCCCTCCTCTCTGACTCACCTTTCTGACTAATGCCCAAGCGGCGGATTGATACATAAAGGACCATGGTCACTTGGACCTGGTTACACCTCGCAGGTGTACACAGGTCCAAGGTATAAAAGGACCATGTTCCTCTTTGTTCCTCAGTTCTTTCCTTTGCCTGTTTTTGCGATACATTCCAAATCATGGGCCTGAGGATTTCCAGTTAGTATATTACTATTCACCCTTGTATCTGTACTTCTTACAAGGAATGAATAAAAGTGTTGTAACAAGAAGTAGCGTTGTCTCTATGTTTATGTAAATAACTTCTCTTCAGAGGCCGGAGGTTTCATAGGGCAGGAGCTATACAATTCTCAGCAGCTACAACATCTTCTCTAGTCGGAATACCGATGGAGAAGATGTATATCAGCATCAACCGGAAGAGAGAGAGATGGCCGCCACTCTCCTGCATCGATTTCACCCCCATGCAGAAGAGTGACTACAATCTATCTCCATCCAGCTCTCTCTACAGCTCGGATCTTCTCTGTGCAGGTGTCATACTGCTCAGAGAAGAAACGAAAAGTAGAAAATGTCATCTAAAGGTTGGTAATAAAATATTGGTTGATGTCAAAAGCTCACATTTGGTGGAGGTGCGGGGTATAGCTCCATCTGCCTTCTCCGACCTGTAAACAGAAGCCGTCCTTTGTCCTAAGTCTCGTGACTGTGCCTCACGAGGCTTCGTCCGTCCTTTCTATGTTGGAGCCACGTATGGAGACCCTCGATAGTGTCAAAGTCAACCGCGTGGCGCCTGTCTGTAAAACCGCGTATGGAGACCCTCGATCACGTCAAAGTCAACCGCGCGGCGTCCTTTGTGTTGGAACCACGTGTGGAGACCCTCGATAGCGTCAAAGTCGACCACGTGGTGCCTTTGTAAAACCGCGTATGGAGGCCCTCGATCACGTCAAAGCCAACCGCGCGGCGTCCTTTGTGTTGTCACCACGTATGGAGGCCCTCGATAGCGTCAAAGCCAACCGCGTGGCGCCTTTTTATGTTGGGACCATGTATGGAGGCCCTCGATCACGTCAAAGCCAACCGCATGGTACCGTTTTTGTGGAATCGCGAAAGAGACTTGTGGCTACACACACCACGTGTCGACCGCGCGATTCTGTGTCCTGTCCTTAGAGACACATGTTAAAGGAACTGCTGCATCGACATCCATTAAGCACGTGGGCAACACCTTGGTAGTAGTTCTTTGACACATGTGTTTCCGTCCGTGTTTTTGTATTTTATGTTTCCATTACAATCACCCACTGTCACCTTCACTCTTCTTTAATTTTCAAAGTGAAACCCACACCACGTGGGCAACACTTTAAACAAATTCTTCTTACTCTCCGAGAGGAGTTTGCAGTCTCATTATGAGATGAGCAAACAAATCTCATCTACTAATCTATTCATCTATTAATAGGCTTTTAAAGGACGTGTGTGTCTTTTAAAATGTCCTATTATCTTCACTCTTCATCTTTAATATTCAAGCAAGATTCTCCCTAACTCTATTTCATTGTTAGGGGGCTTACAAGCTTAAAACACACTTTTTCTAGCCACGTGGGACTTTCTTGTCCCCCCTTTTTCTTTGTTCTTTGTTTTTACACTTGTGTTTCCCTTGGGACCCTCTATGTCCCAAGTGTTCTTCAATTTCTTCATCATCATCACCTCAATGCATCATCACATGAACTTTCTCCATTGGACAGCACTGAAGCCCGGCCGCCATCTTGGATCGACCGGACACTCTTCAAAAAGCGCCAACGGAGCGGTTTTTTGCTCCATGTGACTCATTGTTGTACCTTCTCTCATCTTTTTGTGTCCTCTTCTCTTTTCTTCTCTTCCAGAGGGTTGCACTCACGCGCCCCCTGGCGGAGTTCCTCTTATTAGAGAAAACTTCTCTTTTTCTTTGAATTTTCTCTCTTTTTGTGTCTTTCTCCTGGCCACCATAAAAACGTGCCCTGGAGGAACTTTTCAATCATCAATTTGTGGACATTGCAATAAACTGACCGGAAGTGGCCACCACAGCGCCACCTACGGACTTCTTCATTCTACTCAACATAGTCCCTCACTGGGCACTGACTCTGTCTTTTTCATCCAGAGCCATCCAGCAGTGAGGACTCAAAATTTCTTCAGTCTGAACATTTCTTCTGGTTCACCAAGCATTTAGCTTGTTGAACACACTTCAATTTCTACACTGTTTTACTTTTTTTTAATAAAACTAAATTAAAACTTTTGATGTGCGGGCACCGCACCTAAGTTTTAAACTTTCCAAGTAAAACAGCTTTCTTCTCTTGCTTATAGGAGAGTTCAGCCATCTTGAACTTCTCCTTTGTTTGTGCATTTAAAAAAGTTCAGCCATCTTGAACTTTTTGTTCTTTGTGTGTTCTTTACACACACACTCTTCTTTTCTAATTCACTTTCCGCAGTGCAATTTCGATTGGGTGGTGTACCACGCTCGAGGTTGTATTGTACATCTGCTGTTTCTTTATTGAGGTTTTTGGAATTCTCGTAACCTCCACGTGGTCGCCAAATACCACGTGTCGAGAGAGATCCTTCCAAAATCTGACGCTGAATAAAGAACTCACGACGCTACACCAGTTGGGAACCAAAACTCGTCACACGCCCAACTGAGAACACGATCAACACGATACAACCATCACCACACTAACGGAGTGAACGGCCACTTCGTTATACACGTCACAAGCTTAGGTAATCTATCGTTACTCAGTGTATAAGAGTACGATAGTGTCGGTTGCCGACAAGCACTAAATTACCAACGCGCAGTGACATCACCGACCTACAACTTCACGAACTGAACGAGTCCCATCATACTGGAACCCGAAAGTATAGCTCAGAGTGTACTCGAGAACCCTCGGAGCTGCACACAACGACTTGGACTTCGCCGGACTCGTTCATCACCGCATATTCACATTACACAAGCCACTTCATTAATCATGGCTACCTCACACGACAATACGGGGTCCCTGTCTGATCACCAGGGGTCACACGAAGATCTGTTGGAAGTACCCGTGACTACTGATGTGACACCACCGCCGCGGCCGACTGGGGCCGAGTTTGACCACCTGTCACAACAAGTGGCTGCACTCTCGACTCGTATGTCTCAGTTCATAGACGACCGATTCACACCGAATCGACCGACTACACCACGGCGGACAACACGCACACACCGACTTCGCGACGATGACTCGGACGCCTCTTCAGCCCCCTATGTTGGCTACAGAGAGCGTCACGATCGTTACGAAAGACATTACACACCGCACACACGTCATCTACCGCGTAACCCTGACTGGCAACAACAAGGGCAGTCAGATGATCCGCGTCACAGAGATGAGCGTGCGGAAATACCGATTACGACACGTGCTGATTCTCCTCACTCGCTTGTCCGGGTTGCACGTAGCGGTCGCCGCTCGACACCCCCGGAACAACAGCCTAACCAAGGAGCGACACAAGGCACTTCAGTTTACGCGCCACGTTTTCCACCGCAAGGGGTAGGTCTGATGCCGGCTGGAATGCCAAACGTCCAGGATGGCATCTATCGACCAACCCCCAGAGAACCCTCCGTGGAAGAATTCAATAAGAAATACAGCGGTCGCCACCCAGCCGACTCAATCCAAAAATTCAACGGATTGACAGGTTTCCGTCCCTTCCTGGAAGAATTCGAGGAAGTAGCACACCTGTACGGTTGGAAAGACCACCACAAGGAGGAATACATCACGGGGTGTTTCACTGGGGCCGCCCGTACGTGGCTGAGTAAACTGAGGTATGAGCTTCAGGACATTCCTTGGCCAGCACTGAGAGTACAGATGGTAGATACGTTCGGGAAGCCGAACGAACTGGCCATCTTGGAGAAAAAGTATACAGAGATGCTCCAGAAGGAAGGTGAGAGTACACAAGCTTTCATCTGGGAGTTTATGGTACTCGGCGACCGAGTTTACCCGCAACTTGACGATCAGCTACGTATAAGCCAGTTGCGCCGCGCTCTACATCCCACCATACAGAACGCCGCGCATCACGCATCTACGACGTCATTCAAGGACTTCGCAAACGCCGTCCTCAATATGGAGGTGGTCTTGCTGTCCTTGGATAAATGGCCGACGGAACCAAAACCCGCAGCTGATTCACAGTCGGGTAAAGGAGCATCGAAGACCGACCAGGAGCCGGCGGCAGCCGCCAGCCCTAAAGACAAACCACACCGGTCTAGGCATGATAAAAAGCCTAGTCAGACTGCTGCCACCAATTCAAACCGACACTCTGCAGCGGACCCCCAACCAGAGACCACTCGCACGTTCGACAAGAGTAAGTCGACGTGTTATAATTGTGGCAAACTGGGGCATTTCGTCCGTGAGTGTCGGCAACCGAAGAAGAAGGTTGCAATCAAGCAGTTTGGGGAGCCGGTTACCGACTATGACATCAAAGGAGAGGTGCCTGAAACGGATATCATCACCGAAGACGGCATTGAGTTTGCTCTGATACGAGTGGCGGGACAAATCCGCCGGATTCCTCTTCCAGCAGCAGACTCAGCCGCCGGAGCACCTACTCCTGATAAACCCGACAGCGACAGCTCTGACGACTCTGAGGACATACCAGTCAAGGTGCTCGACCGGGCTCCTGCACATAAGTGGACCCCGGACGAGCTAATCGTTTGGCAGGACACGCTCGACGTCCTTAAACAATCCACCAAGGAGATTGGGTGCCGTGAAAATAAAACAATAGCCATCATGGCTCCCGGAACCCAATCGCCGACGAAGGACCACTCCTGCTGCCGAAGACTAATGACAACGGTGTATGAGCAGCTGGTAAGCAGCTGTTCACCTCAAGAAGTCGGAGACTACGATGCCAGCGACAAGAACCCACGCATCGCCGTCACGATCAACGGGAAGAGTATACGAATGCTCGCGGACACCGGAGCTACGGGCAGCGTTATCACCATTGAACTCGCGCAGGAACACAAGTTCGAAATCGAGCCTGTGTTAATCCCACCCAACATTCAGGGTGTGGGAGGCCAAAGGATCACCGTGGTGGGGCGACTCGCCGCGACGGTCTAGCTAGGCCCCCACGCTGTGCGAGGGCACTTACTAGTGATTACCGGCCGGCACGAAGCCATCTTAGGCCGAGATCTAGGCCGGGCTCTGCACTTAGCTGTGTCCATGACAACAAACAAAGTATATGTGGAGGACGATCTCTTCGAGTCCACACTCCGACAAAAATGCATCGAAGCACACATCGGATGGGCTCTGGGAGAAACTTCCGTAGAGGCCCCTGGCAAATCTGCCAGCACCTCTAGGGAAAACCTCGAAACTCCACCCCGTAAGTGACGACGAAAGCAACGGCCACCCACGCTGTCAAGAAACCAAACGCGACGAAAATAAAACAATAATTCACCAGTGTTTATTTCATGACTATGGAAATAAACACCAGCAACCATCAAATATCAACAATAGAAGAGCGGGAGGAATTTGAGAATTGTTGTGTTGAGAAACAACTGAGGACAGTTGTCAAGAGGTGGGGGAGGGGATAAAAGGAACCCCCCAACGAATAAACAACCCCACAGCATCAACAACCCCTCTAAACACTCTCAAATAACTCCCAAAACTCTACAAAATTCACACAACTTTAATTTTTGAAACACTTCTAAATTTTTCAAAATGGCCACCAATATTTACATATTGGCAACCATTTCAAACATGCAATAAACTACACCGGAACCACGTGGCCTTCACACACAACTGTCAACCACGTGGTACACCTGGGAAAAACGCCGAAGGCTAGTCAAGGACGTTCAGAAGAAAAATCAAGAGCCATAAAAGGGTCAGCAAAAGAAAAACACCGTGCTCCCCTTTATTGTGGACGGACGTCATTGACCATGCTGTTGACAGTAGAAGGATAGAAACTTCAAAGAGACAATTGCTCTGGGGGCCAGACCAATGCACTGGGACTTCAAAGAAAAAAAAACAAACAACAAAAACTGCTGGCCATAAACAAATAAAAAAGGAAGAAAATCAGTTTTGAGGATTTTGTGAGAGCGGACACCTTCAATTAAAAAATAAAATTGAAGAACCTGTCACCCTCTCAATTAAGATCGAATTGTGGGACACCAACTCCTGCCCCACTCCCCCCTAAAAATAATAACAAACAGCAAGGTACATTAATAACCTTGCTGACCTATTCTTTCCAAAAAAAAAGGCATTAAGGAAAAGAAGGGGAGAAAGTTAATGGGCAACTTCACACCTCGGTGTGAAATAAAATAACGGCCCTTCCCCCTCGAGATTCCTTAGTCCTTTTGTTTATCTAAAAATAATAAACAGGACCGACTCTGATAAGAATTAGATCAACACCTCTCACATCTAATGTCGGTGGGACAACCCCCACCCCCAATAAATAAAGTCGTGAAGAAACCAATTAGAGTAAGGTGTCTTATTCTAAAAGGGGCCGGCCCTTCTAACTTTTAAAATTAAATAAGAAAAGTGACCAAACTTGGTCAATTACCACTTGATTTGCTCTCTTCAAAGAAGCACTCGTTTGTGTTCATCTCTTTATATCATCAAATCTTCAATCTACTTCTGTGCCAAGTTCCAAATCTTAATTTCAAACTTCTTCAGTTTTTGTTGTTAAACCAAAGCTTGAGTGCCACCTTCAAGCCTTTGAACTCACGTGCAGTGCATCAGACCTTCAGAACTTTTTGGACCTCTTGAAATAATAACAGAGTGATCGGGGACCGATTTCTGTTATTATTTGGAAGTAATCACCAGCAGCGGGACTTTTGAAAAAGTAAGAACTTTTAAACTCTTGAGAAATATGCCAGGTAGAGGCTCATGGAGAGGAGGCAGAATGATGTCTGCCTCTTCTAGTGAAGATGAGACGGAGAGTGGAACGGCGGGGACCGCTGAACCCCTCTCTCAATCTACCTGCCAGCTACAAAGGGCGGGCGCCGCCAGTGCGCCAGTAACGAGAAGAGAGTCGCCAAACATAATAGATAGGCGCCGCACCTCCTCCGAACCGGAGAATTTTCACCGGCGTGGGGAGAAGCGCCTAAAAGCAAGCTTCAAGCGACCTGCCAATGTCGGGCGCGAAGGGAAGCCTGCTGCTCCAAGCAGCATCGTCCCCTTCGACGTCACGACATCAAAACACTACTGGGAGGAGCGGGAAGACCGCATCGATATCAACCTCATGGCATGGGGGGTTAACCAGGCGTTCCGCGATAGCATCGCGCCTGGTCAACCCATTCCGGGTGGAGCTGAAGTAAGAGGGAAGCGTGGGGGAGGTGGATCTGTGCCCTCCCCCCTCGAAGACCTCCACTTGGAGCTGCAGAGGGAGGCTGCTCTTCGTCGGGCAGCCAGAGATAAGAAGGAGGGGGAGGACAATCTGGCGTACCTCCGTGCGGTTTGCGCCCGCCTTGTCGAGCTGGGCTTACCGTGTACGGGGCAACTCCCGAAGGAGGAGCTCCTGCGAATCGAGGCCCGACTCCAAGAAACCGCCCGAGTTACGTCGTCAGCTACGTCATCATCTCCATCCTCCGACTCGCCAGCAACCCTGACAACTGGCCTCTCCACATCTCCTTCTCCACCCATAACGCCACCAGAGCCTTTCCAACACTGCTCACCGGTGCCGTCAATCACTCCGCCGCCTCCTCCTCATACACCATTATCGTCACCACCAACCTCCCGATGTGCCACGCCTCCACGCAGCGAGGCCGCCACACCAACTCCGACTCCAAAGCTACCTTCCATAGTGGTGGTTCCCCAACCTGTTCGTGTTCAGGTTCCCACTGGAGCTCGCCCCAAGGAGCCTCAACAGTCCTACAGGGGCCACCACTCTTCTCGAGACTCTCTTCAACGGCCACAACCACGTCGCTCTTCGCCACGTGGTTCCCATCTTTCGCCCCGACGCCGACCCGACGGAAGAAGTCAGCAGGAACAACGTGGTTCCTCTGGACGCGGCCCTCCGCCGCGTAATAACTTTGACCCAAGGGTCAGGCAAGACCTACAGGATCACCGAGTCCAACTGGACCGCGACCATCGCTACGAAACTCGGGGCCCTCCTACTCGGGTCCCGCATCGCTCTCCTCCTCCGCCACCTCCGGGCCGCCCTTCTGGACAACCTACGCCTACACCTTTGATGCCGCCACCTTCCGCAGAGCGTGCCGCGTTCTTGAAAAAACAGAAGGCCATCACAAACCTTCTGCAAGACGTCATGCGACAGGGAGGTGACCCCATGGAAGCACTGGGCCGTGCACCAGGAAGTGCCAAGCCACTGGAAGCGCTGAGCAGGAAGTCGGCATCGAAGCGACTACGTCAGCGGGCCCGCGATATGGCCCGGTCCGCCTTGCGCCATGCCAGGCCTATCACGGGCGCATCAGTTTCTTTGGAACCTGCGGCTCCAACACCAGCCCGACCAGCCGCACCGCCCACTGTACCCCATGCCGGGGCTACTCTGGGGCGGTTACCGCTGGATCATCCGTTCCGTGCAGCCACCTCCGGCGAGAGGTTGCTCAACAATCGGTGGGTCACTTGGCAGCGCGAAGTGCGCTCTGCCAACACCCTTTACGTAGGACACTTCTCTTTGGAGGAAGGGTTTCCCCGTCTGGACCTCCCTCCCCGGGAGCGATATGTCGTGGGACTCTCCCGCCTAACAAGTGTCCTCATCACCATCGTCTTCCCAAGAAGACGGATTGTTGAAACCACCAGTTTCGCCGGAGATGCCATCGATGAAGCCACGGAAGCCCTTTTGGGAGCTTTCGTCAACTCCGTCTTTAGACTGCCAGCTGGACAGACGTTCCGTACCAGTCGTCACTACATTCCGGAACCGGATCCTCGTTACCGAATTGCCGTCTTATGGGACGCCGCTTGGGCTACACTGTACAACAAGCGGTCCTCCCGTAAGATTATCGGGGACCGGGACATCTTCAATATCTTCCACCGGGATCTACCTGACGACCAGGGACAATGGCTGTCTGCCGCATCCAGCTACCGATGAGGCCAGGTCCGGCGGGATTACCCCCCGTACGGTTCATGGACCCAGGATCCTCCCCACCCTCCGCAGCAGGGATAGCTGCGCGCCACATGTACTCATGTGGTTGCCACCCATCCGGGTGGCATTATCGAAAAATTTATAAAAAAATAAAATACGTTGCAACTGTTCTTTTCTTTTTAGATTTCAATAGCGGCTCGCCACTCAGCGAGCATTAATTATCTTTGTTTTATGTTTTCAGCCTTTTCCAATTTTTAAGGGCGCTGACACTTCGGTGCCAGTGCCTTTCCATAACCACCTCTGTACACGGTAAGTCCTCAGCCACCCATGTCTCCCCGCTGCGTAACTTGAAAACCTTCCACCCTTGGCTGGAGTACGAGGACGTACTCCAAGCAAAGTTGGAGGGTATGTAACACCCTGTAAATCGTGCTCCCGCCAAAACCATAGCCTGGGGGGTAAACAACTCTCAACCGTCCCTCCCTCCTCTCTGACTCACCTTTCTGACTAATGCCCAAGCGGCGGATTGATACATAAAGGACCATGGTCACTTGGACCTGGTTACACCTCGCAGGTGTACACAGGTCCAAGGTATAAAAGGACCATGTTCCTCTTTGTTCCTCAGTTCTTTCCTTTGCCTGTTTTTGCGATACATTCCAAATCATGGGCCTGAGGATTTCCAGTTAGTATATTACTATTCACCCTTGTATCTGTACTTCTTACAAGGAATGAATAAAAGTGTTGTAACAAGAAGTAGCGTTGTCTCTATGTTTATGTAAATAACTTCTCTTCAGAGGCCGGAGGTTTCATAGGGCAGGAGCTATACGATTCTCAGCAGCTACAACATCTTCTCTAGTCGGAATACCGATGGAGAAGATGTATATCAGCATCAACCGGAAGAGAGAGAGATGGCCGCCACTCTCCTGCATCGATTTCACCCCCATGCAGAAGAGTGACTACAATCTATCTCCATCCAGCTCTCTCTACAGCTCGGATCTTCTCTGTGCAGGTGTCATACTGCTCAGAGAAGAAACGAAAAGTAGAAAATGTCATCTAAAGGTTGGTAATAAAATATTGGTTGATGTCAAAAGCTCACAATATATGTATATGTATGTATATGTATATGTATGTATATATATATGTATATATATATGTATAATGTATATGTATATATATATATATGTATATATATGTGTATATATATATGTATATATTGTGAGCTTTTGACATCAACCAATATTTTATTACCAACCTTTAGATGACATTTTCTACTTTTCGTTTCTTCTCTGAGCAGTATGACACCTGCACAGAGAAGATCCGAGCTGTAGAGAGAGCTGGATGGAGATAGATTGTAGTCACTCTTCTGCATGGGGGTGTAATCGATGCAGGAGAGTGGCGGCCATCTCTCTCTCTTCCGGTTGATGCTGATATACATCTTCTCCATCGGTATTCCGACTAGAGAAGATGTTGTAGCTGCTGAGAATCGTATAGCTCCTGCCCTATGAAACCTCCGGCCTCTGAAGAGAAGTTATTTACATAAACATAGAGACAACGCTACTTCTTATTACAACACTTTTATTCATTCCTTGTAAGAAGTACAGATACAAGGGTGAATAGTAAAATACTAACTGGAAATCCTCAGGCCCATTGATTTGGAATGTATCGCAAAAACAGGCAAAGGAAAGAACTGAGGAACAAAGAGGAACATGGTCCTTTTATACCTTGGACCTGTGTACACCTGCGAGGTGTAACCAGGTCCAAGTGACCATGGTCCTTTATGTATCAATCCGCCACTTGGGCATGAGTCAGAAAGGTGAGTCAGAGAGGAGGGAGGGACGGTTGAGAGTTGTTTACCCCCCAGGCTATGGTTTTGGCGGGATCACGATTTACAGGGTGTTACATACCCTCCAACTTTGCTTGGAGTACGTCCTCGTACTCCAGCCAAGGGTGGAAGGTTTTCAAGTTACGCAGCGGGGAGACATGGGTGGCTGAGGACTTACCGTGTACAGAGGTGGTTATGGAAAGGCACTGGCACCGAAGTGTCAGCGCCCTTTGAAAATGCAAATTCTGAAAATAAAAAGGCAAACACAATTAATACTCGCTGGGTGGCGAGTTCCTATGGAAATTTACAAGAAATACTTATTTATACATAAAGCAGTTATAACAGAATTCTTTTCTCTTTTTTTTTTTTTATATTTTTCGAGCTCACCACCCCAATTGGCGGTGACCACACGGTTTTCTAATCTATACCCACGTCGGTTGATTGCATGCACATGTACATGCAGAAACATATCCGTGAAGTGCTTGTAGGGGGTCTGACGGTGAGTGGAGGAGGTGGCTCCGCAGCCAGGGATGATAGGATTCCCAGGCGGCGACGATCCATCCGTTGTCGAAGCCCCGGAGACTTTCCATGAAACTTCGGTGGACGGTGGCGTCGGCGGCGATCAGTCGGCCCGGTGGTTGCCCGGTGAGGACAACGTAAACGGCGTCCCACAGGATGGCGGCCTGGTAAGTGGCGCGGGTCCTCCAAACGATCATTCGGGCAATGCTGTATGCTCCGTTAAGTGGGACTCCCAGGAGACTGTTAAAGAAAGCCTGCTGAAGGGCGCCCAATGCTGGAGTGATGGGCTGCTCGGCAAACTGGTATATTTCGATGTACCGGGTGGACGGAATTAGGACGGCCATAGAGAGTTGCAGGTAGTATGACATTCCTACAACGTAGCGCCCTTCCTCCGGTATGTAGAGGCGCGGAAATCCCTCCATCAGGTCATAGTGACCGATGTAATAGGTGTTTGCGGGCCGCACCTGTCGTTGCCAGAGTGCCCAGCAATTATTTAGCAGTCTTTCACATCGTGCTTCCTGACGAAGCGGTCGATATACCGGTAGTCTCCTGGTAGTGACTGTTGGTATGCGAAAAGGTTGTGTCACTTGCGGCAAAGTTAGTACGGGGGTTGCTGAGGCTGCGGCGATATGGCGAGACGAGGCAGTTGACGTCGTTAGGTCGATGGCGCGCGCTGTGTCGTCCCCGACTTCCTCGATGCCGAGTTGCTGCGTTGTCGTGTCATCCGAGTCCATCCTAGTAGATGGGTCAGGGATGGCATCGTCCTGGCTTCCCGTTGTTTCGTTGCACTGTGACATCCTTGTTCTTCCAGGATTGTTTCCGAAGTGCTGGTGACCAGCCTGGCGTTGGCTATATACTTGTGTGTTTCCCGACTTCCCCATCGAGGTGTGAAATTCCAGGGTCCCATGGAAATCGTATAATTCCACGAAGTTGGCTGGAACTCCAATAAGCCACCCAATTTGTTTGTTATTGGAGGCTCGCGGGGTGTCGGTTTCTGAGTATTGAACGCCGTTCTTCCACTATTGTTTGTTATTGTTGTCAGACGACCTGGTCCCCAAACGCAGTGTACGAAAGTTTCCCCATTGGAATCAGATTCGAGTGGTGAAATGTGAGCAGGGGTGTGTGAATGTTTGTGGTCACACACGTTGTTGTTTGTTTATATTGGTGTGTGTCAGCAAGTGACCAATGTGATGATATAAACAACCGAAAGAAAAAATTTAGGTTGTGTGGGTTGTTGATAGGGTTATTGGTTTATTGTGGTGAGGAGGTAGGTTCCTCTTGTTGTGGGGAGCTGGATTTGTCTTCCCCCTCCAACCCTTGAACAACTGTCCTCAGTTGTTTTGGCTTGATATGCACAATGTTCACCGTGTCTCGAATCAATCTTCCAAACGTATCTTCGTGCTCCAGCTCGAGCACCGTGTCGCTGATGATTTTGGTTACTGTGTAACCATCCCTGTACGAGTAACGTAGTTTCTTGGTCTCATCAGGCACGATGCGTTGGTCTCGAACGAGTACTGGGTCTCCGATTTTATACGTGTGTGGAGTTTTTCGTCTTGCGTCATAGTACTTCTTCTGTCGCAAATGGGCCTCGTGCAGGTTGGCCCTTGCGATCTCGACCTCTTCCGTGGCAACCACAGAAGGTGCTGCAGGGTTTGAATCCATAACCTTCGGTAGGAGAGGTGCCCGATTGTCGATTCGTAGTCGGGCCTCTCTTCCAAACATTAAGCGGTATGGCGAGAACTTCGTTGACGTATGGGTCGCGGTGTTGTAAGCGAAGGTGGCGGCTTGGAGATGGAAATACCAATCCCGCTGTCCTTTTTCAGGCGTCAGGAGTCTCTTGACGGTCTGCATTATAGTTTTGTTGGTCCTTTCCGCAAGACCGTCTCCTTGCGGAAAGTACGCTGTCGTGGTGGCGTGCTTTATTCCCAGCTCGTCACACAGCGCTTGTGTGTCTTTAGCTGTAAAAGGTGTTCCCCGGTCGGTGATTATCCTCCTGGGCATCCCGATAAGATACACGATCGTATCTTGGAGGAAATTCTTAGTTGTTTTGGCCGACTGGCTGTGCACAGCTCGTGCGAAACAGAATCTGGTGGCATAATCCACTGCCAGGATGATGTGCTTGACACCACCCAGTGATTTTGGCAGGGGACCGATGTAATCGATTCCCCAGCATTCACCTGGGTCTCCAATTTCCATTTCATGGAGGAACCCGGGCAGCTTGGACTGTGGTGTCTTGCACTTTTGGCATATTTCGCACGTGCGCACATACTCGATGGTATCCTGCTTCCAGGTTGGCCAAAAGAACCGTTGGCACACCTTTTCTAATGTCTTATCCTGGCCGAAATGTCCGGCTTCAGGACTATCGTGTAAGAGTCTCAGAACTTCGGGTACCAGATGTTTGGGTACCACCGTCACGAGCTTGGGTGTTATGCTGCCCTGGTAGACAAGGGCACACAAAACCTCGTCTATGATGACATAGGTATGGTGAAGCTCGGTACTTGGATTGTTGCGAAGTTCGGTCTTAATCTGTGTCACGTTCGGGTCTCTTGTTTGTTCAACCGACCAATCCCAACGCAAAGTGACTGCGTAAACCACGCTGTCGTCGAGGTCATCTGGGGTAGCCTGCAGCTTCCAGTCTTCAGGAACGTCCACCGGACTCCGTGAAATGCAATCTGCATCCACGTGAGTGATGCCGGCTTTGTAGACTACGGTGTAGTCGTATTCCTGGAGCAGTAGCTGCCAGCGACCCAGGCGTCCTTGGAGTCGCTGTGCGGTTTTTAAGTAGCACAGTGCATGATGGTCGGTGACGATGACAAAGGCTTTGTTAAAGAGATAAGGTCTAAACTTGACGATGCCGTACACCACTGCGAGGCACTCTTTATCTGTTGTTGAATAGTTTAATTCGGCGTCTCGGAGCACTCGAGAGACACCACCCAGGATCTGCAGTTCCTTAGATGGTGACTGTTGGTAGAGGATAGCTCCGATGCCGTAAGCAGAGGCGTCGGTGTGCATTTTGATTTCGGCATCTGGGTCGTAAATGGCCAATATTGGCGCGGTGACAAGTTTAGTCTTTAACAGAGTGAATGCTGCTTCTCTGTCGATCGTCCATAAAAAGGGCAGCCCCTTTTTGGTCATATCCGTGAGTGGTTTAGCGATGTGGGCAAAGTTGACAATAAATCGCCGGTAGAAACCGGCCATGCCCAGAAATCGCTTCACCTCCTTGACATTAGTAGGCGCCGCTAAGTCGGAGATGGCAACCACTTTCCTCGGGTCTGGACGCACTCCCTCTTTGGAGATGATGTGTCCCAGGTAGAGGACTTCGTCGTAGCCGAAGAAGCTCTTTTCGGGGTGAAGCTTCAACCCCGCCTCTCTTAGGAGTCCTAGGACGCAGTCCAACCTTTCCATAAACTGTTCAAAAGTCGCGCCGAATACGATGATGTCGTCTAGGTAGACTAGACAAGTCTCCCATTTGTGGCCAGCCAAAAGGATATCCAGGGCACGCTGCATAGTAGCAGGAGCGTTACGCAGACCAAAGGGCATCCGATTGAATTCGAACAGCCCACCGGGTGTGATGAACGCGGTCTTCTCCCTATCCTCTTTGGCGACCTCAAATTGCCAATAGCCGGAGATCATGTCGAGGGTCGCGAAGATTCTCGACCCCCGAAGCGAGTCTAAAGCATCATCGATTCGGGGTAGTGGGTAATTGTCTGGTTTGGTGATATCGTTCAGGCGTCTATAGTCAACGCAGAAACGCCACTGTCCATCCTTCTTCTTCACCAGGACTACTGCTGAAGCATAAGGAGACTTGGATGCGCTGGCTACTCCGGATTTGAGCATTTCCTCAACTGTCTTCCGGATGATCTCCCGCTGCTCGGGGCCACTCCTTCGGAGGGGTTCCCGCACGGGTGCATGATCGCCAGTATCAATTCGGTGTTCCGTGAGGTTGGTACATCCAAGTTCCGACGTTTCTAGCGCGAAGACATCTCGATAGGATCTCAAAAGATCCATTAGAATGCGCCTCTGGCCATTACGCAATCGAGGCCCGAGTTGCATTGCTTCATCGAATTTAGCGCCTGACTCTTTTGTCATGATCGGGTCAGCGTTTGAAGTGGTCTTTACTTCAACCGTTTCGAAGCAGTAGTCTTTTTGTACATGGGCTATCACTTCGCCGGAGGCCAGGGTCAATGGCCCCATAGTGGTGTTCAGGACCTCGACTAGGAAGCTGTTGCTGTTACGGCCTTGCATAATGCCGGGGGCCACCCAGACCCCCCTCGAGGCACGTAGCTTCTCGTCAGGAGAGACCACGAAAAGATCCTGATTTGTGAGGATCCCAGAGGCCTCTACCTCCACTAGTGTTGTCCCATGGCCAGTGAGCTGCGTTAGCCCTTTGACTACTAGGTATTCGCTCGGTTGCTGCATAAGCTTTACTTCAATGGGAGCGGTGTCCGACTCCCCAAGAGTGGCTGGCGTGATTTCTTCCAGAGCACTCTTGACGTACGCCTGAATACTCTGCCTTCGGAGTGCTGATTCAAAGAGGTCGTCCTCTAAGTAGACTTTATTGGTCTGCATAGACACAAGGAGCTTCAATGCCCTACCCAGGTCTCGGCCTAAGATGGCGTCGGGTGGGCCAGTGATAACCAGCAGGCGGCCCGTGGCAGATTGTTTGGCAATTTCCACAGTAGCGGAGACTTGCCCTGCCACGGCGATGGTATTTCCTCCAACTCCCTCAATCCTTGGCGGATGAGCCATAGGCTTGATGTTGAGTTGGAGCTGCTTTGCAAGTGCCTTGGATATTACGCTACCATGAGCTCCGGTGTCTACGAGCATGCGGACCTCTTTGCCATTGATAGTGACAGTGATTTTCGGACTGTCATCACTGACACTATGATCTCCGATCTCTTGAGGCATGCAAGTATTCTTCAGTTGTCTATATAGGTCTTTCAGCATCCGGCGGCAGCAGGGGTGCCCTTGGAGTGACGTCCCACCACCTGGGGCCAAGATGGCGACCACCTCATTGGCGGTGCAACCCAAGGCGGCGGTGGCGAGGTTAATGACCTCAAGGGTACCATGCCAGGTAGTTAGGTCATCCATTCCCCAAGTCAACTCCGGGATGTAGTTGACCATCATTATTGGCATGCCGGCCGGTGCTCTGTCATAATTGGTTGTCTCAGGGGGCATGTCCGGTACCATGACCACACTACGGTGGTCCGTAACGGAGGCCTCCCTTGTGAAATCATAGGTCGGGTGCGCGTACTGATGTTCTGTACGCTCATAGTTTGTATAGCGCGGTGCATTGTACGCGCGCTCTTCAGGTATCGCATATGGACCTGGTACATGTCGTCTGTAGTATGAATCGTAGCAGGACTCGTACGGCTCTCGGTGCCCGACAGCGTACGGCGGAGAGTTATCTGATTCGCTACGATATTGGCGATATTGTGGTGTTGTAGTACATGTAGTCGGTAGTGGTGGCGCAGGCGGCGGTTGGGTGTCGTTATGAATAATCATCATGTGAGTGATCTGTATTTTTAGTTCATTAAGTTGATGCATGATGGTGTTGAGTTTGCAACCATCACACGACTGTGTGGGAAGTGGATCTGGTAGTAGCGGAGGTCGCTCCTGTTGATATCTGGAGTAACATGTGGACGACATTAGGCGTCGAAATGTGCTATTGTTTGCGGACCGAGCCGTGCGCCGTGTAGACTGTTGATGCACATCATTACTTTGGGTGCCGCCACTTCGTGGCACCCACCAGGTCCCAGGTTGAATAACTGGATCCATGGTGGGTCCGAGTGGGACAGCCACACGTGATGATGCGGCTTATTGTGTATCGTATGTCTGTGATGTTGCATAGGCCCTCCACAATGCTGATGGATATATGCCTCCCCTGGAGTGCAGAAGTGCCCTCCGGGCGGTCCCCGTTAGTCGTGGGTGAGCATCCATTGTATTAAGGCTTGTGCAACACGTAGTGATCAATGTAAGTCGGTGTTTTGTAGGTTTGGCCGTTGATCTCGCTGTAGATCGCAGTCTTTTCGTCGGCAACCGACACTATCGCACCCTTATACACTGAGTGACGCTAGTTTACCTACGTTTAATAAAGATGGTATCGTTGTGTAAGTGGCTGTGTTGGTGTTGGCGTTGTTCTTCAGTTGGGTGTGACGATCCCAACTGGTACAGTGTGTTTGTAAATTCTTTATTGAGTATCAGTTTTGGTAAGATCTCTCTCTACACGTGGTATTTGGTGACCACGTGGAGGTTATAAGAATCCCCAAGAGTTTCAATGAAGGAACTACAGATGTACAATGCAATTGCGAGCGTGGTGCACCACCCAATCGAAATTGCACTGTGGAAAGTGAATTAGAGATGAAAGTGTATTGCAGTTGCCTGAAGAAGAGGCAAGCAATATGAAAAGTAAAGCTAGAGCGCGGTGCCCGCACTTTTAGTCTTACTTGGAAACAAGAATCAAGAGTGTGTGTGTAAAGAACACACAAAGAACAAAAAGTTCAAGATGGCTGAACTTTTTTTTAAATGCACAAACAAAGGAGAAGTTCAAGATGGCTGAACTCTCCAAAGAAGCAAGAGAAGAAAGCTGTTTTACTTGAAAAGTTGAAAACTTAGGTGCGGTGCCCGCACATCAAAAGTTTTAATTTAGTTTTATTAAAACAGTAAAACAGTGTAGAAATTGAAGTGTGTTCAACAAGCTAAATGCTTGGTGAACCAGAAGAAATGTTCAGGCTGAAGAAATTTTGAGTCCTCACTGCTGGATGGCTCTGGATGAAAAAGACAGAGTCAGTGCCCAGTGAGGGACTATGTTGAGTAGAATGAAGAAGTCCGTAGGTGGCGCTGTGGTGGCCACTTCTGGTCAGTTTATTGCAATGTCCACAAATTGATGATTGAAAAGTTCCTCCAGGGCACGTTTTTATGGTGGCCAGGAGAAAGACACAAAAAGAGAGAAAATTCAAAGAAAAAGAGAAGTTTTCTCTAATAAGAGGAACTCCGCCAGGGGGCGCGTGAGTGCAACCCTCTGGAAGAGAAGAGAAGAGAAGAGAACACAAAAAGATGAGAGAAGGTACAACAATGAGTCACATGGAGCGAAAAACCGCTCCGTTGGCGCTTTTTGAAGAGTGTCCGGTCGATCCAAGATGGCGGCCGGGCTTCAGTGCTGTCCAATGGAAAAAGTTCATGTGATGATGCATTGAGGTGATGATGATGAAGAAATGGAAGAACATGACTTGGGACATAGAGGGTCCCAAGGGAAACACAAGTGAAAAAACAAAGAACAAAGAAAAAGGGGGAACAAGAAAGTCCCACGTGGCTAGGAAAAGTGTGTTCTAAGCTTGTAAGCCCCCTAACAATGAAATAGAGTTAGGGAGAATCTTGCTTGAATATTAAAGATGAAGAGTGAAGATAATAGGACATTTTAAAAGACACACACGTCCTTTAAAAGCCTATTAATAGATGAATAGATTAGTAGATGAGATTTGTTTGCTCATCTCATAATGAGACTGCAAATTCCTCTCGGAGAGTAAGAAGAATTTGTTTAAAGTGTTGCCCACGTGGTGTGGGTTTCACTTTGAAAATTAAAGAAGAGTGAAGGTGACAGTGGGTGATTGTAATGGAAACATAAAATACAAAAACACGGACGGAAACACATGTGTCAAAGAACTACTACCAAGGTGTTGCCCACGTGCTTAATGGATGTCGATGCAGCAGTTCCTTTAACATGTGTCTCTAAGGACAGGACACAGAATCGCGCGGTCGACACGTGGTGTGTGTAGCCACAAGTCTCTTTCGCGATTCCACAAAAACGGTACCATGCGGTTGGCTTTGACGTGATCGAGGGCCTCCATACATGGTCCCAACATAAAAAGGCGCCACGCGGTTGGCTTTGACGCTATCGAGGGCCTCCATACGTGGTTCCAACACAAAGGACGCCGCGCGGTTGGCTTTGACGTGATCGAGGGCCTCCATACGCGGTTTTACAAAGGCGCCACGTGGTCGACTTTGACGCTATCGAGGGTCTCCACACGTGGTTCCAACACAAAGGACGCCGCGCGGTTGACTTTGACGTGATCGAGGGTCTCCATACGCGGTTTTACAGACAGGCGCCACGCGGTTGACTTTGACGCTATCGAGGGTCTCCATACGTGGCTCCAACATAGAAAGGACGGACGAAGCCTCGTGAGGCACAATCACGAGACTTAGGACAAAGGACGGCTTCTGTTTACAGGTCGGAGAAGGCAGATGGAGCTATACCCCGCACCTCCACCAAATGTGAGCTTTTGACATCAACCAATATTTTATTACCAACCTTTAGATGACATTTTCTACTTTTCGTTTCTTCTCTGAGCAGTATGACACCTGCACAGAGAAGATCCGAGCTGTAGAGAGAGCTGGATGGAGATAGATTGTAGTCACCCTTCTGCATGGGGGTGTAATCGATGCAGGAGAGTGGCGGCCATCTCTCTCTCTTCCGGTTGATGCTGATATACATCTTCTCCATCGGTATTCCGACTAGAGAAGATGTTGTAGCTGCTGAGAATCGTATAGCTCCTGCCCTATGAAACCTCCGGCCTCTGAAGAGAAGTTATTTACATAAACATAGAGACAACGCTACTTCTTATTACAACACTTTTATTCATTCCTTGTAAGAAGTACAGATACAAGGGTGAATAGTAAAATACTAACTGGAAATCCTCAGGCCCATTGATTTGGAATGTATCGCAAAAACAGGCAAAGGAAAGAACTGAGGAACAAAGAGGAACATGGTCCTTTTATACCTTGGACCTGTGTACACCTGCGAGGTGTAACCAGGTCCAAGTGACCATGGTCCTTTATGTATCAATCCGCCACTTGGGCATGAGTCAGAAAGGTGAGTCAGAGAGGAGGGAGGGACGGTTGAGAGTTGTTTACCCCCCCAGGCTATGGTTTTGGCGGGATCACGATTTACAGGGTGTTACAATATATATGTGTATATATATATATATATATATATATATATATATATATATATATATATATATATACACATATATATTGTAACATGTGTATATATATATATATGTGTATATATATATATATATATATATATATATATATATATATATATATATATATATATATATATATATATATACACACATATATATATATATATGTATATATATACGTATATATATATATATACATATATATATATACATATATATATATATATATATACACATATATATATATATATGTATATATATACGTATATATATATATATACATATATATATATACATATACATATATATATATACATATATATATACGTATATATATGTGTATATATATACGTATATATATGTGTATATATATACGTATATATATGTGTATATATATATATATATATATATATATATATACGTATATATCGCGGTGTTTCTCTCATCTTTCTGTGTTCTCTTCTTTCTTCTCTTTCAGAGGGTTGCACTCACGTGCCCCCTGGTGGAGTTCCTCTTGTTAGAGAAAACTTCTCTTTTCTTTGAATTTTCTCCCTTTTTTGTGTTCTTTCTCTGGCCACCATAAAAACGTGCCCCGGAGGAATTCTTCAAGCCATCATTTTTTTGGACATTGCAATAAACTGAACCGGAAGTGGCCACCACAGCGCCACCTACGGTCCTCTTCATTCTACTAAAAATAGTCCCTCACTGGGCACTGACTCTGTCTTTTCTATCCAGAGCCATCCAGCAGTGAGGACACGAAATTTCTACAGTCTGAACATTTCTTCTGGTTCACCAAGCAGTTAGCTTGTTGAACACACTTCCATTTCTACACTGATTTACTTTTATTTAATAAATCTAAATCAAAACTTTTGACGTGTGGTAACCGCACCTAAGTTTTATACTTTTAAAGTAAATCAGCTTTCTTTTTTTGCTTCTTTGGAAAGTTCAGCCATCTTGAACTTCTCCTTTGTTTGTTCTTCTTTAGAAAGTTCAGCCATCTTGAACTTTCACTTCTTTGTGTGTTCTCTACACACACATTCTTCATTCTTGTTTTCAAGTAAAACTAAAAGTGCGGGCACCGCGCTCTAGCTTTACTCTTCGTATTGCTTGCCTCTTCTTCAGGCAATTGCAATACACTTTCATTTCCAATTCACTTCCGCAGTGCAATTTCGATTGGGTGGGGTACCACGCTCGCAATTGCATTGTACATCTGCTGTTTCTTCTTTGAGACTTTTGGGGATTCTTATAACCTCCACGTGGTCGCTAAATACCACGTGTTGAGAAAGATGTTACCAAAATTGACACTCAATAAAGAATTTACAGACACACTGTACCAGTTGGGATCGTCACAACCCAACTGAAGAACAACACTAACATCCACACAGCCACTCAAACGATGAAACCATCTTTATTAAACGTAGGTAAACTATCGTTACTCAGTGTATAAGAGTACGATAGTGTCGGTTGCTGACAAAAAGACTGCAATCTACAGCGAGATCAACAGCCGTCCCTACAAAACACCAACTTACATTGATCACCGTGTGTTGCACGAGCCTTAACATAATGGATGCTCACCCACGACTAACTGGGGCCACCCGGAGGGCTCTTCTGCACCCCAGGGGCGGCACATATCCATCAGCCTTATGGAGGGCCCATGCAACATCACAGACATACAACATACACAATATGCCGCATCATCACGTGTGGCTGTCCCACTCGGACTCACCATAGATCCAGTCATTCAACCTGGGACCTGGTGGGTACCACAAAGTGGCGCCACCCAAAGTAATGATGTGCATCAACAATCTACGCGGCGCACAGCTCGGTCTACAGACAATAGTACGTTACGACGCCTAATGTCATCTGCATACTACTCCAGATATCAACAGGAGCGACCTCCGCTACTACCAAATCCTCTACCCACACAGTCGTGTGATGGTTGCAAACTCAACACCATCATGCATCAACTTAATGAACTAAAAGTTCAGATCACCCACATGATGATTATTCATAATGGCATCCAACCGCCACCTGCGCCACCACTACCGACTACATGTACTACAACACCACAATATCGCCGATATCGTAGCGGATCAGACAACTCTTCGCCATACGCTGTCGGGCACCGAGAGCCGTAAGAGCCCTGCTACGATCCATACTACAGACATGCACCAGGTCCATATACGATATCTGAAGAGCGCGCGTACTATGTACCGCGCTATACAAACTACGAGCGTACAGAACATCAGTACGCGTACCCGACCTACGATCTCACGAGGGAGGCCTTCGATACGGACCACAGTAGTGTGGTCACTGTATCCGACATGCCTCCTGAGACGACCAATTATGACAGAGCACCGGCCGACATGCCAATAATGATGGTCGACCACATCCCGGAATTAACTTGGGGAATGGACGACCTAACTACCTGGCATGGTACCCTTGAGGTCATTAACCTCGCCACCGCAACCTTGGGCTGCACCGCCAATGAGGTGGTCGCCATCTTGGCTCCAGGTGGTGGGACTTCACTCCAAGGGCACCCTTGCTGCCACCGGATGCTGAAGGACCTGTACAGACAACTGAAGAATACTTGTATGCCTCAAGAGATCAGAGATCATAGTGTCAGTGATGACAGTCCAAAAATCACTGTTACTATCAATGGCAAAGAGGTCCGCATGCTCAGTAGACACTGTGGCTCATGGTAGCGTAATATCTGAGACACTTGCAAAGCGGCTCCAACTCGACATCAAGCTGATGGCTCACCCTCCAAGGATCGAGGGAGTCGGAGAGAACACCATCACCGTGGCAGGGCAAGTCTCCGCTACTGTGGAGATTGCCGAACAATCTGCCACGGGCTGTCTGTTGGTTATCGCTGGCCCACCTGATGCCATTTTAGGCCGAGACCTGGGTAGGGCACTGAAGCTCCTTGTGTCTATGCAGACCAATAAAGTCTACTTAGAGGACGACCTCTTTGAGTCAGCCCTCCGAAGGCAGAAGTGATAGCCAATGTACAAAAAGACTACTGCTTCGAAACGGTTGAAGTAAAGACCACTTCAAACGCTGACCCGATCATGACAAAAGAATCAGGCGCTAAATTCGATGAAGCAATGCAACTCGGGCCTCGATTACGTAATGGCCAGAGGCGCATTCTGATGGATCTTTTGAGATCCTATCGAGATGTCTTCGCGTTAGAAACGTCAGAACTTGGATGTACCAACCTCACGGAACATCGAATTGACACTGGCGATCATGCACCCATACGGGAACCCCTCCGAAGAAGTGGCCCTGAGCAGCGGGAGATCATCCGGAAGACAGTTGAAGAAATGCTCAAATCCGGAGTAGCCAGCGAATCCAAGTCTCCTTACGCTTCAGCAGTAGTCCTGGTGAAGAAGAAGGATGGACAGTGGCATTTCTGCATTGACTATAGATGCCTGAACGATATCACCAAACCAGACAATTACCCACTACCCCGAATCGATGCTGCTTTAGACTCGCTTCGTGGGTCAAGAATCTTCGCGACCCTCGACATGATCTCCGGCTATTGGCAATTTGAGGTCGCCAAAGAGGATAGAGAAGACTGTGTTCATCACACCAAGTGGGCTGTTAGAATTCAATCGGATGCCCTTTGGTCTGCGCAACGCTCCTGCCACTATACAGCGTGCCCTGGATATTCTTTTGGCTGGCTACAAATGGGAGACCTGCCTCATCTACCTAGACAACATCATCGTATTCGGCACGACATTCGAACAATTTATGGAAAGGTTGGACTGCATCCTAGGACTCCTAAGAGAGGCGGGGTTGAAGCTTCACCCCGAAAAGAGCTTCTTCGGCTACGATGAAGTCCTCTACCTGGAACACATCATCTCCAAGGAAGGAGTGCGTCCAGACCCGAGAAAGGTGGTTGCCATCTCCGACTTAGCGGCGCCTACTAACGTCAAGGAGGTCAAGCGATTTTTGGGCATGGCCGGGTTTTACCGGCGATTTTTTGAATTTGAATTTGAAAAATTACTCTGCAAGCAGCCATAAAGGCCTATGGCAGAGGGACAAGAGTCCAAGTGCAGCATAGAAAATGCATTGTCAAAACCAGAAAATATCAAACCCTAATGATATAAACCCAACAACAATTTCAATAGTTTTTAATGCTGCAAATATATGCATTGTCAAAACAAAACAAAATTATGACTCCCATAAAATACGTTTTTCCTGCACAAAATCCCCAGCAAGCGATTTCCATTGTCGAATCGCCCTCGGGACAAATGACCAGTAATAAGAATCTGTTCGTGCAAAAATCTCTCCAACTTTATTAGAGTGGTCACCCCTACCCAAATATAATGCCCTGCAAAGTTTACTTGAAGTAGGTTTAGGGCAAGAGCCTTCTAGCATTCGATTAAAGATATTAAGACTAAAATCTGAACGTCTTGCAAGTAAACTATCCCAACCAAGCTCTGAAAGCATTTTAGTTACACTGTCGGCATATCCATATTTACCACAAACAAACCTAGCAGCCCTGCGTTGGACCATTTCTATAAAGTGAGCTAAGTCCTCAGTGTGGGGATTCCACACAGAGCTGCAGTATTCTAGATGGGGACGTACTAATAATTGATATGCTATACATTTTACCTCCCTGGGACACCTTCTTAGAATGCGTTGACTAAATCTAAGCATCTGCATAGACTTGGAAATAATCTGTTCGACATGCAGCTTTCAAGAAAGTTTAGCTGTAATCGTTACCCCCAAATATTTATAAGAATCTACGTTATTAAGTGGAATGGCCCCTATTCTATATGGAAATATTATTGGATTCCTTCCCCTAGCTACCCCCATTACACAACATTTTCCCTTATTAAGTTGAAGTTGCCATTTAGAACACCATGCCTCTATTGCTTTCAAGTCACTATCAATAATATGGCAATCACTGTCAGAGGTAACCTCACAATAAATTATTGTATCATCTGCAAATAGCCGGCAATTGCTGATAACGTGACTGCTGAGGTCATTAATATACAAAAGAAACAGAAGCGGACCCAACACACTACCCTGAGGAACCCCTGATGTAACCCCTATCCAGTCAGATGTGATAACCGCTAAACCACTCACGGATATGACTAAAAAGAGGCTGCCCTTTTTATGGACGATTGACAGAGAAGCAGCATTTACTTTGTTGAAGACTAAACTTGTCACTGCGCCAATATTTGCCAATTACGACCCAGATGCCGAAATTAAAATGCACACCGACGCCTCTGCCTATGGCATCGGAGCGATCCTCTATCAACAGTCACCATCCAAGGAACTGCAGATCCTGGGTGGTGTCTCTCGAGTGCTCCGAGATGCCGAATTAAACTATTCAACAACGGATAAAGAGTGCCTCGCAATGGTGTACGGCATCGTCAAGTTTAGACCTTACCTCTTCAACAAAGCCTCTGTCATCGTCACCGACCATCATGCACTGTGCTACTTAAAGACCGCACAGCGACTCCTAGGACGCCTGGGCCGCTGGCAGCTACTGCTCCAGGAATACGACTACACCGTAGTCTACAAGGCCGGCATCACTCACGTGGATGCGGACTGCATTTCACGGAGTCTGGTGGACGTTCCTGAAGACTGGAACCTGCAGGCTACCCCAGATGACCTTGACGACAGCATGGTCTATGCAGTCACATTGCGTTGGGATTGGTCGGTTGAACAAGAAAGAGACCCGAACGTGACACAGATTAAGGTCGAACTTCGCAACAATCCGAGTACCGAGCTTCACCATACCTACGTCATCATAGATGGGGTTTTGTGTGCCCTTGTCTACCAGGGCAGCGTCACACCCAAGCTCGTGACGGTGGTACCCAAACATCTGGTACCCGAAGTTCTGAGACTTTTACACAATAGTCCTGAAGCCGGACATTTCGGCCAGGATAAGACATTGGAAAAGGTGTGCCAATGGTTCTTTTGGCCAACCTGGAAGCAAGATACCATTGAGTATGTGCGCATGTGCGAGATATGCCAAAAGTGCAAGACACCACAGTCCAAGTTGCCCGGGTTCCTCCATGAAATGGAAATTGGAGACCCAGGTGAGTGCTGGGGAATCGATTATATCGGCCCCCTGCCAAAGTCATTGGGTGGTGTCAAGCACATCATCCAGGCGGTGGATTATGCCACCAGATTCTGCTTCACACGAGCTGTGCACAGCCAGTCGGCCAAAACAACTAAGAATTTCCTCCAAGATACGTTCGTGTATCTTATCGGGATGCCCAGGAGGATAATCACTGACCGTGGGACACCTTTTACAGCTAAAGAAACACAAGCGCTGTGTGACGAGCTGGGAATAAAGCACGCCACCACGACAGCGTACTTTCCGCAAGGAGACGGTCTTGCGGAAAGGACGAACAAAACTATAATGCAGACCGTGAAGAGACTTCTGACACCTGAAAAAGGACAGCGGGATTGGTATTTCCATCTCCAAGCCGCCACCTTCGCTTACAACACCGCGACCCATACATCAACGAAGTTCTCACCATACCGTTTAATGTTTGGAAGAGAGGCCCGACTACGAATCGACAATCAGGCACCTCTCCTACCAAAGGTTATGGATTCAAATCCTGCAGCACCTTCTGTGGTTGCCACGGAAGAGGTCGAAATCGCAAGGGCCAACCTGCACGAGGCCCATTTGCGACAGAAGAAGTACTATGACGCAAGACGAAAAACTCCACACACATATAAAATCGGAGACCCAGTACTCGTTCGAGATCAACGCATCGTGCCTGATGAGACCAAGAAGCTACGTTACTCGTACAGGGATGGTTACACGGTAACCAAAATCATCAGCGACACGGTGCCACGGTGCCAGTGCCTTTCCGTAAACTACCTCTGTACACGGTGAGTCCTCAGCCACCCATGTCTCCCCCGCTGCATAACTTGAAAACCTTCCACCCTTGGCTGGAGTACGAGGATGTACTCCAAGCAAAGTTGGAGGGTATGTAACACCCTGTAAATCGTGATCCCGCCAAAACCATAACCCGGGGGATAAACAACTCTCAACCGTCCCTCCCTCCTCTCTGACTCACCTTTCTGACTCATACTCAAGCGGCAGATTGATACATAAAGGACCATGGTCACTTGGACCTGGTTACACATCGCAGGTGTACACAGGTCCAAGGTATAAAAGGACCGTGTTCCTCTTTGTTCCTCAGTTCTTTCCTTTGCCTGTATTACGAGATATTATTCCGAATCATGGGCCTGAGGATTTACCGTTAGTATTTACTATTCATCCTTGTATTCTGTGTTTCTTACAAGTGATGAATAAAAGTGTAACAAGAAACAGCGTTGTCCTTCTGTCTAAATGTAACTAACTTCTCTTCAGAGGCCGGAGGCTTCATAGGGCAGGAGCTATACGATTCTCAGCAGCTACAACATCTTCTCTTGTCGGTATACCGATGGAGAAGATGTATATCAGCATCAACCGGAAGAGAGAGAGATGGCCGCCACTCTCCTGCATCAATTTCACCCCATGCAGAAGTGACTACAATCTGTCTCCATCCAGCTCTCTCTACAGCTCGGATCTTCTCTGTGCAGGTACCATACTGTTCAGAGAAGAAACGAAGTGTGGAAAATGTCATCTAAAGGTTGGTAATAAAAATGGGTTGATGTCAAAAGCTCACAATGTATATGTATATATATATATATGTATATGTATATGTATATATATATATATATATATATATATATATATATATACATATATATATATATACATATATATATATATATACATATATATATATATATATATATATATATATATACATATATATATATATATATACATATATATATATATATATATACATATATATATATATATATATATACATATATATATATATATATACATATATATATATATATATATATACATATATATATATATATATACATATATATATATATATATATATATATATATATGTATATATATATATATGTATGTATATATATATGTATGTATATATATATGTATGTATATATATATATATATATATATAT
Organism: Brachycybe producta; assembly: GCA_036925085.1. Lineage (NCBI taxonomy): Eukaryota > Metazoa > Arthropoda > Diplopoda > Playtdesmida > Andrognathidae > Brachycybe > Brachycybe producta. Next base: position 2,229,279 of record JAUPFP010000009.1, on the reverse strand, counting down.
ATATATATATATATATATATATATATATATATATGTATATGTATATATCTACATGTATGTATATGTATATATATATATATATATATATATATGTATATGTATATATCTACATGTATGTATATGTATATATATATATATATATATATATGTATATATATATGTATGTATATAGATATATGTATATATTTATATGTATGTATGTATATGCATATATATGTATATATGTATATATATATACATGTACATATATGTATGTATAAATATATATATATATATATATATATATATATATATATATATATATATATATATATATATATATGTATATATATATATGTATGTATATATATATGTATGTATATATATATATATATATATATATATTATATATATATATTATTATATATATATGCATACATATATATATATATATATACATATATATATACGTATATATGTATATGGGGTTCATTTTAATTACAGGGCTGGTAGGATTGTGGGTAAAAAGATAGGTGATTTTGTTAAGCATTTTTTAGGGTAAGGTTTTGGGGTTTAGGTGCAAATGCTTTAGGGGGGGTTGATACTAATATGAATGCTCCACAGCTTGTTGCTGGGAGCAATAGTTCCTTTGTTTCAGGTATTATTTCTTCAAACACTGTCCAGGAAGGAAATCATTTAGGAAAACACACTTCAGCTATACCTTCACATGTAAAGGTTATGGTGGTTAACTGTAGGAGTCTACGAAACAAAGTTCCTGAGTTCATTGCGGCAGTTGAGGAGACTGGTTGCAATATAATTCTTGGTACAGAGTCATGGCTTGATGATACTGTTAATAATGGGAAAATATTTCCAGATGGTTTCACAGTGTACCGTAGAGACAGGGTTGGTCGTTCTGGAGGTGGGGTTTTCATAGCTATTTCACAAATATTTCATAGTTGCAGGGAAACAAGTTTTGAAACAGACTGTGAAATAGTATGTTGTAGTTTAAGGCTAAAGAATGGTAAAAATGGTGTTTTTATATTCTTTCTATCGGCCACCAGGATCCTCCATAGCAGATGTCACTAGTGTAAGAACTTCTTTGGACACTCTTCATCGTAAATACCATAGCCCAATCATTATTTTAGGAGGTGATGTAAATTTTCCAAACATCAACTGGGAAATGCATACGGTGATCAGTGGCAGTGACAAGCCATTAGCAGTTTCATTTTTAGATAGTATGAATACTTATTCTATGGAACAGGTTGTAACTAAACCAACCAGAAATGACAAAATTCTTGATGTAGTACTGACTAATAGTCCGGAGTTATTATCCGATGTTAGGGTATCAGGGGGAATTAGTGATCATCAGATTGTCTTATGTGATGTTAATGCATGTGTGGAAAAAATTTCTGAGGTTAAAAGAGTAGTGTTTCTTTTTAACAAATGTAATTGGGATGGTTTTAAGTCACATTTGATAGATAATTTTCATAAATTTAAAGAATGTTTTCATCCTCAAAATGTGAATTTGAATTGGTCACAATTTCATAGTTTAATTTTAAGTGGGTCTTCCTCCTTTATTCCAACCAAGGTAGTTAGAGACTGTGCCACACCAGTATGGTACACTAGCAAAGTTAAAAGGGCTCTTCGTAAGCAACGCTTATGGAGGAATAGGGCTAGAAATCACCCAAAATTAGTGAATTGCAATGAATTCCATATTGCACACACAGCAGCGAAACGGGAAATCTTGTTAGCTCACGATAATTTTAAAACAAACGCTTGGAGAATGGTTAAAAACGGACCCAAAATTATTTTGGCGTTACATCAAGAACTCTAGGCGAAGTAGAGAATCTATTCCTTCTCTGGTTGACACAAATGGGAAGCTTGTTTCAGATCCAGTAGGGAAAGCTACCTTATTAAATGAACAATACAAGAAGGTCTTCACAATTGATGATGGCATACCACATGAGGGTTTTCCTTCAACATCTCTTTTTATGGATCAAATTGTAATAACTGCAGATGGGATAGTCAAGCAACTTCTACAATTAGACTTAAATAAAACCTGTGGTCCAGATGGGATGTATGCTATCATTTTAAAAAATCTTGCACAAGAGTTGGGTCCATACCTTCAGTTAATTTTTCAACAGAGTTTAGATGTAGGTATTGTACCAGATATGTGGAAATTAGCTAATGTTAGCCCAATTTTTAAATCAGGAGACAAGTCTCAGGTAACTAATTACAGACCCGTGTCTTTAACCTCGATAGTTTGCAAGGTCCTTGAACATATTATATATTCCTCCTCAATGAATTTTCTTATGGAAAACAATCTTTTGTGTGATAACCAGCATGGGTTTCTTAGGGGGCGTTCATGTGAAACCCAGCTTATATATTGAATCTGACTGGATAAGGGTTACATCAGGGGTTCCTCAGGGTAGTGTGTTGGGTCCGCTTCTGTTTCTTTTGTATATTAATGACCTCAGCAGTCAAGTTAGCAGCAATTGCCGGCTATTTGCAGATGATACAATAATTTATCGTGAGGTTACCTCTGACAATGATTGCCATATTATTGATAGTGACTTGAAAGCAATAGAGGCATGGTGTTCTAAATGGCAACTTCAACTTAATAAGGGAAAATGTTGTGTAATGAGGGTAGCTAGGGGAAGGAATCCAATAATATTTTCATATAGAATAGGGGCCATTTCACTTAATAACGTAGATTCTTATAAATATTTGGGGGTAACGATTACAGCTAAACTTTCTTGGAAGCTGCATGTCGAACAGATTATTTCCATGTCTATGCAGATGCTTAGGTTTAGTCAACGCGTTCTAAGAAGGTGTCCCAGGAAGGTAAAATGTATAGCATATCAATCATTAGTACATCCCCATCTAGAATACTGCAGCTCCGTGTGGAATCCCCACACTGAGGACTTAGCTCTATAGAAATGGTCCAATGCAGGGCTGCTAGGTTTGTTTGTGGTAAATATGGATATGCCGACAGTGTAACTAAAATGCTTTCAGAGCTTGGTTGGGATAGTTTACTTGCAAGACGTTTTAGTCTTAATATCTTTAATCGAATGCTAGAAGGCTCTTGCCCTAAACCTACTTCAAGTAAACTTTGCAGGGCATTATATTTGGGTAGGGGTGACCACTCTAACAAAGTTGGAGAGATTTTTGCACAAACAGATTCTTATTACTGGTCATTTCTCCCGAGGGCGATTCGATAATGGAACTCGCTTGCTGGGGATTTTGTGCAGGAAAAACATATTTTATGGGAGTCATAATTTTGTTTTGTTTTGACAATGCATATATTTGCAGCATTAAAAAATATTGAAATTGTTGTTGGGTTTATATCATTAGGGTTTGATATTTTCTGGTTTTGACAATGCATTTTCTATGCTGCACTTGGACTCTTGTCCCTCTGCCATAGGCCTTTATGGCTGCTTGCAGAGTAATTTTTCAAAATTCAAAATTCAAAATTCAAAACACCTGAATACTCTGCCTTCGGAGTGCTGATTCAAAGAGGTCGTCCTCCAAATAAACTTTATTGGTCTGCATAGACACAAGGAGCTTCAGTGCCCTACCCAGGTCTCGGCCTAAAATGGCATCAGGTGGGCCAGTAATAACCAGCAGGCGGCCCGTGGCAGCTTGTTCGGCAATCTCCACAGTAGCGGAGACCTGTCCTGCCACAGCGATAGTTGTTCCTCCAACTCCCTCGATCCTCGGAGGACGAGTCTGGTTTTGACAATGCATTTTCTATGCTGCACTTGGACTCTTGTCCCTCTGCCATAGGCCTTTATGGCTGCTTGCAGAGTAATTTTTCAAAATTCAAAATTCAAAATTCAAAACACCTGAATACTCTGCCTTCGGAGTGCTGATTCAAAGAGGTCGTCCTCCAAATAAACTTTATTGGTCTGCATAGACACAAGGAGCTTCAGTGCCCTACCCAGGTCTCGGCCTAAAATGGCATCAGGTGGGCCAGTAATAACCAGCAGGCGGCCCGTGGCAGCTTGTTCGGCAATCTCCACAGTAGCGGAGACCTGTCCTGCCACAGCGATAGTTGTTCCTCCAACTCCCTCGATCCTCGGAGGACGAGTCGTAGGCTTGATGTTGAGTTGGAGCCGCTTTGCAAGTGTCTCGGATATTACGCTGCCATGGGCTCCGGTGTCTACGAGCATGCGGACCTCTTTGCCATTGATAGTGACAGTGATTTTCGGACTATTATCGCTGACACTATGATCTCTGATCTCTTGAGGCATACAAGTATTCTTCAGTTGTCTGTACAGGTCCTTCAGCATCCGGTGGCAGCAAGGGTGCCCTTGGAGTGAAGTCCCACCACCTGGAGCCAAGATGGCGACCACCTCATTGGCAGTGCAACCCAAGGTGGCAGTGGTGAAATTAATGACCTCAAGGGTACCATGCCAGGTAGTTAGGTCGTCCATTCCCCAAGTTGATTCCGGGATTTGGTCGACCATCAGTATTGGTATGCTGGCCAGTGCTCTGTCATAATTGTTTGTCACAGGAGGTGTGTCGGGTGTGGTGGCCACACTACTGTGGTCCGTATTGGAGGCCTTCCTTGTGAGATCGTAAGTCGGGTACGCATACTGATGTTTTGTATGCTCATAGTTTGTATAGCGCGGTACATAGTATGCACGCTCTTCAGGTATAATATATGAACCTGGCGCATGTCTGTAGTATGAATCGTAGCAGGGCTCGTATGGCTCTCGGTGACCGACAGCATACGGCGAAGAGTTGTCTGGTCTGCTACGATATTTGTGATGTCGTGATTATTGCAGTGTTGTAGTACATGGAGTTGGTAATGATGGCGCAGGCGGCAGTTGGGTGCCATTATGAATAATCATCATGTGAGTAATCTGTATTTTTAATTCATTGAGTTGATGCATGATGGTGTTGAGCTGACAACCATCACACGACTGTGTGGGCAGTGGATCTAGTAGTAGTGGAGGTTGCTCCTGTTGGTATCTGTAGTATGCAGATGACATTAGGTGTTGTAATGTGCTGTTATCTGTGGAATGTGCCGTGCACTGCATAGACCATTGATGCACATCATTACTTTGGGTGCCGCCACTTTGTGGCACCCACCAGGTCCCAGGTTGAATAACTGGATCCATGGTGGGCCCGAGTGGGACAGCCACACGTGATGATGCGGCATATTGTGTGCGGTATGTCTGATGTTGCATGGGCCCTCCACAATGCTGATGGATATGTGCCGCCACTAGAGTGCAGAAAAGCCCTCCAAGCAGCCCCAGTCAGTTGTTGGTGAGCGTCCATTATGTTAAGGCTCGTGCAACACGTAATGATCAATGTAAGTCGGTGTTCTGTAGGTTCGGCTGCTGATCTCTCTGTAGATCGCGGTGTTTTTGTCAGTAACCGACACCCTCGTACTCTTATACACTGAGTGACGATGGTTTACCTACGTTTAATAAAGATGGTATTGTTCTTTGAGTTGCTGTGTTGGTGTTGGCGTTGTTCTTCAGTTGGGTGTGACAATCCCAACTGGTACCGAGTGTCTGTAAATTCTTTATTGAGTGTCAATTTTCGGAAGGATCTCTTTCATCACGTGGTATTTGGTGACCACGTGGAGGTTATAAGAGTCCCAAAAGTCTCAATAAAGAAACAGCAGATGTACAATGCAATTTCGAGTGTGGTGCACCACCCAATCGATATTGCACTGCTAGAAGTGAATTGGAAATGAAAGAGTATTGCAGTTGCCTAAAGAAGAGGCAAGCAATTCGAAGAGTAAAGCTAGAGCGCGGTGCCCGCATTTTTAGGTTTACCGGAAAGCAGGAATTAAGAATGTGTGTGTAGAGAACACACAAAGGAACGAAAGTTCAAGATGGCTGAACTTTCTGAAGAGAAACAAACAAAGGAGAAGTTCAAAGTGGCTGAACTCTCACAGAAGCAAGAAAAGAAAGCTGATTTACTTAAAAAGTATAAAACTTAGGTGCGGTTACAGCACATCAAAAGTTTTAATTCAGATTTATTAAAAAAAAGTAAATCAGTGCAGAAATAGAAGAGTGTTCAACAAGCTAAGTGCTTGGTGAACCAGGAAAAATGTTCAGACTGTTGAAATTTTGTGTCCTCACTACTGGATGGCTCTGGATAGAAAGACAGAGTCAGTGCCCAGTGAAGGACTATGTTGAGTAGAATGAAGAGGTCCGTAGGTGGCGCTGGTGGGGCCACTTCCGGTTAAGTTTATTGCAATGTCGAAAAATGATGACTTGAAGAATTCCTCCAGGGCACATTTTTATGGTGGCCAGGAGGAAGAACACGAAAAGAGAGAAAATTCAAAGAAAAAGAGAAGTTTTCTCTGACAAGAGCAACTCCACCAGGGGGCACGTAAGTGCAACCCTCTGGAAGAGAAGAGAGAAGAAGAGAACACAAAAAGATGAGAGAAGTTACAACAATGAGCTCACAAGGAGCAAAAAAACGCTCCGTTGGCACTTTTTGAAGAGTGTCCCCGGTCGATCCAAATTGGCGGCCGGGCTTCAATGCTGTCCAATGGAGAAAGTTCATATGAGGCTGCATTGAGGTGATGATGATGAAGAAATTGAAGATCATGACTTGCGACATAGAGGGTCCCAAGGGAAACAAAATGTGAAAACAAGGAACAAAGAGCAAGGGGGGACAAGAAAGTCCCACGTGGCTAGATAAAGTGTTTTAAGCTTGTAAGCCCCTAACAATGATACGAAGTTAGGACGAAAACTCACTTGAAAATTAATGATGAAGCGTGAAGATAATAGGGCATTTTAAAAGACACACACGTCCTTTAAAAGCCTATTAATAGGTGGATAGATAAGTAGCTGAGATTTATTTGCTCACCTCACAATGATACAGAGTTTCGGCTTAGCAAACTCCTCTCGGAGAGTAAAAAGAATTTGTTTGAAGTGTTGCCCACACACCAACCAATGATACGGAGGCGGGTCGAGTGGGTTTCACTTCAAGAATTAAAGAAGAGTGAAGGTAACAGTGGGTGATGATGATGTAAACAAAAAACACAAAAACATGGACGGAAACATGTGTCCACAACGATTGTCCCCTCGGTTCCCGAGTGCTAAGTGGTTGGCAGACAAAAGTTTTTTTCCCATGTGTCTCTAAGAACAGGACACAGAATCGCACGGTCGACACGTGGTGTGTGTAGCCACAAGTCTCTTTCGCGATTCCACAAAAAAAACGGCGCCATGTGGTTGGCTTTGATGTGATCGAGGGTCTCCATACGTGGTTCCAACATAAAAAGGACGGATGAAGCTTCGTGAGGCACAATCACGAGACTTAGGACAAAGGACGGCTTCTGTTTATAGGTCGGAGAAGGCAAATGGAGCTATACCCCGCACCGCCACCAAATGTGAGCTTTTGACATCGACCATTTTATTTTACCAACCTTTAGATGACATCTTCTGTACCTCGATTCTTCTCTGAACCGTGTGGTGCCCGCACGGAGAACATTCGAGCTGCAGAGAGAGTTGGATGGAGATGGATTGTGGTCACCCTTCTGCATGGGGGTGAAATCTATGCAGCAGAGTGGCGGCCATCCCTCTCTCTTCCGGTTGATGCTGATATACATCTCCTTTCGGTACACCGACAAGAGAAGATGTTTTAGCTGCTAAGGAATCGTATACCTCCTGCCTTGTATAGTCTCCGGCCTCTGAAGAGAAGTTGATTACAGAAACATAAAGACCATGCTGTTTCTTATTATAACGCTTTTATTCATCATTTGTATAGAAACACAGAATACAAAGATGATGAATATATTATACTAACGGTGTGTCCTCATGCCCATATTGTGGTACGGATAAAATCTACGTAATACAAAGGCAAGGACAAGAACTAACTACAAAGAGGAGCATGGCCCTTTTATACCTTGGACCTGTGTACACCTGCGAGGTGTAACCAGGTCCAAGTGACCATGGTCCTATGTGTATTAATCCGCCGCTTGGGTATGAGTCAGAAAGGTGAGTCCGAGGGGAGGGAGGGACAGTTGAGAGTTGTTTACCCCCCCCCCCCCCGGCTATGGTTTTGGTGGGATCACGAATTACAGGGTGTTACACCAAGGATGTCAAACACGTGGTCTTCTTTAGAATTTATGGGCTTTTATATGTTGAGCAAACACGCTTCATTCAGGAGCTGTATGTGCGTGATAACAATTACGTGCGGTTTACTGGATTCCTAAAATTAGAAATGAACAAATAAAATAGATTGTAATGGTAGGTTAAATATAGCATTTACAATACAAAGGTTTAAACGTTTCAAACGTCAAAACAATTTCTAATGTTTATTTAAAAGACAAAAACGATGGTATAAAAGAAGAATCTCACTGTAAAGACCTTAACGAAGCTGATTACTTTTAAGCTTAGACTGCAAAATATAAACTTGCGACTCATAATTTTCCAACAAATACCACCAACCAACATGTCGAAATCAATTATTTTACTTGTAGTATTTACATGTAAGTTTTTTTGTTACCAATTTCTATTTTAATATTAATAATGTAAGTTACTAAACCTGATCAACATAATTATGTTTTATTAATTCATTATCTATAGGCCTAGTTGCAGTGTTGAGATGTGATGATCCAGGTAAGTAACACGTAATACGAATTTAGACAACTAGTCTTTATGGTAGTTATTAGCTGAAAATAATGAGACAAAGTAAAAACCTGGATAAAACGAAATCCTGTGGTTCCCAACGTTTTGGAAAATACTTTTAAAAAATACTTTAAGAGCCTATATGTGTGACGCCATTTTGAATATTAGCAGATGACAATTATAGTTCCACTTTTCGCCGTTTAGTGGCGCCCCACAGCTAAGCCATTGAAACCAATGAGAAAGAGAAATTCCTATTTTAAAAATACATGGTTCAAGCAAATGTTTTGTTTTCTGCAACGAAAATTGTTATTTTCAAAATTCAAATTGCAATATGTACATAACAATATTGCTCATCTAGTGATACGTTGGTACAAGTTTATAATTAGTTTTTCTATTTTTAATTTCATTTTAAAATCTCGTATTTTTTTTAGCTCATGTTAAATCCCATAGGCGACAAACGCTCCTCCGTTTATACATTTTATAGGATCAAACTTCCCACTAACAAAAAGTTTCATAGTACGTTAAAATTTGACCACTAATTGTATACGACTCAAATTACTCACCATTGTAGATCAAAAGTTGCTCTTCTTTTTTTCAGTAGTGCATATTTACCCAAAAAAGAGTCATTAAAATATACCCACTTTTATCCATCGATAAGAGAGAAAATGGCGGACAAAAGTGTATCAAAATTGATTTTTTTGCCACATGTTGACGTCACAGCTACAGAAGCGCCTACATGCGAAGATTTTTGTAAGTTTTTTTTTCACTGTAGGCTCTTAAATAAAATACAAAATAGTTTCATGAAAATAAATGTATTTAAATTAAAATACAAAATACAAAGTTTTACTTTTATTTAAAATACAAAATACTTTCAAAAAAGTATTCAAAATACTAAATTACTTACTTCATACATGTCTTGAGGAGTAATAACCAGGGCAACAAGGTTCATGCACTTAAAAGCAACAAAATATGCCATTAAATATGCACTATAAAAAAATCTTATAAAAATCTTAAAACTTACACATTACAATGGCAAACAAGCAACATTTTTAAATTTTCAAATTCGAAACTTCAGGAAAACCCTAAAACGCAGAAAATGCAGAAATTGCAGAAACTGCAGAAAACTGTACGGAGCTTTATATAACGTCTTTGAATGAGATGAAACTGCAGAAACTCATCCGAATTTGCAGAAATGCACATTCAAATTCATAAGTCAAATTAACGTTAAAATGCAGAAACGTATTTAAAACCCAAATTAATGGGAAATTGCAGAAAATGCAGAAAAGTATTTAAAACAACCCAAATTAATAGAAAATTGCAGAAAATGCAGAAACTGCAGAAAAGTAATTAAAACAACCCAAATTAATGGGAAATTGCAGAAAATGCAGAAACGTATTTAAAACAACCCAAATTAATGGGAAATTGCAGAAAATGCAGAAACTGCAGAAAAGTAATTAAAACAACCCAAATTAATGGGAAATTGCAGAAAATGCAGAAACGTATGTAAAACAACTCAAATTAATGGGAAACTGCAGAAACGTATTTAAAATTAATTTTAAATGAGTTTCTGCAATTTCTGCAAATTCGCATTAATTTCATTAATTTTAAATGAGTTTCTGCATTTTCTGCAATTTCCCATTAATTTGGGTTGCTTTAAATACGTTTCTGCAGTTTCTGCATTTTCTGCAATTTCCTATTAATTTGGCTTGTTTTAATTACATTTCTGCATTTTCTGCAATTTTCTACTAATTTGGGTTGTTTTAAATACTTTTCTGCATTTTCTGCAATTTCCCATTTATTTGGGTTGTTTTAAATACGTTTCTGCATTTTCACGTTAATTTGACTTCATATGAGTTTCTGCAGTTTCATCTCATTCAAAGACGTTATATAAAGCGCCGTACAGTTTTCTGCAGTTTCTGCAATTTCTGCGTTTTAGGGAGACCCGAAACTTCATCGATTTTTTGTCAAAAAATTTTAATATTTAGAAAAATGTCTCTCAACGTCAAAGGATGTACGAGGAGCGTAAGTGGTTCAGAGTATCATTTGTATCAAGTTCATCGTTAATTTCATTTACAAGATGAACCTGATTCTATGTTCCCCTTATACAGTATATTTCCAAAATTTTCATGAAGTCAGAAAAGTTCTTAGATCTATATTTTTTTTTTGAAAAAATTGTAAAAATTACAATTTATGCACCTTTTTTTGCCAATTTTGGCAAAATATGCATGATTTGAAAAAAATGACAAAATATGCACAAACATGCATTATAAAATTCATATATTTAGCTTAAACATTATATGAATCATGTTCCTATCTCATTTAGCATGAATTCTGAGCTAGAATACTAAACATGCATTTGCATGAACCTCCTTGCCCTGGTATTAACTGTTGAAAGCATTTGTCACTTAATCTATTTCTTCTTGGAATTGCCATCAAGGCTGCAATTGAGAACAACCTTTCAACAGGGGCCCGATGATGGTAAAGTTAGTTGCATTCAACAATACTAACATTCAACAATACTAAAATACTAGATGCTTTGCGATTTTTCGTCAAAAAAAATACACGAAATAAAATGAAAACGATATATTTTAAATTAATTTCGTTTTTTATTTATTTCGTAATTAAATTTCGTTAATGGTTTGCGTTCTGCCAAAACGAAAAAAATAAGATAAAACATGAAAAATCACATTTTTGGCTACAATTAAAACCTGAAACAAAAAGTACCTATGTGCATTACTAAAACCAGAAATCACAATGGCAACAACAAGGGATGGAAATGGTAATCACAGCAAATAAATAAAAAGTAAAACTAAACAATTAAATATTATAACCTACCTTTAACCTAACAGCTGCTGCTTTTTGTTGAGCAAACTTAATACTTTCCTGGAGATTACATCTACTAATTTCGTCAAAATATTCCATTGTTCGTTTGAAGTATGAAAAAAATGGCTGCTTTTTTTTACTCAAAATGTCAACAAACACGCATGCGCGACTTTTTCATGGTAACGAAATATAAGAAATCTTTCCTCACGAAAAAAAGAAAAAATATCGAAACGACACTTTAAAATTATACTGAAAGTACGAAATAATTTTAAATATATCTAGTATTTTTAATGTATTTCGTATTTTCTCACATTTCGTTTTGCAGTGCTCAAAGCATCTACTATAAAAAAAAAAGTAAATTCAAAATACAAATACATTATTTAAAGAGACCATTTACCTATAGAAATTTCTACTTAAAATTATTAACAGACTTACCTTTTAATTGTAAAAATGGTGTTTGAAATGAACTGATTCATCATTGATGAATGAATTTTTAAAAGCACCTTCTTAATATAAAAAAACAACTTCAAAATGAATCTGTATTTGATGGAAACTTGCAATTTCACATAGATGTGCTACTAAACAACATGAATTGGAACTAAAGCAATAAAAACTCTACTAGTATACTCGAAAAATATCGATATATCGATATTTAAGCCTTCTGCTTGTGTTGTGACCTCACATTACTTTTAATTCACTATTCAAATACATGTATTTCCTATTACTTTTAATTCACTATTCAAATACATGTATTTAATATTCATTTCAAAGTACTATGAATTTAATATTGGAATTATCTATGCCACTAATTGAACATCCAGACTGAAACTAAACTGTATCGGGAGCATGCTGCATAAGTGCCAAAAATCACTAAAGTATTCACCAGTCTATTGTAACAGTCCAATACTTTGCTCTGACTTTTGACAAATACTCAAAATCCCAGACTCCGCCTAATTGGACAGGACCACACTTGTAGCGCCCCTTGGAGAATCGTTGGGTGTTGCCGGACGACCGTGGAGTCTCACTCACTGATGTCAATGGTTGAAATCCAGTAACGAAGCGAGGACTACGGCAGAACACCTTGAAACTACCGTAGACCGGTGCGAGTTTACCGGACCGTAGAGACACTAACAGAATGGAGCTTCCCCTCAGAAAACCCCCTTTCCCACGGTTAAACTCTCCAAATAAACGACAAAAACAGGCAGTGGTAAAAATATACAAAATGGTGTTTATTTGCATTTACGTATAAATAAAACAACTACGTACAAACCTGCTGGCCCGTTTAGCCATCAGAACAACCTGTTATACAAAATAAATGATAAAAAACACACACGACTGCCATGTGAGTTAAAGGCCGGCCTGGCATCCAACAGGTTGTTGACAATGCTTCAGACTAATACCTACTGCCCAGAATAACTCCATCTGGAATACAGTGGCAACACCTGATCTCTCACCCATAGAAACCTATGGTGAGAGGCTTGCTGGACACAACATGGCATCTGCGTGGCTGTCTACCACAAGCAGCCTAGCAGACAGCCATCAGGAAATTCTTCTGCTCCTCCAAATTAAGGAAGAAAAACAGACCAGGCTGTCACACTATGCAAAAACTAGCCGCAAAGCACTCTAAAAAAATAATATGCTCATTATCACACTTGTTTTTAAAACAAATGTTTTTATGTCATGCTTATTCTTTTATTTTCTCTAATTGTGTAGTTACATGTTCAAAAGACCAACAATGGCTTGCCACGCGTCCACCAACGTGCAATCATTACTATTTGTGTACTCAGAAGAATATTTTCTACCAAATTACATTACACGATTGCGCACCGGGTTCATGTGCAAATATTAATGAAAGAATAGCACGTACAGTGGGTAAATAAATTGGATTTACAAGTTTGTTTTTTTGCCTTTAAATTATGTACTCTTTAGAGAAAAACAAATTGAAATAAAGTTCTGTATACAAGAGTGGGTTATTTGTCTCCATACAACTGTGACACACTGACAACAAACACTAGCCTACACAGTTAAGGCGCATTCACACACTAGGCTGGTTTACAAGCTGCTGGTTGCTGCTGGCTATTAGCAGCTACAGCAAGCAGCAGCGGCTGCTTTGGGTTCACACTTGTCCAGTCACTGCTGGTATTAGCAGCGCAAATCATCCAATCACCGTCTTGCAAAAAAACACAAAATCTAACAACAACCAACCCAAGCAGTGGAGTTTCAACTACTCACTAGTGCCACTACTAGCAACAAAAAGTTCACACTAGATGGCAGCAGCAGGAAGGGAGTCACATGACCAGCTGGTAGCTGCTAAAGTTGGACATGTCCAACTTCACCAGCCGCAGTTAAAATCACTAGCATGCTGGAGAAAGCAGCTGCTAGTAGCAGTTCAGACTATGCTGCTAGAGCGCTACAACCAGCCAGCAGCAACCAGCGGCTAGGAAACCAGCCTAGTGTGACTGCGGCATTACTGTGTGTATACTGTATGTGATAACATATTAATTAATATGTTAAACACTTGTTAACAAGTGTTTTCAATCAGTTACATGTATGTATTTATCTGTGAACAAGGCAATAGTAGTAGAAAATTAATGAGCCTTGAAAAAGAGAGACTGAGAAGCTGCGGGACAAAAAGAAAAATGTTTGCAAGCTACTGCTGAAAATTGCTTTGTGCTTTATAAAACGTCTTTAAACATTTAATTCGTTTGCTGAAATGTATGTTGTTGTATGCATATCAATGGCACAAGAATGGGGAGGAGTGTAGTCGTGACAGAGAGAAGCTTGAAGCATCAGACAACTAGATAATGGCTTTAGAATTATATTCAAGGGCCACAGCTACAGCCTACAGCTACATTGAAACCTGGAACCTCCGAGAAATTAAAATTAGCTGAATATCTTTTTCTTTTCATTGATGTGTTTATTTACAAATAGTAAATATCGTCATTTTGATGGATCTCACTCTCGAGAGAGAGAATTTAAAAATAAACGGGGAAACCAAAAAAGAAATTATTAGAAAGTCGTTCACTGGTGCGCCAACAGCGTTGCGTGGCACGCCCGGCTTGGAGTTTGCGAGTCATTGCATTATTTACAATTTTTACTCGACGGCTTTAATAATTATTATTAAAATTATTAAAACTTATTAAAAATTTATTTTTTGTTAAGACGAATTTTTTTCGACTGTGGCAAGATGATTCTGGTTCTTCCACCACTAAATAACAAAACCGGACTGTGATGAAATGAACATTTTAAAAAATGACATCCCCTAAGGGACTGTTAACAAAAGTAATTACACTTTTTTCGATTCATCAAGATAAATTCCAACACAAATAAAACTTCAACAGAAATTATAAAATGGGCGTTAGTAACTTCTAGCATTAGTAACTTTTTTTTTTCTTTCAAAAAACCAACCAGATGCACACATTGTAGTAGAATTTACTTGCCAAATCTTCACTGGGCATCACATTTTGCCTAGAAACCATTACACATCCAGACATTTCTTGTCAAAATATTGTCAAGAATTATTCAACAATTACCAAAACTGTTTTTTAACATTTAAAATAAGTGATTAAGAGCCTAGATCCACGTCCATCTTGTTATTTTGAGCAGACGACAACGAGACATATGAGTGTTCTTATAAAGTGTTACTAAAACTGAAAGAAATCGCCTCACAATCGCTCAATTAAAATACAGTAAAGCGCAAAATGCAATAAAAAGTATTGTTCTTCACGTGCTCGATTTATATAATTTTTGAAAAGGTCCTTCTATTTTTAAACAAGGTTCAAAGTCGTTCGTTTTTTAACCCCATGTTAAATCCCATAGGATCAAAAACCGTCCCACAAACATTTGAAAAACTCTCGTTAAAACTGATTTAGAACAATAACAAAATAATTAGCACATACATTCATGTATTGGCTTCACGATGTTTCCTTTTTATAAACTTTGAAAAGGTCCTTCTATTTTTTAATAACGTTTAAAATCGTACGTTTTTTAACTCCATGTTAAGTCCCATAGGAGCAAAAAACCGTCACCCAAACATTTGAAGAACTCCCATTAAAAACGACTTAGAACAATCACACAAAAATTAGCACGTGCATTAATCTACTGGCTTCACAATGTTTTCTTTTTATAAGGTTAGCACGCGAAATTATTTTTCAATAAATTATTATGTGACTTCGAACCGGGAGAAAAAACGTTAAAAAACCGTTTTTCAATCAACAACGATCGCAGCGCCTACATTCGGAGAAATTTTGAACTAAACGATGTATCTAGCCTCTTAATATAAATTTAAAAAATTTAAAATCAGTTGACTTCATGTGAAATTAACTTTATCAGATCGATGCGACACCAAACAACAGACATTGGCAACAAAACCCCACCAAAGTCTACTCCTCTACTGGAATTTCTGATGTGTCGTGATCACCTCACTCATTTCAAAGTACTATGGATTTCATATTTGAATTATTCCACGTGGAAGGTTGTAATTGAGTTGAATAGGAATAGGGAATACATGTATTCGAGTAAGGAATTCTGGAAATGTGAGGTGACAACCTTTGCCACAAAAATGGGGAGGGGGGAGACTTTCGTTTTGGGAAATTTAAAATGGCGTCGTTTGGTGACTCAGGAAAAGTCACTTCATTTTCAACTTTTTTTTTATTATTTGTGTTTTTATGACGTGTATACTCCGCTGTGATCGGTGTCACCCAGTACGGTCCGCACCCCCCTCCTCCTCCCCCTAGTGGCGCCACTGTGCCAGAGGCCTTCAATTCAAAATTAATTATTGTTTATTTTTTAAAATACATCAGTAAACTTGAAATGAACAAAATATAACAGTCAGCTCTATTACTGGCCCGTAGTTAACAAATACAGGTTAATAATTTTTACATAATTTTATATTTTGTGAGGTAAGGGTGGGGGGCACGCAAAAATATTATATATATAATATCCCAGGTCTGTGTATGTGTGTGTGTGTGGAGTAACGAAACCATTGAAGCACGTCAGAATTTATATAAATTTGAATAAATGAACCGTTTTTTTTTTCAAGGTCAACTATATGTTGAACTCTTCCTTTGGAAAGTGTAGAAGGGGGGGGGAGAGAGAGAGAGAGAAAAGTGAGAGGGGGCGAGGGGAAAAGGTTGGAAAGTGTAGAAGGGGAGAGAGATAAAAGTGGGAGGGGTGAGGGGAAAAGGTTGGAAAGTGTAGAAGAGGAGAGAGAGAGAAAAAAGTGGGAGGGGGTGACTGAAATTGAAATGAAAGGAGTAAAAAAAGGAAAAAACGATGCGCATGCGCACAATTGCCTGTAAATTATGCTCCCGTCATTTATGACGGGTTACCCCACTAGTATATATATATATATATATATATATGCTTAGAGGCACCAATAATACAAAATCCGGCATTGCCGCCGAAACAACCGATTTTAAATAAAAACAATCAATCGCCAGCAATTGATCTTATACAAATTCGAATTGATTGGCCGTCAAGGTTTCAGCTATTTTAAAACTGCTGTAAAAAGTTTATTTTATTTTAAAGATATCACTGTGAATTTTTTGTATAAAAGTTTTAACAAAAACGCTAAATTTTTTTTTAAAAAAACTAGAAATTTAGTATTTTTGTTTAAAACTTTCAAACAAAAACAAAAAATTTGTTACACCTAAAATTTATTTTCGAGAGACCTTAAATAAAAATTAAATTAAAAACCCCAAAACATTTTGTTGTTCGCTCCTAATTGCCCCTATAAGAAAATGGAAATTCTTTCGAATAGTTGCCACTTAGCCTCTATGCAGTAAGTAGATCATGAATACACTTTTTTCGTGCTTTCGACGCAATCTATACAGGGTGTCCACAAAGTTTCGATTCATCTTAAGTGAAAATGTTACTAATTCTCGTTTTTAAAGCCCCGTTTTTTTCACGATGATAGTTGTCACGATAGTTGCTGTCATGACAGCAGCAACTATCATCGTAAAAACCACATGATAGTCACCATCGCACTGTCGCGATAGCACTATCACACTATCTCGTTTGACTAGATAGTTAATAGTCCTGTCGCAATAGTAATAGTTGTTCAGTGACCGCTTGTAGGGAAATATCCATTTTGTAGGAAAATTTGGTTTCTGGATTGAGAGGGGGTAACACTGATGTTGACTCAATGATATCTGTGAAGTAGACGTCACACTGTCATGACAGAACTATCACGTTACTTCAACACGTTTAGATAGTTGCTATCATGAGAGTGAACTATCACAACTTTTATGACAGCTACTCTCACAATAGAACTACCGCCGTGAAAACGAGGCTTTAAACAGGTGGCTGTAGACAGCATTAACGATTTTTTATCGAATCGCTTAGAGATTCATAAAAGGGCGGGGCATATGACATCAGATCATACCAATTAGAAACGGGGAAAATAAATTCTTGATGCTGTCTCCAATTGCCATCTTTTTTAAGGCATTCTATAGACATTTCCCTAAAGACACTTGTCCTAAAGCCTTTGCCCTAAACGGACATTTGCCCTAAAACCACTTGCCCTAAAGAGACATTTGCCCTAAAACCACTTGCCCTAAAGAGACATTTGCCCTAAAGAGACATTTGCCCTATAGACACTTGCCTTAAAAACATTTGCCCTAGAGGGACATTTGCCCTTCAGACACATGTCCTAGAGGGACATTTGCCCTTCAGACACATGTCCTAGAGGGACATTTGCCCTTCAGACACATGTCCTAGAGGGACATTTGCCCTTCAGACACATGTCCTAGAGGGACATTTGCCCTTCAGACACATGTCCTAGAGGGACATTTGCCCTTCAGACACATGTCCTAGAGAGACATTTGCCCTTCAGACACATGTCCTAAAGGGACATTTGCCCTAAACCATTTTCACTAAAGGGCCATTTGCCCTAAAACCATTTGCACTAAAGGGCCATTTGCCCTAAAACCATTTGCACTAAAGGGCCATTTGCCCTAAAACCATTTGCACTAAAGGGCCATTTGCCCTAAAACCATTTGCACTAAAGGGCCATTTGCCCTAAAACCATTTGCACTAAAGGGCCATTTGCCCTAAAACCACAGACACTTGCCCTACAGACACTTGCCCTACAGACACTTGCCCTACAGACACTTGCCCTACAGACACTTGCCCTACAGACACTTGCCCTACAGACACTTGCCCTACAGACACTTGCCCTACAGACACTTGCCCTACAGACACTTGCCCTACAGACACTTGCCCTACAGACACTTGCCCTACAGACACTTGCCCTACAGACACTTGCCCTACAGACACTTGCCCTACAGACACTTGCCCTACAGACACTTGCCCTACAGACACTTGCCCTACAGACACTTGCCCTACAGACACTTGCCCTACAGACACTTGCCCTACAGACACTTGCCCTACAGACACTTGCCCTACAGACACTTGCCCTACAGACACTTGCCCTACAGACACTTGCCCTACAGACACTTGCCCTACAGACACTTGCCCTACAGACACTTGCCCTACAGACACTTGCCCTACAGACACTTGCCCTACAGACACTTGCCCTACAGACACTTGCCCTACAGACACTTGCCCTACAGACACTTGCCCTACAGACACTTGCCCTACAGACACTTGCCCTACAGACACTTGCCCTACAGACACTTGCCCTACAGACACTTGCCCTACAGACACTTGCCCTACAGACACTTGCCCTACAGACACTTGCCCTACAGACACTTGCCCTACAGACACTTGCCCTACAGACACTTGCCCTACAGACACTTGCCCTACAGACACTTGCCCTACAGACACTTGCCCTACAGACACTTGCCCTACAGACACTTGTCCTACAGACACTTGTCCTACAGACACTTGTCCTACAGACACTTGTCCTACAGACACTTGTCCTACAGACACTTGTCCTACAGACACTTGTCCTACAGACACTTGTCCTACAGACACTTGTCCTACAGACACTTGTCCTACAGACACTTGTCCTACAGACACTTGTCCTACAGACACTTGTCCTACAGACACTTGTCCTACAGACACTTGTCCTACAGACACTTGTCCTACAGACACTTGTCCTACAGACACTTGTCCTACAGACACTTGTCCTACAGACACTTGTCCTACAGACACTTGTCCTACAGACACTTGTCCTACAGACACTTGTCCTACAGACACTTGTCCTACAGACACTTGTCCTACAGACACTTGTCCTACAGACACTTGTCCTACAGACACTTGTCCTACAGACACTTGCCCTACAGACACTTGTCCTACAGACACTTGTCCTACAGACACTTGTCCTACAGACACTTGTCCTACAGACACTTGTCCTACAGACACTTGCCCTACAGACACTTTCCCTACAGACACTTGCCCTACAGACACTTGCCCTACAGACACTTGCCCTACAGACACTTGCCCTACAGACACTTGCCCTACAGACACTTGCCCTACAGACACTTGCCCTACAGACACTTGCCCTACAGACACTTGCCCTACAGACACTTGCCCTACAGACACTTGCCCTACAGACCCTTGCCCTACAGACCCTTGTCCTACAGACCCTTGTCCTACAGACCCTTGCCCTACAGACCCTTGCCCTACAGACACTTGCCCTACAGACACTTGCCCTACAGACACTTGCCCTACAGACACTTGCCCTACAGACACTTGCCCTACAGACACTTGCCCTACAGACACTTGCCCTACAGACACTTGTCCTACAGACACTTGCCCTACAGACACTTGCCCTACAGACACTTGTCCTACAGACACTTGCCCTACAGACACTTGCCCTACAGACACTTGCCCTACAGACACTTGTCCTACAGACACTTGTCCTACAGACACTTGTCCTACAGACACTTGTCCTACAGACACTTGTCCTACAGACACTTGTCCTACAGACACTTGTCCTACAGACACTTGTCCTACAGACACTTGTCCTACAGACACTTGTCCTACAGACACTTGTCCTACAGACACTTGTCCTACAGACACTTGTCCTACAGACACTTGCCCTACAGACACTTGCCCTACAGACACTTGTCCTACAGACACTTGTCCTACAGACACTTGCCCTACAGACACTTGCCCTACAGACACTTGCCCTACAGACACTTGCCCTACAGACACTTGCCCTACAGACACTTGCCCTACAGACCCTTGTCCTACAGACCCTTGTCCTACAGACACTTGCCCTAAAGGGACATATGCCCTAAAACCATTTACAGTAGCATAATTTTTTTTCTCCATTTTTGTTAACAGAATGGATCGACACTTTATGGACCCCTCGTATAGCAACATCACAGCCTTAGCATAGAGGCTTAGCGGCTGCTAATCGAAAGAACACCAAAACAAAATTACAAATTTCAATTAACTAGATAAAATTTTCTTAATTTGCAATTCGCTCGCATCATTTTTAGATAATTTCGCATTTTCCTCTTCTTCGAATAAAGAAATATTTCGATGTCGTATTTGAAAATAGAGCAAAATACAGAATACGGTAGACACACTTACGATGAGCACCGAAGTTCCGAGGAAACGGAACCGAAGAAGATCGACGTCGTAAACCCAACAGTTACCTTCTACGCTTCCACATCCTTTTGCTTCGTGAAGAAGACAGCAAGAGTCAAAAACACTTCCATATATAAGAGGTCCTGGAAGAAATCCTAAAAAAAAAAAAATCCACATTTTAACAAATTAAATCATTGTTTAGATAAAAATTAACTTTCTTTTCGAATAAAATCCTTCATTCGTTTGTTTTATTACCTATTAAACATAGAAAAATGGATTTCATAGCCAGAGCCATACTTTTATCACGTTTATCGACACAACTAACAGAAGAAGAACAAAAAAAAATTGCTGAACAATTAAAACGCATCAAAGTCGATGGCATGAGAGGCAATTAGAAAACGGGATGAACAGAAGTTGGCTCAGCCCTTTTTTATGACGAAAGGCAACTTCTAACAGGTTGGTTGTGTAGTCTGACGTCACATGCTCCGCCCTTTTCAACGTCGAACCACATAACAAACAAATTAGAAATTGACGTTTGTCATAAAATGGGCGGAGCCAACTTCTGTTCATCCCGTTTTCTAATTGCCTCTGATGGCATGTGGCCTTCATAAGTGAATTATTAGCATACAATGCAATTTTTAAATTCCGATTGGTTTGATAGCTATCATGTGATGATGACGTATCACTATAGGATTGTCAACTACACAACAACAAGAGGAAATATCTAATGGATTCAGATGTTTAACATGCTACCTCACAAAATTACTTCGAAAAATCTCTGCAAAGAGCGCTAGCATAGTTTTTCTATTGAGCCCCTAGACCCAGTGTTAAAGAAAAAATGTTAATTACTAAAATACACACAGTCTCGGCAATATGTTTATTTTTCATATTCATAGTTGTCCAATATTAAGTTTTCAAAGTGCAATGTGCACCTTAAATATATGCTGATCAAGTGATAGAATGACAAAAAATTGGTAAGTGCGGTTCTATTTTTAAAAAACTATTTCAATATCACGAATTTATAACTCTTATATTAAACTTCATCGAGTACGCTCAAACAAGCAAAAAACATCCATTAAAATGCTCATAAAAATCTATGAAAACAATTTTTAAAAAAACCATAAACAAAATCAGCAAGTGCGCCAATGTGTTGGCTTCACTGTGGTTTAATTGTGGTTTTTTAAAGTTATTTTTAGGTATTTTTACCAACATTTTAATGGAGTTTTTTTTCTTCTTATTTGGGCGTACTCAATGGAGTTTAACATGAGACTTAGAAATTCGCGATTTTGAAATAGTTTTTAAAAATAGAAGCGCACTTTCCAATTTTTTTGACGATCTATCACTAGATAAATATATATTTAAAGTGCACATTGAGCTTTGAACCATGAAAATTGGGCAAATTTAAATATGAAAAATAAACATATTGTCGCCGCGACTGTGTATTTTAAAAATCAACGTTTTTTCTTTAACATTGGGTCTATGGACTCAATGTGATGTAGCCTCTTAATACATCATAGTACTAACTGTCAAAACTGCACAGACAGAGTTGAAAGTATGTTGCATACTACCGAGACAAAACAAAAACCCTTTGATGTGTACCGACTTGAGCCGAGATATGGAATTGTTTGTGAAATTGCAGACAAAACAAAACACAAAAGTCGCATACATGTTCTAGAATTGTCGCCAATTTGTCTCGAAACACTTGAGTTTCTGTTCTGTTTGTGTGTTTTTTTTTGTCAGTTTGATGTGAATCGGGCCTTAACACCAAATATAACTCGAACTTTTGCGAAAAAAAAAAATAAAAAAAAACATTTCAAGAATTAATAAATATACCGTAAAAGCATGACTCCCTGAGAAGGAAACAGAGCAGAGCCCATGAAGTTTACGACAACAGTCAACACGAGGAAAATTCTTAGCGAATTACACGCCTTCGAAGGACATATTCCGCTTGTGGCTGTCACGTCGTTTTGATCGTGTTGCGAGTGTACTACACTTACATTGCTGTTCGAAACACATGAACAATCACCAAATGTCTGTAATACAAAAAGCGAGAAAAAAATGAATCTAACATATTGAAATGAATTAGGGATGATACCGCCAAAAGTGAAAAAAAAAATCAATTATTCCACACAATGACTAGACAATGTGTAGAACAGCACATTTCCATAAGAAATTTGCACTTGCAAAAATTCATAAACTTTGTTTTAATTAGAGGTGGGACGAATCCCAAATTTTCTCGAATTCGAATCCGAATGGGCTCTCTCGAATTTCTCGAATTCGAATCGGCTCTCTCGAATTTCCCGAATCTAGAATCCTTCATATAAGAATCCTATATTATTCATTAAACAATAATTCGGAAGAAGAAAAAACTAGTAACAAGTTGAGAAAATATAATTTTTTTTCCAAATTTCTGTTCTAAATTATAAAATTGACTAATTTAAATAAAAAAAAATCAAGATTTAATTGAAATAAACTAAATTAAAAATTATATTATTTAAATAATTTTACAAATAAATCATTCTGTGAAATGATCTTATTTTTAAAATCATAAATAAAATAATCAGATTCGCTGTAAAATTAACCAAATAAATTATAATCAATAGAAATTTAAGTAACTTGTGAAATTGCAAAAAAATATTTAAATTGTCATTTCGAAAATCAGCTGTTCATAACAAATCTCAGTCAGTTAATATGCAAAATTCTCAAAATCAGCTTACTGTTTTAAGCATTTTGCAAATTGATTAGCGAATCAGAAAAATGACTACCGAATCTTATAAAATGACCAGTGCATCTGAAGAATGACTAGTGCATCTGAAAAATGACTAGTGCATCTGAAAAATGACTAGTGCATCTGAAAAATGACTAGTGCATCTGAAAAATGACTAGTGCATCTGAAAAATGACTAGTGCATCTGAAAATGACTAGTGCATCTGAAAAATAGACTAGTGATCGAACCTGAAAAATGACTAGCAAATCTGAAAAATGACTAGCGAATCTGAAAAATGACTAGCGAATCTGAAAAATGACTAGCGAATCTGAAAAATGACTAGCGAATCTGAAAAATGACTAGCGAATCTGAAAAATGACTAGTGAATCTGAAAAATGACTAGTGAATCTGACAAATTACTAGTTTTTTTCACTTTGGCAGTTAACAAAGCGAAATGTTTCTCTTTAATAATTTTGACCGTTTTGGTGTCATTTAAAAGATGCGATCTGCAACCGGCCAAACACGGTGACAGATAAGTGTCGTTGTTCACACAGACAGGTTGAAAAACCATCGGACATTCGCAAGCGACGCTGCAACTGGATTCCACCGTGAACCTGTTGTGCAGGTTGTCGATGCTAACGTTTGTATAATTCGCTGTGTTGCAAGATAGATACATTTGACAGCAGAGCAGGAAAACTTGAGTCAACCGCATGAAACAATTGACTCCCAATAATCTAGTGGCTCGCGGTTTATATTTCTTAAGGCACATCGCTCCAATCAAAATTGAAACAATCATCGAACACATCGAAAAAATCCCTACGAGAAAATAAAAAAGGACAAACTGTATTTTTATAAAGAAAAAAATTATACTTACAAGTTCTTGACTTATTTTTACATTAATTACTAGTTGGTTCTTCTAAATAGTCACTTTTTAAAGTTTCTTAAAAAAATTTTTTTCAAGAATACTAAAAATCATTTCTTATTTAAAACAATTTAAGTTCAAAATTAATAAATAGTTTAAATGCTCTAAAAGCTCTAAAAATGTCTGAGGAGTGCTCAACTGGCCCCAGAAGTCCCAAAAAGCGTGGAAAACCACAAGGATTCAAGAATTTTTAATATCCGAAAAGCATTTAAATGCTCTAAAAGCTCTAAAAATGCATCAGGAGTGCTCACCTGAGACCAGAAGTCCCAAAAGGTTTGAAAAAGCACAAGGATTTAAGAATTTTTAAAATCAGAAAAAATTAGTCAAATGCCAAGTCTTTGGCTTTTTTCAAAAAACGGCTAAACGTCGAAAAACATTTAAATGCTCTAAAAGCTCTTAAAAAATGCTTTAGGAGCGCTCAACTGGCCCCAGAAGTCCCAAAAAGCTTAGAAAAGCACAAGCATTCAAGAATTTTTAAAATTCTAAAAAATGAATCAAAAGCCAAGTCTTTGGCTTTTTTCAAAAAAAGTCGAAAAATATTTAATTGCTCTGAAAGCTCTAAAAATGCCTCAGGAGTGCTCAACTGGCCCCAGAAGTCCCAAAAGGCTTGAAAAACCACAAGGATTCAAGAATTTTTAAAATTCGAAAAAATGCGTCAAAAGCCAAGACTCCTTGGCTTTGGTCTTTGGCTTTTTTCAAAAAATGGCTAAACGTTAAAAAATATTTAAATGCTCTAAAAGCTCTAAAAATGCCTGACGAGTGCTCAACTGGCCCCAGAAGTCTAAAAAGGCTTGAAAAAGCACAAGGATTCAAGAATTTTTAAAATTCTAAAAAAATGGACTAAAAGCCAAATTCAATTGCAAGTCAAGTTTTACCTATTAGCAGAGAAGATCTGGAGGCAGACTGTCCAAAATTGACCTCTGTGTAGCGAGCAGAAAACACCTGCGATGAACCCATATACAATACTAGAACACTTTCGGACAAGAGAAGATACACACAGGCTTTGTTCGTTAGAAGCCGACAAATCGTCTGCAACATGTCTGTAAAATAAACCCCATTCAATATTTGTAATCAATACACTTTCAAGCCAATCGTTCGGAAATTATGAATATACTCTTGAGCTTTTAGAATAATTAAAAAAAAATTAAAATGATTTGGAAACTAGAATAGTATAACTGAATCTATTGAGATGGTTTATGAACAGCTGATTTTCGAAATCTGATTATTCTGTTTTTCAGAAGGACAAAATTAAGAAAAATCCAGAAAGTGTTTCAGAAACTAGAAGGTACGCGTAGCTCAAAAATTTTAAAAAAATATTGTCTGCATAAAGTTCTGACTTTGTAGAGGCTACATCGCCATCGCAAAAGTACTTTGAAAAATCTCCACAAAGAGCGCTAGCATCGTTTTTTTATTGAGCCCATAGACCCAATGTTAAAGAAAAAATGTTATTTTTTGAAATAAGACAGTCGCGGCAGTATGTTTATTTTTCATATTTAAAGTCGTCCAATATTAAGTTTTCAAAGTGCAATGTGCACCTTAAATATATGCTGATCGAGTGATAGAATGACAAAAAATTGGTAAGTGCGGTTCTATTTTTAAAAAGTATTTAAAAATTGCGAATTTCTAACTCTTATGTTAAACTCCATTAATATCCATTAAAATGCTCGTAAAAATACGTAAAAATAATTTTAAAAAATAACAATTAAATCACAGTGAAGCCAATACATTGGCGCACGTGCTGATTTTTTTCTGGTTTTTAAAATTATTTTTACGTATATTTTATGTACGAGCATTTTAATGGATGTTTCTTTTTTTTGCTTACGAGCACGTACTCAAGGAGTTTAACACAAGAGTTAAAATTATGCAATTTTGAAACAGTTTTTAAAAATATAACCGCACTTACCGATTTTTTGTCATTCTATAACTCGATCAGCATATATTTAAGGTGCACATTGCATTTTGAAAACTTAGTATTGGACAGCTTTAAATATGAAAAATAAACATATTGCCGCGACTGTGCATTTTAAAAATGAACATTTTTCTTTAACGTCGAGTATATAGGCTGAATAGAAAAACGATACTAGCGCTCTTTATGGAGATTTTTCGAAGTAATTTTACGGTGTAGCCTCTTAACATAATCTTCTATCATTCTAGTTTGGAAAACAATTTCAATTTCTTTTTGTAATGTCGTTTCTATATATATAAAAAAAGTTCGCTTGACGTTTTTGGGTTCACATATTGCAAAAAAAACATCTATGGAGGTTAGAACTGGCCACTGCATTAGCGCCATCCGGAGGAACAAAAACAAAATAAATATCTATTCAGGCACCTTAATGGGCTGAACGTATTGATATCTTCCAATTTGTTCTTTCATTTGGCAAATCTGAGCAAAAACAAAATTAAAACTTAAATCATTCACCCTTCAGAGTCAGTTTCTTATCATTCTCGAGGTTCTTTTCGAATTTGAGCGATTTGTCAGTGGTGTCCACCTTCTGATAGTAACGAGCCGGAAGCCTTCGAGGCAAAAGAATGACGATGCAGCCGATGAGAGCCAAAGAAGTGCCAAAAATTACAAATCCCAACCACCAAGCACCGAGCCACCGAGGATCTCGAGGATTCATGTTCGGATCAACTGTAACAAAAAATGGCCACGAGAGAAAAATATTAATTTTTGTCACTTGCATAATTAATTCTGACGAAATAGTGCTGTAACGCAGAGCGGCCAGGTTTGTTTCAGAGAAATATGATTACTACTCGGAAAGCCAGACTAAAATTCTATCAGAACTTGGGTGGGACATGTTAGCAGTTCGTAGAGCTAACTTCAGCCTCCATACTCTTAAAATTGGGGAAAAATAAGATAGATTTTTGCACGTAGAGACTCGTATTTTTGGTCATTTGTACCCCTAAGACGATACGACCATATAATTTACTTCTAGAGGAGGTTGTGCAGTTTAGCAGCCACGTACTGGCTACAAAACTATTTGAAAATCGCGAATTTCTAACTCTTACGTTGAACTCCATTGAGTACGCTCAAATAAGAAAAAAAAAATCCATTAAAATGCTCTTAAAAATACGTAAAAATAATTTTAAAAAACCACAAAAAAATCGGCACGTGCGCCAATGTGTTGGCTTCATTGTGGTTTAATTGTGGTTTTTTAAAGTTATTCTTAAGTATTTTTATAAGCATTTTAAGGGATGTTTGTTGTTTACCAGCACGTACTCAATGGAGTTTAACATAAAAGTTAGAAAATCGCAATTTTGAAATAGTTTTTAAAAATATTACCGCACCTACCAATTTTTCGCCATTCTATCACTCGATCAACATATATTTAAGGTGCACATTGCATTTTGAAAACTTAATATTGGACAACTTTAAATATGAAAAATAAACATATTGCTGCGACTGTGTATTTTAGAAATTAACGTTTTTTCTTTAACATTGGGTCTATGGGCTCAATACAAAAACGATGCTAGCACTCTTTGCGTAGAGTAATTTTGTGCTGCTAACAATTAGCTTAAATTACAAAAATGTAGGTGTTATAGTTTTCGAAATACGTATCTAAATGCATATTCCCAAAATATGGGAACTTAAAGGAACTAGGCACAAGACAATATACACTGTATACTAATGGGTGGTTTATTTTGACAATGCATTTCAAATCTGCTTTTGGACTAAATATCTCCTCTGTCACAGGCCTTCTGAGCTGCTTACAGATAGTAATTTCATGCTTAATTTACCTTCGAGATCAATGTAAAAACGCAGACAAACAGAGGCCACTATGAAACCGACAAATGCTCCTAGGATTCTGGTCGATAGAATGAAAGCTAAAAACAACAACGACAAAAAAAGAAATATTCAAAAAAAGAAACAAAACACTTAAGAGGCTACATCGAAAAATTACTTCGAAAAATTTCCACAAAGAGCGCTAGCATCGTTTTCGATTGAGCCCATAGACCTAATGTTAAAGAAAAAATGTTAATTATTAAAATACACAAGTCGCGGCGGCAATATGTTTATTTTTCATATTTAAAGTTGTCCAATATTAAGTTTTCAAAGTGCAATGTGCACCTTAAATATACGTTGATCGAGTGATAGAATGACAAAATTGGTAAGTGCGGTTCTATTTTTAAAAACTATTTCAAAATCGCGAAATTCTAACTGTTATGTTAAACTCCTTGAGTACGCTCTCCGTAAGCAAAAAAACATCCATTAAAATACTCGTAAAAATATGTAAAAATAAATTTTAAAAAACACACAATTAAACCACAGTGAAGACAACACATTGGCGCACGTGCTGATTTTATTCTGTTTTTTTTAAAGTTATTTTTACGTATTTTATGAGCATTTTAATGGATGTATTTTTCTTATTTGGGCGTACTCAATGGAGTTTAACATAAGAGTTAGAAATTCGCGATTTTGAAATAGTTTTTTTAAAAATAGAGCCGCACTTACCAATTTTGTCATTCTATCACTCGATCAACGTATATTTAAGGTGTACATTGCACTTTGAAAACTTAATATTGGACGACTTTAAATATGAAAAATAAACATATTGCTTTGAACTGTGTATTTTAAAAACTAACGTTTTTTTCTTTAACATTGGGTCTAGGGGCTCAACACAAAAACGAGGCTAGCGCTCTTTGCGGAGATTTTTCAAAGTAATTTTGCGATGTTGTCATAAGTTAAAAACAGTTTGAGGTCAGGGTTGCGCCCAATCAACCTGGGATTACTGGAAAACTGTGTAGGAATTAGAAAATTTAATAAACAAATCAAGGAAAAATATCAGGGAATTTCGCAAACAAAATATGCAAAACAGGGAAAAGTCACAGAATTATAATGATTATAAAAACCCCATCAAAATAGAAAAAAAAAATATAAATCCTCTAAAAAAAAACGTGGCCCAAGGGGGGGGGGGCAGAAGTCTTTTGCCACATAATCGGAAAAACTTGGAAATGACAGGAAGGTGTCTAAGAAACTAGAAGGGTAGCACAGTAACTTATTAATATCTTCATACTAATATCATTCAAAATAAACTTTTTAGAGACTTAAAATTTTTTTAAAAAAATTGTTGTCTGCTTCAAGTTTGATCATTTTCAAATTCGCATAAAAAGCTTATTTTGAAAAAAATATCAAAATAAAAATATTATCAAGTGATCGAGCTATGTAATTACCATCTAGTTTCTAAAACACTTCTTCAGAGTTCGAGGTGCGTTTACACTTTGAAACCACTTTAAGAGGCTACATCGCAAAATTACTTTGAAAATCTCCGCAAAAAAAGCGATAGCATCGTTTTTCTTTTGAGCTCATAGAACCATTGTTAAAGAAGAAACGTTAGTTTTTAAAATACACACATTTTTCATATTTAAAGTTGTCCAATTTTGATGGTTCAAAGTGCAATGTGCACCTTAAATATATGCTGTTCGAGTGATAGAATGACAAAAAATTGCTAAGTGCGGTTCTATTTTTTATAAACTATTTCCAAATAGCTTTCCAAATCTCTTATATTAAACTCTATTGAGTACGTGCTCGTAAGCAAAAAAAAAAACACCATTAAAATGCTCGTAAAAATACGTAAAAATAATTTTAAAAAACTACAATTAAACCACACGTGCTGAGTTTTTTTCTGGTTTTTTAAAATTATTTTTACGAGCATTAAAATGGATGTTTTTGCTTAGGTGTGCATGCTCAATGGAATTTAATGATAAGAGTTAGAAATTCGCGACTTTGAAATAGTTTTTTAAAAATAGAACCGCATTTACCAATTTTTTGTCATTCTATCACTCGATCAGCATATATTTAAGGTGCCACATTGCACTTTGAAAACTTCATATTGGACAACTTTAAATATGAAAAATAAACATATTGCCGCGACTGTGTGTATTTTAAAAATTATCCATTTTTTCTTTAACATTGTAGCCTCTTAAGCTTATCTTTGACGTAAGTAACGTTTTAAAAAAGTGAAATTCCCCTCTTCCAGTTTTGCATTGCCAATAGTTTAAAAAAAAAAATGTTTGACTAACATATATTCATCGGTGTGTTCTTCTTTTTCGAGAAATCATCGCTGTACGACAACCCCAGAGAGGTAATGGCCAAGTTTCCGACACCGGCCACAAACTGTCCCAGAAAAAACAAAGCCATCGGTAAAGTTATAGAACTCAGATAGGTTAAGTCTTCGTTATCTTCGGGACACTCTTCTCCGTTCGAAGATTTCGTGCCGTTTTCGGAAGCGAGGCAGAGATCGTACGAAGGTTCGATCGCCTTCGACTGCCGCTCGACCACTTCCTCTTCGAAAGACATCCCATCGATCCCTTCCCAAAGTCTATGATTGAAAGCATAGATGAAGCATGTGGCCGAACACATGAAGAGTCCAAAAGACATCCAAAGTGGCCGACTACTCTTAGAGCCTATGTAACCAACGAGAAGACCGAAAAGAATCTGACTGATATCGTTACCGATCAGTATGATACCGGTGACACGGCTGTTAATGTTGAAAACCTTCTCGATGGTCGTAGTGACGGCATAAAAGTATGCATTCGGCATTCCCATCAGCATCATCGTGAAGCAATAGATTACGGTGAATACGGCCGGTCTCGTCAAATTCTGAAGGAAGGCCGGACGCCACGATCCGATTCCGCATAAAACATCTTTTCCTTCGTCGTCCTCATCATCTTGCATGTCATGCACATCTTCGTGACCTGTTGTTCCGTTTTCGAGGAATTTCTCGGCTAAAAACTCATCGTTCTCGTGTCCACCGTTGTCGTTAGCCTCTGGTATAACTATCTTCGAAGGCATCTTTTTTTTTTGTTTTCTAAGAAACTGAGGATAAACAAAAAAAAAAATGTTTTCCCTGTGACTTGAAACAATAAATCTGGACAACAACAAAAAAGAAGAACAAGTTTTTATGCTGTCATAAAAAAAAAATAGCAAAAACAATTCCGAGTCCAGTTTTAATCTGAAAAGCAATCAAAAGTTGTTTAAATATTATTATTGATGATTATTTGTTTTTATATCATAGGTTGATCGCTTTTTAAAATTACAACAAGAAGAAAAAAATAACAAATGTTACGAAACTTGTAAAATATACAAATTATAAAAACCGAAAACAATTGTTTGCCACTAAATCAACGAGGCAAATAATTACTTTCGGAGAAAAAGAGAGAGAGAGAAACGTTCTCGTTACTTAATTTTCAATATAATTGAATCCAAATTAAGAGTTGCTCATTTCATTAATTTGAGTTTCTTAATTTGACAACAACAATTATTATAATTATAAATCGATGTTCCAACCATAAGTGGACGTTCTTTTTAAAAAAACAAACGAAAAATTAATTGATATAGGAAAGAAAGAAAAAAATATACATTTTAATTTTTTCTATTAAAATTAAGAAGAAAAATAACAGAAAAATTAAAAAAATAAAATAAATGAAGAAAAAACATACATTTTTTTTTTACTTAAAAACAATATAAAGGGCCATTTTACATCAGAAGGGAACGTCATATTGCTGAAAACACGTGTTATTAGCAAAGTTTTTAAATATTAACACTAAGTATCTACAAAATGTTATTAACTTTTGTTATCAACATTTGTTTGATAACATTTTCTATTAACAGTGTCAAGTCTTTAGAAATGTTAATTGCATTTTACTATTAACATTGCCAAGTCTGCTATTAACATGTCGGTATTTTTTTGCTAACTTTGTTAATAGCATAAATTTTGCGACTGCTCTCGAGAATAACACAATGTTAATAACAAGTTACTTCTGTTATATATCAACTCTGTTAATAACATTCTACTCGTGGATCAGTTTCCTGCCGACATGCTAACAACATGTTTGTCAAAAACATTGTTATTAGCATTTTGTTATCGACATTTATCATAAAGGGTATTTTAGACCAGAGGTAACATTGCTGAAAACAAGTGTTAATAGCAATGTCTTTAACAAATATTAAAAATCGCAAAAATCGCAAAATGTTATTAACTTTTGTTATCAACATTTGTTTGATAACATTTGCTATTAACATTCTTAAAGGTCTTTAGAAATGTTAAAAACATTTTGCTATTAACTTTTGTCGATACCATTTTTTTTTCATTAACATGTCTATAACTTTGTTAATAGCAGAAATTTTGCGACGGCTCTGAAGGCGGCGCTCCTGATCAAAGGATGTTGATAACAAAATGTCACTAACAAGTAATTTCTGTTGTGTCAACACTGTTAATAACATGCTACTCGTGGATCACTTTCCTGCCTGACATGCTACCAACATTTTCTTGTCAAAAACATTGTTATTAGCATTTTTGTTATTGACATTTATCCAAAATAAGTAAAAAAAAAATTGTTAATTAACATATTTATTATTAACATTTTGCTACTAACAATGTTTTTTTTTGCTATTTATTTGGTGTAAATCGGCCTTTAGAGAGGAAAAAGAAGAAACAATAAGGTTTAAAAGATGGTGAAAAAAAATGGAAGAAAGTTAAATCTTCTTGAGAGCATCCAACAAAGTTTGAATATCGCCTGAAAAGAAAATTAAAATATTTTATTTATCAACAAAAAATTTATGTTTATTATTTTATTATATTGTTTTTATAGTTTTATTATTATGTTAATCAAGTCATTTTTTGTGTGTTTTTGTTTGAAAGTAACTGTTTTGCTTAAGTTACTTTGATCAAAGTAACGGTATGAAATTTTTTTTTACATACTAAGGTTACATCACAAAATTACTTCGAAAAATCTCCGCAAAGAGCGCTAGCATCGTTTTTCTATTGAACCCATAGACCCAATGTTAAAGAAAAAATGTTAATTTTTAAAATACACAAGTCGCGCCGCAATATGTTTATTTTTCATATTTAAAGTTGTTCAATATTAAGTTTTCAAAGTGCAATGTGCACCTTAAATAGATGCGGATCGAGTGATAGAATGACAAAAAATTGGTAAGTGCGGTTCTATTTTTAAAAACTATTTCAAAATTGCGAAATTTAACTCTTATATTAAACTCTATTGAGTACGTGCGCTCGTAAGCAAAAAAAAAACATCCATTAAAATGCTCGTAAAAATACCTAAAAAATAATTTTAAAAACCCATTATTAAGCCACAGTGAAGCCAACACATTGGCGCACGTGCTGCTTATGAGTGCGCGTACTCAATGAAGTTTAACATAACCACTGCAGTGGCAAATGCTATGCTCCATAGACGCTTTTGTAAAATTATAACGCAAAAACATCAAGCGAACGTTTTTTTAAAAAAAAAAACATTACGAAAAAATTCAAATTGTTTTCAAAACATTGCCACTAAAAAAACTTTTAGCATAATCTTTGACCATTTTAGGTCAAAGATTATGCTAAAAGTTTTTTTAGTGGCAATATCTTAAAAAAATAAACATTTTATAGATCAATTTTGAATAATGTCTCGCTTTTTTAATTTTTTCCATTTGAAAATTCCATGAAAAACTATTTTCACCTTTTTTTCAAACGGTCATAAATAGTTTATTTTCAAAGATATCATATCACGAAAAAAAAAAAACGTTTAGCATTATCACCAACTATTCTAGTTTCTAAAAACATTTTGAATTTTTGTTTTTCGTTATGTTTCTTCTGAAAAACGTTTCCTTGAAAAATAACAATTTTCTCAAAACCCGCGGGTTATAAAAAAAAAAGTTTATTTTGAACGATGTCAACATAGAAATTACCCTTAAATGATTGAGTTACCTTTCTAGTTTCTAAAACACTTCTTAGTTTCTCTCAATTTTGCTCCTGAAATATATTCTGTCTATCTTTCAGGAGCAAAATTGAGAGAAACTAAGAAGTGTTTTAGAAACTAGAAAGATAACTCAAAATAAACTTTTCTTTTTATAGACAAATAAGCGTAGTGATTGAGTTACATTTCTAGTTTCTAAAAGACTTACAAGTTTATCTTCATTTTGCACCCGAAAAACAGAATAATCAAGGGTTCGAGAAGCCAAGGTTCACACTTTAAAACCACCTTAAACTTCATCAAAGTAACTGTACTTTTACTTGAAGCAACTGTACTTTTACTTGAAGCAACTGTACTTTTACTTGAAGCAACTGTACTTTTACTTGAAGCAACTGTACTTTTACTTGAAGCAACTGTACTTTTACTTGAAGCAACTGTACTTTTACTTGAAGCAACTGCACTTTTACTTGAAGCAACTGCACTTTTACTTGAAGCAACTGCACTTTTACTTGAAGCAACTGCACTTTTACTTGAAGCAACTGCACTTTTACTTGAAGCAACTGTACTTTTACTTGAAGCAACTGTACTTTTACTTGAAGCAACTGTACTTTTACTTGAAGCAACTGTACTTTTACTTGAAGCAACTGTACTTTTACTTGAAGCAACTGTACTTTTACTTGAAGCAACTGTACTTTTACTTGAAGAAACTGTACTTTTACTTGAAGCAACTGTACTTTTACTTGAAGCAACTGTACTTTTACTTGAAGCAACTGTACTTTTACTTGAAGCAACAACCAGTGACATTATAAGAAATAACTGTCACAATTTTATAACTTTTTCTCTGTAATGAGTCTCCAGAATAGTAAATAAATGATATTTTCATGATGCCAATTTTTAAAATAAACCTTTTATGGCAATTTCTATTTTTTCTTTCTAAAAGGCTTATTTTGAAAGATATCAATTAAACGCCAAAATGAGCTACCGTTCTAGTTTTTAAAACACTTTCAAGTTTTTTTTTTCTTAATTTTGCTCCTGAAAGACAAGAATAACCAGAAGTTCGCTAGACTTTTAAACTTTTAAAACCAACTTATAACCACTTACAATTTATATCTCTGACTAAAGTCTCAACCTGCGGCTTGCTGTTTATTATTTCGACCGATTGAGTGTACGGATTGTAACGAACAGAAAACGGACGAGGAATCGTTGCGGCAAAATTACTTTTTAAAGAAAAGAAAAAAAAAAGAATCGAAAACAATCAAATATTTTTTTTTAAAAAAAAACAATAATATTTCTAGGAATAAGACATTCAAATCCTCGAATCCCGCGAATCTTGAAAAATATTCGAGATCCGAAAACTCGAATCTTTGGGCTTTTTTCGCCTTTCGAATCTTTCGAATTCTAACCTTAAAAAAACTGTTAAAAACTTTGGTAAAATTAGTTGTTTTTTTTTAACTCCATTTGACGTCCAATAGAAGCGTTCACTAACAAAAAAACCGGCGATTGTTGCAACTTCGGTGGTATATCCGGAAATAACCAATCCTTGTGGCGAACCTGAGTGCCACACTTGTATTTTTATTATTAATATTTTAATATTGATTATTATTTCATTTATTTGTTGTCTTATTAATGAATAATATAGGATTCTTATATGAAGGATTCGAGATTCAGAAGATTCGAGAACCTCTTAGGATTCGGATTCGAGAAAATTTAGGATTCGTCCCACCTCTAATATTTTCTCGAATGATAATGTTCGACGTAAAAATACTTACAGAATTTTCTCTTTCGCATCGTCGAAACTCTCGGCAACGAAATACAGTGGCTGATATTCTGTAATCGGGTATTTCTGAACTCCGGTCTTTACGGGTTCAAATGGCAAAAGTTCCGGTTTTCCACTTAAGCAATGCTTTAAAAAAAATTCCAAATGTTAAAACAATCAAAAAGGTTTTAAAATTTTTGAAAAAGTCATTAATTACAATTACTACATGATTTAAAAACTAATTACTTTTAAAAGTAAATAAGTTTACGTACTTCGAGTTCTCCGTAAGATGACAAAAGACCGGCTCCGTAAGCCTTAATCTGTCCTTCTTGTCGGCAGAGTCCAAACTCGACTGTGTACCAATAACACTAAAAGAAAACAAATTTCATTAGTGACTAGAATGTTTAAAATATGGTTACGAACACCAGCAGTACCGTGGCCAACTTTTCGATATATTCATCCGGAGCTCCGAGCGAAGCGAGTCCGATTTCTTGAGAGAACTGTGCGAAACTTGGATCCGCAAATAATGGAGCGTGCCCCAATAGCTCGTGACAGACATCCCTCATTAAACAAAACAAAAACAAACAATGGTTACAATTTTACTCCTTAATATTAAATAACAAAGCTTTTTTAGAAGCAAGTTAAAAGTTTATTGTAAACTAGAAGAGCCAAAAAATGATAATATTTTCAGGATGGTATCGTTCAAAATTAACTTTTTATAGCACATTTTTTTAAAAAGATAATTAAATTTTACTTTCTAATGACAAAGTTAAAACTGCTACAACAAGTTTATTTTAAACTTGAAAAGCAAAATTTATAATTACATATTCAGGATGATATCTTTCAAAATCAACTTTTTATAGCAACATTTTTAAAAATTTTAAAAAGATGAACTGATGAAATTTGACTCCCTAATGGCAAAGTTAAAACTGCTACAGAATTTTAAACTAGAAAAGCAAAATTTACGATAACATTTTCAGGATGATATCTTTCAAAATTAACTTTTTATAGCAAAATTTTTTAAAAAGATGATTAAATTTTACTTTCTAATGACAAAGTTAGAACTGCTATGTACAACAAGTTTATTTTAAACTAGAAAAGCAACATTTATAATATTTTCAGGACGTTATCTTTCAAAATTAACTTTTTATAAAAAGAAAATTAATTTTGATTTCCTTTTGGCAAAGTTAAAACTGCTATAAAAAAATATATTTTAAACTAGAAAAGCCAAAAAATGATAATGTTTTCCGCATGGTATTTTTCAAAATTAACTTTTTATAGCAATTTTTAAAACGAAAATTGATTTTTATTGCCAACGTTAAAAGAAACTGCCACCAAAAGTTGATTTTCAAAAAATATTGTCATGAAAACAAGTGAATAGAATGGAACAGTGAATATAAATTGAATTATCCTACGTTTCAGAAGTAAATATTAAAAATAACTTGAAAGTTTTAAAAACTAGAATCTTTAGCAATTTTTAATGACAACTTTAAAGTCTGTATTTTTGCTTTTAATTTGTATTTAAATTTGATCATTTTCAAACTGCCATAAAAAGTTTATTTTTAAATATATTAACATGAAAAAAAAAATCTTGTGTGATTCAGTTACTTTTCTAGTTTTTAAAACACTAATAACCAAGGCAAAACAAAAAAGAATGTTTTTCAATCACTGAGACAGTTTAGAGGCATTCAAGAAGAACTCTAGATTAAAATTTAATCTAATACAAAGTGTTCCAAAAAATGTATACACACTTTGGTTGTTAATAGCTGCCAAGTTTCTTTTCTTAAAATTAATTTTAAAATTTTATAATTAAGAGTAATTAAAATGTTACAATAAAGATTCGATAGAAAAACATTCCATGTTTTATGTTTAAACGATGCATTTATCTCAAGTTTTCAAAATGTACTTCATTCTCATCAAAGCATTGTAAACACGGAAAGAAATTGATCTGCAAACATCAATTAACGAATCCCTTGCAATTGTGCAACAATTCTCTTCGATTTCTTCACATTTTATTCAATTATGGCAAGAAATCGAAAAGAATTGTCGCACAATTACAAGAGATACATTAATCGATGTTTACAGATCAGTTTCTTCCCACTGTCAACAATGCGAATGGGGTGACATTTTTGAAAACTTGAGATAATTCCCTCATTTAAACATAAAACATGCAATGTTATTCATTGTATCTGCATTGTAACATTTACTCTTAATTATAAAATTAGATATAAGACAATAAACATGGTAGTTACTTCACAACCAAAGTGTGTATACAATGTTTGGGACAAGTTGTATAAGTAATACGTATATACATGTAAGACAATTATATAAACAATCTCATTGATTGTAACATAGCAGAATAAAGAAAATGGCTAATAGATTCATTTGCTTTTCACGTTTAACAACATTAAAGATTAATAAAAAATTTGAAAATCTCAATTTATCCGTTTTCAATTCGAAAAAACGAAAATTTCCAAATTTGAAATTAAAAAAAAATGTTAAACACAAAAAAAAGGATTTTATTTGTGAAGCTATGAACGTGAAAATAAATTACTCGTCTAGTTTTTAATTATTTTTTTTTAAATTGCAGCCACATAACATTATATTTAATTAAAGCAGAATTTTTTTAAAAATATATATATATTTAAAAAAAATTACGGTTCTGGAGTGTAAAAGGGACAAGAGGGATGACGAATGTATTGTGTCGAATGGAAGACTCGAAATGCCAAACCGGCCAAGAAATCACGAGAACTCAAAAGTCCCGCAACGGGTCGCAAAGTGAACCCTGTCGAATCTATTTTTTTTTATTAATTAGAAATAAAAACAATTAACATTAACACGATAAGTTATTTTGAAAAGTTATGCACAAAATGAATGGAAAATTAAATAAATTTGCTTTCTTGAAGCAACTGCTGGGTTGCTGCCAAAATAAAAAAGAACCCAAGCAAGTTGCTATGCAATTGGCAATCAGATAATTTCAACACTATATTCAATCAGTTTCAGTCAAAGTCACATTCAAAAAATAACTCTCAGCTATTTCTAGCTAGCTAGCAGGCTCTCCGTAGCAATGGCTTGAATCTAGTATCACTGTCTAGCTCTCAAAAGACAGAAGTTAGCTCTCAAATGCAAGGGGCTAGTTCTTGATAGTCAATAGTTAAGCTCTCAAGTCAATGTCTATCTTCTCAGATCAGTGACTAGCTCTCAGCGTCATTGACTGGTTCTCAGTGACTAGCTCTCAGCGTCATTGGCTAGCTCTCAGTGCCAGGGACCGGTTCTCAGTTTCTAATGCTAACCCTCAGGGGCAGTGTCTAGCCCTCAGGGGCAGTGTCTAGCCCTCAGGGGCAGTGTCTAGCCCTCAGGGGAAGTGTCTAGCCCTCAGGGGAAGTGTCTAGCCCTCAGGGGAAGTGTCTAGCCCTCAGGGGAAGTGTCAAGCTCTCAGGGAAAGTGTCAAGCTCTCAGGGAAAGTGTCAAGCTCTCAGGGAAAGTGTCAAGCTCTCAGGGAAAGTGTCAAGCTCTCAGGGAAAGTGTCAAGCTCTCAGGGGAAGTGTCAAGCTCTCAGGGGAAGTGTCAAGCTCTCAGGGGAAGTGTCAAGCTCTCAGGGGAAGTGTCAAGCTCTCAGGGGAAGTGTCAAGCTCTCAGGGGAAGTGTCAAGCTCTCAGGGGAAGTGTCACGCTCTCAGGGGAAGTGTCACGCTCTCAGGGGAAGTGTCACGCTCTCAGGGGAAGTGTCACGCTCTCAGGGAAAGTGTCAAGCTCTCAGGGAAAGTGTCAAGCTCTCAGGGAAAGTGTCAAGCTCTCAGGGAAAGTGTCAAGCTCTCAGGGGAAGTGTCAAGCTCTCAGTGGTGGTGTCTAGCTCTCAGTGGTGGTGTCTAGCTCTCAGTGGTGGTGTCTAGCTCTCAGTGGTGGTGTCTAGCTCTCAGTGGTGGTGTCAAGCTCCCAGTGGTGGTGTCTGACTTTCAGTTGTGGTGGCTAACTCTCAAAAGTCAGTAGCTAGCTCTGAATGTCATTGAAAAGTTTCAATGAAAATATTACACAAGTTGGCAACTAATGTCAATATATCTTTCTTTCAGACAGTTCAATGTTCTTCAGCGTGTGTTGAAAGTGTCAGTGTCATGTTGTTTATGACAGTGGTTAGCATTCGAAATTATTCTCCTGGGGTTTTACCAAGTGCAGTACCTAAACAATAAGAAAGTGCGTTTATTACGTAACCGTAACCACCTTTGAGGAAGTTCGAAACATCCTGCAGTTGTGGAACATTGTCTTCTCGATAGCCACAGTTCTCGATCAACAGAGGAAAAACATGGTTGTGCTCTCGGCAAGCATGTGTTGGATACAGCTCGAGCAGCTTTCGAAATACTGTTCCCCTTTTTCAAAAAAAAAATGTAAATTAAGTTAGGAAATTAATTAATTATTGCGTTTTATTATGTTGCTCGACGAAACATTAAAAATATGTTTAAACGTATTTTAGAAATGGTTTGAAATTTGCAAAACACAAAACCTATTTTTGAAAATACAAAACCATATTTTGAAAAACATAAAACCATATTTTACAAAATAAAAAACCTTATTTTGCAAAAGACAAAAATCTTTCAAAATATACAAAGAAGATTTCGCAAAACACGACACCACATTTCGCAAAACACGACACCACATTTCGCAAAACACGACACCACATTTCGCAAAACACGACACCACATTTCGCAAAACACGACACCACATTTCGCAAAACACGACATCATATTTTGCAAAATACAAAACCATATTTTACAAAATAAAAAATCTTATTTTGCTTTCAAAATGTACAAAAAAGATTTCGCAAAATACTAAACCATATTTCGCAAAATACGACACCATATTTTACAAAATGCAAAATCATATTTTGCAAAATACAAAAAAATATTTCGCAAAATGCTAAAAATATTTCGAAAAATACAAAACGTATTTTTCAAATTATATGGTGTCGCCTACATCGAAACAAACAAAAAAATTTAAAAGGTTCCCGAGATAGTTCGTACCAAGTTCGGATTTCTTCTCGAGTGTACTCAACCCGAGGTAACGGCTGTCCACTGTCATAAAACAAAACAAAAAACATTAATGAGTTAATAATGCTTGAAATTACAAGCAATTTCGACTCCTAATTACTGTCTGTAATTGTAAGCAATGTCTGCAAACTGTTTTCTTCGTACAACATAGATCGGATCCGTGAATCCCGGATGATCGGCTTCTAATTCGGATCCGTAAGTCAAAATCTGGTTTGCAAATCTATCCAGTTCTCTAATCTTCCTCGGAAACCACGGCACCGTTTCGGCATTATCGTTATGATTCCTCGAGATAACCTGCAAGTAACTCGCTTTTTCTCGAAGATGTTCGAGAGCCGTGTTCATGTCACCGGATGCGGTGTCGCATTCGATGATGAACTCGTAATCTCCGGGAGAACGTTTCGACGATCTCGATTCGATGTGGACCAAATTTACTTTGCATTTCTGTGTTAAGATGTCAAAAATATATTTTTTTTAAATATAAATTTATTATAGGGATGACGGAACATTCGAATCCTCGAATCCCGCGAATCTTGAGAAATATTCGAGATTCGAAAACTCGAATCTTTGCACTTTTTTCGTCTTTCGAATCCTAACTTTAAAAAAAAGACTTTTAAAAACTTTTGTAAAATTAGTTTTAACTCCATTGACGTCCAATAGAAGCGTTCACTAACATAAAAAAAACCGGCGATTGTTGCAATTTCGGTGGTTGGACCCGGATCACCAATATCATCACCTTGTGGCGACCCTGAGTGAAGCCACATTGTGTTTTTATTATTAATAATTTAATATTTAATATGATTTCATTTATTTGTATCTTCTTAATGAATAATATATAGGATTCTGATATGAGGGATTCGAGAACCTTTCAGGATTCGGATTCGGATTCAAGAAAAAAATTCGGATTCAATTCCCACCTCTAATAAATATCTATTCATCCACCTTCAACAAATTTTATGTTACAAAGAAAGGATTTTCTGCTATTCTACGAGATCGGACTGAAAATCTATTTCGAGTTATCCGATTTTTTTGTGTTAAACCTGTTTTGAACTGTATTTATTTTATCTTACATGGAATGTTGTCAGCGTTTTGGCTAAAACTCCAACCTCTTCCTTCAAAGAGAATATGATGCTGGCACTTGTCTTCATGTCCAGTCCTTCTTTTACGTACGAACCTCCAACTTGGAGTTGGGGCTTAAAGAGAGAAAAATAACCCATTGTTTTAATTTTTTTTTTTAAATTTCTATTGAGAAAAATTCAAAACAAAATTACTTTCCAAAGTTTTTAGAAGCAACTGTAAAAAATAAAATAAAAAGTACGAGCGTATTTTATGGAAACTTGATTCATTTACAACGAATTTCCCAAAAAAAAAAAAGGTCTTATGCAGGACCGACCAGAACATTGGACGTCCCCTAGGCGATCGCCTAGGGCGGAAAGGTCCTAGGGTCGTGAAACCCTTGAGCCGGCCCTGATTCTATAATATCAATTGACAATTTTTGTTGAATGGCTGGGCAATGTCTAACAAAGGCACAACCTACGAAATGCAATCAGGTCCAAGCGACCATGCTCCAAGATATCCCAAGTAGCAAAAGAACACCATTAATACGTCAGAAATCGGTCAGTCTTTATGACTTATTCGCGTCAATTACAGACGTTATGCATTCGTGAATATGTCAGGTATTTATAACGTCACTTGAATGACGTTTTAAAAGTTTTTAAAAAGTTTTTTTGAGTACCGGTATTTATTTTTAAAAATATCAACGTGAAAATGCCTGTAACATACACTTCTAGTTTTTTTAAACAATTTCAAATTTCTCTCTGAAAATTCTACTTCTGAAAGACAGAATAAACAAAGTTTGAGTACTCATCTGTTTGAATTTGTAAGTGTTCTAGAAACTAGAAGAGCAGCTCAAACATTTAAGGGTATTTTAATGTTGATATCATTCAAAATAAAGTGTTTTAAAAAAATATCGTCATCTAAGCATATGCTAAGAAGACGATATTTACATATGGCGTCCATGGACGCCAGATTAATACGTGTTTTATACTTATACTAGTGGGGTAACCCGTCATAAATGACGGGAGCAAAATTCACAGGTGCACATGCGCGTCGTTTTTTTCGTTTTTTACTCCTTTCATTTCAATTTCAGTCACCCCCTGAAACTTTTTTCCCCTCCACGTTTCTCTCTCTCTCTCTCCCCCCCTCTCTACACTTTCCAACCTTTTCCCCTTCTCCAATTTAATATCATGGGGTTCTTGGATGGGAAGGGTGCAACATATAGTTGACCTTGAGAAAAAAAGCTGTTCATTTCTTCATTTATTTAAATTTATATAAATTCCGACGTGCTTCAAGGTTTTTGTACAGCCTTACTCCACACACACACACACACAGACCTGGGATATTATATATATAATAATGTGTAATTGTGGAAATTTGACTTAATTAAGTTAAATATATACGTCATACTGACTCATACAAAGGCAAAATATAAACGTACTATTTACGTTTATATCTTGTCTTTGTATGACGTATATATATATATATATATACACAGAGACAAGATATAAACGTATTATTCACGTCATATTAATAGTGTCATGATAACGTCTTGTATTATTGAACGTCAATATGTCAGACTTGACGTTATTTCTACGATTTTGACGAAAATTAGACGTTTAAATGACGTCATGTTGCTACTTGGGATATCTCTCCGCTCTCGTACTTGGAGAAGGGAGAGACCAGGGGCGTAGCTAGGCAACCGCAACACCCGCAACTGCGGGGGGGGGGAGGGGCGCAAGAGGTTTGGGAGCGCAAAAAACGAAATGAAAGTCTATGTATTTTCAAAAATAATTGAATAAATTAATCGAGTGATTCCGAGTCGCTCGCTTAATTTATTCAGTTAATTTCGAAAATAAATCGACTTTCATTTAATATTTACTTTTATAAACTACATACTTGCACCAGTAAATATTCATAGAGATAAATGGGCACGGCGGAACGGTCGGAACAACGGTAGGAATAGTCGGAAGGTTAGGTTTAGTTAAATTAACCTTATTGGGGGGGGGGGGGGGGGGGGGGGTTGGGGCGCAGCTTCCAGTTTTTAAAGAATTATTAAATCAAATTAGTCCATTGTTCGACTGTTCCATAATTTGATTAACGGGAGGAACGGTCGGAACAATGGACAAATTTGTTTTAATAATTCTTTAAAAAAAATGGGGGGCTGCACCCCCCGACCCCCTGCAACAATCTTACTTCCCTAACCTTCCGACTGTTCCTACTGTTGCTCAGACCTGTTCCACCGTACATCAAAATAGCACCCCACCCCGGTATGAGGGCTATTTGGAGAGGGAGGTAAGGAGGCGCAAAGTTTTAAGTGGCGGGGGGGGGGGGGGGGCGCAACCAAACCTAGCTACGCCACTGGGAGAGACGGCTGGGAGTCATACAATCACAGGCTAGCATTCTGGAGGAATCACGATATACCGGGTTTTACAATGTAATGCTGTTATATCTAATCTTTAATGTAACATTTACTCTTAAGAATATAAACATGGAAGCTATTAACAACCAAAGTATGCATACGTTTTTTTGCACACTCTGTATGTACTTTCTCTAGTAAACGGATTAAAAGTACAATAACACAAAATTCATTTTAAGAAACCATTCAAAACGCTTGTTTCCATAACAAAAAAAAAAACTTGTTTTCAAGGAAATAAGTAATTTATGCAAATTTCCAAGAGTTATGAAATT
This sequence comes from Brachycybe producta, assembly GCA_036925085.1. Taxonomy (NCBI): domain Eukaryota; kingdom Metazoa; phylum Arthropoda; class Diplopoda; order Playtdesmida; family Andrognathidae; genus Brachycybe; species Brachycybe producta. The sequence goes on along the minus strand of JAUPFP010000009.1, from coordinate 2,184,510 downwards.
TAGGCATTCAATATGCAGTATTTTTTATTTTAAGTTGAACAGCTTATTATTGCATAATATGTCCTTTATATGGTATCATAGGGTAACAACCGGTGTTGGAACTGTCATTGTGCATTTTATACGAACTTTAAGGTTGTGCACCTTAGTATAAATTAACTAGGCATTTGAAAAGAATATTAAAAAAAATTATTTTCAAAGATGTAACTATGAAAATAAAATATAGTGCATTATTTTTAATCTTCTTACTTTCGATTTCTTGCAATAGTTGAACTGAAAAAGTTTACTAATCAAACAAAATCTGTGTAAAAATTGAAATTTACTTAAAAGTGCATAATATGGTCAGTCACGTTTTAAGGTTTTTGAATTTTGTTTTAAGAGCTACATCACAAAATTACTTCGAAAAATCTCCACAAAGAGCGCTAGCATCGTTTTTCTATTGAGCCCATAAACCCAATGTTAAAGAAAAAATGTTTATTTTTAAAATACACAGTCGCGGAGGCAATATGTTTATTTTTCATATTAAAGTTGTCCAATATTAAGTTTTCAAAGTGCAATGTGCACCATAAATATATGCTGATCTAGTGATAGAATGACAAAAAATTAGTAAGAGCGGTTCTATTTTTAAAAAGTATTTCAAAATCGCAAATTTCTGACTCTTATGTTAAACTCCATTGAGTACGCCCAAATAAGAAAAAAACATCCATTAAAATGCTCGGAAAAATACCTAAAAATAATTTTAAAAAACCAGAAAAAAAAATCGGAACGTGCGCCAAGGTATTTTTTACAGCCATTTTAATGGGTGTGTTTTTCTTACGAGCGCGCACTCAATGGAGTTTAACATACGAGTTAGAAGTTCGCGATTTTGAAAAAGTTTTTTTTTTTAAATAGAAGCACACTTACCAATTTTTTGTTATTCTAACACTAGATCAGCATATACTTAAAGTGCACATTGCACTTTGAACCATCAAAATTGGACAACTTTAAATATGAAAAATAAACGTACTGCAGTGACCTGTGCATTTTAATATTAAAACTAAAATAATAAAAATAATTAATATTAAAATAAAAAATAATAAATAATAATTAATATTAAAATAAAAAATAATAAAAATAATTAATATTAAAATAAAAAATAATAAAAATAATTAAAATTAAAATAAAAATAAAAATAATTAATAGTAAAATAAAAAATAATAAAAATAATTAATAGCAAAATAAAAAATAATAAAAATAATTAATAGCAAAATAAAAAATAATAAAAATAATTAATAGTAAAATAAAAAATAATAAAAATAATTAATATTAAAATAAAAAATAATAAAAATAATTAATATTAAAATAAAAAATAATAAAAATAATTAATATTAAAATAAAAAATAATAAAAATAATTAATATTAAAATAAAAAATAATAAAAATAATAAATATTAAAATAAAAAATAATAAAAATAATTAATATTAAAGTAAAAAATAATAAAAATAATTAATATTAAAATAAAAAATAATAAAAATAATTAATATTAAAATAAAAAATAATAAAAATAATTAATATTAAAACAAAAAATAATAAAAATAATTAATAGTAAAATAAAAAATAATAAAAATAATTAATAGTAAAATAAAAAATAATAAAAATAATTAATAGTAAGTAAGTAATAAAAAATAATAAAAATAATTAATATTAAAATAAAAAATAATAAAAATAATTAATGTTAAAATAAAAAATAATAAAAATAATTAAAATAAAAATAAAAATAATGAAAACACAAAAAATTAAAGTTGGGTCATTATTTTGAAAGATAACTTTGAAATTACCCTTACGGAATTGAGCTACACCCTTCTAGTTTTTAAAAAATTTCTTAGTTTCGCTTGATTTTGCTAATAAACCATCAGCTTTTTTTTAATAATAAAAATAGAACAATAAAGTTCTTTTAGGGTGGGTCTAAACTAGAACAGAACAACGAACAGCTGATGTTCGCGAACATTTCTAAAGAACAGGTTCGTTGTCTTGAAGACTACCAACCGAACTGCTTCAGGATTATCTCGCAAGACTCTCAACGAACGTATATCTCAGCCAATCTTAATTAACATTTAAAAAAATTGATTTCTAATTTACATTATGTTCAATTTTGTAACTTTTTTTTGTAATTTAAAATTTAAAAAAAAAACAGATTAAATGTCTAATTTTAATTTGATCTTATTTTGTTAACGTTTTATGAAATGTAAATGTTTCAATTTCAACTCGAATTGAGAAGAGAAGAAAGAAAAAAAACACTTTTCATCTTCTCAGATTTAATGTTAATTGCATAAAGCGCGGTTTTAAATTTGCTCTAATAATTATCTGATAACAATTATGAAACATACAACAGATCAGATTTCTTACTTTTGAAACGTTTCACAAATTCTACAAACAAGAAACAAATTAAAAAATAATATAAAATTGCTTCAACAAATTATGAAAAATTATGCTATTTCATGTTCTACAAGGTCAAAAAATAAACATCAACTTTTCTTAATTAAAATCAATAATTTAGCAATAATTAAAAAGAAAAAAATATATAATAATCTTAATTACATTATTAATTGTTGAAATTACATCAATAAAGTAATTATACACTTACTAGAAAAGATGTTTCAAAATCCGTCGTTGTAAATGAAACTTGGCTGCGATTTTAAAGAGGAGGGGATTGGGGTGGATGTAATTAACAATTTTTGTACATTTAAATAAAAAACTAGAAATTTGTGCTAATACTTAGAAGGGTGAAGCAACATGTTATGTGTAATTTTCACAGGCAATTAGAAATCTGTACGAACTGAAGTTGGCTCCGCCCTTATTATGACGAACGCAACTTTTATTGGTTGGTTATGTAGTCTGACGTCACATGCTCCGCCCCTTTTCAATGTCGAACCACACAACAAACCAATTAGAAGCTGCCGGTCGTCATAAAAAGGGCGAGCCAACTTCAGTTCGTCCCGATTTCTAATTGCCTGTGTAATTTTCACGTTTCTTATATATTTTAAAATAAACTTTTTACATGGCAGTTTCAAATAGGGGGAAATTATTTTTGTTCTGACATTTTAAACAACGCCATAAAATCTTTATTTTAAAATATAAAGATATAAAAAAACAGATTTGACTCATTTACTATTCTAGCCTATAATATAATTAATTTTACTTTTTGTTTAACAGAAAAAAAAGCTTAAGATGGGCTATGAACAGCTGATTTTCAAGCTCCGATTAATCTGTCTGTGAGGAAACAAAATTATGAGAAACTAGACGGTCTTTTGGAAACTAGAATGGTAGCTCAGTATAACTCATGTTTCTTTAGACCCAATGTTAAAAGAAAAAAATGTTAATTTTTAAAATATACAGTTGCGCTGCAATATGTTTATATTACATATTTAAAGTTGTCCAATTTTGATTTTTCAAAGTGCAATGTGCATCTTAAATATAGGCTGATCGAGTGATAGAATGACAAAAAATTGGTAAGTGCGGTTCTATTTTTAAAAACTATTTCAAAATTGCGAATTTCTAACTCTTTATGTTAAACTCCATTGAGTACACCCAAATAAGAAAAAACATCCATTCAAGTTATTTTTTAGGTATTTTTACGAGCATTTTGGCTTGTAAAAATACCTAAAAAATAATTTTTAAAAACCACAATTAAACCACAGTGAAGTCAATACATTGGTGCACGTGCTGATTTTTTACGAGCATTTTAACGGATGTTTTTTGCTTACGAGCGCGTACTCAATGGAGTTAGACATAAGAGTTAGAAATTCGCGATTTTGAAATAGTTTTTAAAAATAGAACCGCACTTACCAATTTGTTGTCATTCTATCACTCGATCAGCCTATATTTAAGGTGCATATTGCACTTTGAAAACTTAATATTGGACAACTTTAAATATGAAAAATAAACATACTGCCGCCGCGACTGTATATATTTCAACAATCAACATCTTTTCTTTAACATCAGGTCTATGGGCTCAATGTAAACACGATGCTAGCGCCCTTTGTGGAGTTTTTTTCAAAGTAATTTTGCGATGTAGCCTCTTGGGTGATTGAGCCACACTTCTAGTTTCTAAAAGTAGTTTAAGTTTCTCATCATTTTGTACTCGAAAGTCAAGAATAATCAAAAGTTTCCGGCGCGGTTACACTTTAAAACCAGTCTTAATGAATGAAGTTCCATAATAAAATATCAACTCTAATTTGCTACCAAAAAATAGCAAATGAATCAAATAAAAAGTATTTTTCAGGTTTCAACTTTCAAAATAAACAATTTATATTATTATGGCAGATTTGAAAATAAACAAATTTTACATTTTAAGATTTTAAATGTTGGAAAATACCGATTTTTTTTTATTAATTTTCAAACTGCCATAAACATTGTTTTAAAAAGATAACGTGAAAAAATAATAAATCTTTTATAAAACCTGTTGATTTACTCTTCTAGTTTCTAAAGTACTTTTTTTTTTCAAATTTCCATGTTAAAATTACTGTTAAGAAACCTTGAAACTAGAAATGACTCCTTTGTATTTTTTTTTCTCCTTTCGTCAATAATTCGAACAATAAAATCGTAAAACACAAATTCAAAACGCGATCAAAAAAAATGTGGACACGTTTCTAAAATGAAATTATTTTTCGTGGGTCCTTTAAATACTCGATTATCTACTAACATAATAAGGAAACGTCAAATATCAATCAATTCCAATTTAATAATAAATTTTTTTTTTGAAATTTAATCTGTTTTCTGATGCAATAGCATCGTGGAATTTCATCAAATTGGACTTAAAAAGAAAATCAAGTAGCCAATTGGCTGATTTTACTTAAGAAAAAAATATTTATATATAAATTCATTATTAATGAATTTATAAATAAATATTTTGCTTAAGTAAAATCAGCCAATTGGCTACTTCATACAAAATTATATATTTCAAAAAATTAATAACATATGTCTTGTGACTAAACTCTAATTCCGTAACAAGAAAAAAAAAAGCATTGAACTTTTGAAAGACCTTCTTCTTCCTCAAAAAAAGTGTAATAAGAGAATACGTGGTATAAAAGTAGGGCAAAGATATTATTATTCATGTAATTATAGTATTTAATAACATAAGCGAGAGAAAAAAAAAACAATTTCAATATAACCTCAAATTATTAATATTAAAAAAAATTAGGTATGGGACATTCGAATTCTCGAAACCTGGAAACCGGCGAATCTTGAAAAAATATTCGAGATTCGAAAACTCGAATCTTCGCGCTTTTTTTTTTTTTTGTCTTTCAAATCTTTCGAATCCTAACCTAAAATAAACTAGGGATTGCGACATTCGAATCCTCAAATTTCGCAAAACTTGAAAAATATTCTAGATTCGAAAACTCGAATCTTTGCGCTTTTTTCGTCTTTCAAATATTTCGAATCCTGACCTAAAAAAAACTAGGAATGGAACATTCGAATTCTCGATTTTCTTGTATTTTTTTTAATGACTTATTATCAGTTATTTCTAGTTTTTGATTCTAATTATTTACTAGAATAGTAATCAATCAAATGATATTGATACTTATTAAATCAAAAATAGAAATAATTATTAAAAACAGTTACAATGAAAATGTTGAAACAAAAAAAATATTTAAAGACAATGTGATTAAAGGGATTCAAGGAACCCTATAGACCTTTGTTGCATTGTATTAGGGGGGGGAGGTTCAAAATATGATAGCTGATTTACGATCTCTTTTACTTTTTATTTAATTCAATTTGTTATTCAAGTTTTTTAATTAATTTAGATTACTGTTCTAAGTTTTATTTAATTCTTTTACTCTTCTATGTATCTTCTATGTCCCTCCTATGTATCTGCGAGTGGGTGAGTGGGTGGAGGTTTTTCGTCAGCAGAGAATATTCAGCTTCGTTTATTATTTATATTAAACGATTAAAAATAGTTCCAGTTAATTTAAAATTACGATTTCATTTAAAAGTTAGTTGATTATTCTAGGTGGCACCGTTCCCGAGTTATATCACCTAGAACGTTTCGTCAAAAATTAATCATAATTAATAAACTACTGTATGAATTGATTTGATTGTGTAGTATGTTCATCGGCGCATACCAACGTGCATAATGCAAAAAACCGCATTAAAATATCTCTATCCGTTCTGGAGAAATAACGCCCAGAAGCACACACATACACACACACAAAAAGCCTTTTTGCACGATCTTATACCTAGTACACACCTGATACTTTAAATGCATTTAAATAATAAATGTGCTCTACAGAGCCCTGTGAAGGACAAACAATGTCGAATTTAATTTATTCAGTTAATTAATCTGAAAATATTAAGTTAATAAATACTTAAATAATAATATATAAACTATTGACGAAATATTGATTTAGTATTTCAATTTAAAATATTAATAATAACAGTAAATTTTTATTTGGTTCATGTCTTTAATTGTCATGTCAAAAAAACATTTAATTTGAATTCATTTAACTCATCATGTGTGTACAAGGTATTACAGAATGAACATAAGAGACACCCCTTTTGTGACACCCTGTAGAACAGTCTACGAATGAGGTTTATTACACGGCACTACTTATTACGATACAAGTGTCAAAATGTATCCTCCTCCACAGGCTCCATACCCCTTTATTGCAATTGAATTGTCCCGTGAACGCGAGATCACATAGAGGGGAGGAGCCTGCGTAGGAAAACATAAATCGACACTTCTATCGAATGAAGTACTGACGTGTAATAAGCCTCAATGTGATAAAAGACAGGCAATTAGAAATCAGAACTAACAGAAGTTGGCTCCGCCCTTTTTATGACGACAGGTAACTTCTAATTGGTTGGTTGTGTGGTTTGACGTTGTAAAGGGCGGAACATGTGACGTCAGACTACATAACCAACCATTTAGAAGTTGTGTTCGTCATAAAAAGGCCAGAGCCAACTGAAGTTCTTCCCGATTTCTAACTGCCTGTATAAAAATAAGACTAATATTTCAAATTGCCATAAAATTAATGGTTTATTATAAAACTTTTATATTTTCTAAGTTGTAAATTGTAAGTGAACTTGTATAACGTGCATAATAATGAGCTATACCCCTTTAGAACAATCAAAGTCTCAATCAAATTTATTCTATAACTGATCAATAAAAGAGAAATATATGTTTGAAACTACAACATAAATAAATAAAAGAAATTTCACGATATTATTTTTCAATATAAACAACGTTCCATAAAGTCTTGTACCCAAAGACCCCGATGTTAAAGAAAAAACGTTAATTTTTAAAATACGCAGTCGCACGGCAATATGTTTATTTTGCATATTTAAAGTTGTCCAATTTTGATGATTCAAAGAGCAATGTGCACCTTAAATATATGCTGATCGAGTAATAGAATGACAAAAAATTTGTAAGTGCGGTTCAATTTTTAAAAACTTATTTCAAAATCGCGAATTTCTAACTTCTGTTAAACTCCATTGAGTACGCACTCGTAAGCAAAAAAACATCCATTAAAATGCTCGTAAAAATACTTAAAAACAATTTTAAAAAACCAGAAAAAAATCAGCACTTGCTCCAATGTGTTGGCTTCACTGTGGTTTAATTGTGGTTTTTTTTTAAATTATTTTTAGGTATTTTACCAACATTTTAATGGATGTTTTTTTCTTATTTGGGCGTACTCAATAGAGTTTAACATAAGAGTTAGAAATTCGCGATTTTGAAATAGTTTTAAAAAATAGAAGAACACTTACCAATTTTTTGTCATTCTATCACTTGATCGGCATGTATTTAAGGTGCACATTGCACTTTGAAAACTTAATATTGGACAACTTTAAATATGTAAAATAAACATATTGCCGCGACTGTGTATTTTAAAAATTAACATTTTTTTTCTTTAACATCGGGTCTATGGGCTCAATAGAAGAACGACGCTAGCACTCTTTGTGGCGAGTTTTCGAAGTAATTTTGCGATGTAGCTTCTTAATACATTCCCTGATACAATAATTCGTTTTTACAGCAAACATATATTGTACCTCACTAAGTCTCTTTCCAAAAGAAGGCACCTCTCCTCCTCCTTCAACGATGTCCACCATTCTATTCAAATCCATGCTTTTCTTTCTTAAAAAATGAACCAATTCAATCAAAAACAACAATAATAATAAATGAAACAGCAACTTTTTTTGGAGTTTCTGGAGTGTGTTTGCGTTGACAGTGGTCACTTTTATGCTGTCCAACAAAAAAAAATCTGATACTAAAAGACAACTCCCAATTAAAATAAAGAACATTTATTTAAGTAGCAAAAAAAAAAGGTCACAGTTCAACTCCAATAATTAAAAGCTGGAGCCAAATATATGATTGTCCAAATATATTTAACCTTTGACCTAAATGTGTAAGATATATAAGATATATATATAAGATATATACAGTGGTCAGTTTGACCCAGCATCAAGAGATGAAAAAAACTGCTCTTTTAAGAGTTTTAATTCCATTGAAAGATGGCGCCATAACAATAAAGCTGGGTTTACACGAGTTTACACAGAAGTTGGCTCCGCCCTTTTATGACGACCAACAACTTCTAATTGGTTGGTTATGTAGTCTGACGTCACATGCTCCACCCTTTTCAACGTCGAACCTCACAACAAACAAATTAGAAGTTGCCGGTCATCATAAAAAGGGCGAAGCCAACTTCTGTTTGTCCCGATTTCTAATTGCCTGTGCTTAATAGAGCTTATGGGTAAAGTAAAAAGTGAATGAACTTTTCATTAAAAAAAATGATGAAATAACCCCTTTTTTCAAAAAGATAAGAAATTTATCCAAATTAGCCGATTTTCAATTCCTCTTTTCCAAATAGATATTAATAGAAAAGAGGTCATACATATGGAGGTAGGGCAATGATCATCGCCGCCATTGCCAATCTGCCGAATCAGTCAATCTGCAGATTGCCTAGGCAATCTGCAAATCCACCAGCTTGCTAGTGAATCTGCAAAATTCAATACAATTTTAGGTGTTTTGAATTTTGCAGATTCACTAGCAGATTGGTTGCTTTGCAGATTGCCTAGACAATAAAATAATAATTAAAATGCATTAATGTCGTCATACATATATATCTTTTTTGTTTCATTTAACATAAATAAACTTTCCTTTAAAAATAAAGAAAATAATAACGTCTTATGTCTATCCTGAAACCTCTTCTGGGTCTTTGCAACATGGCCACTAAGCCACATCCCACAGGCAATTAGAAATCAGGACATACAGAAGTTGGCTCCGCCCTTTTTATGACGACCAGAACACAACTTCTAATTGGTTGGTTATGTAGCCTGACGTCACATGCTCTGCCCTTTTCAACATCGAACCACACAACAAAAAAAATTAGAAGTTGCCGGTTGTCATAAAAAGGGCGGAGCCAACTTCTGTATGTCCCGATTTCTAATTGCCTGTTACATCTCTGGATCTGGGCCGTTTTTAGACTATATGTCGCCCTGTGTGGGTAGTTTTGTGGGGCCCCCTCTTCCAACCCCCAAAAAATTGAAATACACTAAAGCAATTAGAAAATATCATCACTGCAAAGTCATGGAAAATATACAATAACTATAAAAATACATCTGAAATTCAATCTCCATCTTCAGGCTAAAAGAAAGCAAGCAACCATAAAACTACTTTGTATCTTGTAGTGTTGTAAATTAAGAGCCTATATGTGTGACGCCATTTTGAATATTAGCAGATGACAATTATAGTTCCACTTTTCGCCGTTTAGTGGCGCCCCACAGCTAAGCCATTGAAACCAATGAGAAAGAGAAATTCCTATTTTAAAAATACATGGTTCAGGCAAATGTTTTGTTTTCTGCAACGAAAATTGTTATTTTCAAAATTCAAATTGCAATATGTACATAACAATATTGCTCATCTAGTGATACCTTGGTACAAATTTATAATTAGTTTTTCTATTTTTAATTTCGCTTAAAATCTCGTATTTTTAGCCCATGTTAAATTCCTATTTAAAAATACATGGTTCACACAAATGTTTTGTTTTCTGCAACAAAAATTGTGATTTTCAAAATTCAAATTGCAATATGTACATAACAATATTGCTCATCTAGTGATATGTTGGTACAAGTTTATAATTAGTTTTTCTATTTTTAATTTCATTTTAAAATCTCGTATTTTTTTAGCTCATGTTAAATCCCATAGGCGACAAACGCTCCTCCGTTTATACATTTTATAGGATCTAAACTTCCCACTAACCATAAGTTTCATGATACCCTAAAATTTGACCACTAATTGTATACGATTCAAATTACTCACCATTGTAGATCGAAAGTTGCTCTTCCTTTTTTCAGTAGTGCATATTTACCCAAAAAAGAGTCGTTATTAAAATATAACCACTTTTATCCATCGATAAGAGAGAAAATGGCGGACAAAAGTGTATCAAAATTGATTTTTTTGCCACATGTTGACATCACAGCTACAGAAGCGCCTACATGCGAAGATTTTTGTAAGTTTTTTTTCACTGTAGGCTCTTAAAAAAAACCGTGTTCGTTTTTTTATTTTAAAAACGTGTTTAAAAAAAAACGGTGAAGAAAAAATTTAAAAAACGGCGGGAAAAGAAAAACGCAAGAAAGGTTTTAAGTACTTGTCCCCGAGATTACTGAATGATTCAGTTATAAATGTAAATTAAAGTGTTCGATTTTTTTATAAAATCATGTTTTATTTTTTTAAAAAAGCTGGAGGCGGGGGGGGGGGGGGGAGGAAATGCAAAAAAAAAAAGCCTTTCTTTAGGCATGTTGGTGGTGAATCCTGATTCCTGATTGGTTTCAGTTCTATGATAGGGAAAAATACAAAGTTAACATTAAGCAGTGAAATGCAAATTAATGAATTAAGAATATAAATTATGTCAGATTCGTGAATTAAGTCATTTTAATTAACCTTCACCATATATGATAGCAAATCTGAAAAACATTTTTTAAAATAAAAACTTGTAATAAAAACTCGTAATAGTAAAAAAACACGTTCATTTTCAACAATTAAAAGGATTGGGAAATGGAAAATAGGAAAAATTAAAAAACCAAAAAAAACGTTTTTTTTTTTATAAAAAACATTAAGAAGAAAAAAAAACCGTTTTTTTACAACACTAGTATCTTGACCTACTCTTGTATACAGTGTATAAGCTGACTTTTACTCTTTACCCCTATCAGGTATTAAAATTATAAAATTTAAAAAGTTTAAAAAATTTCCAAAAAAATTCATTTTTAACGCCCCTTGCGGCTGCTCACCTCGCACGACCCTAGAAACAGCCCTGCTCTGGATTTCCACCCCCAAAAACTTAGCTTCACTCGAGAACATGAGTGGAAGTAGAGACAAGCCCGGCATAACACTTTTGGAGGCCCTGTGCTAAGTAGAACCAGGGGATCTTTAGAAGTTATTTACCGTTTTCCATTAGCCACCAGATAACCATCTGACAGCATCTGGTACTTTTGGCTTTCGTCTAGCCGGTCAAGTCGGTCCTCTTCCGCTTCCCCAAGGGTCGACCTGAATCGGACCAACATGAGTGGCTGGGGTACTCTCCTGGCATCCGGTCCCCGACCATTTACCCCGGGTAGCACAAATAATTGGCCCAAGGTTGGGCCAATTATTTGTGCTACCTGGGTGACGTTTACTTCATAAATATCATTGAGTCAACAACAGTGTTGCCGATCTCCCTCCAGAAGGCAAATTATCCTTCAAAGTGGATATTTCCCTACAAGTGGTCACACAACTATTACTATCGCGACAGTACTATCAACTCTAGTCAAATGAGAGTGTGATAGTGCTATCGCAGCAGTGGGATAGTGACTATCACGTGGTTTTCACGATGATAGTTCTCGCGATAGTTGCTGCTGTCATGACAGCAACTATCGTCACAACTATCATCGTGAAAATGGGGCTTAAGTGGAAGCAGTAAAGAAGAATAGCCATGTATTGCTCTTTGGTCACCAATGTGACTAGCCGACAAACGATTCAGAATACAGGTCAATACAACAATGTACATACAGTGAACACAAATAATCAGGTTTAGTGATGGGCGATTTCGATTCGATATTTTGATATATCGATATTTTTTAAAATATCAAGTATCGTTGATACTTTGTAAAATATCGAATATCAAAATTTTTAACTCGAGTTACTCAATTTACTTTTTTAAAAACAAATTAACCATTTAATAGAAAGTAGAAGGGTCATGGAAGAAAATAAGAATTGTTTCTCGTTATTATCTATAAAAATAAACTTTTTAAGAACAAGAATTTTAACAAAAAAATGCATTTAAGATTATTTTAACAATTTAAAAATATTAAATTTTAACAACCACCACCAATATTTGAACCCAAGAAGCAGCAACATTAATCACACAGCTAAACTGACAACTGCAACAACAGGCCTAATAAATTATATTTACGAACCTTCCCAACATTGAATGTTTCCTCAAACAACATTAAAAAAATTCAGCCAAAGTAGATGGAGCCACCATCTCCATTAAAAAAATTTTTAGCCAAAAAGCAAAAAACAATTTTGGAGCTATAGGATTTTTAACATAGAAGTTTTAATTATTTTTTAGTTATAGGCGGCACTATAATCAACTATTACATAGAGTCCATGTATAAAGTGTTAGGTTAGGTTAGTGGGTTAGTGTTGGGTTAGGCTATGTTAGTGGGTTAGTGGGGTTAGAGTTTAAGAGGGAAAATTTAAAATTCGAAAAAATATACACACAACTCATGTTTAAGAGAATAACAATAGATGGCGCTAGCAACTCCATTAAAAAAATTTCTTAAGTTTTAGAGGGGAATTTTGGTGGGTCGGAGGGCGAAGTTACTAGTTAGTTGTCACTGTAACAAGTAGTCTCTAGTGGCAGTGGTGTTGTTGGAGTGTGAATCACACCCCAAACAAAAACTGGAAAGAAAAACTAGAATGAATTTTAGAACCTAGAAGGGCATCTCAATTTCATATTAACATCTTTCAAAATAAACTTTTTATTATTGATGGGCCATTCGAATCCTCTAATCCCGGGAATCTTGAAAACTCGAATGTTCGCGTTTTTTCGTCTTTCGAATTTTTCGAATCCTAACCTAAAAAAAACTGAACATTGTTGGAAATGCTAAAAGTTTTTTCATGATGATGAAGACATCATCATGAAAAAACTTTTAGCATTTCCAACAATGTTCAGTAAAAATAAACTTTTTTATGACAGTTTGAAAAAGGCGAAAGAAAATAGTTTTTCATGAAATGTTACAAACTTAAGAGGCTTCATCACAAAATCACTTCGAAAAATCTCCGCAAAAAGCGCTAGCATCGTTTTTTATTGAGCCCATAGACTCGATGTTAAAAAAGAAACGTTAATTTTTAAAATAACACAATCGCGGAAATATGTTTATTTTTCATATTTAAAGTTGTTCAATTTTTATGGTTCAAAGTTTAATGTGCGCCTTAAATATATGCTGATCTAGAGATAGAATGACAAAATATTGGTAAGTACAGTTCTATTTTTAAAAACTATTTCAAAATCGCGAATTTCTAACTCTTATGTTAAACTCAATTAAGTACGTGCTCGTAAACAAAAAAAAACCTCCATTAAAATGCTCGTAAAAAATACGTAAAAATAATTTTAAAAAACCAGAAATAAATCAGCACGTGCGGTTTCACTTTGTTTTAATTGTGGTTTTTTAAAATTATTTTTATATATTTTTAAGAGCATTTTAATGGATTTTTTTTTGCTTACGAGCGCGAAATCAATGCAGTTTAACATAAGAGTTAGAAATTCGCGATTTTGAAATAGTTTTTAAAAATAGAAGCGCACGTACCAATTTTTTGTCATTCTATCACTCGATTAGCATATATTTAAGGTGCACATTGCACTTTGAAAACTTAATATCGGACAACTTTAAATACGAAAAATGAACATATTGCCGCGACTGTGTAAAACTCAATACAGTAGAAAAACGATGCTAGCGCTCGTTGCGGAGATTTTTGGTTTCTGATAAACTTTTGATTTTATTGACAAACTTTGTATTTATCAAACTAAATATAGTAGGGCCTATTATTAAATGCTTTCATTTGAAAAGTACTCAACCGTCTTCACAATAAAAGTTCTGTTCGCCTTGTTTTAAAAATAAATACAATGGTACTGGTTTATACCTGTGTATGACCCTCTAGATTTATAATACTGGGTCTTATTATCTATTTACTTTAACTTACACAATATCCAACTCTTAGTACAAAGTGGTTTAAGAGCCTAGATACACCGCCATCTTCTTGTTTTGAGCAGACGACAACCAGGCAAATGAGTGTTACTATAGGGTGTTACTAAAACTGCAAGAAATCGCCTCACAATCGTTCAATTAAAATACAGTAAAGCGCAAAATGCAATAAAAAGTATTGTTCTTCATGTGCTCGATTTATATAAATTTTGAAAAGGTCCTTCTATTTTTAAACAAGGTTCAAAGTCGTTCGTTTTTTTAACCCCATGTTAAATCCCATTGGCCCCAAAACCGTCCCACAAACATTTGAAAATTTCTCGTTAAAAACGATTTAGAATAATAACAAAATATTTAGCACATACTTTCATGTATTGGCTTCACGATGTTTCGTTTTTATAAATTTTGAAAAGGTCCTTCTATTTTTTAATAACGTTTAAAATCGTACGTTTTTTAACTCCATGTTAAGTCCCATAGGACTAAAACACCGTCCAACAAAAGTTAAGAGAACTCTCATTAAAAATAATTTAGAGCAATCAGAAAAACTAGCACGTACTTACATGTGTTTATTGCCTTCAGGATTATTCATTTTTCTAAATTTTAAAAGGGCTTTCTATTTTTAAATAACATTTAAAATTGATCGTTTTTTTAACTCCATGTTAAGTCCCATAGGACCAAAAAACCGTCACCCAAACATTTGAAGAACTCCCATTAAAAACGACTTAGAACAATCACACAAAAATTAGCACGTGCATTAATCTACTGGCTTCACAATGTTTTCTTTTTATAAGGTTAGCACGCGAAATTATTTTTCTATTAATTATTATGTGACTTCGAACCGGGAGAAAAAACGTTAAAAAACCGTTTTTCAATCAACAACGATCGCAGCTCCTACATTCGGAGAAATTTTGAACTAAACGATGTATCTAGGCTCTTAATACAAGGTGGCTTAAAATTTCATTTTTCAAAAGGCAATAATGTTATGGTAAACATTTCTTCTGGCAGTGGCGTAGCAAGGGGGGGGGGGGGGGGCGAGGGCGTGGGGGGCGGACCTCCCCGGGCGACAGACAATTGGAAAACGGAATGAACAGAAGTTGGCTTTGCCCTTTTTATGACGAATGCAACTTCTAATTGGTTGGTTATGTAGTCTGACGTCACATGCTCCGCCCTTTTCAACGTCGAACCACACAACAAACCAATTAGAAGTTGCTGTTCGTCATAAAAAGGGCGGAGTCAACTCCTGGTTCATCCCGTTTTCTAATTGCCTGTTCCCGGGCGGCACTTTTTTTGGGGCGGCACCAATGAAAAGTAAAGTTTTTTTTTGTTGTTTTTCTGTCGGGATAGTAGAAAAGTTTCTCTAAAATGGCAGAAACTGCAGAGCAGCAGAAAAATAAAATTATGAAATTTTTGTCGCTCGCTGCGCTTGCTGAATGTGTTCTGCAATCCAGCATTATTTTTTTAAGCCTAGAAAACAGACAATTGAGTAAAAAATGAAAATTGATCTTTGATAAATAATTCCTATCAGGGGCTGGGTTTATTTATCTAAACTCCACTTTCTCTAAACTTCACTGAGTCTGGCACACCAGCATATATTTTCAGAAATAGATCTTCTAATTTAAACCAATACAGTGAGTGACCTCTCTGCAAAAAATGACTTGTGAAAATGACTTTTTTTCAAAAAAAAAAAACGGCCAAAATTGGGAAAATATTTAAATGCTCTAAAAAGCACTAAATATGCTTAACAGCCCTAGATATATCGTTTATTTCAAAATTTCTCCGAATGTAGGCGCTGCGATCGTTGTTGATTGAAAAACGGTTTTTTAACGTTTTTTCTCCCGGTTCGAAGGCACATAATAATTAATAGAAAAATAATTTCGCGTGCATATCTTATAAAAAAGAAAACATGGTGAAGCCAATAAGTTAATGTACGTGCTAATTTTTGTGTGATTGTTCTAAGTCGTTTTAATGGGAGTTCTTCAAATGTTTGGGTGACGGTTTTTTGGTCCTATGGGAATTAACATGGAGTTAAAAAAACGTAAGATTTTAAATGCTATTTAAAAATAGAAAGCCCTTTTAAAATTTAGAAAAAGGAATAATCCTGAAGGCAATAAACACATGTAAGTACGTGCTAATTTTTCTGATTGCTCTAAATCATTTTTAATAAGAGTTCTCTTAACTTTTGTTGGACGGTGTTTTATTCCTATGGGACTTAACATGGGGTTAAAAAACGTACGATTTTAAACGTTATTAAAAAATAGAAGGACCTTTTCAAAATTTATAAGAAGGAAACATCGTGAAGCCAATACATGAATGTATGTGCTAATTATTTTGTTATTGTTCTAAATCAGTTTTAACGAGAGTTTTTCAAATGTTTGTGGGACGGTTTTTGATCCTATGGGATTTAACATGGGGTTGAAAAAACGAACGACTTTAAACGTTGTTTAAAAATAGAAAGACCTTTTCAAAAATTATATAAATCGAGTACATGAAGAACAATACTTTTTATTGCATTTTGCACTTTACTGTATTTTATTTGAGCGATTGTGAGGCGATTTCTTGCAGTTTTAGTAACACCATATAAGAAAACTCATTTGTCTCGTTGTCGTCTGCTCAAAACAACAAGATGGACGTGGATCTAGGCTCTTAAGGAGCACTCAACTGGCCACAGAAGTCCCAAAAAAAGCTTTGAAAAACACATAGATTCAAGAATTTTTAAAATTCGAAAAAATAGGTCAAAAGCCAAGAATATCGATTTGGCTTTTTAAAAAAAAAAACGGCCATAAAACAAAAATATTTGAATGCTCTAAAAGCTCTAAAATTTATGCTTCAGGAGCGCTGGATCAACTGGCCTCAGAAGCCCCAAAAACCTTGGAAAAGCACATGGATACAAGACTTGAAAATTCGGCCAAAAAATTAAAAACGGCCAAAAGTTGAAAAATGTTTAAGGATACCTCAATCACTGAAGTTTTGTTTTCTTCATATCAATATCGTTCAATATAAACATTTTATAGACAAGAACTGAAAGATATCAACAGGAAAGTTCAGAGAGTTCCCCAACGGAGGCTGTGCTGGGAAAATAATTTGACCCTGGCATTTTATATTGGATTGGCAATATTTTTTGAAAAAAGAACAACTGGCCCAATTGAATATCGGCTCAAATGACTAGCGGCCCTTCTGGCATTTGCCCGAGCTGCCCTTTGGCCAGCCCGCTTCTGTTCACCATACTCTTCTAGTTTTAAAAACACTTTTACAAGGGGACAGACTAATCGTAGGTCACTATAGGTGACCTACACTTTCAGATGGCTATTTGGAGAAGAACTGTTGGTCACTCAGTGACCTACACTTTTATATATGAACTGATGGTCACTCAGTGACCTACACTTTCAGATATAAACTGTGGGTCCACTTAGTGACCTACACTTTTAGATATGAACTGATAGTCACTCAGTCACCTACACTTTTAGATATGAAATGTGGGTCACTCAGTGACCTACACTTGTAGATATGAAATGTGGGTCACTCAGTGACCTACACTTTTAGATATGAACTGATGGTTACTCAGTGACCTACACTTTTAGATATGAACTGTGGGTCACTCAGTGACCTACACTTTTAGATATAAACTGTGGGTCCACTCAATGACCTACACTTTTAGATATGAACTGTGGGTCACTCAGTGACCTACACTTTTAGATATAAACTGTGGGTCACTCAGTGACCTACACTTTTAGATATGAACTGATGGTCACTCAGTGACCTACACTTTTAGATATGAACTGTGAGTCATTCAGTGACCTACACTTTTAGATATGAACTGTGGGTCAATCAGTGACCCACACTTTTAGCTATGAACTGTGGGTCACTCAGTGACCTACACTTTTAGATATGAACTGATGGTCACTCAGTTACCTATACTTTTAGATATGAACTGTGGGTCACTCTGTGACCTACACTTTTAGATATTAACTGTTGGTCAATCAGTGACCTACACTTTTAGCTATGAACTGTGGGTCACTCAGTGACCTACACTTTTAGCTATGAACTGTGGGTCACTCAGTGACCTACACTTTTAGATATGAAATGTGGGTCACTCAGTGACCTACACTTGTAGATATGAAATGTGGGTCACTCAGTGACCTACACTTGTAGATATAAACTGTGGGTCACTCAGTGACCTACACTTTTAGCTATGAACTGTGGGTCACTCAGCGACCTACACTTTACGTTTTGGGTAACTGTGTCAACCAGGCCATCTGCAACAATCTTAATTTAACGTAACTCCACCTAATAACGGATATAAAATAGTTCTAAAGTATAGTTCACTGAGTGACCTACAGTTCTGAAGTGTATGTCACCTATTGAGCTACGATTAGTCTGTTCCTTTTTTCAAGTTTTTCTTCAATTTAGTTAAATAATAGTTATTTCTAGTTCCTGTTCTTGAAATGGGAAAATAACATGTTTTTACATCGTGGTTATCACTCTGTATGGTAACTCTAGTGTCATAGACTGTCATGATATTATTGGGAAATTTAATGTAGACACAGGAGGAGGAGGAGGAGGCTACGAAACACGTTGGCAACATTTTCTCTGAACACCTGTGTCAATTTAAGTCTCACATATGATACAAGGGAGAGAAAGTGAAAAACCTTTTCTTTTTCAAGTGATAACGACCAACTCACCAATATATTTTTTTTAAATAACAGAAAAAAATAAAATTTCACATAAGACAACAATTTAACAACTTCTGTGTAAGTACAATTTCAAATAGTAAATTTTAAAACTTCATAATTGCTAGAAAAAGTAGCAAAAATAATATTAATTCACTCATTAATAATCTATATTCTAAGATTATTATTCATAAAACGTTTAAATTGCAAATTTAAAGAAAAAAGGTAAAAGTAGGCCTACATTGAATGTATTTTTTTTTCTTCTTCACGACGATATCGTTCAAAATAAACTTTCTGTTAAAATTAACAATTGGTCTACTGACGGTTTTTATTTCACTTCAAAATTGTATTTCACCCCCAAAAAAACACACCTACAAGTAGTAGGGCGAATTTCAAACTTTTACAGAAAGTTTATTTTGAACGATATATCATCATGAAAACACTGGTTCCTTTTAACAATATTTAGATTTGCCAAAAACTTTTAAATGAACACAAATAACGAGAAAATAACGCGAAATTGTCTACAACTTTTAAGATTTCTAAGATTTGAAAATAACCAAAAATTTAAGGTATTTTAGAAATTGTAAAAGTAAATCAACATGTGAAGGTGTTGTCATGTTTTTATCTTTAAAAATAAACTTTTTAAGTTAATTTGAATATGACTAGATTGTTTATTTTCAACTTTCAGCCCAAATTGTTGAAGTGAAAATCATGAAAATTTAATTTTTTTGAAGGTCTCAACATGAAAAATCATTTAAGATGGTTTATAAACAGCTAATTTTCGAACTCTTGATTATTCGGGGGATATAGACATTTGCTCTAAAGACACTTGCCCTAAAACCATTTGCAATAAAGGGACATTTGCCCTAAAGGAATATTTACCCTAAAACCATTTGCCCAAAAGGAACATTTACCCTAAAGGAACATTTGCCCTAAAACCATTTGCAATAAAGAAATATTTGCCCTAAAGGGACATTTACCCTAAAACCACTTTTTTGTTCTCTCCTTTCGTAAATTTACACTACTGATTAGAGCAAATGTCCTTTTAGGGCAAGTGATTTTAGGGCAAATCGTTTTAGGGCAAGTGTCTTTTTAGGGCAAATGTTTCTTTAGGGTGTCTTTTTAGGGCGAATGTTCCTTTAGGGCAAGTGTCTTTTTAGGGCGAATGTTCCTTTAGGGCAAATGGTTTTAGGACAAGTGTCTTTAGGGCAAATGTTGTTAGGGTAAATGATTTTAGGACAAGTGTCTATAGGGCAAAGTGTTTTACAAACTAGAAGGGTAATTCAATCACGTAAACGTATTTTCATTTTCATTCGTATTTTCATAGTAGTTTCATAGTAAATTTGAGCTACCAATTCTAATTTCTAAAAATAAGTTCATGTTTCGGTCAGAGGCCGTTTACACACTTCAAAACAATTTTTAAGTGGTTCCGCTATACTCTTCTAGTTAAAAACGCATGTAATTTACTACTACTGAAATTCATAATAAGCAGGAGCGCGCCACTATACCGAAAGAAAAAATCATAGTATACAAATCATAGTATATGATGACGTCACTGCTTGTGCCCTATTATTCTATGACTTTCATGTTATTTCTGTACACCACTTGTCATAATAACATTTTATAATATAATTTATTTTTGTTACTATTACAAAGTCATGAGCTACATATGATAATTTACCATCATAAGACAGTGTTATTGCCTTTCTGTAATCACAACGCCTCAGAATTCTATTTCATTATTCTCTTTTATTTGCCTATTTTACAATGGTTTTACCTTTTATATTTTGAATTTTGTTTATTTCTGGTTCAATGTACAGTGTTGCATAATTTAATAATCGTTTACTGAAATCTTTACGCAGATTTGTTTTTTAAAAACAAAAAACAGAATTTTCTGAAGCTTAATTTCAAGGTTTGTTTTTGGAAAATGTTCCACTGTAAGTTATGAAAATATTTGTAAAGATAAAAAAGTATCTTAAACAGACAATTCATAAATTTCTATTTGTCCAAATGGATTTGTGATAAACAGCGATAAGGAAGTTCAACTAATGTTGCCGCTTTGATAAAAACAATTGTAATTGGAAAATTGCTACTTAAATTTTTAAAAGCAATTTAATTTTAAGAGCCTAGATACAGCTTTTAGTTCAAAATTTCTCCGAATGTAGTCGCTGCGAACGTTTTTGATTGAAAAACGTTTTTTTAAGAGGCTAGATACATCGTTTAGTTCAGAATTTCTCCGAATGTAGGCGCTGCGATCGTTGTTGATTGAAAAACGGTTTTTTAACGTTTTTTCTTCTGGTTTGAAGTCACATAAAAATTAATTGAAAAATAATTTCGCGTGCTAATCTTATAAAAAGAAAACATTGTGAAGCAAGTAGATTAATGCACGTAATAATTATTTTGTTATTGTTCTGAGTTGTTTTTAACGGGAGTTCTACAAATGTTTGGGTGACGGTTTTTTGCTCCTGTGGGACTTAACATGGAGTTAAAAAACGTAAGATTTTAAATGTTATTTAAAAATAGAAAGCCCCTTTAAAATTTAGAAAAAGGAATAACTCTGAGGGCAATAAACACATGTAAGTACGTGCTAATTTTTCTGATTGCTCTAAATCATTTTTAATCAGAGTTCTCTTAACTTTTGTTGGACGGTGTTTTAGTCCTAAGGGACTTAACATGGAGTTTAAAAACGTACGATTTTAAATGTTATTAAAAAATAGAAGGACCTTTTCAAAATTTATAAAAAGGAAACACCGTGAAGCCAATACATGAATGTATGTGCTAATTATTTTGTTATTGTTCTAAATCAGTTTTAACGAGAGTTTTTCAAATGTTTGTGGGACGGTTTTTGATCCTATGGGATTTAACATGGGGTTGAAAAAACGAACGACTTTGAACCTTGTTTAAAAATAGAAGGACCTTTTTCAAAATTTATATAAAGCGAGCACTGAAAGAACAATACTTTTTATTGCATTTTGCGCTTTACTGTATTTGAATTGAGCGATTTTGAGGCGATTTCTTTCAGTTTTAGTAACACTATATAAGAACACTCATTTGTCTCGTTGTCGTCTGCTCAAAACAACAAGATGGACGACGTGTATCTAATCTCTTAAACTCAGCTCAAAAGCAAAACATCAACTCTTTTCGATTTCCAAGAGAAATCTGCTGCTGTGCATCTTCTTCTAGAGCTTTCTGCTACTGCAATCTCCTCTAAGTATTCTGCAGGAAGTTTCTCCCCCTATTTTTAACAAGGAAGTATTAGAAAGAAATCCCCATTCATTTACTATTCTATTTTCTAACACAGTTTGAATTTCCTTTTTTTAAAGTTACTACTTGAAAAGGTGAGTAACCAACTCACTGTAGATAAACCTATGTCAATCAATGACTTCACTATGGTATTGACTTTAAACACTATATTTTTTTTTGTTGCTAATAAATAATTATTATGAATGTATAAGAGCGACCAATGCCTCCCCCCTTCCAAATCAGTGTAAGTGAACGCCCTCTGGTGGTGGTAGCTGTTGTTGTCGGGGGGGGGGGGGGAGGAGGTTGGTTCATTAGCCATAAAGAAAACAGATGTGCTTCACTGTTTGTTAGCCACACACACACACATATATAAGACACACCTGTTGCCTCCTTTTTATATTTAGTTTTTGTATGCAACATGTGTCACTCGTAAACGTCATAATCGTAAATAAATGTCATTTGGATAGAAAATGAATCACTTCCTCCATTTGCAGCATTTGTCATCTTCATTGTAAGTAAATTGTATTTTATTCATTAATATATTATATTAATATATATACATATATATATATATATATATATATATATATATATATATATATATATATATATATATATATATATATATATATATATATATATATATATCACCAAAGTGCAGATTGTCTAGGCAATCTGCAAAACCACCAACTTACTTGTTAGTGAATCTGCAAAATTCAACACATTTTAGGTGTTGAATTTTGCAGATTTATTAGCAGGTTGGTTGTTTTGCTGAATGCCTAGGCAATCTGCAGATTGACTGATTCCGCAGGTTGAAAAGTAACCTATATATATCGATTACATTGTATTGATTTAACAAGATCCCACTATTTGTCTTTCTAGATAATAATAAATAACAATAGAGAAAGAAGACCAAATAAAATAAGTGGAAGGTTTTTTTTTTTACTAAAAGCAACCCCTGTAACATTGTTTCACCTCAGTGGCTTAAAGGGGTTTAACATTTTCAGGGTTTTTTTTTTGTATTCATAATGAATGCTTTTATGCAAAAAGTACCTTAAACTTTTAAACCCCATTAACTTTAGAAATAAAGTTTCATATATAGGCCCTCCTTCTAAAGGTTGGTGAGTTTAGCTTTTTCTTTACCTTTGACTAAGCATTCATTAAGGTTACTCTATAAATATTTATTTTGCTAAATTTATGTCCTCTCCAAAGTGGTAGTGATGTGTGCCATTCAAATAGTTCACGTGAAATAGGCCTTATATGTGAAATATTTCAGTTTTCATTGAAATATTTCGCATGCCATGAGTTTTGAAATATTTAAAAAAAAATATGAAATTTAATTTATTTAAAAAAAAAACCTGTTTCCAAGTACTGAAACCATAAACGATAATCATGGTGACTATAATTGGTTCCTAGGAGAGTATTTTAAACATGTTTAATTTGACCATTTGTGTCATTTTTGTGTCAATTTGTTTTTGTTCAAAGTTTGTTGGAATCATGTTTCATTTTCTTCAAGCATTTTTTTTTCATGAAATATTTTTTACAAAAATAAATTTCATGAAATATTTTTTACTAAAATAAATTTCATGAAATATTTTTTACAAAAATAAATTTCATGAAATATTTTTTACAAAAATAAATTTCATGAAATATTTTTTACAAAAATAAATTTCATGAAATATTTTTTACAAAAATAAATTTCATGAAATATTTTTTACAAAAATAAATTTCATGAAATATTTTTTACAAAAATAAATTTCATGAAATATTTTTTACAAAAATAAATTTCATGAAATATTTTCAACAAAATAAATTTCATGAAATATTTTCAACAAAATAAATTTCATGAAATATTTTCAACAAAATAAATTTCATGAAATATTTTCAACAAAATAAATTTCATGAAATATTTTTTACAAAAATAAATTTCATGAAATATTTCAACATAATAAATTTCATGAAATATTTCAACAAAATAAATTTCATGAAATATTTAACAAAATAAATTTCATGAAATATTTCAACAAAATAAATTTCATGAAATATTTCAACAAAATAATTTCATGAAATATTTCAACAAAATAAATTTCATGAAATATTTCAACAAAATAATTTCATGAAATATTTCAACAAAATAAATTTTATGAAATATTTCAACAAAATAAATTTCATGAAATATTTCAACAAAATAATTTCATGAAATATTTCAACAAAATAAATTTTATGAAATATTTCAACAAAATAATTTCATGAAATATTTCAACAAAATAAATTTCATGAAATATTTCAACAAAATAAATTTTATGAAATATTTCAACAAAATAAATTTCATGAAATATTTCAACAAAATAATTTCATGAAATATTTCAACAAAATAAATTTTATAAAATATTTCAACAAAATAATTTCATGAAATATTTCAACAAAATAAATTTCATGAAATATTTCAACAAAATAAATTTTATGAAATATTTCAACAAAATAAATTTCATGAAATATTTTCAACAAAATAAATTTCATGAAATATTTTCAACAAAATAAATTTCATGAAATATTTCAACAAAATAAATTTCATGAAATATTTCAACAAAATAATTTCATGAAATATTTCAACAAAATAAATTTTATGAAATATTTCAACAAAATAAATTTCATGAAATATTTCAACAAAATAATTTCATGAAATATTTCAACAAAATAATTTCATGAAATATTTCAACAAAATAATTTCATGAAATATTTCAACAAAATAATTTCATGAAATATTTCAACAAAATAATTTCATGAAATATTTCAACAAAATAAATTTCATAAAATATTTCAACAAAAATAAATTTCATGAAATATTTTCAACAAAATAAATTTCATGAAATATTTTCAACAAAATAAATTTCATGAAATATTTTCAACAAAATAAATTTCATAAAATATTTCAACAAAAATAAATTTCATGAAATATTTCAACAAAAATAAATTTCACGAAATATTTCTAACAAAATAAATTTCATAAAAAAAATTTCAACAAAAATAAATTTCATGAAATATTTCAACAAAAATAAATTTCATGAAATATTTCTAACAAAATAAATTTCATAAAAAAAATTTCAACAAAATAAATTTCATGAAATATTTTCAACAAAATAAATGCCTAAAAATGCAGAAAGAAAAAACAAACGGGAGAACCCTAGAAGAAATTATGAAATTTTTGTCACTCGCTGCGCTCGCAGAATGTATTCTGCAATCCAGCACTATTTTTGAACTCTGGAAAATTGATAATTGATCTTTAATAAGTAATTACTATCGCGCTAACTGGTTTATTTGATAATTTCATAATTAATAGAGAGTTTGCGACACACAAAAAATAGGCACGACAACTGAATTTTACGACAATATTGTGAAAAAATTATCTCCAGTTGTCGTTCTTATTCGAATCTGAACGATTATAACAGAAGTTATAGTCGTACACAACTACAAAAAAAAGGTAACTGCGCATGCACATTTCATATGGGGAGGCCCACTTCCTGCCTGCCTCCATCTTGGCTTCACCAGTTAAAAACGCGAAAAAACGAAACCAACTCCAAAAACTTATTTCAAACTTCCAATTTTTAAACAATTGTTAAAATATTTTTCCAATATTAATTATTAAAATAATTAATACTGTTATTCTTTACCAATGAATTCGTTTCTTTACCGATGAATTCGATTTTTTACCGTCGAACACAAGGTGTGGGTGGGTATTTCCGGTTTAAAATCTATATTGTTGTTGTGTGTGGAAGTTGTGAGCGCAACCTAAAGGCTACAACTACAACTTTTCAACACAGAAAACGATAATCTACAATTAGTAGTAGTTGTAGATAGTAGTAGTTGTACCGTGGCGCAAACTCTCTAATATAAAATTCTATAAACCATTTCAATCACTGGGTATCGATAATATCGATGTGCCCCTCCCAGACCAGAATCGTGGTTGCGCCACTGATGTGTATTGTGTTTTTTGTGTGCGGGAGGGGCGGGCAAACTCAAGGACCGCCCAGGGCGGCACAAACACTGAGTGGAAACGAGGATTAGTAAGCCTTTTATATATCATTCGGTAGTTAATTGCCGGCCCCTATTTCTGCGCTTATAATAAACCTTGCGTGCTCGAGGCAGGTGCCTCTGTCGCCTTGCCCTAGTTACAGCTCTCGAATAGAATTAGTGATAAAACGCGGCTTCCGAAAAAAATATTTATAATACGCGTTTTAATTTGAAATGATGAGTAGTTCTAACTAAGCAACAACCTAGTAAAAAAAATTCTTTAAAAGAGCAACAATTGAAATTGAATCAATCAATAAATAATTGCATAGGCAATCTGCAGAACCACCAAACTAAAAGTGAACCTGCAAAATTCAATATATTTTTAGGTGTTGAATTATGCAGATTCACTAGCAGGTTGGTTGTTTTGCAGATTTCCTAGACAATATGCAGATTGACTGATTCCACAGATTGACAATTTGTTTAAAAGAGCAACAAGTGAAATTGAATCAATCAATGAATAATTGTCTACGCAATCTGTAAAACCACCAAACTGCTAGTGAATCTGCAAAATTCAATACAATTTTTGGTGTTCAATTTTATAGATTCACTAGCAGGTTCGTTGTTTTGCAGATTGCCTAGACAAGTTGCAGATTGACAGTAACATATATATATACATTATAATATTTGACAAAAAGAGTTCATTGCAATAACTGACACAAGTAAACCAATGAAAATACACGAATTGAGTTTCAAATTACAATAGTTTCAACTTTTTAATTATCTGAAACACTCACCAGAGGCAGTGCATGATTATTGATTTCAGATATCCCCTAATTAATATAAAAATGAAACATTGAAGATTAGTATTTCTATACCATGTATCAAATGAAATCTATAAGCGGGTTCCATATGAGTGCCTCTGAGGTAGACTGTGTTAAGTCACATTTTTTTTTTTGACATCTTATGAGTCAACTTGTCAAGTTCTATCAGCAGTAAACAGTGTTTAAGTTCACAGTTGTACACATCGGCCTCTAGATGGTGGTATACCATGTTAAGAGCCTAGATATATCGTTTATTTCAAAATTTCTCCGAATGTAGGCGCTGCGATCGTTGTTGATTGAAAAACGGTTTTTTAACGTTTTTTCTCCCGGTTCGAAGTCACATAATAATTAATAGAAAAATAATTTCGCGTGTTAACCTTATAAAAAGAAAACATTGTGAAGCCAGTAGATTAATGTTATTGTTCTGAGTTGTTTTTAACGGGAGTTCTTCAAATGTTTGGGTGACGGTTTTTTGGTCCTATGGGAATTAACATGGAGTTAAAAAAACGTAAGATTTTAAATGTTATTTAAAAATAGAAAGCCCTTTTAAAATTTAGAAAAAGGAATTACCCTGAGGGCAATAAACACATGTAAGTACGTGCTAATTTTTCTGATTGCTCTAAATCATTTTTAATCAGAGTTCTCTTAACTTTTGTTGGACGGTGTTTTAGTCCTATGGGACTTAACATGGAGTTAAAAAACGTACGATTTTAAACGTTACTAAAAATAGAAGGACCTTTTCAAAATTTATAAAAAGGAAACATCGTGAAGCCAATACATGAATGTATGTGCTAATTATTTTGTTATTGTTCTAAATCAGTTTTAACGAGAGTTTTTCAAATGTTTGTGGGAGGGTTTTTGATCCTATGGGATTTAACATGGGGTTGAAAAAACGAACGACTTTGAACGTTGTTTAAAAATAGAAAGACCTTTTCAAAAATTATATAAATCGAGCACGTGAAGAACAATACTTTTTATTGCATTTTGCGCTTTACTGTATTTGAATTGAGCGATTGTGAGGCGATTTCTTTCAGTTTTAGTAACAATATATAAGAAAACTCATTTGTCTCGTTGTTGTCTGCTCAAAACAACAAGATGGACGTGGATCTAGGCTCTTAAGTTTTATTCATTCAATGAAGAAAAAAAACTTTCAAAATGACTCCCATCTAAACTTCAGGTTGATGACTTAACACAGTTTACCTCCAGGTTTTTTTTTAACAACCTTGAAACTGTGTGACTGCATTTGATAGGCGGCCTGTTTTCTTCTATAAAATTTCAAATTTGTATATAAGTGATTTAAATCATGATTTTTTTTTATTGATTTAATTTGATGCATGAAATAGAAAAGGATTAACTAGTGCACATGGTTGCAAGATCTGTTATGACTAGGGCTCGGATTTTGATGCAATATCAACCGGAATGTTTCTCAATATGTGGCCCAAGTGCCAATTGTGAAGTAACAATCTCGATTAGATAAAAAAAATTGTTCTTTCTAATTAAAAAAAAATAGTTTGAAGCTAGAACTCTAGTTGACAACTGATAGTAACCAGACATCTAGCCTCTCTAACCAGCCTTTTCTGATTAGAAAAAGCATAATTGTAGTTTGCTCTAATAATAATGATGATGATAATTACTTCACAATTGGCACTTGGGCCACAAATTGAGAAACATTCCGGTTGATATTGCATCAAAATCCGAACCCTAGTTATGACTCATGAGCATACATACACGTCCTCCATCTTCTTGTTTTGAGGGACAAATGAGTGTTACTATATGGTGTTACTAAAACTGCAAGAAATCGCCTCACAATCGCTCAATTAAAATAGAGTAAAGCGCAAAATACAATAAAAAGTATTGTTCTTTAAATGCTCGCTTTATATAAATTTTGAAAAGGTCCTTTATATTTTTAAATAAGGTTCAAAATCCTAAATTTTTAACTCCATTGGACCAAAAAACTGTCCCACAAACATCTGAAGAACTCTCGCTAAAAACAACATAGAGCAATTACAAAAAAAATAGCACGTACTTTCATGTATTGGCTTCAGATGGTTCCTTTTTATAAATTTTGAAAAGGTCCTTCTATTTTTTGAATAACGTAACAACGTTTAAAATTCTACGTTTTTTGACTCCATATTAAGTCCTTTAGGACCAAAGCACCGTCCCACAAACATTTGAAGAACTCTCGTTAAAAATGATTTAGAACAATAACAAAATAATTAGCACGTGCATTAATCTATTTTCTTCACGATGTTTCCTTTTTATAAGCTTAGCACGTGAAATTATTTTTCTATTGATTATTATGTGACTTCAAACCTGGAGAAAAAACGTTAATAACCATTTTTAAATCAACAACGATCGCAGCACCTACATTCGGAGAAATTTTGAATTAAATGTTGTATCTATAAGCTCTTAAAGACAAAATACATGCTTTTTTACACCATCACATTCATGCTTAATGAACTCGATACATAATTAATTAGCTAGTTAACCACACAGTTGAGCAAAGCCTTTCAAATTTTTAGCTGAAATTCCATGCATGACAAAGTATTCAATCTTTTTATTCACCTGTCAAGTACATTTTTATAAGAAATTTATTTCATAAAAGAAAAGAAAAATGTACTTCAAAAAAAAATTAGGAAAAAATTCCGGAGAAAAAAAAATTTCAAAATGTGCTTTTAATTCACTTGATTTTTATTATTCAAATCACTGATTTTAATGACAAAGCAGTGATTTAAAACAATCCACCATGTCCTCGATAATGCCATCCAAATGACACATCAAGCTGACAAAAGTGCAACATGAGCTCGAGACAAAATGGCATCGCATGAAGGCAAAATGTTGTTGCTCAACAACAACATTTTGCCCTCCTCAGGCCTTCTGCAACGCCATTTTGTATTACTTTACTTGTTGCAGAAACTTGTAGTAGTTGTAGTTATTAGTGAAATCTACAGGCGGCAGACATCAATTTCTATGTGGAACTCAAAATTATTAGACCATATTTACAAGTACTATTACTTGTAACTTGTAATTTATTACTCTAGTAGTTTTGTGGAATAGGGCCCAGACTTTTCTCCAAACACAGTAGAGACGCCAGTGGGTCGCATCAGGGCCGTCTTTAAGTCTTTTGTGGCCCCTGGCACAAGATTTATTTGAGGCCACCAACCATGCCTTAAAAACAAGCTCATTTTTCCCCCAAGAGGGTTTATAAAGTAAAGTTTTTATAAAGTAAAATAAAATTGAAGTATGGATAACTCATTCATTAATCACTATTGTGTGTCTTGTCTATGATATCAAACATTAACTGCTTATACATACTGGCCAGTGTCTTGTGATAATTTCATTCAAATAAAGAGGACCTTGCTTTGCATTGCATTGTGGGAAGGTTTGTACGGAAAAAATACCATGAAGAAAATTAGGTCATTTCAATGAATGCCCTGTAGAACTTAGAAGGATCTAGAAAATAAAAACCAATACAAGAACTTATATTAGAACATTCCTTACATGTTAAGCTAAAACTGTACAGAATATGTGACACGGTATGATGATTTTCATTGTATATATTGGAACAGGACTTTTATGAAGTAAATCACATAAGTGAATAGGCCTATTTTTTAAAAATAGTAAAATGTTTTTGATGTCGGATAAATTGAAATTAAAGATTTAAAAATACAGACAATAGTGACAATTAACTGACTGAGGCCCTAGTTTAGACAGAGGCCCTGGGCCAGGGCCCAGTTGGCCTCATTAAGATGGCATTGGGTCGCGTTCATGTCAAAGGAACTGCTTACAGCTCAGATATACACCGTGAGTCAGGAAATCTGGCACCCTTTTTAAACATTTAATAACTCGGTCAAAAATCATCCGATTATTATGAAATTTGGCACAACTGTAGATGAGAATGCCTTCTTTTAGAATTTAAATAAGCGCGCCTTTAATTTCTCACCACAGAGTTTTTTTGGTCTGCAGAGGGCGCTGTAGCACAGTGGCGCGATTACCAATTGGTTCATCCGCAAACACATCGCTCCCAACGTGAAATTGCTCGTCTGACAAGTGTTTCGCAAAGTTCTGTGTCCAGAATAATCAAAAAGGAACTCAACTTAAAATGTTTCAAAAAACATCGGGCAACGGAATTAACTGAAAGTAACAAAGTCTCTCGTCTTTCATGTTGCAAACAACTTTTGCGTCGTTTCCGAGAACACAAAGTGAGTTTCATATTTTTCACAGATGAAAAAGTTTTCACAGATGAAAAAGTTTTCACTGTTGCTCGACCTACCAATAAGCGGAATGACTAAACGTGTGTTGCAGCTGGCGGTGGACATTTTGAACACAACTTGTGCCAAATTTCATAATAATCGGATAATTTTTGACCGACCGAGTTATTAAATGTTTAAAAAGGGTGCCAGATTTCCTGACTCACGGTGTAGATTGAATCCCCTCAGAGCTAATATGATCCATTATTACAGCTCTAAGTTCGTCAAGGAGGATCCAGACCATGTCCAGATTCAGTTCCGCCCTGAGACATATTGGGCAAGATTTACCCAACGATTACACAAATGATTTTTAAGATTAAAAATAAGTCAATAAAATCATAAAAAATCTTAAAAATAAAGTAACTTTTTTCACGAGTCACCAAACGACGCCATTTCAAATTTCTAAAAACAAAAGTCTACAGCTCAATTTAGTTTCAAAACAATTTAGTAATCAAATACATGTATTCCCTAGTCATATTCAACTCAATACAACTTTCCAATTAACTCGAGAGCCACGTGGGTTTAAATCCATAGTACTTTGGTATGAATAAGGAATACATGCATTTGAATAGGGAATTAAAAGTAATGTGAGGTGACAACACCAGAATAAGAGTAGAGGAGTATACTTTGGGTTTTTTAATTTCCAATGTGTGTTGTTTGATGGCGCATCAATCTGATAAAGTCCATTTATAGGAAGTTAACTGATTTTTAATTTCTTTTAATTATATTAATGACTTATTTTATATTTTAAAAAATCGTTTTTGCAATCGTTCGGTAAGTTTTGACAATATTTTGACAAGAATTTTCGCTATGTAATGGTTTCTTTTAAGTGTTTACACAGTTTCAATACGATTCTCGTTATGCGTCACGGATTGTCACGTCACCACTTTAAAAGTTACAAAAACCTCTCAAGAGATAACAAATACAGATACAGCATGTTCGAATAAAATAGAAATAATTGCAAAAAAAATAATATCTCATAGAACTTGGAATTTGCACTAGCATATTTTGATTTTGATTTTGCATAATATAGGCCTATGCCATAAAATTTTAAATTTGCACGAGGGCTTCACAGTACCAGTTGAGACGTCGTTTGTAGCAGTAACGAGACAAAAACGAGACAGGAAAACTGCTTGCAAGAAATGAGATAGTGAGATCACGACCTCGTTTGCTCGTGGGGTGATTTATCATCACGTCCTACGGTTCAGAAGACGTTCGAAGCATGATCGCAGGACACAAATTGTAGCGAGCATTACATGAAATGTTACATTACAGGCTCGGTTCGCCTAGTGTATCTATGCAATTAGCGCCGGCCCAAATTTAGTGGGACCCGATTTAAGAGGCTATCGGCATGGGTAAAACCAGTATGATGCAATACCTGGTATAGCCATTTAACATGGTGTGATACGTGCGGTTCTATTTTTAAAAACTATTTCAAAATCGCGAATTTCTAACTCTTATGTTAAACTCTGTTGAGTTTGCGCTCGTAAGCAAAAAAAAACATACATTAAAATGCTTGTAAAAATACGTAAAAATAATTTTAAAAAAACTACAATTAAACCACAGTGAAGCCAACACATTGGCGCACGTGGTGATTTTTTTAAAAATTATTTTTACGCATTTTTACGAGCATTTTAATGGATGTGTTTTTCTTAGGAGTGCGTACTCAATGGAGTTTAACATAAGAGTTAGAAATTCGCGTTTTTGACCTCTCATAGGATCATGCAAGAAAAGGGGAAAAAAAGGATGTCTGTGTGTCTGTGTGTGTGTATGTATGTGTGTGTGTATGTATGTGTGTGTGTATGTGTGTGTGTCCGGAACCGATTTAGTTCCTCGAACAACTCAAGAACGGAATGAGATAAAGACATGCAGTATTTTTTATTTGATTCCGTGGGTCAATATGAAGCTCCTGACAAAAAATTAGAAAATTTTACCGAGGGGTTATTTTTTTATGATTTTTTTAGAAACAAATTTTGAGTTTTTGGTCATAATTTTTAGTGGGTCGAACAACTCGAAAACGGGGCCACCTACAATAAAATGTCATCAGACCTAAAATGATGTAAACATTCTGACGATGAAACTGGAAAAAAATTGGAATTTTAGAGCGATTCGATATATAAAATTTCGATTTTTCAAAATCGTAATTTTTTAAAAAAAAAATCTCGATTCTTCCTCTTTCCAGTTGTAGCATTCGAAAGGGGGGACTTTTCTATTATTTAGGAGGGGTGTTCCTTTTTATGTTCTGTTATTATTTTTGTATATTAGAATACATGTGACGTATTTTCATTTTAAACCCATATTATTACAAATGAATGACGCATGCGCATCACATGTAACCATGTCATGTACATGAGTACATACATGTGTGATTATCTATATACACAAGCGCACACGTGTGTACATGTGCGTACACATGCGCACACGTGTGTGCATGTGCGTACACATGCGCACACGTGTGTACATGTGCGTACACATGCGCACAAGTGTGTACATGTGCATACACATGCGTACAAGTGTGTACATGTGCATACACATGCGCACAATGAAAAAAAGTTGGTTATTATATGAAAGCATATATTAAAGCAATGGAGGTCTATAGGGTTCCTTGAATCCCTTGTTATTTATCAATATGTTTAGTTTAGATTACATTCGGTTCAGTTAGGTTTCATTATGTTCGATTAGGTTTCATTATGTTCAGTAAGGTTCGGTTAGGATCGGTAAGGTTCGGTTAGGTTTGGTTAGGATCGGTTAGGTTCAGTTAGGTTTGGTTAGGATCGGTTAAGATCGGTTAAGTTTGGTTAGGATCGGTTAGGTTCGGTTAGTATCGGTACTTTTTGGTTAGGATCGTTAAGGTTGGGTTATTTTAGGGAGAAAGGGTTATTTTTTTAGCTGTAGTGAGGAGAAAGTGATAAAAAAGGTCTATATTTTGTCCCAATATTTTTTGGTAGCTGTAGTGACCCTTTTGATGAACAAAAGGTCTATATATTTTTTTGGTAGCTGTAGTGACCGAAGTAGCGGTTCTCCCCTTAGTAGCACTTGTGAGCCTTGGTAGCTGTAGTGACCCCCAACCGCAGCAACTGTGTATTTTAAAAATTAACGTTTCTTCTTAAACATCGGTTCTATGAACTCAGCCTTTTAAAACTGGCCGTCATTTTAACCCAAGTAATGGACTTCGTTCATTTTTAAACTTGTGAGAACGGATGCTCCATACGTTAGTCAATGTCAACTTTTAATTTTAGGGAACTTTATTTTAGGTTGTACGCCGCCTGGTAGATGTTATCGATTTTAGACTATAAAACAACCTCTTTAGGTACATTATAAATACTGCATGTAGCGGGAAATTTCACCCAAGTTCGTCAAAACTAATTTGTTGTTGTGAAATGTGACAGTTGAGACTTTTAGTTGATTGCCATCTGTGGTCAAACTAATGTTTTATTTCACAGAGCGCCCCCCCCCCACCATATGCCAACATTGTAGCTGTCATAATGTATTTATGTTTGTGTTTTCACGATTACGTCCACACGAATTTAGTTAGAATTATAACTGTTCATTTTAAATTTATTGCCTACATGATGTGTATGGAGCCCTGCAGAGGACTTTTGAAAAAAAAAATTTAATCTCGACATGTCGACTTTATTCTCAACATGTCGACTTTTTCTAGAATCTCGACATGTCAACTATTAATTTCAACATGTCGACTTTAATCTGGACATGTCGATTTTAATCTCGACATGTCGACTTTAATTTTTTAATTTCGACATGTCGACCTTAATTTCGACATGTCGACTTTATTTTCGACATGTCGACTTTATTCTCGACGTGTCGACTTTATTCTCGACGTGTCGACTTTATTCTCGACATGTCGACTTTTCTAAGAATCTCGACATGTCGACTTTTAATCTCGACATGTCGACTTTTAATCTCGACATGTCGACTTTTAATCTCGACACGTCGACTTTATTCTCGACACGTCGACTTTATTCTCGACACGTCGACTTCATTCTCGACACGTCGACTTTATTCTCGACACGTCGACTTTATTCTCGACACGTCGACTTTATTCTCGACACGTCGACTTTATTCTCGACACGTCGACTTTGTTCTTGACACGTCGACTTTAATCTCGAGAATGTCGGCTTTTAATCTCGACATGCATACTTTATTTTCGACATGTGGATTTTAATCTCGACATGTCGACTTTTAATCTCGACACGTCAACTTTAATCTCAACATATCGACTTTAATCTCGACATGGCGACTTTTTTCCAAAATCTCGACTTGTCGACTTTATTCTTAACGTGTCGACTTTTTTTAAATTGTAATTGTTAGAGGTGGGACGAATCTTAAATTTTCTCGAATCCGAATCCTAAAAGGTTTCCGAATCTCTCGAATCCTAAAAGGTTCTCGAATCCTTCATATAAGAATCCTATATTATTTATTAAGAAGATACAAATAAATTAAATAACATTAAATATTAATTATTAATAAGAAAAAAAAACACAGTGTGGCACTCGGGATCGAAACAAGGTGATGACATTGGTGATCCGGATACCACCGAAATTGCAACAATCGCCGGTTTTTTATTGTTAGTGAACGCTTCTATTGGACTTATTCTAACTTTTCCAAAGTTTTAACAGATTTTTCGAGTTAGAATTCGAAAGATTCGAAAGACAAAAAAAAACCGCGAAGATTCGAGTTTTCGAATCTCGAATATTTTTCAAGACTCGCGGGGTTCGACGATATGAATGTTCCATCCCTAGTAATTGTTATGATGACAATCTAGAAAAATGGAATCTCTATAACTATAAAAACAGTCTCTCTGTTTGAACAGGTGAAATTGAGTGGTGGCTATTCCAGTCGAAGATATGCCTGAGCTGTTAGCCCTTTCTAAACTAGGCATTATGGTCTAACTGTGTAAATATTTGACAAAAAAACTACTTTCTGAGTTGTTTAGTTTCCTTATTTTAGTACAAACCACAATACTAAGGTTTAACAAATTCAAGAGGAAAAAAAACTTGTCCTTTGAACCCTGTTGAGAAGAGGATTAATTACATAAAAGCCTCAAGACTATCATATGACATTAAAAAGTCATATCTGTCATAACATTTACAACATAACTCCATAACCGTAACATAGACCCAATGTTACAGAAGAAACGTTAGGCCGGGCGCAAATTAGGGAACCAAACGAGCGAGCAACCAGCAACCGAATTATGATCACGTGACAAGAAAGTAGTTGCTGGCACACAATGGTTGCTTGTTCCCTCTGCTCACTATACTGAGCAGATGCAACATCCACTTTCTACTGTTGCCAACTACTAATTTGGTGTCTGCAACTGCAGTGGTGGCGCTAGTGTAGCATCACCAGCAACAGTGTCTGGAGACGGTTGCTGCTTGCAAGCTCACTTTGTTGCCTAGTTTGCTACGGGCCTTAGTTTTTAAAATACACAGTCGCAGCAACATGTTTATTTTTCATATTTAAAGTTGTCCAATATTAAGTTATTAAGTTTTCAAAGTGCAATGTGCACCTTAAATATATGCTGATCGAGTGATATAAGGACAAAAAATCGGTAAGTGCGGTTCTATTTTTAAAAACTATTTCAAAATCGCGAATTTCTAACTCTTATTGAGTACGCGCTGGTAAGCAAAAAAAACAATCGTAAAAATACCTAAAAATAATTTTTTAAAAAAAAACACAATGATACCACAGTGACGCCAACACATTGGCGCACGTGCTGATTTTTTTTTGTTTTTTTTTTTTAAATTATTTTTACGTATTTTTACGAGCATCTTAATGGATGATTTTGCTTACGAGCGCGTACTCAATGGAGTTTAACATAAGTGTTAAAAATTCACGATTAGCCTCTTGAGTGTGATCTGCTGCTCAAGTACCTCTCCCTCATATTTCCTCGAGATATTAAGTTTTGCAATGAGTTCCATCTTTCTTGAGCACCCTGTACATTACTTGTAATGTCAAATTCAGTCCAGAAAAAGTGAAAGCGAGAGAGAGAGAGAGAGAGAGAGAGAGAAGACAATAACAAATGATATTAAAACAAATAATCTCAAGTAGATTATTATCCAGAATGTTATTATTTGAGCATCAGTCTTCTTGTGTTATTGTTCATACGATTACAACCACTCACCCCCCCCCCCCCCCCCCCCCCTCCAACATTTTCAGATTAAAACATAATTATGAGCTCATTTCCTACTCGGAAAGACTCGTTTTTTCTACCAGAACCAAAAAAAAAAACTTCAATGTCAAAACTAATTAAAATTGAAAGTTATTCTCTAAATTTATTGCCGTTGTCAACTCGTTGTCATTGAAGCGAATTGGAATTATTCCTTTCAAATGTCAAATGCAGAGTTTGTCTTTTTTTTGTGGAGTTATTTTATGAAGTGTTTTTTAGGGATGGGAGACATTCGAATCCTCGAATCCCGCAAATCTTGAAAAATATTCGAGATTCGAAAATTCGAATCTGTCACCGCTTTTTTCGTCTTTCGACCTTTGGTATCCGGATCACCAATATCTATATCATCACCTTGTGGCGACCCTGAGTGCCACACTAGAGCCCGGGTCATTTGTGACCCCTTTCCCCCCTCTCGGTGGGCCTGATTTTATGAAAAGTGATTACGGGTTACGGTTAACAAGTGAACTATTTGTTGAGGGCGAAAATTTAACCCCTTGTCCCCGAGTGCCAAGTACCATCCCTACGCCTCTGTAGCCCTTCTAGTTTCTAAAAATACATTTAAGTTTCTTTTTATTTCTCACCCGAATCAAGAATTCAAAAGACGGTTAAAACTTTAAAAACGCCTTAAGAGGCTACATCGCAAAATTACTTCGAAAAATCTCCGCAAAGAGCGCTAGCATCGTTTTTCTATTGAGCCCATAGACCCAATGTTAAAGAAAAAACGTTAATTTTTAAAATACACAATGGCGGCAATATGTTTATTTTTTATATTTAAAGTTGTCCAATTTCGATGGTTCAAAGTGCAATGTGCACCTTAAGTATATGCTGATCGAGTGATAGAATGACAAAAAATTGTTAAGTGTGGTTCTATTTTTAAAAAGTATTTCAAAATCGCGAATTTCTAACTCTTTATGGTTAAACTCCATTGAGTACGACGCTCGTAAGCAGAAAACATCCATTAAAATGCTCGTAAAAATACCTAAAAATTATTTTAAACAACTAGAAAAAATCAGCACGTGCGCCAATGTGTTGGCTTCACTGTGGTTTAATTGTAGTTTTTTAAAATTATTTTTAGGTATTTTTACGAGTATTTTAATGAATGTTTTTTTCTTACGAGCGCGTACTCAATGGAGTTTAACATAAGAGTTAGAAATTCGCGATTTTGAAATAGTTTTTTAAAAATAGAACCGCACTTAACAATTTTTTGTAATTCTATCACTCGTTTAGCATATATTTAAGGTGCACATTGCACTTTAAACTATCAAAATTGGACAACTTTAAATATGAAAAATAAACATATTGCCTGGCGACTGTGTGTATTTTAAAAATTAACATTTTTTCTTTAACATCGGGTCTACGGGCCTCTTAAAAAAGAATTTGTAGAAAAATTTACTCAAATAAAATAAAATTTAAATTAGTTTAAATTTAAAAACAAAATCCAATTTGGACCAGAATAAATGTTTTTTTTTTAAGATTTTTTTTTTCTCCAACAAATTAACCACGATGAATGCATGAAAGTAGGTTTTTCTCGTTTTCTCCGAAAGATTGTGGTGAAGACACTGGAAAAGACACCTCAGTGAATCTAATTTCATTTGTCGATTGACCTGGTTCCGTGTGCTATTTCTTATATAATAAGTGTAATTTATATATAGAGGTGAATACACAATTTCACCAACTTTTTTTTTTAGCCTTTTAGGGTTTGTAAGTCAGAAAACTCATAGTGATTGATTGATATGGTGGTTCATCTTGTGCCATCATAAAAGATGGAAAGAGAGAAAAAAAATAGGTCAATCCAAGTGTAACACGTGTAAACTGTTTTTTGTTGTGTCTGTGTGTTTGTGTGTGCGTAAAATATGCTTTTAGTATGCGTATGTGTGTGTGTGGGGGGGGGGGTGTGGGGGTGGGTGGGTGTGTGTGAGTGTGTTTATAAGTACCGGGGTAAAAGCCGGTTCCAAACACTCGATGGCAAAGGGTGGTATGAATTAAACTGTGTACTTTCTCGTTTCTCAATGTTTTTTTTGGAGAAAGTGCTCGACTTGATATTTATAAAATGGGCATTTACTAGAGGTGGGACGAATCCTAAATTTTCTCGAATCCGAATCCTAAAAGGTTCTCGAATCCTTCATATAAGAATTATTTATTATGCATTAAGAAAATACAAATAAATGAAATAATATTAAATATTTAATTATTAATAATAAAAAAAACAAGTGTGGCATTTAGGGTCACCACAAGGTGATGATATTGGTGATCCGGGTACAACACCGAAATTGCAACAATCGCCGTTTTTTATTAGTGAACGCTTTTATTGGACGTCAATGGAGTTAAAACTAATTTTACCAAAGTTTTTAACAGTTTTTTTAAGGTTATGATTCGAAAGATTCGAAAAAGGGGCAAAGGTTCGAGTTTTAGAATCTCGAATATTTTTCAAAATTCGCGGGATTCAAGGAGTCAAATGTCTCATCATTAGTTTTTTAGTGAGATGGCTAATGTGAGCTTTTGACGTCGACTCTATTTTTCTGACCAACTTGTAGATGTTGTTTCCTGTAACTCGTTTCTTCTCTGCATCGTGCGGTGCCCGCACGGAGAAGATTCGAGCTACAGAAAGAATTGGATGGCGATGGATTGCGATCATCTTCCTGCATGGGAGTGAAATCTGTGCAGAAGGATGGTGGCCATCCTATTCTCCGTCGACGCTGATATACATCTCCTCCTGTTGATAGTTACCAGCAGTAGAAGATGTTGTAGCTGCATCAGGATCTGTATGCGCTCTTTACCTTGTGTCTCCGGCCTCTGTAGAGAAGTTATTAGTTTCGGAACATAAAGACAACGCAGTTTCTTATTGTAACGCTTTTATTCATGTTTGTAAGTAAACAAAGATTACAAAGACGAATATTGTTTATCAAAGGTGCATCCTCATGCCCATGATGTGGTACGGAAATATTCAACGTAATACAACAAGTTAGAGCAAAGACAAGGACGAGGACTAAAGAGGAACATGGTCTTTTTATACCTTGGACCTGTGTACACCTACGAGGTGTAACCAGGCCCAAGTGACCATGGGCCTAAGTGTATCACTCCGAGCTAGGGTATGAGTCAGAGGTGTGAGTCAAAGAAGGGAAGGGGACGAGCAAGAGTTGTTTAACCCCCAGGCCATGGTTTTGGACGGATCACAAGTTGCCGGGTGTTACACTAGATTTACGCCTGGTGATCGTGTTAAAACGTTTTATAAAGTTTGCACATGAAGTTAACTATTGGGTTTTATGCAGGTTTAGTAAGCAAAAAGTGGAGTGGATAACTCAGCATTTCCTGGGAGATGATAATTATAATTTTGAACGTAGGAGTGATAGCTAAACTAAAAAATAGATAACTGACTAACACATCCTTTGACTCGAAAAAAAACACGCTAGTAACGCCTTATTCTTTTCTAAAATGTATAGATTATGTTTTATCTGATGACATTTTCTTGTATTTCAACTTAAAGAGACCACCATTACATTCAGAAATTTCTTGTCAAAATATTGTCAAGACACTTACCCAACGATTACCAAAACGAATTTTAAAATTTAAATCAAGTCATTAATAAAATTAAAAAAAATTAAAAATCAATTAAATTCATATAATTGGACTTTATCAGATAGTTGTGCCACCAAACAACAGACATTGGCAACAACCCCCCCCCCCCCCCCAAGTCTACTCCTCTACTCGAATTTCTGATGTGTTGCAATCACCTCACTCATTACTTCCATTTCAAAGTACTATGGATTTAATATTTGAATTATTCCACATGAAAGGTTGTAATTGAGTTGCATACAAATAGGGAATACCTATATTTCATTAAGGAATCATGGAACTGTGAGGTGACAACATTTGCCACTAAATTGAGGGGTAAACTTTCGTTTTTAGAAATTTAAAATGGCGTTGTTTGGTAACTAATAAAAGTCACTTCATTTTTAAGTTTTTTTTTATAATTTTAATGAATTATAATATTTTTAGTTTTAAAAATTATTTTAGCAATCGTTGGCTAAGTCTTGACGATATTTCGAAAATCGACTCTTTTTTAAATACGTTGAGTTGAGTTTTCTTGACTATTAAATTTAATTAATCTAATTAATATAAAAATATTCATTTTTCTCAACAGTCTAATATTATTCCATAATTCAATAAGAAGAAAAAAGAAAGCCATAAATTTTGGATTTAATAATTTGTTTAAAAAATTATTAAATTCAAAATTTACGGCCTTCCTTTTATATTCCTGATTAAAAATTTCTTCTTATTGAATCATGGAATAATTTTAGACTGTTTAGAAAAAAAGGAATATTTTTATATTAATTTACTTTTAATAATCAAGAACTCAACACAACTTTATTTAAAAAAAAAAATAGTCGATTTAAAAAAAAATTGTTTGAACCCTTTTTGCGCAAGTTTTCAACATAGAATAACGTATGATGGCAATTATATATAAAGGTCTCCAATGTTCCTACATCTGCTCGCTCTAGTTACTGTTTCTTTCAAGTTTGTTTTTATACCCGGATTTACTCCCTCAAGTGGCGTTGTATGTTTAGTTGGCTTTATTTTTATTACTTCGTTTTTTTATTTTTTACTCGCTTTTATTTAACTTCGTAATTATTTACTCGCTTTTATTTAACTTCATAATTTTTTACTCGCTTTTATTTAACTTCATAATTATTTACTCGCTTTTATTTAACTTCGTAATTTTTTACTCGCTTTTATTTAACTTCGTAATTTTGTACTCGCTTTTATTTAACTTCGTAATTTTGTACTTGCTTTTATTTAACTTCATAATTTTGTACTCGCTTTTATTTAACTTCATAATTTTTTACTCGCTTTTATTTAACTTCGTAATTATTTACTCGCTTTTATTTAACTTCATAATTTTTTACTCGCTTTTATTTAACTTCATAATTATTTACTCGCTTTTATTTAACTTCATAATTTTTTACTCGCTTTTATTTAACTTCGTAATTTTGTACTCGCTTTTATTTAACTTCATAATTATTTACTCGCTTTTATTTAACTTCATAATTTTTTACTCGCTTTTATTTAACTTTGTAATTTTGTACTCGCTTTTATTTAACTTCGTAATTTTGTACTCGCTTTTATTTAACTTCATAATTTTGTACTCGCTTTTATTTAACTTCATAATTTTGTACTCGCTTTTATTTAACTTCGTAATTTTTTACGCGCTTTTATTTAACTTCATAATTTTTTACTCGCTTTTATTTAACTTCATAATTTTTTATTCGCTTTTATTTAACTTCGTAATTTTTTATTCGCTTTTATATTACTTTATAATTTGTTTGTTTGTCCACCACCTTCTGAAATATTTGAAATAAATTCACACTAAAAGGGAATTCAACCCATGACCAACATTACTATGGGCTGAAACACTAACCACTACACCAACAATACAAGAGGGGATTACATCTTGTTATTTCTTACTTTTTAGAACTTTTTAATAAAAGCGAGTATCACAAAAACATGTTTTTCGTTTAGTTTTCTTGTCATCTTTTTATACAGTGTGTTATATACGCACTTAATGTATATTATCATTTTTTTATTGTGGTATATATAAATTACAACTGTAAAGGACTCAATAATAATAATATTTGAACCTTTATTGGAATAAAAAGTGGTTATAATCTGAAATACAGATCGCTGTCCATTTATACGGAGCCCTGTAAAGGACACGCGAGATTTGTTTTAAATCTCGACATGTCGACTTTATTCTAGACATGTCGACTTTTTCCAGAATCTCAGCATGTCGACTTTAATCTCGACACGTCGACTTTTTATGAAACTCGACATTTAATCTCTTTTATTCAGCCATGTTAATTATGCCATGTTGTGCGCACCATACTCTTAATATTTAAATTATTGCTGCTACAAGAGGGTGCTTGCAATAATTTAATTATTAGAGTATGATGCGTGCAACTTGGCATAATTATAATTAACATGGCCGAATAAAAGAGATTAAAAGTCGACATGTCGAGATTAAAGTCGACATGTCGAGATTTAAAAAAAAATTTGTAAAAGTCCTCTGCAGGGCTCCATATATCTCATATGTCTTGGTTTTAAATGCAATACATTCAAAACAGAAGACAAAAAAAAACTATTCTTAGCTAGAAGAATTGGTTAAAGATGTCCAAATCCTAGGCAACCTTACAAAAATAGAATCCTAATTTAATTTAGTCACAGGTTTCTTTAAAGCGAATAACAGGACCGTATCTAGTAGCAACCCTTATATTACAAATGAGTACTGGGTACTAATCTGGTAACAGATCTGTCCTAACACAATGAAACATCCTAGGTCTACAATTCTAAGTAGCAACATATTTTCTATTTATGTAATCAAGGAAGTAGAACTAAGTCTAGACGTATATCTCTCTTTAGAGAGGTATAATCAGAGCTGGGCAGTATCGGAATGCATGTATTGGGGAATATATATATTGTGAGCTTTTGACGTCGACTCTATATTTTTACCCAACTTATGATGATGATTTCTATAACTCGTTTCTTCTCTGTATCGCGCGGTGCCCACACGGAGAAGATTCAAGCTACAGAAAGAGTTGGATGGAGTTGGATTACAATCATCCTCCTGCATGGGGGTGAAATCGATGCAGAAGGATGGTGGCCATCCTTCTCTCCGTCGATGCTGATATGCATCTTCCCTCGTGGTGATTACCATTCTTGAAGATGCTGTAGCTGCTTCAGGATCGTATGCTTCCTTGCCCTATGGTGTCTCCGGCCTCTGTAGAGAAGTGATTAGTTACAGTACCAAACATAAAGACAACGCAGTTTCATTTTATTTTATTCATCTTTGCTCAGAAACATCAAGAGTACAAAAATGAATTGTTTAGATTAAAGGTGCGTCCTCATGCCCAAGATGTGGTACGGAATAATCAACATAATACAAAAGAGAGCAAAGACAAGGACGGCAACTTTGGACCTGTGTACGCCTACGAGGTATAACCAGGTCCAAGTGACCATGGTCCTAGAAGTATCAATCTGCTGTCAGAATATTAATTAGGAGGGGAGGGAGGGACAAGCAGGAGTTGTTTACCCCCAGGCTATGGTTTTGGTGGGAACGGGAGTTGCTGGGTGTTACAGCATTTTGTATTAGGAATACACTGGTTCATTGTATTTTGTATGTTGTATTGGGAATACACATTTTAGATGTATCTTGTATCTTGGAAAATACATAAAAATAACAGATTGCATAGTATTTCACTGTGAAATACTATTATATACTAAGCAATCTGTGTGCAATACGTGTGAAATTTTCACACTCAAATTGAAGTCAATACAACTTTCCAATCAACTCTATAT
The DNA here is from genome assembly GCA_036925085.1 of Brachycybe producta. NCBI lineage: Eukaryota > Metazoa > Arthropoda > Diplopoda > Playtdesmida > Andrognathidae > Brachycybe > Brachycybe producta. The sequence goes on along the minus strand of JAUPFP010000009.1, from coordinate 2,139,770 downwards.
ATCACATTATATGAAGTTAATTGATTTTTAATTTTTTAAATTATGTTAATTGAAACGATAAGTCCAGGAGCGATCCTAGGCTTGTTTAGTTTTGTCTGTATCGTTGTTTTTATTTGTGGATTGGCATGAAACTTTGTCAACCCTCTGTACTCACGTACAGAGGACTGACCCAGTTCTATCAGCTGATGACGATGCCAATATCCTGTCTTGTGTCCCTTTTTCCTCCGAGTACCACCCCTTAATACAAAGAGATTGTCTTGATAAGCCTCAGCATTAGGTCTATGGGGTTAAAACTTTCTTTTGTAAGTTTGTTTTGATTGAGTGAGTCATTTGTCTATATTTTGTTGACCACTGGTCAATTATGTCGATTGGTCAGTTTGGTTTTTACTTTTGTTTTTACCCAATCAGGGGCTACTGAGAAAGTGTTCTCAGTATCCTCTTTTTGGGTATAAAAGGCCGTATATTTTGTATGTAAAAAGGCGAGAGCCTCGAAAGCATTCTTTGGACACAGACATTATGCCCAAATTTGCCTAGAGCTGATAAGATGTAAATAAACTGGAATTTATAGTTAAAAAGTTGTAGAAGTCTTATTTTTATCTTTTTAAAACAAAATGAAGAACTTCAACATTTTGTCATCTTGCACTGTCAACCCAGGTGTAAACCTGGGTCTCCAGCACTAGATGAAACTTCAGAAGACAGCACGATCAACCAGCTTTTTACGGGCGAAAGCCCAGGAAGTAGCAGACAACAAAATATCTTTAAAACTGTAAAGGTTCTTGAGAGAGGAACTTGTGAGGAAACAAACGGGACTAATTTGTTTCCTTCCTCCCAAACCGGAGTAGAATTAGTGGCCTAGCCAACCACTTTCTGATCGCCCGAAAGAGCGCTACGATACTTTTTGATAATTCTATTCACCCCATGAACGTGGTTCGTTACATAATGACTTACTCTAAATTTAAAAAAAATCGTTTTGGCAAAACGATTTTTTTTAAATTTAGAGTAAGTCATTAATATAATTAATGTTATAATAATAATCGTTGGGTAAGATTTGACAATATTTTGAAATAAACTCGAATCCCTTTAACTTACATAGTCGAAGACTACTGGTCCTACCATAATATTAAAAAAACATTATTTCAGAGAAGTTAAAATTGAAAATATCTGAAGCACAATAGGGAAACTGGGGAAATGCAGCATTGCAAAGGTTCACAGTGGCCACTATATACATCTATGCCATCCTTCTTGAATTAATTTCAATTAACTCTATGCTATGTGTTTTATCCAATTATTTGAACAACAGCAAACATCAAATTAATGAAACATAATATAGCAAATGCCCCTTTCATGTGGTTATAAGCATCTTCACTAGATAATGCTCTGGGTGTGTGTTTTACATTTTCATTATGTTGTAGGGAACAAATTACTTTCTGAGTACCATTTTGTGAAATTTATAATTTTTTTTAGAGTTTTGTTTTCATTGAGCTCGAAAAAGTATGTAGCCCTGTAAAGGACATGCGAGGTTTTTCTTTTTTTAAATCTCGACATGTCGACTTTAATCTCGACATAATCTATTGAGCCCATAGACCCAATGTTAAAGAAGAAACGTTAATTTTTAAAATACACAGTCGCGGCGGCAATATGTTTATTTTTCATATTTAAAGTTGTCCAATTTTGATGGTTCAAAGCGAAATGTGCACTTTAAATATATGTTCATTTAGTGAACGAATGACAAATTTGTTAAGTGTTCTTCTATTTTTAAACGTATTTCGAAATCGTGAATTTCTAACTCCATTGAGTACGTCCTCGTAAAAAACATCAATTACAATCATTGTAAAAATACGTAAAAAATAATTTTATAAAAAACCACAGTGAAGCCAACACATTGGTGCACCTACTACTTTTCTCTGTGTTTTTTTCATATATTTTTACGAGCATTTTAATGGATGTTTTTGCTTACGAGCGCGTACTCTATGGAGTTTAACTTAAGAGTTAGAAATTCGCGATTTTGAAATAGTTTTTAAAAATAGAACCGCACTTACCAATTTTTTGTCATTCTATCAGTCGATCAGCATACATTTAAGGTGCACATTGCACTTTTAAATATGAAAAATAAACATATTGCCGCGCGACTGTGTATTTTAAAAATTAACACTTTTTATTTAAACATTGGGTCTATGGGGCTCAATAGAAAAACGATGCTAGCGCTCTTTGCGGAGATTTTTCGAAGTCATTTTGCAATGTAGTCTCTTAAGCTTGTTTTAAAGTAGTTTTGTATAATACGCTACAATAAACAAAAGTTGTTATTGTAAAATGAATTATGAGGGGGCGGAAACCCTTATTATTACATTTTTTTACAACACATAAAATTCGAATTTTACATTCGAAAATTTTACATTTAGTTTCAGCATTCACATAAATAACAATTTTAATTATATTTTTTTTTTCTTTTTCTTAACTGGTTACCTAAAAGCTTAGAAGATAAAAAAGAAATTTTAAAATGTTTTGGAAAACTAGAAAAGTAAATAAATAAATCACTTAAAGAAATTGCTTTTTAAAATATTGTCAACACTCACCCAAAGACTGTCAAAACGGTTTTTAAATTTTAAAATAAGTCATTAAAATCATAGAAAAACTTAAAAATGAAGTGACTTTTCACGAGTCACCAAACGACGCCATTTTAAATTTCCAAAAACGAAAGTCTACCCACCCTCCCATTTTTGTGTCATAAGTTGTCACCTCACATTTCCAGAATTCCTTACTCGAATACATGTATTCCCTATTCCTATTCAACTCAATACAACCTTCCATGTGGAATAATTCAAATATTAAATTCATAGTACTTTGAAATGAAAGTAATGGAGTGAGGTGATCGCAACACATCAGAAATTCGAGTAGAGGAGTAGACTTTTGGGGGGTTGTGTTGCCAATGTCTTTTGTTTGGTGGCGCATCTATCTGATAAAAGTTCATTTATAGGAAGTCAACTGATTTTTAATTTTTTAAATTTTATTAATGACTTATTTTAAATTTTAAAAATCGTTTTGGTAATTCGTTGAATAATTCTTGACAATATTTTGACAAGAAATTTCTGGAGGTAATGGTGGTCTCTTTAAGGTGGCTGAATATATATTTATTTTGCTCCTCCCCCGCCCAGACGACGCCACTGCAATGGCTAATGCTATCCGGGAGATTCGAGAACCTTTTCGGATTCGGATTCGAGAAAATTTAGGATTCGTCCCACCTCTGTGCTTTAGTAGTGTGCGTGTTTGTGACTCTGTGAGGGTCTCTCTCTCTCTCTCTCTCTCTCTCTCTATTAGAAGAACCATGAACAAATAAATTTCACAGGAAGGTGAAGTGGGATAAATAAAAAAAGAAGAGGACTTTTTTGTTGTTGCATTTCAGCGTAATTTTCTATGCAATTGTGAAATTAAATTGTTCTTTTTTGTTGTTGTTGTTATTTTTCCTGGAAATGAGAATCCAGATCAAGGTCTTTATATAATCGAAGGTGCTAAATACACAAGGGAGGGGCTCTCAGATGCTCAAAATCATATTAGTAAATGACGAAATGTCACGTATAATTTCAGTACAATGATGATGATGGGCATTCACAGTGTGTGTGTGTGCCAACAACCATCAATGACAGATAGTTTACTCAGCTAATTTATCGATTACTCGACAAGTTTCTCTTTTTATATCAGTTTCCCAATACAATGCAGTAGAACGTCGATTTTAAGAGCCTAGATCCACGTCCATCTTGTTGTTTTGAGCAGACGACAACGAGACAAATGAGTTTTCTTATATGGTGTTACTAAAACTGCAAGAAATCGCCTCACAATCGCTCAATTCAAATACAGTAAAGTGCAAAATGCAATAAAAAGTATTGTTCTTCACGTGCTCGATTTATATAATTTTTGAAAAGGTCTTTCTATTTTTAAACAACGTTCAAAGTCGTTCGTTTTTTCAACCCCATGTTAAATCCCATAGGATCAAAAACCGTCCCACAAACATTTGAAAAACTCTCGTTAAAACTGATTTAGAACAATAACAAAATAATTAGCACATACATTCATGTATTGGCTTCACGATGTTTCCTTTTTATAAATTTTGAAAAGGTCCTTCTATTTTTTAATAACGTTTAAAATCGTACGTTTTTTAACCCCATGTTAAGTCCCATAGGAATAAAACACCGTCCAACAAAAGTTAAGAGAACTCTTATTAAAAATGATTTAGAGCAATCAGAAAAATCAGCACGTACTTACACGTGTTTATTGCCTTCAGGATTATTCCTTTTTCTAAATTTTAAAAGGGCTTTCTATTTTTAAATAGCATTTAAAATCTTACGTTTTTTTAACTCCATGTTAATTCCCATAGGGCCAAAAAACCGTCACCTAAACATTTGAAGAACTCCCATTAAAACGACTTAGAACAATCACACAAAAATTAGCACGTACATTAATCTATTGGCTTCGCCATGTTTTCTTTTTATAAGATAAGCACGCGAAATTATTTTTCTATTAATTATTATGTGACTTCGAACCGGGAGAAAAAACGTTAAAAAACCGTTTTTCAATCAACAACGATCGCAGGGCCTACATTCGAAGAAATTTTGAAATAAACGATATATCTAGGCTCTTAAAAGAATTTTTGAACGTATACACGGGCCGGATCTACTAGGGGAGGGGCGCTCCGGGTTCTATGTCCCGGGCGCCAAACGAGGATTTTTTTTTTTCCTTTTCCTCCTCGGAGGGAAAGGCGTGCGTACTACGTGCTGGGATTAGAGCACGCAGCAGTCGTCTGCACTGTTGCTTTAAATGTTAAAAGGGTACATCACAAAATTACTTCGAAAAATCTATACAAAGAGTGCTAGCATCGTGTTTTAAATTGAGCCCATAGACCCCGATGTTAAAGAAGAAACGTTAATTTTTAAAAATACACAGTCGTGGCAATATGTTTATTTTTCATATTTAAAGTTGTCCAATATTAAATTTTCAAAGTTCAATGTTCACCTTAAATATATGCTGATCGAGTGACAGAATGACAAAAAATGGTAAGTGCGGTTCCTATTTTTAAAAACTATTTCAAAATCACGAATTTCTAACTCTTACGTTAAACTCCATTGAGTACGCGCTCGTAACTAAAAAAACATCCATTAAAATGCTCTTAAAAATACTTAAAATAATTTTTAACAAACCACAATTAAACCACAGTGAAGCCAACACAATGGCGCACGTGCTGATTTTGTTTATGGTTTTTTAAAAATTATTTTCATATATTTTTACGAGCATTTTAATTTATGTTTTTTGCTTACGAACGCGTACTCAATGGAGTTTAACATAAAGAGTTAGAAATTCGCGATTTTGAAATAGTTTTTAAAAATAGAACCGCACTTACCAGTTTTTTTTTGTCATTCTATCACTCGATCAGCATACATTTAAGGTGCACATTGCACTTTGAAAACCTAATATTCGACAACTTTAAATATGAAAAATAAACAAATATTGCCGCAACTGTGTGTATTTTAAAAATTAACATTTTTTCTTTAACATTGGGTCTATGGGGCTCATTAGAAAAACGATGCTAACGTTCTTTGCGGAGATTTTTCTAAGTAATTTTGTGATGTAGACTCTTAAGAGTTCTAGCCTCTTACCAGTGTTTTTTGATTGAGCCACACATTGAGAAACATTTGCTTTGATAATGCATAAAAATCCGAGCCCTAACAATGAGCTAAATATTTTACCAGTAGCATTAGTTTACAAAATTACGTAACACTACCAGTAACGCTGCTCTGAACACCAGAGTTAGAGTACACGAAGAGCTGTGTTGGGGGTCGTGTGTTAAAAAACACCACACAGACTTTAAATCTTGTTAATTATTTCTCCTCCTCCTCCCTCATCCCATGAATTACAGTAAGAAGGAGAGAGTTGAGCACGTTTTTCTGTTCGTGACAACAACTACTAGTAGGCCTGCTTCACACGAACCACTTTGTGACGGCAGATTTCGTTTTTAGCCAACTACTCATGGACATAGGTTGTTTTCAGACGCGCCACCACCAACAACAGTGACCACGAGACAGGCAGTTGAGCGCAGCCAGAAAAAAATCTGTTAGCCCCACCCTTTTATGAGCATCAGACCAATAACAAACCCATAACAAACAGAATCAAATGCATAACAAACCTAAATAACCAATGAGAATGAACTTTTCTGGCTGCGCCCAACTGCTTCTGACCATGAGTGGTTGAGTCCAACCACCCACTTGTTTGTTCAGTGATGATTCAGGTTATAGTATAGTGTCCCGCACGCGGTGGCCAGCATGCGATGGTCCGTGAGTAGCAAATAGCATCAATCGCTTTGTGAGCGCCACAAAGTGGTCCATCTTAAGCATGGCCTTAAGCCGGTATTACACTAGCAACATTTAATGCAATAAAATGTGCAACGTGACATGCAACTTCAATGTTTATAGTGTGATATGACATGCAACTTGATAAAGTGTGAGACTCAGTCTCACCGAGTTGAACAGGTTCAGCTTCTGACAGACTTTTCAAGTAAACTTTCTAACAAACAACCAATCAGGCCGTTTGCCAGAAATGACATATGTAACATTGAACGAATTCCCGTTTTCATGACTTCCGGGTTATGAACTTCCTGTTAGTTGACACACAATATGGACACAAACCAAGGGGGGCAGACAGTGAAGAAAATCATGTACGATTTTCACTAGAAGATTCACAGCAGATCGTGTGGATGGAAAGTCATTTTACTTTTTAGCTGTATTTTACTGGATATCCAGAATAGAATTGAAATTTTAAAATTCAGTAAAACGCGGATTAAAAGTAAAATGGCTGCCGATACCGTACGAGATTCACCCGAATGTGTCGGCCCCTTGACATAAACGAAGTTTTGAAAACTTGATTGGGAACTAGGTTGCATAGTGTGATATCGAAGTTTATTACAAAGTTCTAGTTGCAAGTCACATCACGGGTTGCATTACAAGTTAAATTGCATCAAAAGTTGCTAGTGTAATAGGGGCTTTAATAGTAGGCCCTTGCAATAGTAAGGGTGAAATTGAGTTTTAAACTGGAACAAAAAAAAGTATACAAATAATCGCCCAAGTGGAAACGGGGCCTAAAAAGAGATAACTTGTTTCTCTTCTTATCAATTTAAATTGATATTAAAATTTTATTGATTCTACTCTAAGAGGGAGGGGAATCTCAAAAAGTCATTTTTTTTCCTCCGTTTAGAGAGATACTGAAAAAAAAAAAAATTCCACCCCCCCCCCCCCAAAAAAAATGATTTATAAATAAAGAACCACAAAAAAATATCATCAAATAATGTTTTCTTGATGTTGGAGATTTCTATGAAAATTTCATATAGTTCTCAAGTAGCGTTTGTGGGAGGGGATCCCGGAATGCAAGGTAAAAGAGAAAGGGATAAGTTTTTTTGGCAAAAAAAACTTATTTTACTTAGAAAAAGTGTGGTTATTTACAGAGGAGAAAAAAAGGGAGTTGTATGTCTACATTGGTTTCAGTGAAGAAGTAAAAAGAGAAAGAAATCCAATAAAATTTATATTTCCAGAAAAGTGTTTCAGGTTATACTGAAATTCTGAGTACAATACACAATACAGAATTTTTTTTGTTGTTTTTCGGAAAAATTTCTCCAGAAAAAAAAAAAATAATATTCTTGTCCGTCTTTAACCGCAGGGTTGACGAAAAAAATCAGATTTTTTACAATTTAAATCGGATTTTTTTTTCTTATTTAAATCAGATTTTTTCTTTCTGATTATTTTTAAATTAAACATTTAAAAAAAATGAAAATTAATTTACTTTTCAAATAATATACACCAATTGTGTACATTTATAATGTGCACATTTAATAAACAATAGCTTTATGTCATTTATATGCTTATAAGTAGGGCTCGGATTTTGCTGCAATATCAACCAGAATATTTCTCAATTTGTGGTCCAAGAGCCAATTGTGAAGTAATCATCATCATCATTAGAGCAACTGCAATTATGTTATTTCTAATAAAAAAAAGCTGGGTAGAGAGGCTATATGTCTGGTTACTATCAGTTGTCAACTAGAGTTCTAGCCTCTAACCATTGTTTTTAATCATCTATTATCATCTAAACGAGATTGCCACTTCATAATTGGCACTTGGGCCACATATTGAGAAACATTCCCGTTGATATTGCATCAAATTCCGAGCCCTGTAGACCATGAAGTTGGCATTGCCTGCTGGCAATAACAGTGTTGATAATTATAACAAGAACAACCACAAAGCTCACCTAGCTTTTTGCACAATACTTGATCACTGCAGGTATGCCCGCCCATGTCACCTAAAGGAAGCAATTAATTTACAAAACTTTGCAACTCTCACGCTGTGTGTACAAATATTAATTGCATGCACGTGTTTACTTTGTATGTGTGCACGTACATGTTATAGAATCTTTAATGTTTGCTATTTTTCTTTTCTGCTCTTTTTATTGGTTTATTTAATAAAAAAATTTTTTTTGGGGGGGGGAGCAAAATTGTCCGTGAGCCTATCAAAAGAATGAGATTAATAAAACAACTACAAGTTCTCATCAAAATGTATCATCATAATAGAAACAATAAGCTAATGAAAATATTTCCTTATTGGAAAAAAATGGCAAAAGGCAAGAATACACCATGTTCTCTGTACATGTAGTACATATACCATCAATGCCCTGGCCACGGAATAAGGAGAATACACAGAATAGAAACAGCGCCAGTAACATTTGACAGATTTTTTTCTCTGCGCATGTGCACAAATTTACATATTTATACAGATTTATTTTCTAATTTTTTATAAAATGGCGGTTCCATAGAAGTGGCCTTGAGTAATTGATTCTAATGTCACGGATTTCTGTCAAAGCAACATCAAAAGTGTTGCACAAGAGTTTCCCTGCCATGGTTGTCACTTATTGCAGCATGTTGCAGTGGTTTTGTTGTACCACAGTCAAAAAATGTCAATTATTTTCATTAAAATAAGGTTTTTTTTTAACAAATTACAAACTAGTAATATAAATATTAATAAAAACCATAATTGGAAGTTTAGTTTTAATTGTTCTATGTTAGTTAAAGCTTTCTGGCCCACCTATTTTTTAAAGTCCGCTGTATGAACTGCAGAATTTGATTTGCTTTGCTTACTGCTTTTGTTATACGTTCCTTCTAAAAGAAGTCTTTGGATAAAGTTAAACCAAGATTTTTAAAAGTATCCACATGATCCAACAAATTACCTACTAATACATAATCTGCCTTATTTGAATTACGCTTACGGGAGACGTGCATAACTTTTTATTTACTATATTACAAGACACCCGTTGCAAACTTGTAGCGGTTGCAACACTGCAACACATTTAATAAATTTCGTGAAATATTTCAACAAAATGAATTTCATGAAATATTTGAAGAAAATGAATTTCATGAAATATTTGAAGAAAATGAATTTCATGAAATATTTCAACAAAATAATTTTCGGATATGATAATCGACATAGTACAAAAGTAGAGCGAAAGTGGACCCAGAACAAAGAGGAGCATGGTCTTTTTATACCTTGGACCTGTGTACACCTACGAGGTGTAACCAGGTAAAAAGTGACCATGGTTCTAGAAGGTATTAATCCGCCACTTAAAATTAGGATATAGAGAGGGAGGGACAAAGATGAGTTGTTTACCCCCAGGCTATGGTTTTGGCGGGATCATGAGTTACTAAGTGTTACATAAATTTCATAAAAAATTTCAACAAAATAAATTTTATGAAATATTTTCAACAAAATAAATTTCATGAAATAGTTTCAACAAAATAAATTTCATGAAATAGTTTCAACAAAATAAATTTCATGAAATATTTTGAACAAAATAAATTTCATGAAATAGTTTCCAGAAAATAAATTTCATGAAATAGTTTCCAGAAAATAAATTTCATGAAATAGTTTCTAGAAAATAAATTTCATGAAATAGTTTCCAGAAAATAAATTTCATGAAATAGTTTCCAGAAAATAAATTTCATGAAATAGTTTCCAGAAAATAAATTTCATGAAATAGTTTCAACAAAATAAATTTCATGAAATAGTTTCAACAAAATAAATTTCATGAAATAGTTTCAATAAAATAAATTTCATGAAATATTTTTAACCAAATAAATTTCATGAAATATTTCAACAAAATAAAATTCATGAAATATTTTCAACAAAATAAATTTCATGAAATAGTTTCAACAAAATAAATTTCATGAAATATTTTCAACAAAATAAATTTCATGAAATATTTTCAACAAAATAAATTTCATGAAATATTTTCAACAAAATAAATTTCATGAAATAGTTTCAACAAAATAAATTTCATGAAATAGTTTCAACAAAATAAATTTCATGAAATAGTTTCAACAAAATAAATTTCATGAAATAGTTTCAACAAAATAAATTTCATGAAATAGTTTCAATAAAATAAATTTCATGAAATATTTTTAACCAAATAAATTTCATGAAATATTTCAACAAAATAAAATTCATGAAATATTTTCAACAAAATAAATTTCATGAAATATTTTCAACAAAATAAATTTCATGAAATAGTTTCAACAAAATAAATTTCATGAAATAGTTTCAACAAAATAAATTTCATGAAATAGTTTCAACAAAATAAATTTCATGAAATAGTTTCAACAAAATAAATTTCATGAAATATTTCAACAAAATAAATTTCATGAAATATTTCAACAAAATAAATTTCATGAAATATTTTCAACAAAATAAATTTCATGAAATAGTTTCAACAAAATAAATTTCATGAAATAGTTTCAACAAAATAAATTTCATGAAATAGTTTCAATAAAATAAATTTCATGAAATATTTTTAACCAAATAAGTTTCATGAAATATTTCAACAAAATAAAATTCATGAAATATTTTCAACAAAATAAATTTCATGAAATAGTTTCAACAAAATAAATTTCATGAAATAGTTTCAACAAAATAAATTTCATGAAATAGTTTCAACAAAATAAATTTCATGAAATAGTTTCAATAAAATAAATTTCATGAAATATTTTTAACCAAATAAATTTCATGAAATATTTCAACAAAATAAAATTCATGAAATATTTTCAACAAAATAAATTTCATGAAATAGTTTCAACAAAATAAATTTCATGAAATATTTTCAACAAAATAAATTTCATGAAATATTTTCAACAAAATAAATTTCATGAAATATTTTCAACAAAATAAATTTCATGAAATAGTTTCAACAAAATAAATTTCATGAAATAGTTTCAACAAAATAAATTTCATGAAATAGTTTCAACAAAATAAATTTCATGAAATAGTTTCAACAAAATAAATTTCATGAAATAGTTTCAATAAAATAAATTTCATGAAATATTTTTAACCAAATAAATTTCATGAAATATTTCAACAAAATAAAATTCATGAAATATTTTCAACAAAATAAATTTCATGAAATATTTTCAACAAAATAAATTTCATGAAATAGTTTCAACAAAATAAATTTCATGAAATAGTTTCAACAAAATAAATTTCATGAAATAGTTTCAACAAAATAAATTTCATGAAATAGTTTCAACAAAATAAATTTCATGAAATATTTCAACAAAATAAATTTCATGAAATATTTCAACAAAATAAATTTCATGAAATATTTTCAACAAAATAAATTTCATGAAATAGTTTCAACAAAATAAATTTCATGAAATAGTTTCAACAAAATAAATTTCATGAAATAGTTTCAATAAAATAAATTTCATGAAATATTTTTAACCAAATAAGTTTCATGAAATATTTCAACAAAATAAAATTCATGAAATATTTTCAACAAAATAAATTTCATGAAATAGTTTCAACAAAATAAATTTCATGAAATAGTTTCAACAAAATAAATTTCATGAAATAGTTTCAACAAAATAAATTTCATGAAATATTTTCAACAAAATAAATTTCATGAAATAGTTTCAACAAAATAAATTTCATGAAATAGTTTCAACAAAATAAATTTCATGAAATAGTTTCAATAAAATAAATTTCATGAAATAGTTTCAACAAAATAAATTTCATGAAATATTTTCAACAAAATAAATTTCATGAAATATTTTCAACAAAATAAATTTCATGAAATTCCTCATCACTATTTGGAATTTGGAACCCTGTTCTGAGGATTCAATTAGTTGACGTTCAAAATACCAAGTTTGAAAATATTAAATCTGTGGGGTCTATAAGTATCCATCAAATTACGACTTCATGTTTTTTTGCAATACATCAACGCAGACATATAATTAAAGATGGCAGACAGAATACCCCCAACCCACACACATACATACTGTACATATATACAAAAAGGAATAACAAAACTGAAGAGCGCAAGATCAAGGTTTTTTTCTTGATTGAATGAAATGAAGAGTGAAAGAAAGGAGAACTGTCAGTCTGAAAGGCAGCAATTCACCCATTTCCTCTCTTCAAATGAGCTCAAACTTTGAAGGACCAGATTCAAGAAGAAAACTTTTTAAAAAAACTTTAACTTGAACCCTCTCAACAGGGTTCCAACGCAGAAAATTACTATTCAAGGTATACTCAAATGAAACAAGAGGTTTTTCTGGATCAGTATAAAAAGATGAACGAATGATCAAAATGAACATTGGCGTAACTCTAAAACCCGACACAGAATGCATGTGTGAATGCATGAACATCATGAACACTATTATGGATGAAAACACGTTTTAAAGGGATAACAGAACATAGGTTTAAGGGGGTGGAACATATTTCAGGGGTGAACATGGTTTTAGGGAGATGAACATGGGTATTACGGGGTTAAAACCATGTTCATCCCCCTTAAAACCATGTTCATCCCCCTCAAAACTATGTTCATCCCAGCCAAAACCACGTTCATCCCTTTAAAATGTGTGTTCATCCAATTTTATACGCATTCTGTGTCGGGTTTTAGAATTACCCCCCAATGTTCATCCAGTTCATTCGTTTTTCTTAAAAGAGTTCAAATTGAAAGCTTCCTTCTTGAATTCATGCCTAAGATGGTTTAGTCAGAGGCTGTGACATTTATTTAAAAAAAAAAATCAAATGTCACATCCGCAAACTATCCCCCCCCCCCTTTCTCTTTTCCTGCTTCAGGCGTCCATTTCTTCTTTTAAAAAACACTACCAAAAAAAGAACCATGAGGTCCACACTCAAGACATTTTCTTGAAACTTGACACTTAATTATGACGGCTCGTCAATTTACCATTGGCTTCAATGGTGTCCACTACTATATTCGTCGCACTTCCTACGAAACGGTTTGTTTGTCTATGTTATTTTTTCCATATTATGTACATAATGATAAAATGAAATAGTGAGGCACGCCCACGGTGCCCATTATCCTACTTTGACGTCATTGTGTTTTAATAATATTACTATATTCAAATCTTTTGACCATATTTCATTATTGGTTACGTATGTAACTATGTTAATGTATGTGTTTGTTCTTTCAAGTTTCTACAAAGTTGTTTTCGGACATTTAGGCCTTGTTTCCATTGAAGTGAAAATTTGAACTTTTTTTGAAAAATTTCAACTGGTGAAAAGTAGAAGACACGTGACCCCCGCTTATGATAGTGACTAGGTGGGGGGGGGGGCACGTGCGTTCTATTTTTCACCAGTTGAAATTTTTCAAAAAAGTTCAAATTTTCAATGTTGTTTGTGTTTTGTCACAAATTTGTTCTGGTTTTGTGTCGAGTACTGCAAACAGTTGTTTCACGTTTTTCTTTTGTTTTCAAAAATTTTTTTTTTCTTCTGGCGCTTTGTGTTGTGTTTTGATCTCAAAGTAATGTAATCCTTTTGTCAGCTTGATGATGATGATTGGACATTATTTTTCATTTTACACTAAGGCCTTGTTTCCACTTGGGTTTAAAATTTGAACTTTTTGAAAATTTGAACTGGTGAAAAGTAGAAAACACGTGGTCCCTGCCTATGATAGTGAATAGGCGGGGGGAGCACGTGCGTTCTATTTTTCACCAGTTCAAATTTTCAAAAAGTTCAAATTTTCACCACAGTGGAAACGAGGCCTTAGGTGAATTATAATTCATATATTCATAAGTTGGTTATTATTAAATATTCAATGTAGAGACACCCTGTACTTGAGAGAAAATCTATAAAGCTCATTTCCTGCTTTAGTTTACGCACAAAAAAGCAAAGATCGTTTTCTTCTTCTTCTTCTTCTTCTTGTTCAAAAATGAAATAAAGAGGGAAAAAAATCGTTCACGAGAAATTCACATTTAAACACTTAGGGATGGTTCACACATAACGGAAAAGTGGAAACAAAGACACACAAAAACTGAAAACGTTCATAAAAATTTGAAAACACACATGTAGGAAGAGACAACGAAGAGAAAAAGTGAAAACAACACAAAATTGAGGTCACACTGAAAAGTTCGGACACAGGCATTTAGAAATCGGGACGAACACAAGTTGTCGCCGCCCTTTTTATGACGACCGGCAACTTGTAATTGGTTTGTTGTGTGGTTCGACGTTGAAAAGGGCGGAGCATGTGACGTCAGACTACATAACCAACCAATTAGAAGTTGCGTTCGTCATAAAAAGGGCGGAGCCAACTTGTGTTCGTCCCGATTTCTAAGTAAAAACACGCACGCACGCACACCACACGCATGCATGCATGCATACCCATGGACATGGGTGGCCTAAAGCCTAACGGCAGATGGGCCGGATTCATATTTCACACACATACAGTACATGATTACGAGGCTACATCACAAAATTACTTCGAAAAATCTCCGCAAAGAGCGCTAGCATCGTTTTTCTATTGAGCCCATAGACCCAACGTTAATTTTTAAAATACACAGTCGCGGCAATATGTGCTGATCGAGTGATAGAATGACAGAACATTGGTAAGTTGGGTTCTATTTTTAAAAACTATTTCAAAATGGCGAATTTCTAACTCTTATGTTAAACTCCATTGAGTACGCACTCGTAAGCAAAAACAACCATTAAAATGCTCGTAAAAACACCTAAAAATAATTTTAAAAAACCAGAAAAAAATCAACACGTGCGCCAATATGTTGGCTTCACTGTGGTTTAATTGTAGTTTTTTTTTAATTATTTCTAGGTATTTTTACAAGCATTTTAATGGATGTTTTTTTCTTAGGAGCACGTACTCAATGCAGTTTAACATAAGAGTTGGAAATTCGCGATTTTGAAACAGTTTTAAAAAAATAGAACCGCACTTACCAATTTTTTGTCATTCTAACTTTAAATATGAAAAATAAATACATTGCCGCCACGACTGTGTATTTTAAAAAATAACATTTTTTTCTCTAACATCGGAAAAATGATGCATTTTTCGAAGTAATTTAGTGATGTTAGAAATGACATAACGCACAGAAAAAAAAAAGAAAGAAAACACGCACACATAAAACGCAAGATAAAAGAAAGTCACACCTTAGAACGAACGCACAACTTCTAATTCGTTGGTTATGTAGTCTGACGTCACATGCTCCGCCTTTGTCAACGTCGAACCACACAACAAACCAATTAGAAGTTGCCGTTCGTCATAAAAAGGGCGGAGCCAACTTCTGTTCATCCCGTTTTCTAATTGCCTGTCAGTACACACGCACACAAGAGAGAGAGAGAGTGAGAGAGAGAGCGAGAGAAAGTCAGACACACAAAACACACGTATACAGAAGAAGGAAAAAAAAAAGAGATCAATGAACTCAATTCGAGTTGCCCTAGTAGGCTTAAAATAACAAGAATAAATGAGAGAACTTTACAATGGATTTTTATATAAAACCTCTTCTTCATCTTTCTTGTAGTCTCTTCTCAACATGAAGTAACAACAACAAAAAACCTCTTTTTCTAACAATTTCTTTCATTGCGTTCATGCAGAACAAAGACTTAAGTTATGTTTGTACTACATGTATGTGTGTGCGTGTTATGTGTTTTTTTTTGCGGAAAAAAATGTATTAGTGAAAGTGTTTGGATTAATGTCTTTTTTGACCTGCTGACATGACAACCAAATCCATCCATCCTTCCATCCGACTGATGCGCACACAAAACACGCACACAGAATTTCCGAAAGGAAAGGAGAGAGGGAGGGAGGGCACACTTTTGTGTATTCAGGTCAGAAACTGGGTTTCAATTCGAGCCTTTTTTTCAAAAGAGAGAGAGAGAGAGAGAAAGACAGATAGAGAGCAAGAGAGAGAGAGAGAAAGAGCAAGACAGATAGAGAGCAAGAGAGAGAGAGAGAGAGAGAAAGAGCAAGACAGATAGAGAGCAAGAGAGAGAGAGAGAGAGAGAGAGAGAGAGAGAGAGAGCAAGAGAGAGAGAGAGAGAGAGCAAGAGAGAGAGAGAGAGAGAGCAAGAGAGAAAGAGAGCAAGAGAAAGATAGAGCAAGAGAGAGAGAGAGAGAGAGAGCAAGAGAGAGAGAGAGAGAGAGAGAGAGAGAGAGAGAGAGAGAGAGAGAGAGTAGAAAGAGAGAGAAAGCTTAAAAAGCGCTCTTTTAGAGCTCATTAAGACCTAGATTTTCCAATCAGGTCTCTTTAGTTTTTTTTTTAGTTCAATAGTTTGCAATCAAGGAATAGAGTGAGAGTGAGAGAGGGAAAGACCCTAACTGACAACACAGATAAAACAGACAGATGGAAAGCACGTCACAGACATCCTTCTTTCTGTCCTTCATCCTATTCTGTCATGTATAAATGAATATATTATATCTTTTCTATAATATATTCTTTCCTGCTGAAAAAAAAAAAACACCTGTCTATTGTCAACAACACCTGACTAGGAGGATGACGTCATAGGTACCTATTTACCTTTCACACTTGGTCGTCCAATCGATACCAGGTAATAAAAAGTAATTTGATCGAACTTTCAATATTTGAGGAGAAAGACTTAGAATATAGTAAACCATATCCTGGTAAACCAGCTTTGTATTAATTATCACCTGCATAACTAGAGGAAATTTCAAGGTAAATTTAGTGGTAACTTTTTTAATATTGCAAACTGTCAACTTTTTGTTACGAGTTTACTATTTTGAGTATGTTGAGAAAGTGGCTTCATTAAGAAACTGATCCGAGAAACCAGAAGAGCGTCTTGAGAGTTACAGCTGATGAGAACCTCGAAATATACTTGAGAGTTGACGCAGAAACTTAACGAAAAGTAGTAGTAGTAGTAGGAGTAAGTTGTCGTAACTTTCAAGACACTCAGACAGTAAACTAACAACAAGAGTTATTAGCTTGCTGTCTTGAGTGTCTTGCGAGTTACAGCTGATGAGAACTTCAAAATATACTTGAGAGTAGACTCAGAAACTGGTCAAGAAGCGGAAATGAGTTTTCTTAACTTTCAAGAAGCTCAGACAGTAAACTGACAAATTATTAGTTTTCTGTCTGAGTGTCTTGAGAGTTACAGCTAATGAGAGCCTAGAAATATACTTGAGAGTTAACGCAGAAACTGGTCAAGAAGCGGGAATGAGTTTTCTTAACTTGCAAGAAGCTCAGACAGTAAACTAACAAATTATTAGTTTTCTGTCCGAGTGTCTTGAGAGTTACAGCTGATCATTATGTTGAGAACCTCAAAATATACTTGAGAGTTGGCTCAGATATTAACCAAGAAGCAGGAATAAATTGTAATAACTTTTAAGACACTCAGACAGCAACCTAACAATAGGAACTGTTAGTTTACTATCTTGAGTGTCTTTGATAGTTAGAGCTGATGAGTGATGACAGCTTCAAAATAATACTTGAGAGTTAATTTAGAAGCTGATTGAGAAAGTCGTGATACTCACACCATGAAGCACAGACTGCATTCTGCACATGCGCAGTAGAAACCGACCATGAACTGTTGCTTTACCTTTTATGATTATGATGAACTAGAAATAAATTCCCCATCAACTCTCAAAACCACTTAGATAAATTAACTGCTAATCGCGCAGCAACAGTTTTGACATTTTTACTGTCTGAGCGACTAAAAAAGGGGATGGGGGGCTCTCTCTCAAAACATTCCACTTGAGATTTGACTCTCAAGATACTCTCAAGAGACATACAAGCTCGTACATCAATTTTAAACTTAAGTTCGACTTTCTATCTAATTAGGAATATTGTTTTCTTTTTTTTTTTTTTTTTCTCGTTTCTAGTTGCCTCTGCTGCACTTTTGTAGAATCGAAACTGGGTTTATAGAACTCTAGTGGGAATCCTTACACGAAGGACGTTCATTTTTTTTTTCTACTTCTCTTCATCTCAGTTAAACCACAAGGAGAGAAGAAAAGAAAAAAAAACCATGGTGACATTATCTGACTCTGACAAACTCATTGTGTTGGCTTGCGGCTTAGGCGCCGTTGCCTTGACAGTCATTCTAGTTGTCTGTGTAGTCACTCCCGTGTGTCCACTACACAGGTTACTTCCTGCACGAGCTCGTATTCACTTAACACCACTAGGTAACTAACTAACTTCTCTCCCCCTAGCTACCCCCCCCCTCTAATTTCTCTGTACTCACAAATGACGACGAAATTCCTCTTTAAGCGAGACCATAAATGACCTCCAGAAATTTTTTTTAGCAAAACATTGTCAACATTTAGACAACGATTGCCCAAAACGATTTTTAAAATTAATAATAAGTCATTAATATAATTTAAAAAAAAAATTAAAAATCAAATGACTTTTCATAGAAATGGACTTTATCCGATAGATGCGAAACCAAACAACAGACATTGGCAACAAAAAAAAAACAACCAAAGTCTACTCCTCTACTCGAATTAGGATGTGTTGTCACCTCACCATTACTTTGAATTCCCTACTCAAATACATGTATTCCCCCTAAATGCCCACGTTACTCTCGAGTTAGTTGGAAAGTTGTATTGAGTTGAATATGAATAAGGGGAATACATGTATTTCATTAAGGAATTATAGTAATGTGACAGGCAATTAGAAATCGGGACAAACAGAAGTTGGCTCTGCCCTTTTTTTGACGAATGGCAACTTCTAATTGGTTGGTTATGTAGTCTGAAGTCACATGCTCCGCCCCTTTTCAACGTCGAACCACACAACAAACCAATTAGAAGTTGCCGTTCGTCATCAAAAAAGGGCGGAGCCAACTTCTGTTCGTCTCGATTTCTAATTGACTGTCACATTATCATAATACCAACAACAACAACTGAGTAGAGGGTTAGATTTAAAGGCAAGTAAGCAGAACAAAATACAGTCGTTTGTCACGTCTTTTTATGAAAAAAAGCAGCTTCTAATTGGTTTGTTATTTGTTCTGACGTCACATGCCCCGCCCCTTTTCAATTTCTAATTGGTTGGATATTTGGTATGACGCTCATAAAAGGGCGGGGCAAACGACTGTATTTTACTGTGCTTACATGCCCGTGTAGATTTTCGTTTTTAGAAATTTAAAATGACGTCGTTTGGTGACTCAGAAAAAGTCACTTCATTTTTAATTTTTTTGTTATGATTTTAATGACTTATTTAAAAATCATTTTGGTAATCGTTGGCTAAGTCTTGACAATATTTCGACAAAGAATTCCTGGGGGGGGGGATAACCCCCAGGAATTCTAATTCCACGGTCTCTTTAAGGTGGTTTTAAAGTGTAAACTGGGTTTCTCGAATCTCTTGACTATTCGTGTCGCAGAGATAATATGAAGAAAAACTTTATAAAGTGTTTTTTTAGAAACTAGAATTAGTAGCTCCCAATCCCCATTAGAATTGGAACACACAGGCGACTTTTGAAAGACTTTTTGTCAAGTTTGGTGTTTTTTTTTCATAGAAAATACATTGCGACGTACGACAGTCCAGCGACCTTTGGCTTCATTTTGTCGCCAAAAGTCTTTCAAATGTCGCCCTTGTGCCCAGGGCCTAAGAGCATTTTCATGTTGATATTATTTTGAAAGATATCAAACATGAAAATACCGGTAAGCGATATTGAGCTACCCTTCTACTTTCTAAAGAACACTTTCTAGTTTCTCCAGAGTTCGAAAACCAGCTTAAGGTTGTTTTCAAGTGTAGTTTCGTATCGAACTCTTGTTTATTTTGTCTTCCAAGAATAGAAAGGTGAAGTGTTTTAGAAACTAGAAAGGAGCTCAATCCTTTACGGGTGTTTGTTTTATATTAATATCTTTTAAAATAAGCTTTTTATATCAGTTTGAAAATGACACAATTTAAAGCCGACGATATTTTTTTTAAATTTTTTTACAATAGAAAGTTTATTTTGAAAAGATATCATCAAACCTGAAAATACTCTTAAATGATTGAGCTACCCTTCTAGTTTCTAAAGAACACTTTCTAGTTTTTTTCTTAATGTTGCCCCTGAAGGACAGAATAACCAGAGTTTTAAAAATCAGCTGTTCATAAACCATCTTTTAACCCTTTTGAATCTCATTTTCAGTAAAAAGAAAACAGAAGCGGAAAAACAAGACACAAAATGGCGCCGACGTTAACGGAAATGGAAACGAAGAAATGATACAACTGAAACAGACTACGGCCACTTATATCAGTTATGGCAATGACTTGGGTCACATCCACCAGAACGGAAGTGGCGGGTTCATTGTGACGTCGCCACCATCACCACACGAACCGCAGCGGCCATCTTCACCGCAACCACCCGATTCGCTGGGTTATAAGCCTGCCCACCAACAACGGCGACCCACTATCCTTTCGACTCAAGGCAGTACAGTGGACTCTACTTATAGTAGTATGACTCCGACCGGAAGCAGACCCTCGACACCAGTTTCATCACGAGTAAGCATACGGCGGCCATCTTGTGTCCACTTTTATTTTTTTTTTTTTTTTTTCCATATTTTTGAATCGTTTTTTTTGTTGTTTCTAGAGTGACCCTCAGGACATGATGTCATCCTCAGTAGACAGTAGCAGTGTCCGATCAGCTGATTGCTCCCCTTTATATGGCAGTGTGACCATCTCACTGCAACTGTCCACAACTGAGGATCCGACCACAGTTCGACTCCTGATTGGAGTTCAAGTGAGTCGAAATCGATCCACATTGGAGATGGGCTCAAGTGATCATTTTATTAAATTGTCTTTTTTATTATTATTTTGCTTTGAATGATCTTAAATAGGAAGCTCAGGATCTGCCTCCTCGTGACAATGTCTCGTGTGGTGATCCCTTCTTCAGGATCAGTGTAGTGAAAGAGACTAGAGCCTTTAGGAGGTCAAAATCGAAACCCAACATCCTGGCTGAGTTCGAGACCAACGTTCAGAAAAAGACCAGACATCCCATTTATAATCAGAAGTTTGCAAAAGAATTGGCAAAGACTGACATTAAGGTATTGTTTTTTTCTCCTATAGTACAGATAGAATTTTAGACTTTCAACAGTCGAACCACTCGGTGGCGCCCCTCAGTGACCGTCACACTTGAGTAGCGCAAAAAAGTTGTTCGTACGAAGAAAGGCACATTTAAAATTATGGGTATTTGTCCTTGCGAGTCACTGAATATGACCTTGATGACCACCGATAAGAAAGGCGGTAGTCGCCACACCTGTGGCAGAGCTTGACCACTCTTTTCATCACTGTGGTGCAGAAAAAGAAAAAAAAACGCTGGCGGTGGTTTGTGTGAGTACCTCCACTGTAATCAGTGGTGTCTCTCTGATAAAGACAACCACTTTTTGTGAAACAA
Source organism: Brachycybe producta (assembly GCA_036925085.1). Lineage (NCBI taxonomy): Eukaryota > Metazoa > Arthropoda > Diplopoda > Playtdesmida > Andrognathidae > Brachycybe > Brachycybe producta. The sequence continues at coordinate 2,118,126 of JAUPFP010000009.1, read as the reverse complement.
CAAAGTGGGTCGTGTGAAGCCAGTCTTATTTTCTTCATTGAAAAAGTCAACAGTGATTGCCATCTTCAAGGGGAAAAATAAACTTGCTTAAAAAAATAACTTCATTTAATACTTCATCCCACCCCATCTCGTCACATCCCATGGGATGGGATAAAATGGGACTAAACAAAAATAAATGGGACAGGTGGAATTGATGGAATCCTTGAGAGTGGGGATCCATGAAACTGATGGGATCCGTGGAACTGATGGGATCCGTGGAACTGATTGAGATCCGTGAGACTGGCTGGATCCGTAGGGCTGATGGGATCCGTGGGACTGATGGGACCCGTGAGACTGGTTGGATCCGTGGGACTAATGGGATATGTGAGACTGATGGGATCCGTGGGACTAATAGGATCAGTGAGACTGGTTGGATCCGTAGGGCTGATAGGATCCGTGGGACTGATGGGATTTTTGAAACTGATGGGATCCGTGGAACTGGCTGGATCCATGGGACAGATGGAAACCATGGGATTGATAGGGCCTGTGGTACTGATGGGACCCATGGCATAATGGGATGTGTTGGAATGAAGCCCTAATGGGTTGAGATGGGACCAAAATTTGTTAAGCTACAGTACAATTTACTTTCAAGAAGTTCCTTTGTAATATAACTTTGCGGCGGTGCAGTCGCATAAGATAAAGTAAGTCATAATATGATCAGGGGTTTACTCCCCCCGGGGCGTAAATTTTTTTACCGTTCTCAACGTATGGCTCCCGTGGTCACTTTTGACCACATTCGGTCAGTTTTGCCCACGGTGACCAAAAGTGGGCACCGGCTTGTTGACGCCGTCTGCCGGATCCTAACCGACCGGGATCGGTTGACGCTTTTTCGGAGCCCAAGTCTTTTAAAAAAAAACACACAGCTGAGTTAAGAATAATAACTAGTATTTAATGGTAGACATAATTCCTTTCGGGAAAAAATGTATTTCCTTCTTTTTAAACGAATTGAGTGTTTCTTGCACGAGTAACATGATGATCACTTTCTTGTAGGTCGTTTCTATGACAACTCCATTGATTCTTACAAGTTCTTTACAACTTTTATAGAATCACTATTATTAATCTTTCTCGTGAACTATTTTCTATATTTCATAATTTTTTTGTATCATTTTTTTTTTTCTTTTCTTTGCCTTCTCACTCATTTGAAAGGATTCTGTGGTTCGATTCGCCGCTTTCGACAAGGATAAATATGCTAATCCAACAGAATTTGGAGAAACTGCTGTGGCCCTTAAGAACCTTAACCTATCGTTACAAGGACAACCGGTCGTCTTTAGTTTGGAACTGTCAGAACCAAAACAGGTGACCAAACAAAAACAAAATAAAGACCACATATAAATTTATAAATATTAAAATTAGAGGTGGGACGAATCCTAAATTTCTTCGAATCCAAATCTGAATCCTAAAAGGTTCTCGAATTCCTCGAATCCTTCATATAAGAATCCTATATTATTCATTAAGAAGATACAAGTAAATGAAATAATATTAAATATTAAATTATTAATAATAAAAAACACAGTGTGGCTGCACTCAGGGTCGCCGCAAGGTGATTCAATTGGTGATCCGGATACCACTGAAATTGCAACAATCGCCGGTTTTTGTTGTTAGTGAACGCTTCTACTGGACGTCAATGGAGTTAAAACTAATTTTAACAAAGTTTTTAAAAGTTAGGATTCGAAAGATTCGAAAGACGAAAAAAAGCGCGAAAATTATAGTTTTCAAATCTGGAATATTTTTTCTAAGATTCTGGGGATTCGAATGTCCCATCCCTAGTTTTTTTTTAGGTTAGGATTCAAAAGATTCAAAAGACGGAAAAAAAGAGCGACGATTCGAGTTTTCGAATCTCGAATATTTTTCAAGATTCGCGGAATTCGAATGTCCTATCCCTAATTAAAATCTCTCCCCATCCCTCCTCTCCCCCCCCCCCCCTCCCCGCGGTTCTACAAAAAGTTAAGAGTATTCACGTAAACGTTTAGGGCCGAGGCCACATCAAGCTAACAAGTTTTGGTTTTAATATAATGTGTTGCTGCTGGACAGTGCTTTACGCTGCAATAGGCCGTCTGCCGTAGGCCCATTGGGCTGCTAGCAGAGTACTTTCATTGTAACAAAAGTGCAACATGAATTCGAGACAAAAACACAACAATTATGCCAGAAAAAGGCAGTTTGAAAACAAAACAAACCAAATTGTTTTGTTTTTTTTTTGTTTCTGTAGCTGTCCACATAGACGTGTCTTTACATAAGTAAACTACGGCAACTGTTATTTTGTTGTTTTAATACTTACTGTCCACACTGCACAGACAAAAGTTGAAAGAATGTTGCTTAAGAGGCTACATCACAAAATAACTTCGAAAAACCTCCGCAAAGAGCGCTAGCATCGTTTTTTATTGAGCCCATAGATCCAATGTTAAAGAAAAAATGTTTATTTTTAAAATACACAGTCGCAGCGGCAATATATGTTTATTTTTCATATTTAAAGTTGTCCAATATTAAGTTTTCAAAGTGTAATGTGCACTTTAAATACAGGGTTATTCAAAAAGAAGGAGCATATTTCAACCATTTATTTCTTCCAAACTACAAAAGATAGAAATATTATTCCAACGTTCCTGGACAGAGAAGAGTTCAATTTTTTATGCACTCAATATGAGCACCATGTGTTACACGACAAATATCAAAACGGTGGCTCATTTCTTTCTTGCCACACACGAATCAGCTGGTCTCTAGTTATCGAATTTACAGCTTCAACAGTTCGATGTCGCAGATCTTGAAGAGTGTCAGGCATAGGGGGGACAAAAACACGGTCTTTTACGTAAACCCACAGATGAAAATCACAGGGACCTGGGAGGCCACCGGCGAAGAAGTTGATCTTCTGCTCCTCCTCTTCCAATCCAACGTCCTGGAATGATGTTATTCAGGACTTCTGTAACTTCCACCCGGACTGTTCAAATTTTGAACTTTTCTCTGTCCAGGAACGTTGGAATTGTATTTCTATCTTTTGTAGTTTGGAAGAAATAAATGGTTGATATATGCTCCTTTTTTTTGAATAACCCTGTATATGCTGATCGAGTGATAGAATGACAAATAATTGGTAAGTGTGGTTAGAATAACAAAAAATTGGAAAGTGCAGTTCTATTTTTAAAAAAACTATTTCAAAATAGCGAATTTCTAACTCTTATGTTAAACTCCATTGAGTACATGCTCATAAGCAAAAAAACATCTATTAAAATGTTCGTAAAAATACGTAAAAATAATTTTTAAAAACCAGAAAAAATCAGCACGTGCGCAAATGTGTTTGCTTCACTGTCGTTTAATTGTGTTTTTTTTTTTAAATTATGTTTAGGTATTTTTTACGAGCATTTTAATGGATGTTTTTTTGCTTATGAGCATGTACTCAATGGAGTTTAACATAAGAGTTAGAAATTTGCGATTTTCAAATAGTTTTTAAAAATAGAAAAACACTTACGAATGTTTTGTCATTTTATCACTCGATCAGCATATATTTAAGGTGCACATTGCACTTTGAAAACTTAATATTGGACAACTTTAAATATGAAAAATAAACATATTGCCACCGCGACTTGTGTATTTTAAAAATTAACATTTGGTCTATGGGCTCAATAGAAAAACGATGCCAGCGCTCTTTGCGGAGATTTATCGAAGTAATTTTGTCATGTAGTCTCTTAATACCGAGACAAAACACAAACCTTTTGATGTTTACCCGACTTGAGCCGAGACATGGAATTGTTTGAAACATTGCAGACAAAACAAAACACGAACGTCACAGAGATGTTTTCGAATTGTCGCAAATTTGTCTCAAAACACTTGAGTTTTTGTTTCGTTTGTTTGTTGTCAGCTTGATGGGGACCACGCAAAAGATCAAAATATATTATGAAAGGATTGACAAGCCAAAATTGACCTTTTTTTACAGCTTCAAGAGTGTAATATTTCAAAATAAAACTTTTTTTATGGCAGTTTGATTTGTAATTTGCAACAAAATATTTAAAAAAATGAAAATAACTGTTATTAAAAAAAAAGGTTTTATTTTGAAAAACAGCGTCATAAAAAAATGCCGCCAACTCAATTCTTTTATTTTCCAACTTTCAAAACAACTCATTTTGAATTACGTCACAACTAAAAACCTTAGAAAAAAACATTCTCAGTTCCTCCTTAATTGCAGCTATTCAACTATAAGCATTATAATTTCATTTAGAAATAATTATCTAATGAATTGCAATAATTATTATTTGTATTATGATTTTAAACAAGTCATTGATTAATGAGCCGTTAATATCAAATGGTAACAATTTACAAAGTTAAAAATATCGAATTTTTTCAAGTTTGGATATTTTTTTTTCTTCTTCTATTAATCAAATCCAATAATTAAATACTCGAAAGTTTTGTATTTCTTGAAGAAAAAAAAAAGCGGGCGTTCTTTCGTATAGCGCCTACGCGCTACGAGGCTACATCGCAAAATTACTTTGAAAAATCTCCGCAAAGAGCGCTAGCATCGTTTTTCTGTTGAACCCATAGACCCGATGTTAAAGAAAAAATGGTAACTTGTTAAAATACACAAGTCGCGGCAATAAGGTTATTTTTCGTATTTAAAGTTGTCCAATATTAAGTTTTCAAAGTGCAATGTGCACCTTAAATGTATGCTGATCGAGTGATAGAATGACAAAAAAAAATTGGTAAGTGCGGTTCTATTTTTAAAAACTATTTCAAAACCGCGAATTTTTTAACTCTTATGTTAAAACTTCATTGAGTACACCCAAATAAGAAAAAAATCATCCGTAAAAATGTTGGTAATTACATAAAAATAATTTTTAAAAAACCCACAATTAAACTAGAGTGAAGCCAACACATTGGTGCACGTGCTGATGTTTTTCTGGTTTTTGAAAATTTATTTTTACGTATTTTACGAGCATTTTAATAGATGTTTTTTTGCTTACGAGCGCGTACTCAATGGAGTTTAACATAAGAGTTAAAAATTCGCGATTTTGAAATAAGTTTTTAAAAATAGAACCGCACTTACCAATTTGTTTGTCATTCTATCACTCGATCAGCATACATTTAAGGTGCACTTTGCATTTGAAACCTTCATATTGGACAACTTTAAATATGAAAAATAAACATAATGCCGCGACTCTGGTGTAGTTCAAAAATTAAGGTTTTTTCTATAACATTGAGTCTATGGGATCAATAGAAAAACGATGCTAGTTCTCCTTGTGGTGATTTTTCGAAGTAATTTTGCAATGTAGCCTCTTAAAGTATGCTGCTTCAGATAAGACAAATATAAATATATTAAGCCAGGTCTGTGTGTGTGGCTGTGTGTGTGTCACAAAAAACCTTGAAACACGTCGGAATTTATATAAATTTAAATGAATAAATGAACAACTTTTTTCCCCCTCAAGGTCAACTATATGACCATGATATTAAATAGGAGTGGGGGGAAGGTTTGAAAGTGTAGAGCGGGGAGAAAAACGTGGAGGGAGAAAAAGTGGAAGGGGGGGAAACTGAAATTGAAATGAAAGAAGTAAATAAAGGAAAAAACGACGCGCATGCGCACAATTGCCTGTGAATTTTGCTCCCGTCATTTATGACGGGTTACCCCACTAGTTATATCATAATGGTTAAATGAATTCAAATTAAATGTGTTTAGGTGAATTATACGGAATCCAGTTAAGGAAATGAACACCAAATAAAAACTGACCTTTTATTATTTGAAATTGAAATGCTAAATCAATATTTTGTCAGTAGTTTATATATTTAAGTAATTAACTCAATATTTTGAGATTATTAACTGAATAAATTGAATTCGACATATTGTTTGTTTGTCCTTCACAGGACTCTGTAAAACACATTTATTATTTAAATGCATTTAAATTATCAGGTGTGTACTAGGTATTAGGTTTGGTTCTTTTCAGTTAGGTTAGTTACGCTACATTTTGTTAAATTAAGGTTGTTGCAGGGGATGTGAGGTGCAGCCAGCAACCCCCCCCCCAATAAGTTTTCAAATAATTTTTTGATTTAATTATTTTATTTTAATTATTTTGTGATCGATTTATATTTATTGAAAATTAAAAAGCAGTAAAGTGGAGTATAAGAATCAAACTCAGGCCACTCGCATAGGAGACAGATACGTTACCGGTTGTGCTATTAAATAGTCACATTTGAAGTGGCATACAATAATTTGAAAGATTTGAATGATTCATGTGATTTAAATTAAAAAAGACCACCATTACCTCCAGAAATTTCTTTTCAAAATATTGTCAAGGAATTATTCAACGATTACCAAAACGATTTTTAAAATTTAAAATAAGTCAATAAAACCATAAGAAACTTAAAAATGAAGCGACTTTTACCGAGTCACCAAACGACGCCATTTTAAATTTCCAAAAACGAAAGTCTCCCCCCCCCATTTTTGTGACAAAAGTTGTCACCTCACATTTCCAGAATTCCTTACTCGAATACATGTATTCCCTATTCCTATTCAACTCAATACAACCTTCCATGTGGAATAATTAATATATGAAATCCACAGTACTTTGAAATGAAAGTAATGAGTGAGGTGATCGCAACACATCAGAATTCGAGTTGAGGAGTAGACTTTGGGGTGGTTTTGTTGACAAAGTTTGTTGTTTGGTGGCGCATCGATCTGATAAAGTCCATTTATATGAAGTCAACTGATTTTTAATTTTTTTTTAAATTATATTAATCACTTATCTTAAGTTTTAAAAAATCGTTTTGGTAATCGTTGAATAATTCTTGACAATATTTTTGACAAGAAATCTCTTTAAATCATTTGTTTGAAATTGGAGGAGAAAATAGAAGTTCACTGGGGGGGGTCTTTCAAAAAATCCTTTTAAAACAAAATCTAATGAGACTCCAATTGAGATACTATTATTATATTTTTAGCAATTTGGCGTGGGCTTCAACCCGCCCCCCCCCGGATCCCAAACCAGAAGAATAATAATTGAGGGGGGAAGAATCAAAATGAAGTAAACATGTTTGTGTGTCCAAAAGTCAATCACTTTTAAACTTTCACTATTCCGAAATAGACACTTGAAACAAACAAGCGAATTCCGTTCATTGAACCCCCTTCTCATCTTCCCCCCAACCATTGGTCCTCATTTCCACTACCCCTACCTCCCCCTCTCATAATTATGAATCAATGAAAATAGTGACTACTATGAAACGAAGCCACAGTTCAATGTAATGGTAGTGAGTCAAATAGTAATCAAAAAGAGAAAGAAAAACAGTTTCCTTTCTCTTTCTCTCTTTCTATTTGTTTCAAAATTGGGTGGAGTAATTCTACTTTTTCCATGAAATCGATCAAACTCAGCTGCTGCGGCTCAGACTCCTATCCTTTCCCCTTATTAAGGCTCCATTCCCAATACAACATTTGCTACACAGGCATTTAGAAATCGGGGAGAACTTCAGTTTCCTCCGCCCTTGTTATGACGACCGGCAACTTCTAATTGGTTTGTTGTGTGGTTCGACGTTCAGACTACATAACCAACCAATTAGAAGTCGCGGTTCGTCATAACAAGGGCGGAGCCAACTTCAGTATGTCCCGATTTATAATTGCCTGTGTAGTGAAGTAACCTTAGTTCAGTAATTTTGCTGTAATTAAGTAGTAGCAGTAGGAATTAAATGACAGGCGTTTAGAAATCGGGGAGAACTTCAGTTGGCTCCGCCATTTTATGACGACCGGCAACTTCTAATTTGTTGGCTGTGTAGCCTGACGTTGAAAAGGGCGGAGCATGTGACGAAATTTCGCTAACTCTCTATTGTCAAGACTTACCAATCGAATGCCGAAATTATTTTTAAAATTAAAAATAAGTCATTAATATAATTTAAAAAATTAACTGACTAATTTAGATAGATGCGCCACCAAACAACAGAAATTGTAAATAAAATAAAAAAAAACCCAAAGTCTACCTGTCTACGCAGATGCTGATGTTGTCACCTCACCATTACTTTTAATTCCCTATTCAAATACAGATATTCCCTATTCATTTCAAAGCACTATGGATTTAATATTTGAATTATACCACCTGCCCACGTGGCTCTCGAGTTTGATTGGAAAGTTGTATTGAGCCAGTCTATCTTTAAAATTCCAAAATGAAATTCATTTATCACTGTAGGATTGCAGTTCATTTAAAACCACGTGCAATATGTTTCTTATTTTCAGAATAACGGAGAACTGCAAATGAGTGTCATGTATTTGCCTACAGCCGAACGCCTGGCCTTTTCCCTTTTCAAAGTGACCAATCTACGACCAGATGCCCTTAAGGGTGACCCTGAACACTGCAGTAAGTATCTCAGACTATCAGTAACATCAGTCATTTTGCACATTTTTTTTTATAGACAATGAGTAAAACCACCAATTCGCCCCTATAATTATGTATTAATGTCCGATCCATATCAAGCTGACAAAAGTGCAACATGAGTTCGAGACAGAAACACAACAAAAATGCCGGAACAAAACAAAACTGAAACAACTGTCAGCAGTACTCATGACAAAACCACAACAAATTTGTGACAAATCGTATTTTGTTTTTGTTTCTGTAGCTGTCCTACGTAAACTACTTCTAATGTGCTGTGCAAATGTGCTAATGCATTTGAACCGGTTCGTCAAGCTCAACGAACGGATTAGAACCGGTTTGTCAAGCTCAACGAATGGATCAGAACCGGTTTCCAACATGCATTAGCAGATTGGCATAGCGCATTAGTAAAGGCGCAGTCACACTAGGCTGGTTTACAAGCCGCTGGTTGCTGCTGGCTATTAGCAGCAACAGCAAGCAGCAGCTGCTTTGGGTTCACACTTGTCCAGTCACTGCTGGTATTAGCAGTGCAAGTCATCCAATCACCGTCTTGCAAAAACACAAACTCTAACAACAACCAACCCAAGCAGTGGAGTTTCAACTACCCACTAGTGCCACTACTAGCAACAAAAAGTTCACACTAGATGGCAGCAGCAGGAAGGGAGTCACATGACCAGCTGGTAGCTGCTAAAGTTGGACATGTCCAACTTCACCAGCCGCTGTTAAAATCACTAGCATGCTGAGAAAAGCAGCTGCTGGTAGCAGTTCAGACTATGCTGCTAGAGCGCTACAACCAGCCAGCAGCAACCAGTGGCTGGGAAACCAGCCTAGTGTGACTGCGCCATTAAGGTTGGTTTATAGTCTGCAAAACGTTGCTATATACGATGCGAAGCGAAGAAACAGTATCGTCTTCGTTTCGCTTAGCTTTGAAAAACATTTTATTTCGTTTCGTTGTGTTCATAGTATACTTCACTATACACAGGGAATGCAACGAATCGTTTTTTTTTTAACAAAAACTAGTCAGAACCGCTTCGTTGTCTTGCAAAAAAAAAAAAAAAAAAAAAAAAAAAACAGAAAAGCTGGGCTGTGATTGGATGCGAAACTAATTTTCTTCGTTTCGCTTCGCTTTTCGCGGCTCTTTGCCGACTATAAACCAACCTTTAGAGGTGGCGAAGGGTAGAACCGAACCAAATATACTTGGTTCGAAATCAGTTCGGAGCCAGTAATTGGCGAACCTGTGACATCTCTACTAGTCAATGTGAAAAAACTGCTCGCGATTAACTTTACCCTTCTAGTTTCGAAAACATTTTCAATTTCTTCTTAACGTTGCTTCTCAAAAGTTGAGACAAGAAAATTCTTCAAACAAGATAATTGTGCAAAAAGCCTCAAGTGCACATTCTCCGACCGATTTGGTGGTTCTGAACTTTGACTAGTGAATCTGTTGACATTAACCTGATTTGTCCACAAAGGTCCGTATTATTAATAGATATTTTATAATACATTTTCAGAGATCTTCGTGAGAGTTATTCTGTTACACAATGGCAAAATGATCACCAAGAAGAAGACAAGTTTAGGAACCGTGACCACAACTTTGTGTTTCGACGAATCGATCGCCTTCGACGTTCCCACAGAACAGATACAGAATCTATCGTTCATCGTCGTTGTTGTAGCAGTGCCAGTGTCAAACGACCTTGGCACTTCGCCCCCGGAAACGACACCATCTGCGGGAGTGACCACCGGCCAAGAACGTTGCGTCGGCAAAGTGGTCCTCGGACCCAAGAGCAGATCGACTGGACTTCAACACTGGGAGCTCGCGATGCAGCGACCTCGAGAACAGGTCGCTCTCTGGCACGTGCTGCGATGATGAGCGCGAAAATTAGCGGAGAGAAAAGACTGGGCTAGAGCGGACATCGAGGGTGATCCGAATGACCACTGGTCAACCGCATTCGCTCCCGTTTTGGACCAATACGAGGCTCAATTGTAAAAAAGAGAGAGAGAGAGAGAGAGACCTGAACTTTAATTTTTTTTATCTTGTATATTGTTTTTATTGAAAAGTGGCTGGTTCCTACTTTACGTGAACGAAGATGTTACCGATTGACCTTTGGGTCATTTTTTTTAGTCATTTTAAGTCCATATTTATGAAATATAGGTTTTACCATTTCAATCAAAATGTTTTAAATACCAAAAATAATAGAAAAGCTAGATTTGCATTGTAAATTAAGAGCTCAGAATTAGATCAGAGGTTCGTAGTACATGGGTAAGAGGGTCCTTTGATATGGGGTTGTGGACCCACATTTGGAGCAACATACTGTATATATATATAATTATATTATTAAATATGTAACTCTTTTAATTGTAATTAAGTTAATTTTCAAAGCAAAAATTTCATTAAAAGCCAATGAAATTCATACTATATGATGATAATAACTTTTTTTTTATGTAGTCAAATGTCTCGGGCAACTCGTGGCACTTTTAAGTTAAAAGTTATGTCACGTGCAGTCCGTTGATTTGGGTTCAGTAGTTACAAGCCTAGACACTTCAGTGTGCACGCACGTGCTGCATGGCTCGATAGAAGCAATCTTAAGAGGTTCGGTAATCCATGAAACACGGTCAATTTTGTGGTCCAAAAGTTGCCTAAAATGGCTGTAATACCTTGTACACACATGAGTAAAACGAATTCAAATGATATGTGTTTAGGTGAACTCTACAGAATCCAGTTAAGAAGGACATGAACCAAATAAAAATTGACTTTATTATTAATATTTTAAATTGAAATACTAAATCAATATTTTTGTCAATAGTTTATATAATTATATTTGAGTATTAAGAGCCTAGATCCACGTCCATCTTGTTGTTTTGAGCAGACGACAACGAGACAAATGAGTTTTCTTATATGGTGTCACTAAAACTGCAAGAAATCGCCTCACAATCGCTCAATTAAAATAAAGTGTAAAATGCAATAAAAAGTATTGTTCTTCACGTGCTAGATTTATATAATTTTTGAAAAGGTCCTTCTATTTTTAAACAAGGTTCAAAGTCGTTCGTTTTTTTAACCCCATGTTAAATCACATTGGCCCCAAAACCGTCCCACAAACATTTGAAAAAAACTCGTTAAAACTGATTTAGAACAATAACAAAATAATTAGCACATATATTCATGTATTGGCTTCACGATGTTTCCTTTTTATAAATTTTGAAAAGGTCCTTCTATTTTTTAATAACGTTTAGAATCGTACGTTTTTAAACTCCATGTTAAGTCCCATAGGAATAAAACACCGTCCAACAAAAGTTAAGAGAACTCTGATTAAAAATGATTTAGAGCAATCAGAAAATTTAGCACGTACTTACATGTGTTTATTGCCTTCAGGATTATTCCTTTTTCTAAATTTTAGAAGGGCTTTCTATTTTTAAATAACATTTAAAATCTTACGTTTTTTTAACTCCATGTTAAGTCCCATAGGAGCAAAAAACCGTCACCCACACATTTGAAGAACTCCCGTTAAAAACAACTCAGAACAATAACAAAATAATTATTACGTGCATTAATCTACTGGCTTCACAATGTTTTTTTTTTAGAAGGTTAGCACGTGAAATTATTTTTCTATTAATTATTATGTGACTTCGAACGGGAGAAAAAACGTTAAAAAACCGTTTTTCAATCAACAACGATCGCAGCGCCTACATTCGGAGAAATTTTGAACTAAACAATGTATCTAGCCTCTTAACTCAATATTTTCAGATTATGAACTGAATAAATTGAATTCGACGACATATTATTTGTTTGTCCTTCACAGGGCTCTGTAGAACACGTTTATTATTTAAATGCATTTAAATTATCAGGTGTGTGTACTAGGTATCAGCAAGCATGAATTTACCTTGTTACCATAGAATATACTAAGGAATACACCAAATTTTTCTTAAAGCTGAAAGATGTTTCTAAAGAATCAAAAGGTGGCTAGCAAAATGGATCTTTTTTTGTTTGCGAAACTGCTGACAAAACAAAAACAAAACACAGAAGTCGAAGAAATGTTTTAGAATTGTCGCCAATTTTGTCTCAAAACACTTGAGTTTCTGTTTTGTTTGTGTTTTGTCAGCTTCATGTGTTTCCACCTTATGAACGGACAAAAAACAAAACAAAAATCAATAATTACCGAAAAAAATCACTTGATACGCCGATAACAAAGTATTCATAACTTGTAAACAAACATAAAACACTTCACTGTACACGTAATTTAGTCTTTTAAAGAAAAAAATCGCGTAATAACTCGTCAATTCGCAACGAAAAGTCGACGAAAACAAAAAACACATTCCTGTTATTTCATAATAGTGCGCTTCAGTAGACAACATGGTTACCTAACATGGAGTCCTTTGCATTGACCTCTACAAAAACAAAAACGACATATTGGATAACCCTCGTATAGTATAATATACGACGAACTGTGCTTCAAAACGTAATTGTGTTTGGACTGCTAATGCCACCCTTTTATTTGTTTTAACAGCTGGTGGTAATGAAAGCCATTTTCCCCGCCACAACGTAAATGAATATCCTGTCCAAATATCCCTAACCAACAACTATAAAATCCCTATGAGACCATATTTTTTATATATAAAAAAACTATCGCATAATAACTCGTCAATATACGCAACGAAAACCCGACGAAAAACAAAAACACATTCCTGTTATTTCATAATAGTGCGCTTCAGTAGACAAAACCTGCACGTCATGAGTCGGATTTTGATGCAATATCAACCGGAATGTTTCTCAATTTGTGGCCTAAGAGCCAACTGTGAACAAAAAGCTGGGTAGAGAGGCTAGATGTCTGGTTACTATCAGTTATCAATTAGAGTTCTAGCCTCTAACCATTGTTTTTAATTAGAAAGAACAATTGTTTTTTTTTTTTATCTAAACGAGATTGTCACTTCACACAATTGGCACTTGGGCCACATATTGAGAAACATTCCGGTTGATATTGCATCAAAATCCGAGCCCTAGTCATGACGTTGTAAGCAAGTAATAAATGGTTACCTAACATGGAGCCCTTTACACTGACCTCTACAAAAAACAAAACGACATATTGGTTAACCCTCTCATAGCATAATATATGACAATCTGTGCTTCAAAACGTAATTGTGTTTGGACTGCTAATGCCACCCTAATTCCTTTAACAGCTGATGGTAATAAAAGCCATTTTCCCCGCTATGCAGTCAACCAACGTAAATGAATATCACGTCCAAATATCCCTAACCAACAACTATAAATTCCCTATGAAACTATATTTTTATATATAAAATAAAAACTAATAGAACAGTTTTAATTTTATTTTATCTGTACAAAAAGACATGAAATGCAAAGCTTATTTTCTAGTTTTTTTCTTCTTCATTTTTTTGTTTTCTTCACTTTTAATGCTTTTCTTACCAGATAATTTCACCTTTTTGATTGTCAGATCTTCCGTTTCCGTTTCTTCTTCCGTTTTCGAAATTTTCTTTGATTCTGTTTCTTTAGAACTGCAAGGATTAGAATCGGTAGAGTTGTTTCGGGTCATTAACTGACGACTACCAAATTTCCTTCGAACTGAAATAAAAGAAACAAAAATGAAGAACACAAAATCTTGCAGTTTAAATAAATTAACCATTAAAACAAAAACTCTGGCAGTCTGCTAAGGACTGATTTAGTTGTGTGCTGAAGATGAACGTTTTCTAGCTGAGGATCAAACGTTCTATTTATTTAAGCTTGTGATCAAAATTAAACTTGCGACCAGTGACAGACTTTAAAACTCTAGTTTTATTAGTCTTAAGTTGTTCAGTTTAAAAATGTACGCATTCACTTCAAAGCTTCGAAAAGGATTAACTTAAGTCTGTTTAAAATTGTCCATAAACAAAAAATACATACACAGGTTGAGTGAGCCTGTAAACTAGGGCCTCGGTCGCATTGTGCCACATGGTTGCAAGTTCTCCGGGAGACCCTTGATGCCATGGTAGCCAAGTGACCCCTTGCTATCCATGTTGCATCATTCACAAGAACTCACAATCGTCACCTCTATGCCATCACAGAGGATGAGTGTGGGACATTTGCCCTAAAGCCATTTGGGGAATGCCTTTAGGGGAAAATGTCCCTTTAGGGCAAATGGTTTTAGGGCAAGTGGATTTAGGGCAAATGTCCCTTTAGAGCAAATTGCTTACGGCAAGTGTCTTTAGGGCAAATGCCTATATTTCTCAGAGGATGTCATCGAAGACGGATGTTTGCCGCTTACTGATGGACCTTTGACCACGTTTACTATAAAATAATTGAACTCCACTTCCAAAACCGAGGCGACTCATCTTATACATTATCTGACTCTGATGAGTACAAGCGGAAATGTACCTTTACCAAACATACTTATTACAGGTGGAGGCATTGCAATGTCGACCAGGTTCCTCACACTCAACTTAGCTCTCAGTCACCAATCCTTCATGTTTGTCAACCAATCTTTCATACTTACTTTCTCCTAACACAATGCTGGTCTAAAGACAACACAACTCAGCATAGTGGAAGGTGGTTTCTCAATATACTCAATATGCATTACAGTTTTAAACGTAGCTCAGAGTGAAACCCCTTCACTCCAAACACCTCTATCACTGTGCGACTGGCACACAGGAAACACGCAAAGTGCTGTCCAGTGAACTAAACAAGCGGTGAGCTTGTTCAGTTCACTGGACAGTACGGCAGCAGATGATAAGATGCACACACTACAGCTGGGGACTGATCCAGCATGCGCGAGCTTTCAGCTATGTCGACATCTACAACTATTACTATACACACATATTGAATTATAGCGAAACTTTCTGAAGGTCCACTAGAGAAGTTGCGACTGAGGTACAACAAAGCATGTTTTTGTTGTTTAAACAACAAACAAATGGAAACCCAGCAAGCCCATCAACAAAACCTTTCAGCAAAACCCATTCATCTTCAGCGCACCCAATAAGATCAAAGCCAAATTTGTTACCTGCAGACCATTCGGTTAAGTCCAAAACTTTGAACCTGTTATTTTTATCGTCTCCTCCGCAACAGATGAGGAAAGGGGAATCAACACACGAAGAAGTTGTATAAATTTTACCCTACAAACAATAAACAAGAACAAAATATAGAACCTTCACACAAAACAATTTCTAATAATAATTCAGCTTTCTCGAAGCAACTTTACAGCAGAACGAACTAGTTTGTTTCAAGGACTTTTCTATGGCACCAACAATTCAAACCAAAATTTGCAAAGTGGGCATTAAAATATTTTAAAAACAACTTATATATAAAATCTCTTTGTCATGGGATTCCTACTTTTATAAAGGGTAACCCCCAGAGATACATAAAAGAAAAGATTTTTATAGATTTGTGATCCGGACCAATGAAGTTCCCATTGCAGTTTGGGAGAAGGGGGCACCAGAGGACACCAAGGGCTCTGCGGTGCACTTTTGAAATTAGAAACATCAGGGGCATCAGAGGCATTGGGGGCACCAAGGGCACTAAGCACTTCAAAGGAATTGTGAGCGTTGTGGGCTCTAGGTGCATTGTGAGTCTATGGCATCACACAAAACAATGTGCATTCAATGTAAAAGTTTAGTCCCCAAACTATGCCTTTTCAAATTCATTTTAAAATTACCCTAAAATTAATTCAAGTCAATTACTCACTCTTCTAGTTTCTAAAACACTTTCGATTTCTTCATTAAAAGTTAACTTCTTTCTAAAAAAAAATTATTTACACTTTATACTTAAATTTAGCCAACACACACCTCGAGAACATGGCCATTTTAAAATAACCTTAAGAGGC
The DNA here is from genome assembly GCA_036925085.1 of Brachycybe producta. Classification (NCBI taxonomy): domain Eukaryota; kingdom Metazoa; phylum Arthropoda; class Diplopoda; order Playtdesmida; family Andrognathidae; genus Brachycybe; species Brachycybe producta. The sequence continues at coordinate 2,101,967 of JAUPFP010000009.1, read as the reverse complement.
TAGATACATCGTTTAGTTCAAAATTTCTCCGAATGTAGGCGCTGCGATCGTTGTTGATTGAAAAACGGTTTTTTAACGTTTTTTCTCCCGGTTCGAAGTCACATAATAATTAATAGAAAAATAATTTCGCGTGCTAATCTTATAAAAAGAAAACATTGTGAAGCCAGTAGATTAATGCACGGGCTAATTTTTGTGTGATTATTCTAAGTCGTTTTTAATGGGAGTTCTTCAAATGTTTGGGTGACGGTTTTTTGCTCCTACGGGACTTAACATGGAGTTAAAAAAAACGTAAGATTTTAAATGTTATTTAAAAATAGAAAGCCCTTTTAAAATTTAGAAAAAAGCATAACCCTGAGGGCAATAAACACATGTAAGTACGTGCTAATTTTTCTGATTGCTCTAAATCATTTTTAATCAGAGTTCTCTTAACTTTTGTTGGACGGTGTTTTAGTCCTATGGGACTTAACATGGAGTTTAAAAACGTACGATTTTAAACGTTATTAAAAAATAGAAGGACCTTTTCAAAATTTATAAAAAGGAAACATCGTGAAGCCAATACATGAATGTATGTGCTAATTATTTTGTTATTGTTCTAAATCAGTTTTAACGAGAGTTTTTCAAATGTTTGTGGGACGGTTTTTGATCCTATGGGATTTAACATGGGGTTGAAAAAACGAACGACTTTAAACGTTGTTTAAAAATAGAAAGACCTTTTCAAAAATTATATAAATCGAGCACGTGAAGAACAATACTTTTTATTGCATTTTGCACTTTACTGTATTTGAATTGAGCGATTGTGAGGTGATTTCTTGCAGTTTTAGTAACACCATATAAGAACACTCATTTGTCTCGTTGTCGTCTGCTCAAAATAACAAGATGGACGTGGATCTAGGCTCTTAAAATTATTTTAAGTAAATCATTTCCTATATACTAGTTTGTAAAACGCTTTCCATTTCTTCTGGAAATCGTTTACAAAAGGCAGAACAATCAGTGTACTATTGACCTTTTGGCATGAAATAATAATAAAAAATAAACTTCAAACTTAATTTTAAAGTTACTTTTAAGAAAAGCTGCATACTTTTGAAGCGATTACGTTAAAAATAACTATTAATATGACTAAAATATCAAATTTGTCAAACTCACAACATCTGCTTTCTTCTCGGAAACGAAAGAAGGTTTATTATCTTGTATATCCCAAATTTTAATTGTTCCATCGACCGATGCTGAAACCATTAATCCCGGGCAACTTGAGCTCAGCGAAAGTCCTTTTTTTTTAGCAAAACAAAAAGTTTTTATATTACTTTAAGACTCGGTGTTGCTGACGAAACAAGTTCAAACTCACCGGTTACAGCTGAGGACGGATGAGCATTAAGAGTCCAGACGTTCGAATCCAATCGAGCGTCGTAACAATAGACTGAACCATTATCGGAACAAGCCTATAGTCAGAAATAGCCCAAAATTCCACCGGTAAAGTGTTGAAATAAAACCATTGTTTGCTTGTTTGTTTTAAATAATCAGACTTTTAACTTTTAGACTTTCATACTCTGAAATACATACAGTGGGGAAAACCGTTTAACACGAAAACGGATAAAACGATAAATCAGATAACACGAAAAATATTTTCCGTCAATTCCACTAAGCCGGATATTCACCGAAAGATCGAGCAAGAATGAGCGAGCATTCTCACTCAATAATTGTCTGGTGAGTACCGGTTAGCGAGCGAGTCAACATTCGCTCGTTCGTGTCGAACAAAAGATCGGGTTGGTGGCAGTACATCGTAGAAAATACTTTTTAGTACTCGTTTAGTGGTTGTTTGGCGTGCAGTGCAACAGTTTGTGCTCGTTGTAAGTTTTCAAAGTGCAACGTGCACCTTAAATATATGCTGATCAAGAGATAGAATGACAAAAAATTGCTAAATCCCGATTTTCTAACTTTTATGTTAAATTCCACTGAGTATGCCCAAATAAGAGAAAAAACATCCATTAAAATGCTTGTAAAAATAATTTTAAAAAAAAACAGAAAAAAATCAGCACGTGCGCCAATGTGTTGGCTTCACTGTGATTTAATTGTGGTTTTTTTAAATTATTTTTACGAGCATTTTACTGGATGTTTTGTTGCTTACGAGCACGTACTCAATGAAGTTTAACATAAAAGTTAGAAATTTGCGATTTTGAAATAGTTTTAAAAATAGAACCGCACTTAGCAATTTTTTGTCATTCTATCACTCGATCAGCATATATTTAAGGTGCACATTGCACTTTGAAAACTTAATATTGGACAACTTTAAATACGAAAAATTAACATATTGCCGCCACTGTGTATTCTATGGGCTCAATGGAAAAACGATACTAGTGCTCTTTGCGGAGATTTTTCGAAGTAAATTTGTAATGTAGCCATTTACACGAAATAATTTTTTGTACATATTTTAACTAGCTATTTCATAAACACATTTTACAATAGAATTTCTTTTAGAATTGTTATTAGATCAATAAATCAAGATTACACTAAATTTGCAAATATATTTTTGATATTAATGTGCGCATAAATAACGCTTGAAATTCATCCAATCAAATAATACGAGATTTTTCTGAAATAAAATATGCAACTTAAAACAAAAATGAAATTTTTGCCACTTACGAAACAGTAAAATGGATCAAAATGATTCCAGATCACTTTTTCCACTTCTCCGTCTAGTGTCCATTCTTTAACAACTGTATCGGGCGTTCGACAGTCGAACAATCGAACTGACCTGCAAAAAACAAAAGACTATCATTTCACCAACAGAATCTTACGATAAAAATACGAAAATAGAAAAACTTTTAAAGAAAATTTTTAAAGCAACTCTTCCTTTCCATTATTCTTTTCGAAATGTGTTCAACATTATCGGTTTATTATGTAAGCATCTTGGTTTACATAAGCGGTTCTTAAACCTTACAAAGGTAAATACATATATTCTGACAGTGTAACCTCTCTAGATGAACTTCACTGAGAATCACTATTAAATCGTAGAGCTGAACAAAGCCTTGCCCCGCTTGAACGCTTGCTAGCTCCAGAAAACAGACCTAGAAACTATTAGAAACCCCCCTTCACCCCCCCCCCCCCCCCCCCTCCCCGTAAAAATAGACATTCAAAGTAATATTAAAAGACTGGGTTGACGCCATCGGACGTCAATGAAGCGACATAGGACTGGTACAATGGCCGATATACGGCACTGACATCGTTAACACTATTAACGTTTGCATAAAAAATAGTTTTTAAAAATATTTCTAACGTCTAAATTAAAATATAAACGGTATTTCATGAATAAGAAAACAAAATTAATTTACTTTGGTAATCTGTCGTATTCCGATTAAACGCACACAAGAGGAGTAAAAGCTTGACTCAGTCACTACAACTGCACTTCTCTGGCAGATCCATTTTTCCGTTGGGTCGCTCGCGGAAAAAAAACAAAAAACATAACGATCCAACGGAAAAAGTTTGCAAGTTGTGTACATGTTTCGGGTATTTTCGCCTCTTGTGATCGTTTTACCGGAATTTCAACAAGTTATGAAGGTAAGTTAATTTTATTTTCTTATTCAAGAAATACTTTTCATATTTTAGAAATTATTATTAGAAATATTTTTTAAAAACATTTTTTCGCAAATGATAATTGTCTTAACGGTGTCAGCGCCCCTATAACGGCCGATATTTATATCGGCATCGGGCCATTGACGACCGAGCGCCTCTATAAAATGGCTATATATCTAATATTATTCTTATATACGGATAGTCTCTTAAAGAAATGCGAACGAGAACTGATGCATATTCGTGGTCTTTCTTAAAAACGAATCAAAATGTTCCATTGGTGGATTTACACCAGAGGTAACGTTGCTGAAAAATGTTAATAACATTTTGCTATTACACTGTTGTCAATAACACTTGCTTTCAGCATTTTTTTCTTCCATTAACATGTTAATAACTTTGTTAACAGCATAAATTTTGCGATAACAATAGTGATAACAAAATGTTACTAACAGGTTATTGCTGTTGTCAACACTGTTAATAACATTCTACTCCTGGATTCGCTTCCTGTCGACATGCTACCAACATTTTTGTCAAAAACATCGTCGTTAACATTTTCTTATCGACATTTACCAAAACATAAAAAAAAATTGTTAATTAACATATTTGTTATTAACATTTTGCTACTAAAAAGGTTTTTGCTATTTCTTCGGTGTAAATCATCTGCCTTTAATGTTGCTTCTGAAACGCAGAGATAACTTGAGTTTTACAACTTTCTAACGCAATGCTATCTTCACTACTGAATATTCTGCACGGGTTGCGCATAAATCGTACCTATCACAACTTCCAGTTAATAAAACATTCGCTTCAAATGGATGCCAGTGAAGCGACTGAACCTAAAGGGAAAAAACAAAAACAATTTAGAATAATAAATTAGTACACAGTCAAATCTGAAAAACAATTTGCATTCAAACCTTGTCTTTGAACTGAGAAATTTGAGTGACGGCTTTTTCTAAACACACATCCCACAGAACGACAGTCGAATCGGCCGATCCACTGGCTAAGATGTTTTTCACCGCTGAATTCCAAGCTAAATCGAGAATGTCGCTCGTGTGGCTAATCTTGGTCTTCTGTTCGAAAAAAAAAGTAGCAAATGGATATACGAAAAACTAAAACATTTTATAACTTCGTATTTTAATTATGCAAGCGACATTACAACCTTTTTGCTTTGCTTTTTCTTCTTCTTGGCGCTTCCGAGCGTAAAAGCCGGTTCGATGCAATCGACAATATCAACATCCCAAACTTCGATTGCAGTCGACATTCCACCGACTGCCACGAAATTTCCCGTATCGGAACTCTCAGCATCATCGTAACCCATCCATTCGACGCACAGTGGCACCAGCGACAACGTGATATCGTGATGGACGAAACAATCGCCCTCCGCTTCATTGTAAACTTAAAAGTGTAAAACAATTCATTGTATTAATATTCTGAACGATATCTTTCAAAATGGCGACAAATAATGTCAGGCGAAATATCGCAAACACGTATCTACAAAACCGCGGGCAAGTCGAATGGATCCGTGTAAATTAGAGGTTTACTGTACTCGTAAATTCGTTATTATAGTTATTCAAAAATTACCGTAAAATTTTAACGAATTGCAATCATCATGGACATCGGCAACTACGATTATGTCATCATCCGTTTGAATAAGGAAGTCTTCTGCCTCGGAATCTTCTTCCTAACAAAAGAATCCTTCACTCTTAGAACATTTTTTTAATAAAAAAAAAAAACATGTTTCTTCTCCTTACTTCGTCGTTAAGTGTCATGTAAGGATCGTCTTTATTGGAGGCAAAACAAGCGATCGACGAAAGACCGGCCGTAGTTTCAGCTTTGTTTAAAAGTACACATCCGATACAATTACTTTTGAGCTAAATTACGCGTCACTGCATGTAAATAAAAACCTTCTTCTTCTTCTTCTGAGTTATCGTAATTATCCATGTCAAATTCATCGACGTCATCCTCACGATTTTCAATGTCGTCATCGATATCATCATCGTCGTCTTCGTCATTTCGACTGAAAAATTAATTTTAAGATATTTTAAGTAAAAAAAAGGCTCCAAAAATTCAGGTTTCCCTGAATTGACCCTGTGGTCAACACAAAAATCAAATCTGGGTCAATTGGTACACAACGTACCGAAGAAGCTACACATAATACAGAGCTCGACAAAAGTATTAAACCCCAAAAATAAGCGGCGCTAAAAATAAAAATAGCGATAGGGCCCAACGGGCCTAAAAAGAGGTCATGATGAGCGCTAAGGCTCATAGGCTCAATAGAAAAACGATGCTTAACGTTAATTTTTAAAATTCACTGTTGCGGCAATATGTTTTTCATATTTAAAGTTGTCCAATTTTAATGTTTCAAACTGCAATGTGCACCTTAAATATATGCTGATCGAGTGACAGAATGACAAAAAATTGGTAAGTGCGGTGCTATTTTTAAAAACCCATTTCAAAATCGCGAATTTCTAACTCTTATGTTAAACTCCATTGAGTACGCGCTCGTAAGCAAAAAAACATCCATTAAAATGCTCGTAAAAATACCAAAAAATAATTTTAAAAAACCAGAAAAAAATCAGCACGTGCGCCAATGTGTTGGCTTCACTGTTGTTTAATTGTGGTTTTTTAAAATTATTTTGTAGGTATTTTTACGAGCATTTTAATGGATGTTTTCTTTCTTACGAGCACATACTCAATGGAGTTTGACATACGAAAGTCGCGAATTTGTAACAGTTTTTTTTTTTTTAAATATAACCGCACTTACCAACTTTTTGTCATTCTATCACTCGATCAGCATATATTTACGGTGCAGATTGCACTTTGAAAACTTAATATTGGACAACTTTAAATATAAAAAATAAACATATTGCCGCAAACTGTGTATTTTTAAAACTAACGTTTCTTCTTAAACATCGGGTCTATGGGCTCAATAGAAAAACGATGCTAGCGCTCTTTGTTGACATTTTTTGAAGTAATTTTGCGATGTAGCCTCTTAATTATACTCCTGAAATACAATCGAATACCGCCAGAGTTCGAAAATCTCCAAATTACTTTTTGTTCGCTTTTGTCTCCCATAAGACGTTAGCAACCTCGTCTTCCGTCAACGCGATCTGAAAACGAAAAAAAACAAAAAACACAAGAATTCAACTTCTTCGAAATAAAACACATGGCCAAATCAGCACGGCGCGTGCGCAACGAAAAAAATGTGCTTGTACAGTGTGTGCCAAAAGTATTTTTTTTAAAAATACCGTCATCCAAACGAATTTTGATCATTTTACGCTTACGATCGACAAATAAACACAAATAATAACGACTTAACAACAGTAATAAATGAATTCTGTTCTTAAATTGTCTAATAAAGTCAACATCCGTAAATATTTAACCAGAATTGGCTCTGGTAACGAACTTACAACTAACGCCAGTCACAACAATATTACGGCATAGTGACGTCACAATGACGTAATAGCTAGGTGATGTATAGAAATACCCAGCGTTGGATGTGACGTAATTTTGACGTCACTATTCCATATAGCCGTTCTAACAGATCATAGAGCATAATCGAATTCTGCAACACCCTGTACAACGACCACGTTTTATGATAAACTAGTCCAATTTAACAGCTTCAACCAATAACTTTAGTCTCAAACCTTGTCCGGAGTCTGTTTACAGACTCCCCGTCCAATCCAAGTAGTACAAGACACGAATTTCATACTTATTTTACGAAGAAAAACTGAAATAATACGTCCAAAAAAACCACAAACAAATTGTCAAAAGACCAATGTTTTAATTTCCCTCACTAGATGGCAGTAAAAACGTTTTAAAACAAAATTTATGTAACCGGTCATAGATACCGGTTAAATAGATAACAACTACTACGGAGGCCTAAAAGGGACGATATTTCTTTACAGGCAATTAGAAAACGGGATGAACAGACGTTGGCTCCGCCCTTTTTATGACGAACGGCAACTTCTAATTGGTTGTTGTGTGGTTCGAAAGGGCGGAGCCCACTTCTGTTCATCCCGTTTTCTAATTGCCTGTTATTTCTTTAGCAAAGATTAATTTATAGAAAATTTTAATTTTGTTATTTTTTAAATAAACATAAATGATCGTTTTTTATATATTTTTTATAACATTTCATTTTCGATGTGTCATATTTTCGTTAATAATTTTAACAATCATTTTATTTTAATTAGCTGCCATTATTCAAATAAATTTCAATAATTAATCATCATCATTTCCTGTACCTTATCCCGCAAGCAGCGGGGTCGGCCTTGCTAGTTCTAACTCTCCACTCGTTCCGATTTTGCACCAAGCCCCCAGTGACCCCCCAAGACCGCCTTGTTGTTGATGCTGGACTCGCTTCTTTAGCCCCACCTGTCCACTGTGGGGTAGCCCCTCCCAAATTTATCACAGCCACCGGGCGTTGCAGCTGCACGTCGCTTATGGCGAGGGACGCCCTAGCCATATTTGGAATACTATTTAGAACCAACATCATTTGTTTTGGCAAATCTTTACAACCAGCTGCCAACCTGACGTCGACCCTCCACTTTTGCACCCGGGCTGGGGGACCGGCAATGGCGTGGTTTGGTTTTGGTCTGCCCTGAGTATTTTATGCCATCAGTACCCTCCATAACTGGCGGGCATTCCCCTATCCGCCACCTGGGGAGGCACCCGACAGAGGACCAACAACCCCCTTGGGAAATTTCAATAATTAATATGATTGTAAAAAAAAAGCAATCCAAGAATGAGGGAACCATTGCCAATTTGAATATACTAGAGCTCAGTAAAAAGAATTTTGCAAAGCTATGAATATGCAAATTTTTTTCTGTGGCACAAATCATGTGACAAATAAGAAACACGCACAAAAAAATGCGTGCAAAAGTTAGAATTTACATGGAGGTCTATGGGGTTTATGTTTGTATTAACATGGTTGCGGAATAACCATAAATTTTATATGAAATCAGGTCATTTTGACAGACATTGGCCTTGTTTCCATTGGGGTGATAATTTCAACTTTTTGAAAATTTCAACTGGTGAAATTCTGAATGCACGTGGCCTTTGCCTATGATAGTGAATGGACCCCGGGGACGAGGCACGTTTCTTCTACTTTTCACCAAATTATGACGGACCCTTCCTCAATTTAGATATCAGATTCAAAACAAGATGACATAAAGATGAAATTTAGATTAAAAGCTCAATGGCTCAATAGAAAATAGAAAAACGACGCTAGCGCTCTATGTGGAGATTTTTTCAAAGTGATTTAAACTCTGATTTTGCGATGTAGCCTCTTAAAACTCATAGTAAACGTCTTTTCTTGAGTCTGCAATAAATTGGCCAAAAAAAAAATGTTCAAATTAAAACGTTCTATACAAGGGGGGCAAAAAAACACTCGAAAACCAAACACATCACGAAAAAAATGTATTGATTAGTTTATTGAAAGAGGTAATCAACAATTTTGCTCATAAAGAGCCAAAAATAAAAACAAAATTAAGCTCGACAAGTCTTTACAGATTTAACTTGTATATTATATAACTTTTTGACGTCACACATAATAACAGTTACAAGTATGGATGGCACCTTTTACTAGTAAAATCACAGGCAATTAGAAAACGGGACGAACAGAAGTTGGCTTCGCCCTTTTTATGACGACCGGCAACTTCTAATTGATTGGTTATGTAGTATGACGTCACCTGCTCCGCCCTTTTCATCGTCGAACCACACAACAAACCAATTAGAAGTTGCTGGTCGTCATAAAAAGGGCGGAGCCAACTTCTGTTTGTCCCGATTTCTAATTGCCTGTGATAGGAAACAACCTTGATTTTTGTTTCACACAAAAAAACCACAATGAACCCCTAAAATGCAGAAAAAGAAGTTCCATGCGGATTTAATGTAGGTTTCAACACTGTTTCTTGAAGTTTGCTTTATATTCATTGTAGCTTTCAGAAAACTTCTTGCAGCTGTTTTCAATGTTATTTGTAGATTTTCTGCTCTTTTTTGAATAATTTGTAGACTTTTTTGTTGTAAGTTCTTGTTCCTTTTCTGCAGAAATTTATACGTTTTCCTGATTATTTATAATGTTTCTTGCAGGTTTTTTTTTTCTGAAGCTGTTTTAATGTTATTTGAAGATTTTCTGCTGTTTTTTGAATATGTGTAGACTGTTGTCAGTTCTTGTAATTTTCTGCAGACATTTTTATGTTTTCCTGATTATTTCTGATGTTTCTTGCAGTTTTTTTTCTGACGTTGTTTCAATTTGTAGGTTTTCTGTTGTTTCTCGGATATTTGTAAGGTTTTTTTTTTTTTTGGTAAATTCTCTGCAGAACTTTATTCAACTGTTATTTTTGCTGTTTCTTGTAGCTTTTTGCAGCTCGAGTTCCATGTGATTTGTTGGACATTTTTCGGACCTTTTTTTTTTTTTTTGCAATTCTTGCTAATTATTCCTACTTGTTCGGTGCAAGTTTCTAACAGTTGTTTGCAGATTTTCTGCAGTTCATTGCAGGTTTTTAACATTTTTTTGCAGACTTGTTTTTGGCAATTCTTGCTTCCCGATTATTTGCACTCGTTTTCCTTTCAGGTTTCTAAAAGGTCATTGCAGGTTTTTTAACAGTTATTTTGAAGATAATTCTTCTCTGCTTTTGTTTCTTGTAGTTTTCTTTCTCTATATAATAAGCTTTAGAAATGTAAATTTTCTGCATTTTAGGTAGACCCATTTTAAACACAATTTCACGATTTTATTTTTTTTTAGGATTACACATTTTGTATATTTTACATGAGAAGAAAAAAAAAATGACATTAAAATATTGAAATGAAATATTTAAGCACACAAATCACAAACACACAATCGTCGACATATTTTAACTTAAATATAAAAAAAGAAGAAATTTTTGTTTTATTTAAAAAAAAAAGTTCAACTCAAATTTGAGCACTGAAAAAAAAAAAAAAAAAAAAAAATTCTGGACTTCCTCTCATTTTGAAGTGTTCAAGATGGACACAACAGCACACACAACACAATTTTTTACCAGCAAAAAAAAAATTATCAAATTTCGAAGAAAGAACGAACTATATTCATCTTTTTTGTCTCCGAATATATAAAGAAGACCAAAAGAAAAAACTCGTCAAGTCAACAATTTTTACACATTGATGAAACAAGAATTCGACTCAAATTTAGCATCCAAACTGGACATTAAAAACTGAGTAGAGAAAATTCCAGCTTTCTGGATTTAAACATACAGGCAATTAGAAAACGGGATGAACAGAAGTTGGCTCCGCCCTTTTTTATGACGAACGGCAACTTCTAATTAGTTGGTTATGTAGTCTGACGTCACATGCTCCGCCCTTTTCAACGTCGACCCACCCAAGGAACCAATTAGAAGTTGCCGGTCATCATAAAAAGGGGCGGAGCCAACTTCTGTTCATCCCGTTTTCTAATTGCCTGTTTTAAACACAACAAATATTACAAACATTCAAAAATTCAAAGACACCTCTCTTCTTGAAAACATTTTCCCCACCTTTTAAAATTGTCTCCCCCCCCATGGGAAAAATATGAAAAAATTGGCAGTGATTAGTCAAAAACCCCAGAGAAACTTCTAAGAAAATCTCATTTTACAAAACGACAGTCACAAAACGTTCAGAAAGTACAAAAAAAAAAAATCAAAGAAATTTAGTAAAAAAAATTTTGACAGGCAATTAGAAATCGGGACATACAAAAGTTGGCTCCGCCCTTTTTTTATAACGATCGGCAACTTCTAATTAGCTTTTTATGTAGTCTGACGCTCTTTTAAACGTCGAACCACACGACAAACCAATTAGAAGTTGCCAGTCGTCATAAAAAGGGCGGAGCCAACTTCTATATGTCCCAATTTCTAATTGCCTGTAGAATCTCGACCACTTTAAAAAGACCAGGAACCATTTAACAAGAAAACCAGAGAACCTTTTTTTTGTTGCTGTGGAACATATTTAAGAAGCAAATTTACAACATTGAAGTCCTTAAGCATTTTTCTTTATTAAAAAACAAAGTCAACTTAAGGCCATGTTTCCATTAGGGTGAAAATTTCAACTTTTTCAAAATTTCAACTGTTGAAAAATAGAAGACACGTGGCCCACACGTTTGTTCTATTTTTCACCAGTTTAAATTTTCCATATAGTTTAAATATTCACCCCAATGGAAACAAGGCCTAAAAAAGAAATCCTAGGTTTATTTGAAAATAAGATGAGTGAAATAAAATATATTCAAAATTTTCAAAACAAACCGATGTATGGGCAGTTTCAAAATAGAGACCTCCAAATAAAACCAATGGGCCGGTGGGCTTTTTGGTTTTTAGCCTAGCAGCTCACATTTCACGTGAAATATTTCAAACGACATGGAGTTTGAAATATTTATTAAAAATGTGAAATTTATTTTAAAAAAACAAAATGTTTCTAAGTACTGAAACCATAAACGAAAAAAAAATTTAATTGGTTCCTAGGAGTATTTGAAACATGTTTAATTTTACCATTTGTGTCATTTTTGCGTCAATATTTTGTTGGAATCATGTTTTATTTTCTTAAAACATTTTTGAATAAATGGAATTTTTTTTAATGTTCAAAACACGATGTCTAATTAATTATTCTACAGTCATTAGTCACATTCATTAGTCACATTACGTGAGAAATGCAATTATTTTGTTTTATTTCATGAAATATTTTCAACAAAATAAATTTCATTGAAAATATTTTCAAAAAAATAAATTTCATTGAAAATATTTTCAAAAAAATAAATTTCATTGAAAATATTTTCAAAAAAATAAATTTCATTGAAAATATTTTCAAAAAAATAAATTTCACGAAAAATATTTTCAACACAATAAATTTCACGAAAAATATTTTCAACACAATAAATTTCACGAAAAATATTTTCAACACAATAAATTTCACGAAAAATATTTTCAACACAATAAATTTCACGAAAAATATTTTCAACACAATAAATTTCACGAAAAATATTTTCAACACAATAAATTTCACGAAAAATATTTTCAACAAAATAAATTTCACGAAAAATATTTTCAACAAAATAAATTTCACGAAAAATATTTTCAACAAAATAAATTTCACGAAAAATATTTTCAACAAAATAAATTTCACGAAAAATATTTTCAACAAAATAAATTTCACGAAAAATATTTTCAACAAAATAAATTTCACGAAAAATATTTTCAACAAAATAAATTTCACGAAAAATATTTTCAACAAAATAAATTTCACGAAAAATATTTTCAACAAAATAAATTTCACGAAAAATATTTTCAACAAAATAAATTTCACGAAAAATATTTTCAACAAAATAAATTTCACGAAAAATATTTTCAACAAAATAAATTTCACGAAAAATATTTTCAACAAAATAAATTTCACGAAAAATATTTTCAACAAAATAAATTTCACGAAAAATATTTTCAACAAAATAAATTTCACGAAAAATATTTTCAACAAAATAAATTTCACGAAAAATATTTTCAACAAAATAAATTTCACGAAAAATATTTTCAACAAAATAAATTTCACGAAAAATATTTTCAACAAAATAAATTTCACGAAAAATATTTTCAACAAAATAAATTTCACGAAAAATATTTTCAAAAAAAATAAATTTCACGAAAAATATTTTCAAAAAAAAATAAATTTCACGAAAAATATTTTCAAAAAAAAATAAATTTCACGAAAAATATTTTCAAAAAAAATAAATTTCACGAAAAATATTTTCAAAAAAAATAAATTTCATTGAAAATATTTTCAACAAAATAAATTTTATGAAATTGCCCATCACTAGTGCCAGGAAGGATTCCATTGAAATACTTATATTATCAAAATATTCCAAATCGTTCAGTTCCGATCCGACGTAGTGTGTCGGTAAGCTTTTACTCTTCTAGTCTAAAAATAAACTGTGAATTTTATTTTTAAAGTTGATTATAAAACCGTTAAGGACCTCAAATATATTGCACCTGTTATATGTCCAAGTAAAATTTGACCCTGGTACATAGTTAATTATTGAAGGAATAAAAAAACACCAACCGGATACTACTTGTTCAAATGCTTTGAAAACATCCCCCCCCCCCCGCCGATTGTACACAAGTCAAAATTTTAATGCACTGTGGTTCTTTTTATTTTTTCAGTGATTAAGACATGCATTAGCTAAAGCCATGAAGAGAAGTAGTAGTAAATAACACCCATATGCCCACCAACAAAGCACAATATCTCTTTTCACAACAACTAATGATCAAAAATTATTATTTTTGGTATTGTTTTAAGAGGCTACATCGCAAAATTACTTCGAAAAATTTCCACAAAGAGCGCTAGCATCGTTTTTCTATTGATCCCATAAACCCAACGTTAAAGAAAAAATGTTAATTTTTAAAATACACACAGTCGCCAGGCAATATGTTTATTTTTCATATTTAAAGTTGACCAATTTTGATGGTACAAAGTGCAATCTGCACCTTAAATATATACATTGATCAAGTGATAGAATGACAAAAAATTGGTAAGTGCGGTTCTATTTTTAAAAACTATTTCAAAGTCGCGAATTTCTAACTCTTATGTTAAACTCCATTGAGTACGCGCTCGTAAAAGAAAAACAAACATCCATTAAAATGCTCGTAAAATACGTAAAATCAATTAAAAAAAAACAGTGAAACCAACACATTGGCGCACGTGCTGATTTTTTTTCTGTTTTTTTAAATTATTTTTACGTATTTTAACGAGCATCGATGTTTGTTGCTTACAAGCATATACTCAATGGAGTTTAACATAAGAGTTAGAAATTCGCGATTTTGAAATAATTTTTAAAAATAGAACCGCACTTACCAATTTTTTGTTATTCTATCACTCGATCAGCATATATTTAAAATGCAAATTGCACTTTGAACCATCAAAATTGGACAACTTTAAATATGAAAAATAAACATATTGCCCGCCGACTGTGTGTATTTTAAAAATTAACATTTTTTCTGTAACATTGGGTCTATGGACTCAATAGAAAAACGATGCTAGCGCTCTTTGTGGGTATTTTCCAAAGTAATTTTGCGATGTAGCCTCTTAATTCTAACAACGGGGTTTCAAATTCACCCTTTTAGCTAACTAAAGAAGAAAAAATGGCTTCAAAACTGCAGCACCGTGTCACATACATACACGAAATTCAGGATCACATAGACAAATGTTTTACATTTGAGAAACGCACGCGACCCGTAAAGAAATAGGAGGGGGGGGATGGTCCTCTACCCAGAATGAACTTCGAAACGGAGAAACAAAAACAAATAGATGATGAACCCACATAGGGCAGAGAGACTGACAGTTTGAAAGGAATAATGTATAGTTGATCTAGCATTAGTTGAGGAACAACGACGGGCCAACTGGCCCAAAATGGTTTCCTGTCTGCGTTTTGAATCTTCCGGATTTAAAGTAGAAAGGCCAAAGGAAAAAAAAAACGCAAAGGAATGTAGAACAGTTTTAGATTTATGGAGAAGAACGATTCAATACTTTAGATGGGCCCAGAAATGGAAAAGAATATCCCCCTCGTAGCTTTGGAGCTCAAAAACAAACTTATGAATACAGGCAATTAGAAATCGGGACAAACAGAGGATGGCTCCGCCCTTTTTATGACGAACGCAACTTCTAATTGGTTGGTTATGTAGTCTCACATCACATGCTCCACCCTTTTCAGCGTCGAACCACACAACAACTGTCCTCCGGCCAGGACGATCCCCTCCACGAACGTATATACAATTTATTGTGTGGAGGACATGTTTGCCTTCGTGAAGGACGGTTCTGGTCGGAGGACATTTCTTCTGAATGGAGGACTGTCCTCCACAAAGGTGGAAAGGTGGCAAGCCTATTTTTAGAGTTCCATTCCGCTTCTCTAATCTGCTACAATTGCATATGCTTTTACAGGCAATTAGAAATCGGGACAAACAGAAGTTGGCTCCGCCCTTTTTATGACGACCGGCAACTTCCAATTGGTTGGTTACGTAGTCTGACGTCACATGCTCCGCTCTTTTCAACGTCGAACCACACAACAAACCAATTAGAAGTTGCCGTTCGTCATAAAAAGGGCGGAGCCAACTTCTGTTTGTCTAGATTTCTAATTGCCTCTTATGCTTTTTGCTATTTAACCCCTCATTTGTTTATACTTTTTTTGTTGCTACCTTCATGTCACTGCTAGCCTCCACCTCCAATCCTTGCCGTCATATCAGGTGGATATACAGTCAGGGCACAGAGGTTAAGACAAAAAAAAATGGAGTCTAGAATAAATATGATAGAGAAAACAAGAATGGAGCCAAGGGGTGGCCAAAAATGTATGAAAACCTACAGTCCCTGGCCAAATTATTAAGACTTCCAATGGCAAATTGGGTCAATTTCTAGCATTCCTGCCATTATTTCAACTTTCTTTAGCAATCGTGCATCAAAGGGCATGGAGGGCGCACAATGAAGCAAAACCAGTACCGAAAAAAATATCGGAGACTTGTCTTCTTTTCTCAACTTGCAGAGTTGCTTTCTCCCAATGGAAAAATGCCTCCATATGCCATATGGCCAAGACTGCAATGAAATTCTTGGGAAAAAAAATAAGAACGTTGCCAACTTCCCATCCTGAAGTGGCCTGGAAATTCTCCATGTATATGAATCCGAAGGCGAATCTTCGGGAGTTAGCGAGAAAAAACAAAGTTGTGAATGATGACATCCTTACAAACAAGGAGCAACTCATAAAGCATAGCAGTACACACTTGGATACAAATTCGCTCGACAATGTATGGAACTCTCTAGTGACTGTGGAGATACAGTTGTATCATGTTTTAATCTTCAGGCGGGAAATAAAAGAGACAGAGAAATTTTGTCTCGAAACAGTCCGAGACTTCGAAACATTGTCTCTAGCCAGTTTACCGACTTGTATCTCTCAACAAGGCCACTTGGCCAAGACACTAGAGTCGCGCGACTTTGTATCTAAGTGTTTACTATTCTTAAATGTTGATAAGTGTTTGACACCGTGGTCCTCACGTTCCAACTCTGGCAATAACGTGTAATTCGGAGCAAGGCAAGAGGTATTTTAAAGCATTATTAATGTGCAAAGTGGAGCAGAGAGGATTCTACTTGACAATGGACTTAAGAACAGACCATACTAGAGGATAGAATACGGAAGAAATGAACCAGAATTTGACAAATATTCAAGAATACAGTAAGGAGAAGAACATCGGCTCAAATTGAGAACATCCGAACTCATTAAATGGGGCTCCAGAGTGGCTGAACTAAACAGAAAACTTAACACACAAAAAACGCAGACAGAAGAATTAGGCACAAGGTGCACCTTAGTGGAAGAGACGAAGATGCCTCACGACGAAATACAAAACTTAGAAAATCCAGTAAAGCTCTCGATAGTTTGTTAGTTCGTCAAGAGTTCGCGTTAAAGAGTTCACGTTTTATTAAAGATGTCATCAAACGATGAAGATGTAATAATTAATAATTATCAACTGGCAAAACGAGCTCACTCGCGTGTCAAGATCGGGTTCTCTGTTCTGCAAGTGTTCGAGAAATAACCCTTTGATGTACAGCCTCAAGAGCGAACTTTGTACGGGTTCGCGAACAGCTCTAGAACTGTTCACAAGTTCTGTTTGCAAACTGTTCTAGAAAGGCTCGCGAGGTTGGTTTAAACACGTCTTACGCCTGTTTTTTTTTTCTTCTTCTTCTTCAGAAAGAGAGCCTTCCGATTTCGGATTCTGTATCCGGTTCGTCATTAGAGGCCACATGTTCCCCAATCGGGGCTCTTTCTGAAGAAAAAAAAAACAGGCTTAAAGGCGCGAAAAAACCAACCTCTAGAACAGTTCGCAAACAGAAACAGAACCCGGTTTGGACGGGAGCTCGCAAACAGTACCCGTAACAAAATTTGCTCTTGAAGTGGTCCATCAAACGGTTATTTCTCGAACACTTGCCGAACAGACAACCAGGTCTAGACACGTGAGCGAGCTCGTCTCGCCAGTTGATAATTATTAGTTATTACACCTTCATCGTTTAATGACATCTTTAATATAAAACGTAAACTCTTAACGAGACGAACTAACAAACTCTCGAAAGCTGTTCGACGTGCGAACGCGAACACGCCACCTTTTTGGTGTGGACGTTATGCATCGCGAGCAGCTCACGAACACTTGTTCCCCAGCAGTTCGCAGGCATAACTTTGGTTTAAACGAGCCTTCATACATCTTACAAAAATGAAACCAATGGCCCGAAAATTAATAAAGGGATTCATTCAAGCACGCAAAAAAAAACGGGGTGAAAACTGAAAGAACGGGGCTGGAAACTGAAAGGGGCACAAAATGGACCAAAGAGGGCGCTTGATTAAACACACACAAAAGTATATAGTACTGTATATAGATATAAAAATGTTGGAAATAAATTATGGTGATTATATACTGGATCAATTGATAATTAAATCCCACTTTTTATAACAAATATTTGAATGGGGGAATAATAATAGTAATAATAATAATTGATAATCATAATAATAAAAGGATGGACTGACCAGCCACCCACACCCAACCACAACCCACACAAAAATGGACATTTCATAATTAGACTAACTATTAATTAGTACGGCACGGAAGTTTATGCAATTATCAAAAGCAAATGTTTTTCTCCGTTTGTAGCCCGAGGGGGGTGGGGGCACATAATTGTTAAAAGTAGTTCTAATCATTATCATCATCATTAGCATAAATGCAAAAAAAAAAGGCTGGTAAGAAGCTAAATGTCTCGATACTATCTAGTTGTCAACTAGAATGCTAGCCTCTAACCAGTGTTTGTGATTTGAATCAACCGTAATTGTGGTTGGCTGATCTATCTAAACGAGTGGTCTTCAAACATCGGCATCCAGCGGAACCCTTTTTCGAGATAAAGTTAAAATTTATTAATGATATAAAAACGGTACTTTATTTTGAAATGAATTTTGTGAATCTAATTGTGGTTGTGTTCCATTCTTGATGAATCAAAAAGACATTGTGGCACTGTGTACAAGAGAAATAAATGTTGTAAACGTTATCAACTAAGTGGCCTAAGGAATTTCTGCACGAGCGCTATGCTTTTTTTTTTTACACGAAAACCTCCTACATTTCCAAATCTACTCGTTTCTCTTGGAATTCCCCCCCCCCCCCCCAAAAAAAAAATCTTATTTTTTTTTTAAATTTTGATATGGCAACACTACATCAGAGCGACCTATAGTACAGGCCGGAGTTGTGTTACAGTCACACAAACGGAAATGCGAATGTGTTAGGTGGATTCACACTGCTATTAAAACTATAGAAATATTAACCCTCTTATGTTCCTGGAAAAAAAATTAAGCATGCAATCGTTTCTTTGAAGTAGCAGTTACTTTTGTGACATCCTTAGAACTAGATACATTTCCTAAGAAATAAATCATGTAAGTTAAAACATGGTTTTCTTATGAAAATTTAATTAAAATAATTTTTCTTTTGGGACGTGTGAAAAAGTTTTCAATTTTTTAAACAACTCAAATTTTTTTTTCCCGCGGAACCCCCGGAAACATCTCGCCAAACCCAGTTTGAAGACCACTGATCTAAACTATAGATTGTTAACTTCACAATTGTCTCTTGAGCCACAGATTGAGAAATATTAGGCAATTAGAAAACGGGACGAACAGAAGTTAACTCCGCCCTTTTTATGACGAACGCAACTTCTAATTGGTTGGTTATGTAGTCTGATGCTCCACCCTTTTCAACGTCGAACCACACAACAAACCAATTAAAAGTTGTCGTTCGTCCTAAAAAGGGCGGAGCCAACTTCTGTTCATCTCGTTTTCTAATTAGCTGTGAAATATTTGTCATCATTATTGCATAAATATCCGAGCCTTATTAATTAGCTATCTCTAGAAAGAAAAAGAAAAAAACAATCACAACAAAAAAAGGGAGAGGGAGGCGGGGGAAAAAAATGAGATCTAAGGAGAAAATAATTTCTCTTTTAGATTATTTTGGTATCAGAATCTTAAAGAGAGAATTTCATTTTATCAAAATAAATAAAAATGATTAATAACAAAATATTGCTTTTAAAGTTTTTAAAGGAAAAAAAAAATGATTCATCACAAAAAAATATATAATTATATTGCAATTCATTTGCATATTTTTCAGAAATGTTAATAACTCAATTGAAATTTTGTTCATTGATTTGGTCAATGATTATCAGTCAAGATACAAACATACAGGCATTTGCGCCCAGCAATAAAAAAATTTGTTGTCCCCGCCCCCTTTTATGAGCGCGTCAGACCAAATATCAACCAATTAGAAATTGAACAGGGCGTCGCTGGTGACATCAGACCCATTAACTAACCAATCAGAAATTGATGACGCTCATAAAAGGGCGGGGCAAACACAAAGTTAAGTGCTGGGCAGAACTACCGGTAAAACAAACGGATGACCACTGGTCAGAACATGTGGGTGGGAAGGGAAAAATAAGGTCTTTTAGCTGAAAGTTTCACACTTGCAATGGATTATTATAAAAAGTTTACCACTAGACAAGGTGTCACGAATGAAAATTTTTGACCAACATTAATTGTTTGCCGTCAAAAATAAACGTTTTACGCCATTTTTTTTTATTAAAAAAATAGCCTAACTTTTTTTCAACATAGAGAAATCCCTGATTCCTCCGGACAAATTCTCGGGGCCCGTGCAATCTGCAGGGCCCGGGTGTGGATTTTTTTTTTTTTACAAATTACTGTCTAATTTTATTATTTGTGATTTTGTTGCATAATTTCTTTAATCTCTACAAGTAATACCTTGTACCTAATACCTTGAATTCAAATTAAATGTGTTCAGGTGAATTTATACGGAATCCAGTTAAGGACATGAACCAAATAAAAATTAACTTTTATTATTAATATTTTAAATTGAAATTTTGTCCATAGTTTATATATTTATATTTAAGTATTAACTTAATATTTTGAGATTATTAACTGAATAAATTGAATTCGACATATTGTCTTGTTTGGCCTTCACAGAGCTCTGTAGAACACGTTTATTATTTAAATGCATTTAAATTATCAGGTGTGTACTAATTATTAATCGGTAATCGTAATACCCAGTTATTACTACTAATAAGTGTTTATAGGTCCGGGTCCCAAACCCCAATTGACTGCAGTGACACAAACCTTTGTGCAAGTAACATAATTTTATAACAATCCAATACTAAGTGAACTCCCTGCTTTTTTTTCTTCTAAAAAACTGTTATCAAGTGTATAACGTTAACAATGTACTGAATTAACAAATCATGACGTATTTCGGGGCATATCTTTGATTCATTTTGTAACACTTTTCACGAACAACTTTTTTTTTTTGCTAAATAGTATTTTTTGAAGTCATTTGTGACACGCAAGTTGGGGGCGGTAGAAGGGAATTTGGAGACTTTTCGATCATACTCGTAACAAGCTAAAATCCCACCACCCTAACACCATTTAACCCTTTTTACGGGGCCTTTTAACGAACGTATTTCATTCAAACTCAAGTTTGATTAAGCTACACACTACAAAGACCTGTAAAGAACACGCGCGATCTTTTTTAAAATCTCGACATGCTGACTTTATTCTCGACATTTCCGACTTTTTTCCAGAATCTCGACATGTCGACTTCTAATCTCTTTTATTCAGCCTTGTTTTAATTATGCCATGTTGTGCGCACCATACTCTAATAATTAAATTATCGATGCTACAAGAATGCGTTTGCAATAATTTAATTATTAGAGTATGGTGCGCACAACATGGCATAATTAAAACAAGGCCGAATAAAAGAGATTAGTAGTCGACGTTTCGGGATTAAAGACGAAATGTCGAGATTTAAAAAAAAGTCTCGGATGTCCTTTACAGGGCTCTGTAATACAAATTTGACTGCTAGAAGAAGAAGAAAAAAATAAAAAAGAATCATAATCGAATACGATAAAGAAACATCAAAACAAAAGACAAATTGACTAGCTTCGGATAAGACTCTGAAGTGCTCCACATATTCTTTCAACAAACTTTTGGCCACCATTTTTTTTTTTTTTAAAAAGCTGTCCCAAGAACACCTTTTCCGTCTCAAAAATGTCGACACTACAAAGTTACGAAAACAGTGCCAGCTGCCTCGAACATAACCCGACTCCAATCAAATAAATATGTGGCTAAAAAGTCTCGGAACCGAGTCAAATCTCATACAAAAGGACACTCATTTGCACACACACACACACATACACACGTAATACATACGGAACGAATATATAATTACGAAATCATGCAAATTAATAACAATTGAAGTTTATCAAAAAACAATAACAAAATAAAAAGAAAATAAGTTGTAAGGTCACTGGAGTTAACTGTCTGAGAACATCTCGTGGTGGTGGTGGCATGTTATTTTGATGAACGGCAGAACGGGTCGGAAAAATAGTAGGAACAGTCGTAAGGTTAGGTTTAGTTAAATCTTAAGACTATTACCTTCCTGGACTGGCAACTTCCGAAATTTGGTGTTCGACAGATATGCGGCGTTGTTTTCAAAACAGCGCCTCTAGTGGGGAATATGATAAATTAAAGTTCGAACTAATGTCACGTTTAGGACGAGTTCATTGTGTAGCTATAGAGGGTGTATTAGTTATATCTTAGACTATTACCTACCGGAAGGTAATAGACTAAGAAAAAACAAAACGAGACTTTGGCTAAGATTTTACATGCAAATAATACCACCAGACAAAGCTGGCCTCGCTTCTGTCAGCACTTCCCCTTTAGAGCAGTCATTCAACGCCTTAACAGGGAGAAGATAGGAAGTTGTCAGTCCAGGAAGGTAATAAGTATTAAGGTTAAATTAGGCTTGTTGCAGGGGTAATTTACCTCTTATGCCACACACTGACATAGCATACCGTACCACAGACAATTAGAAAACGGGATGAACAGAAGTTGGCTCCGCCTTTTTTATGACGAACGCAATTTTTAATTGTTTGGTTTTGTAGTCTGACGTCACATGCTCCGCCCTTTTCAACGTCGACCCACACAACAAACCAATTAGAAGTTGCCGTTCGGCATAAAAAGGGCGGAGCCAACTTCTGTTCATCCCGTTTTCTAATTGCCTGTTACCGTACCAGTCTTTTCTCATAATTGAAACCAGTTGGACTTACAAACATTCTACCTCTAGAAAGATACAACATTGTGCCAAGCCAGTCGTGTGGCACATCTCAAAATACGACAAAAATGGCCCTTAAATAATTAACCTTCGAAAGATATTCAAATTTTGTTTAAAAAAAATTATGCAAGTAGAGGTTCGTCACAGAAGGCATACTATTATGAAAATCACTTCGAAATCACATGGAAAAACGTTACCGTTTTGGAAAAACTGATAAAAATGGTTTAAAAATTGCCATTGTTAAAGGTTAACTGCCCATAAACAAGTCAAAGTTATCATCATAAAAGTAGCTTCAGTGCATTACTTTACTTAACTACTTTTCAAACAAACTTTGAACATACAGTAGAGCGTGTCTACACAATCAAATCTACACAATCCGGAAATTTTTGGGGGGAAAAAGTACGTTTTGTTTTACGAGACCCACCTGATGCCACGACACGACAATTCGACCGTATCAACAAACCGACCAGTACTCTTGCTAGACACGGTGTGTCAGTCACGAATGGGGTTGATTGTTGTGCCTAGGCTCGACACCTGTGGAGGACAGTCCTAAATCTGGAAGAAATGTCCTCCGGCCTCCACGAAGGCAAAAAATTGTTGTCCACAAAGACCTCCTTTGTGGAGGACATTTTTTGCCTTCGTGGAGGCCGAAAGATATTTCTTCCACATAAAGGACTGTCCTCCACAAAAGAGGAAAGGTGTCAAGCCTAGCTGTGACTCCCCCCCCCCTCCCCAACCACCACCACTCTCACAAACGTTCCCGATCTATTGGTATCTTCAATTTTGATGCCGCTGGGGAGGCGGGTAATTACTAAAAATCGAATTTTTCTGTAGATAAGTCCGGTTTTTTGACGTCCGGATTATCGATGCTCTACCGTAATTGCTTTTTTTAAAAAAAAGCTGTACTTTTTACTCTCGTAACACCGTTAACTCTCCAAACGAACTGTCAACAACAACAAAAAACGAACAAAGACAACAACAACAAAAAAATGTGGCCACATACAATGAATTATAGAAAATGATTTTGTGGAAGTTATAACTTTTCACACCTATTTCTCTCTCTCTCTCTCTCTCTCTCTCTCTCCTGAATCTATATATATAAAAAAATCATTCCTTCTTTAAAAAGACAAGAAAAGAAAGTGAAAAAACTGTTTCGTCTCTAAATGTTTGAGATGTAGAATTATATATTTACAGATTCGATCATTTCTACCGAGCCCTGTAAAGGGCATGAGTTTTTTTTTATTTTATCTGAAATTTCAAGCAAACTATCTGACATTTCAAACAACCTATCTGAAATTTCAAACAACCTATCTGAAATTGCTATCAATAGTTCATACTTTAGTTAGATACTTTGCTTGAAATGTCAGATACTTTGTTTGAAATACCAAATATTTTGTTTCAAATACCAGATATTTGTGAAATTTCAGATATTTTGTTTGAAATTTCAGATAAAATAAAAAAACCTCATGTCCTGTACAGGACTCCGTATATTTCAGTTTTTTTGTGCCATGTGTATTTTTTTTATGATTTTATATCGAGTGCGGAAAAAAAAACGCTGCAAGAAATAGAAAATCGAAAAGAAAATCGATGATTACGTCACAAAACGTGTACGGAAATAGAAAAAAAAATTCATTTTCTTGTTATAATTACAAATTTTTTTGGGGGGCAATTTCATTTCAAGTTTAGTAAGCAAAAATAAATAACTATGTTTAACTCGCAGAGCTAATTAACTGTATAATAGTAATAATCTGAATGATAATTAATAAAAAATAATTACTGAAAAACACGAAAAGGGAAGGAAAAATAGAAATAAATAAATACTTTTTTTTTTCTATTCCGAGCACTTGGTCATTTTTTTTATTATTATTTTATCAGGATCGATTTTAATTCTCTGTTTAAAGGAGAATCGTAACTTGTGAGCAAATTGGTTAATGATTTTTTTCTCTCTTCGAACATCTTATTCGTATTCCTTATTTTTTCTTTCCTTCGTTAGAAAGAATCGGAATTAATCGGCTATTTCTACTGAATCAAAATGGTGCAAGTTTACGGGTGAAGAAAAAACGATGAAAACGCTTTTTTTTTTAAAAAAATTATAAGTACAGTAGATCGTCGGTTATCGGAGCGACGACTGTCGGAACGTCGGTTATCGGAGCGACGACTGTCGGAACGTCGGTTATCGAAGCGACGACTGTCGGAACGTCGGTTATCGAAGCGACGACTGTCGGAACGTCGGTTATCGAAGCGACGACTGTGAGAACGTCGGTTATCGGAACCAATTTTTTTAACCGTTTTTTTGTTATATAAATCGTTATTTCAATTTTTTTTATATAAATCGTTATTTCAATTTTTTTATATAAATCGTTATTTCAATTTTTTTATATAAATCGTTATTTCAATTTTTTTATATAAATCGTTATTTCAATTTTTTTATATAAATCGTTATTTCAATTTTTTTATATAAATCGTTATTTCAATTTTTTTATAAATCGTTATTTCAATTTTTTTTATAAATCGTTATTTCAATTTTTTTTATAAATCGTTATTTCAAATAAACTTGTAATTTTGGAATTTAGCAATTTAAAATACATACCGCATACACCGTATTTATTAAGTTTTCTGTTATAAATTATGTATGAAAATAAAAAAAAAATTCTTTGCAATCGGCTTTTTTTTTGTTACTTTTCTCAACTTTTTTTATTATTGGGAATTCGATTACGGTAAAACGCCGAATTATCAGTACTAATGTCGGACATGCACAGTTCCGATAATCAAGAGTTCATAATTATAATCGAAAGTGGAGAAAAGAAAAAAACCGATTACAAACAATTTTTTTTTAATTTTCATAAAAACGAGACTAGGCTGTCATGAAAGTTGCGATAGTTCTAGAGTCCTGCATCGACCAGGGTGGTCGTTAGCCGATAGCTGTTGCCCGAATTTTTTTTTTATATAGGTTATAGACAAATTCTTTTGTGTGTAGCCTATTTGTTTAATTTGCCAACAGAAACCAATGGAAAAAAAATAGTGGGTCGACCAGCTTTTCTATTGGTCGAATGTGCCGTTTGGGTCGAATTGGCTGTTTGGGTTGAATTTTTTTTTTAACATACATTTTTTGTCCCACATTAGCCTTCTCTATAATAAACCTATAGGAAGCTTCACATTGTCAGTCCTGAGTTACTGCTCTACTACTCTATGCTTAAGAATTCTGAAGTAGATGTTTTACAGCCAACAGAAATGTTTGAATTTTGATATAATTTATTTAAAAAAAAAATCAATATTTACTTTGTTGATTCTTTTCATTCGGCCCAGCCGCTTCATTCGACCCGGCTGATTTCTGGTCGACCACGACCGACCCCACCTTGTATGTTGAACCAGCTTGGCCGGCCCTCAAAAAAATAAAAATGCAGGACTCTAGATAGTTCACCCTTACGATAGCAACTGTCTACACGTCTTAAAAGTAACGGTGATAGTTCTGTCATGACAGTGCGGCGTCTACTTCACAGATATCATTGAGTCAACAACAGTGTTGCCTCCCTCACTCAACGACTATTACTATTGCGACAGTACTATCAACTATCTAGTCAAACGAGATAGTGTGATAGTGCTATCGCAACAGTGCGATAGCTGACTATCAAGTGGTCTTCACAATGATAGTTCTCGCGATAGTTCCTGCACCCATGACAGCAACTATAGCGAAAACGATCATCGTGAAAACGAGGCTTAAGTAAAAAAAAAATGTGGTTCCGACAACCGACGCATTACTGTATACGAAAATTTCGATTATCAGAATTATTCACGTTCTCTTATTAGTTCCGATAATCGACGCTCTACTGTACTTATACGAATCGGTTATTTGCAATCAGTTCCGCTGTAGATTGATTTATTAAATTAATAATTAAAAAAGTACTAAAGTTGTAAATTCTATACTCTATAAACATGCCAGAAAAAAAAAATCCTGCTTTTTTTTCCTTTCAATAAAAGAAACTGGTTAGAGACTACAACCCTCCGTTAGATACAGCCCAACTCTTAAGAGCACTAGCCTCTAACCATACTTTTTATTGCAAAAAAATAATTAATTCTTTTTGTCTTACGAGTTGTAAGTCTAGGGAACCCGCCGTAGAAACGTTTCAAATTTTGTGCTAAATTTAAACATTTTAAAATCGTATTAATATTAATTTAAAATAAATAATTGAATCGGTCATTTTAGAAACAACGGAAGTACCATGTTAATGTATGGGAGGGGATTCAAATTGATGTTTCAATTTTAATTCAAGTAAAGTAAAAAAAAAAAAAGTAGTGTTGATTACTAGTTAAAAATCATTGATAACATTCATAACAAATTCATACAAGTCATTCCGTTACTCTCCGCGACTTCCCGCACGTGACCATCACGGTGGTTCAGCAGAAAAGTTAACATAACTTGTAAGAACAAGCTTGGGTTTCCTAAGATAGTAGCAGCCCATAATGCGACAAAAAAACCCGTTTTCATAGACGTAAATGGACGTAGTCTTCTCGAGAGAGCGGCAAACACCACCGCTTTCGAGAAAATCACATCTATTTACATGTATGAAAACGGTTTTTGTAACGTCATTCCCCTTCCCCCCCCCCCCCCCCCCCCCATCATATTATGACCGCTAAATTACGGTACTGCCATCTTAGGAACCTCAGGGTTTACTACATGCAAAGTCACGCTGACATTGGGAAACCGTGCCGAGAACGGTTTTTGCAGTTGTGACAGCCATTGTTAACCGTAAAAATCTAGAGAACAAAAAAGGCCCGTTTGAAATGAATTGAGGCAAAATGAATGTAATCAATAGGATTCAACTTGTGAGATTAATCGGAGCCCCCCCAAAAAATTGATCCTCCGCTTAATCCAAACCGAATCGGTAATTCTTATATTAATTTCAGCGTTCCTGTCGTATTTTCTTCTTTCTGCGCCATGTGCGAATAAAATGAAAATAGAATGGCGAATGATCTACGACTTCGTGATAATTATGAATTTCACATTGTTGGAAGGCTAACTTCAATTTTATGTCACACTATATATAAATAAGAGGTTTGTGTTGAGTGATGCGAACACATTTTCAGAAGGGAAAAACAAAAATAATAAAAAAAAATTATACCGTGGTTTACGACCGACTGTTCTTTTGGTCTTCGGTTCTAACGAGAAAATTATTTGTCTCGTTTTGTCATGATTGGTAAAAACTTACAAAGAAATGAAACCTTTCTCTTTCTCTCTTAGCCGTGTACCACCTTTTTTTCTTCTTTCTCTTTTTCTCTCGACTCTCTGCTTCGAAGAAGAAAAAAACACCACCAAACAAAAACTAACCCGATCGTAACCGACTGTGGCAAAAACACATTTCAAATGTTTCTCTCTCGTCTAACCTCGTCGAAGAAAGAACGAGAACAAAATTCATTCCAATAATATAAAAAAGAACCATTCGTAACAGTATCACACTTACATCGCGCTTACGTCCCGTCATTCTAGTAAAATAAAATCGTATTCGTAAACTGTATTTCGACAAAAAAGCTAGAAAAGAACAAAGAAACTGGAAGAAGAAGAAAAAACGTCGAAGCAAAAAAAAAAAAAAAAAAAAAAAAAGAACTAGAATTCACCGTTATTAATGGAGGTGTGACGGGGAATTGGCGGACGCAATGATTCCAGCTTGATTCGTATCCGTTGACGGTAACACAACCGTCGCCACATTTTCGATCTCCTCTTCGTCGACCAACGATAACGGCGACCTCGTGATGACCGAACTCACTTTCGAAGACGACGACAAAGATGAGAAGGAAGATGATGATGATGACGACGACGACGGTTTCTTGCAGTCGGAACACGGCTTCCAGAGCCGAGGATCAAGAATCACTTGACCGAAAGGTCCTTTGAACACCGTTCCACAACAGACTTTCTCTCTTTAGTGAAAAAGAAAAAAGAAATCAAGCTTTCGAGCAATATGTCAGTCATATTATGAGGGCTGGCGGCAACTTATTAACACAACTTTTTTTGGTTAATAGGCTAGCTGCACCTCCACTACAGAATAAAATGTTATACAAAAGGGAAACTCTCTGTCGTAACCTTTGACGATGCTGTGACAGGAAGTCACGCAGGAAGCCGGCATCTTTAAACTGGGGGCAGAGTTTGTATAGGAGAATCTTTAAGAGCCTAGATACAGCGTTTAGCTCAAAATTTCTCCGAATGTAGGCGCTGCAATCGTTTTTGATTGAAAAACGTTTTTTCTCCAGGTTTCAAGCCACATAATAATTAATAGAAAAATAATTTCACGTGCTAAGCTTAAAAAAAAGAAAACATCGTGAAGCAAACAGATTAATGCACGTGCTAATTTTTACGTGATTGTTTTGAGTCGTTTTAATGGGAGTTCTTCAAATGTTTGTGGGACGGTTTTTTAGCCCCATGGGAATTAACATGGAGTTAAAAAAAACCGATCGATTTTGAACCTTGTTTAAAAATAGAAGAAAATTTCAGAATTTAGAAAAAAGAATCATCGTGAAGGCAATAAACACGTGTAAATCCGTGCTGATTTTGGTTGTTCTAAATCATCTTTATGAGAGTTCTTTTAACGTTTGTGGGACGGTGTTTTGCTCCTATGGAATTTAACATGGAGTTAAAAAATGTACGATTTTAAATATTATTAAAAAAATAGAACGACCTTTTCAAAATTTATAAAAAGGAAACAGCGTGAAGCCAATACATGAAAGTATGTGCTAATTATTTTGTTATTGTTCTAAATCGTTTTTAACGAGTTTTTCAAATGATTGTAGGCCGGTTTTTTATCCAATGGGATTGTACATGGTGTTAAAAAACGAACGATTTTGAACCTTGTTTAAAAATAGGACCTTTTCAAAAATTACATAAATCGAGCACGTGAAGAACGATACTTTTTATTGCATTTTGCACTTTACAGTATTTTAATTGAGCGATTGTGAAGCGATTTCTTATAGTTTTAGTAACACCATATAAGAACACTCATTTGTCTCGTTGACGTCTGCTCAAAACAACAAGATGGCGGTGTATTTAGGCTCTTAACTGGAAGGGCAAGACTCGTAATATTATCTAAAATAGCTGGGTTTACACCAGCTAAGTAAGTTGGTCAACTCACTTGAATGCATTTGATATGATTGATCAAGTGAGTTGATCAAACTTACTTGACTCGTTGTAGACGCAATCCGCGAATCTTGAAAAATATTCGAGATTCGAAAACTCAAATCTTCGTACTTTTTTTTGGCTTTCGAATCTTTTCAATCCTAACCTAAAAAAACTTAAAAACTTTGGTAAAATTAGTTTTAACTCCAATTGACGTCCAATAGAAGGGTTCACTAACAAAAAACGGCGATTGTTGCAATTTCGGTGATGTACCCGGATCACCAATATTATCACCTTGTGGTGACCCTGAGTGCCACACTGTTTTTATTATTAATAATTTAATATTTAATATTATTTCATATATTTGTATCTTCTTAATGAATAATAAAGGATTCTTATATGAAAGATTCGAGAACCTTTTAGGATTCGGATTCGAGAAAATTTAGGATTCGTCCCACCTCTAATGATGTTACTAAACTTGCAAGAAATGGTCTCACAATCGCTCAATGAAGTTACATTAAAATGCAAAACGCAATAGAAAGTATTGTTCATTAATCAGTCCGCTTTATATAAATTTTGAAAAGGTCCTATTTTTAAACAACGTTCAAATAGGATTTTCCAACTC
This sequence comes from Brachycybe producta, assembly GCA_036925085.1. Taxonomy (NCBI): domain Eukaryota; kingdom Metazoa; phylum Arthropoda; class Diplopoda; order Playtdesmida; family Andrognathidae; genus Brachycybe; species Brachycybe producta. The sequence goes on along the minus strand of JAUPFP010000009.1, from coordinate 2,071,516 downwards.
CATGTTAATTCCCATAGGGCCCCCAAAAAAAGTCCAAGAAAGGTTGAAAGCACTCGTTAAAATGATTCAGAGCTATAAAGACAATAGCACGTGCATTAATGTGTTGATTACGATTTATAAGCGTAGCACGTGCAATTATTTTTCTATTAAAAACGGCCAAAAACCATTTGTATCCCAAAAACTAGAGGTGGGACGAATCCTAACTTTTCTCGAATCCTAAAAGAGGTTCTCGAATTTCGAATCCGTCATATAAGAATCCTTTCTTCCTCATTAAGAAGATACAAATAAATGAAATAATATTAAATATTAAATTATTAATAATAAAAAAGTGTGGCACTCAAGGTCGCCACAAGGTGATGATATTGGTGATCCGGGGTACCACCGAAATCACAACAATCGCCGGGTTTTTTTTGTTAGTGAACGCTTCTATTGGACGTCAAATGGAGTTAAAACAAATTTTACCAAAGTTTTTAACAGTTTTGTTTTAGGTTAGGATTCGAAAAATTCGAAACACGAAAAAAGGCGAAGATTCGAATTTTCGAATCTTGAATAGTTTTCAAGATTCGCCGGATTAGAATGTCAAATCCCTACCAAAAACGATCGCAGCACCTACATTCGGAGAAATCTTGAATTAAAACACTATCCAGACTTTTAAACAATGACAGCAATTTAACTCAAAACATCAATGAGTCCGTTAAAAAGTCTAAAAGCTTTGGTTTCCTAGGGCAGAAACGTCATATTATAGCAATTCTGACGTCACACAGCGTTTGAAGAAAAAAACGGCCGTTGTAGCGGTGAACACTGGCATAAGGCTAGAGCACAAATGTTAATTGCAGAAATCGCTATTCTAGCAAATAAGTTGGCGACTACACTTTCCGTACAAATAAGCACCATAATAAAAATGACGTCTACAGGCGCTTTTTTCCGTGATGGTGTTTGCTTACCACTCTTGGGGAAAACCACATCCAATTACATCTATGAACATTTTTGTCACGTCATTTATTGTTACATTACGGTACCATTATCTAAAGGCTAGTTTTCACGACAGTTGCTGTCATGAGAGCAGCAACTATCGCAAAAACTATCATTAGTGCAATAACAACTATCACGTGGTCAGCACGTGCAGTGCTGACCACGTGATAGTTGTTATTGCACTGTCTCGATAGGACTATCACACTATCGTTTGACTAGATAGTTGATAGTACTAATGTGACAGTGATAGTAACTCACGATTACTATCATCCTGCATACAAAACTGTCGCAATAGTAATAGCTGCCGAGTGACCACTTGTAGGGAAATATCCACTTTGAAGGGACATCTGGCTTCTGGAAGGGGAGACAAAACGATTGTTGAAGCCTCGTTTTCATGGCGATAGTTCTTTCGTGAGAGTAACTGTCGTGAAAGTTGTGATAGTTTACTCTCAAGATAGCAAATGTCTACATGTCTTGAAGTAACGTGATAGTTCTGTCTACTTCACAGTCAACAACAGTGTTGCCTCTCCCGACAGAAGCCAAATTTCCCTACAAAGTGAATTTTTCCTTACAAGCGGTCACTCAACAACTATTAGTTACTGTCACTGCCGGAATAGTACTTACTATCAACTATCTCGTCAAACGAGATAGTGATAGTGCTATTGCAACAGTGCGATAGTGACTATCATGTGGTTTTCATGATGATACTTCTCGCAATAGTTGCTGTCATGACAGCAACTACCGAAAGAACTATCATCGTGCAGACAACGTGATAGTTGCTATCGCACTGTCGCGATAGCACTATCACACTATCTCGTTTGACTTGACAGTTGATAGTACTATTGCGACAGTTATAGTAAAATTAAATTAGCTCTAATTAACTTTTAATAAAAACACAGTTAACCTTCTTGTGGAAGCAAATGTGGTTACATTAACAACGGTTAGATTTGTGAACAATGCCTCAAACCTGACTGACATGAATTTTATTTTAAATTTAAATTAATTAAAAAAAATTCATACTAGTCGAGTTTGAGGCTTACGTAACCAGTTGTAAGTTACTTTGCCACTTTTGTGCCACAGGTACAAGTTACTTTCGAGACTGTGGTATAAGTTGCGTTTGTGGAGAGATTCAATTACTCTCAAATTCCAGCTTGAAAAATAAATAAACCTTCGCGTGTTTTTCAGAAACAAACGACAAAACAAAACTTACTTTTTCCAGAACGTCATGTCCAAGAAGGAGCTAATCTTAAGCGAATTATTATTGACTTTCTGCTTCTTAAAGGGGCGCGGCTTAATGATGGGGGCTCCCGACATAGAATCGTCCGATGCATCGCTCGGCGTCGGACTCGGAGCCAAACTTGGAGGCATCGAAGACGCTCCTCCGAACGAAGACTGATCGCTTAGGCACTCCTCTCCAACTGGCAGAACAAAAAGTAAATACAACAGTCAAATAAGTCATTTCCTTATATAATATATAATGGTGACAATTACAACGGCTCGGATTTGTATAGCAATATGAAGACAAATGTTTCTCAATCCCTGGCCCAAGAGCTCAATTGTCAAGTAACAATCTTCATTTAGATCAACCAACAACTGTTTTTTTTATAAAATCAAAAACACTCATTAGAGGCTAGAACTTTCTAGATGACAACTGATACTAACCAGATATCTAGCCTCTAACCAGTCTTTTTTATTATTAGAAAAAAAGCATAATTGTTGGTTGCTCTCTTTAATGGTGATTGATTTCTTCACAATTGGCACTTGGGCCACAAACTGAGAAACAGTTGGCATGATATTGCATAAAAATCCAAGCCCTAACTATCACAAATAACTAAAATTGGTTTACAATGAATTGCAAGTACACATTAAAAAGTAAACTGGGCAGCAACGTCATTCAAAATTAACGTATGCAGTCCAATCCTTTCGTGGAAAGTCCTTTAAAAGCGCATTTAGATCAAACCATTCACGAACCATTCGGGACTTGTTCGCTAACAGAAACACAACCCGGTTTAGACGGGAGCTCGCGCGCACATTATACGAATATGAACTTCAGAGCTTCATCTCAATACTGTCATTTAATTCTCCGATAAATGTCTGCAGCTGAAACGTTTTCCTTATGTAGAAATTTGAATCTTGGCATAGGCGCTGCATTCTTGTTTTTTTTTACCCAGAATGCGTTGCATTATTCACACGACAGTGATGTCACGTTTCTGACTTTGTATTTCTATCAATTCTTAGTTATGGTGTAATAAAATAAAAGTCAAGGTCAAACTTGACCCTCCCTCGTTCGTAAAATCCTTTTTTAACATGAAAAAAAAAATTAAATCTCGTTTGCCAAATTTGAAAAAAAAAAACTTATTTTAACAATTTTATCTGCTTTTCAGGCGAAATCAACAAATCAAGAATTCGTCCTAAAAATGCATGATGTTACCCATAGAGCTGTGCACAGCAACCGGTGTTTTTGAAGCTCAAAACGCCGCCACTCGCCACCTGGTTTTCGATAGTCATCGACATCTGATCGATATGTGCAACCCTCGCTGCCTGGCTTTGATATGTATTAACCCTCGCCCGCCGCTGCCGCCGATCCATATGTTATGTATAGCGCACACCTCTAGTTACCCATCTATCAAAAGATCCATCCAAAATCACGCGTGACAAACTTTTAATTGTGGATCGCTATTTCTACACGTGCTCTCTCTTCACTTATATTGTGTTCTGGGTTAAGTTTGTCACGCGCTGATAATAGATTGTTTCGGACGCTTTTAGAGCTAAAAGATAGCATTCTATTTCAACTAATTGACACGAGTGTAGTATGCCACCTATGAAGGTTGCAGGCGCCATCTACCTTGCAATTACACAAGTATTTTTCTATGGAGCCCTCTTAAAAATATATTTTTAAAAAATTTCTCTGCCCACTTTGGGAATTAAGCCTATGGTAGATTTTTTTTGTTACCTGTGATGTCATCCGACAAGCCTTCGGGACTGTCCAGATGTAACCGTTTGCTCTTGTTCTTTCGAGAGTGACGTTTAGTTGCTTTTAGTCCCAATTTACTGATCTTCGACTTGCTCTTGTACTTCATCATCGACTTCGTACCAGGTCCAGCCCTCGCGTCGACAACCTGCAACATTCCAAAAACACAAACAAAAAAACTTTGAAGAGAACAAAATTCAAAGAGAATAAGAAAACAATGAAAATGTTTGCGTCGTACGTGATGCCAGTCCCGGTTCGTTCCGGCAGGAAGTTTCTTCCATCGCTTAACCAACAAGACACAAGCATTGCAGATCTCTCCCGATCTCTTCTCGGTGATCTTGAAGCACGGTTCGAACTCCGGTTCGTACTTTCGGCTATCGGTGAACCGAGAACTGGAAGATTTCGCTTTGCATATGCAGCAACCGTTGACTGACCGATAGATCTTTGGCTTGTGAAAACTAAACATTTTTTATTTCGTATCCGATTTCGTTTCCTTTGCGATTAGCCTTTAAATCTGATCCTTTGATTCACCTATAAATAATAACGACAATAATTCGTAAACATATTTTAAAGTACAGTTTGTAAAGTATAACCGGCAACACTGCCACAAGCTAGCACATAACGGATCTACTGAAAACCTCAGTGAGGCGTCCAGTGTTGCCAACTAGCGGCGAAAACTAAAGAAACCGATCTCAATAAACATGAAACAGTTCCAGGGTAGGGATGGGCCATTCGATTCCTAGAATCTTGAAAAATATTCGAGATTCGAAAACTCGAATCTTCGAAGCTTTTTTCGTCTTTCGAATCCTAACCTTAAAAAAAAAAAACTTAAAAACTTTGGTAAAATTAGTTTTAACTCCATCGACGTCCAATAGAAGTGGTTCACTAACAACAAAAACCGGCGATTGTTTCAATTTCGGTGTTGTACACGGACCACAAATATGATCACCTTGCGGCGACCCTTGAGTGCCACACTTGTTTTTTGTATTATTTATTATGTCCCTTTAAGGCAAATGTCCCTTTAGGACAAGTGTCTATATCGGCAAATGTCCCTTTAGGACAAGTGTCTATATCGGCAAATGTCCCTTTAGGACAAGTGTCTATATCGGCAAATGTCCCTTTAGGACAAGTGTCTATATCGGCAAATGTCCCTTTAGGACAAGTGTCTATATCGGCAAATGTCCCTTTAGGACAAGTGTCTATATCGGCAAATGTCCCTTTAGGACAAGTGTCTATAGGGCAAATGTCTATATCCTTGTGAAAATATTTATCCCGGGGACAGATTAATCGTAGGTCACTAGGTGACATACACTTCCAAATAATTATTTGGAAAACTGTAGGTCACTCAGTGACCTACACTTTTGTACATTCTAGGGGCTGTGCCTCCCCCCCCCAAAAAAAAACCCCCTTGCAACAAGCTTATTTTAATTTTTAGGAAAACTAGAAACCGTTTTAAAAACTAGAAAAGTAGTTTCATCCCTTACGGACATTGGGCACGTTATCGCCTGAAATAAACTTTGCTTATAGACGCAAATAAAATTATATCGTCTGCTTAAAGTGGGGGCCATTTTCAAACTCGCATAAAAAGCTCAATTTGAAAGTTAACCTGAAAATACCCTCAAGAGATTGAGCTACACATCCTTCACGTACGTTTCTCTTCGTTTAGAAATTTGGGGCAACTTCTAATTGGTTTGTTGTGTGGTTCGACGTTGAAAAGGGCGGAGCATGTGACGTCAGACTACATAACCAACCTAATAGAAATTGCGTTTGTCATAAAAAGGGCGGAGCCAACTTCTGCTTGTCCCGATTTTTAATTGCCTGTGGGAAATGCTATTCAGGAGTAGCTGGCAACACTGGCCGGCCGGCAATTACAAAAGAATTGCAAAAGGCTCATTTACACCTGAAAAGCACCAAATATTTGCTAAGCAACACATATTAGCCACTTTTCAAGGCGTTAAATCGGCTACTTAAAACATAAGAAAATGGCTGACCAGTACCGTCCAGCAGCACCCTCCTAAAGACCCGAGAGGCTACTTTCTCCACCCTCCTACAATGACGGTCAGCAATGTTTGGCACCAGTGTAAACGGTGCTTAACAAGCACTGTGAAAAGCCAGCATCGGTTGCCATGGAAACCACGCAAGCTCGCAAAATGAGGTCACGAGCAAAAAAAACGGAGGGGGTGGTAATAAAATTCAGCCCTTTGTGATTGGTTGAACGGAGAGAAAATCGCAAACACAAGCGATCAATAAACGTCTAGAACGGGAGGGCTCTTAGAAAAATGGGGTGGGACTGTTAATGTGATTGACACAATGACGTCATAACTTTCGCAGTCGAGTCGAGTCCATAGACTAGACACAGACAGCGGAAACTAAGCTCAGCTCAGTGTCTCTCTTCTAGACACACACCATAGCGGAAGTAAGCCCCCCCCCCCAACACACAATATCTCACGTCAACACGATGCACAAACCTACGAATGCAAACGTCACAGGCGATGCAACCGGTTGATTAACTGATAAAAGTTTTTAAAAAACGTGCTCGCAACAAGCATAAATTTCTTTCATAAGTAAATCATGATTAAAAATTAAAGAAAAAGTTCTGCTCCACTGAGAGACTTCCTGGTGTCACAAGTTAAAGAAGACGAAGAGAGGGAAGAAAGGATGAGTTCAGTGGCCCTTGACACCAACCGAATTCTTCACCCGCCCCCCCCCCACACACAATCTTCAAGTGCTGCAAATTGCACTGACTCACAGGGCGTACCACACCCACACCATCATACACACCACACACACTCCCTCCCAGATCTCATCGACACTCAAAACTACTGTTGTAAAAAAAAACACGTTTTTTTTTTGTTTTTGTTTTTTAATTTTTCTTATTTTCCATTTCCCAATCCTACAAAGTGTTGAAAACGAACGTGTTTTTTACTATTGTTTTTTTTTTTAAAGTTTTTTTTTTTTTTTCAGATTTACTAGCATAATAGTGAAGGTTAATTTAAAATGACTTAATTCATGAATCTGACATAATTTATATTCTTAATTCATTAATTTGCATTTCACTGTTTGATGTTAATATTGTATTTTTTCCTATCGTAGAATTGAAACAATCAGGAATCATGATTCACCACCAACATAACAAAAGAGGCTTTTTTTTTTTGCATTTTTCCCCCTCCCCACCCCCAGCTTTTTTTTTCTAAATAAAACATTTTTTTTTTTCAAAAAACGAACACTAATTTACATTTCTAACTGAATCATTCAATAATCTTGGAGACACGTACTTAAAACTGATCAATTTTCTTTCTTCTTGCGTTTTTCTTTTCCCGCCGTTTTTTTCGTCACCGTTTTTTTAAAAAAAAAACGTTTTTTTTTTAATTCTTCCGTCACCGTTTTTTTTTTAAACTTTTTATATATAAAAAAAAAGAACGGACACGTTTTTTTTAATTTACAACACTACTCCAAACTGATATTTACCAGGCTCTGATCCCAGAGTTCAGCAGAAATACAACAAAAACCATTATAAATGACAAAGAAAATGTTAAGACTAAAACGTGTCGAATCTCTCTCAGGAGTCAAAACTTTCCTCACACTCCTGTCAAGAGAGACACGCAAAGGTCGTAGTGTGTCGCACATCACAACACTCCGGCAGCAGAGGAATGAGGAATCATTGTGCCAACGGACGGTCGAAGTTGCACGTCCCAAGTTCGAGGGCACTGATCTTTCCCCCCCCCCCTCCTCCTCCCTCCCATTCCACATATGTTACACTCTCCTCCACTCCCCTTCAAGGTCTTCCATTGTATTGAGGGAGACGTTTTCAAGACTCAGATCAACACACTGCGAGTGCCTCACTGATCTTGATAACACGAAAGGAGAAGGGGGAGGGAAACTAAAGCAAATATCACGCCAGCAACTTTTGATAAAGCCGCTATGACACTAGCAACTTTTAATGCAATAAAATGTGCAATGGGACATGCAGCTTCCTCGTTTATAGTGTGATATGTGACATGCGACTTGATAAAACTTTCCTTTTAACTAGTGTCAAACTCAGTCTCACTGAGTTGCACATGTTCAACTAACAGGCAATTAGAAATCGGGCCATAGCATAATGAATCAAAGCATAATAGTGAATAAGCTGGGGCCACGTTTGTCCTGTTATTAATATTACTTGCTGAATCGAATTTCTTTTCTCCTACTAATAGAAATGCATTAACACATTTTCTCCATAAGAAACACTTATTTTTCACCAGTTGAAATTTTCACCACAGTGGAAACAAAGCCTAAAGAACGGACTTCAGTACAAATATCTTTGTGCCCAGATTTGTTATTACTAGGAGTCGACCAATATACTAAAGGCGCATTCACACTAGGCTGGTTTACAAGCTGGTGGTTGCTGCTGGCTATAAACAGCTACAGCAAGCAGCAGCTGCTTTGGGTTCACACTTGTCCAGTCACTGCTGGTATTAGCCGTGCAAGTCATCCAATCATCGTCTTGCAAAAAAAACACAAAATCTAACAACCAACCAACCCAAGCAGTCGAGTTTCAACTGCCCGCTAGTACCATTACTAGCGACAAAGGGTTCACACTAGCTGGTGGCACACTGGTAGCAGCAAGAAGGGAGTCACATGACCAACTTGTAGCTGCTAAAGTTGGACCTGTTCAACTTCACCAGCCACGGTTAAAATCACTAGCATGCTGGAGAAAGCAGCTGCTGGTAGCAGTTCACACTATGCAGCTAGAGGGTTACAACCAGCCAGCAGCAACCAGCCTAGTGTGAATGCGCCATAAGTGTCGCTCTTAATGACGCTTGTGACGTCAGAGGCATTGACAAACTTTAGGTAAAGCCTCGTTTTCACGGCGATAGTTCTTTCATGGAAGTAGCTGTCATGAACGTTGCGATAGTTCACTCACGATAGCAACTGTCTACTAGTGATGGGCGATTTCGATTCGATATTTTTTTTTAAATATCAAGTATCGTTGAAACTTTTTAAAATATCGAATATCGAAATTTGTAACTCGAGTTACTCAACTTTCTACACAGGCATCTGTAGACAGCTTCAGAATTGCTTTGGCTCCGCCCTTTTATGAGCGTCAGACCAAATATCAACCAGTTAGAAATAAAAGGGGCGGGACATATGACATCAGACCCAGTAAGACACACAGGCAATTAGAAATCGGGACGCGCATTAGTTGGCTCCGCCCTGTTTATGACGACCGGCAACTTCTAATTGGTTTGTTGTGTGGTTCGACGTTGAAAATGGCGGAGCATGTGACGCCACACTACATAACCAACCAATTAGAAGTTGCCGTTCGTCATAAAAAGGGCGGAGCCAACTGAAGTTCGTCAACCACGTCATTTTAGAATGATTTTACATACTTTTGTTGACACCTCTAGCAAAGCATAGCTAGTAAGTAGAAAAATGAAATATTAAATTATTAATTATGACCCCAGCTACGTCTGCTCCATCAGAACAAATATTTTCATCAGCTGCACAAATCATTTCGACCAGGAGAAATCGCCTAAACCCAAAAAATGCTGATAAGATAATAAGATAATCATAAAAAACTGAAATTCTGGATCAATCATTTGTTTTTTTCTTATTTAATATAATTTTTGTCAATTTATTCTGATGTAAATTTTAAAAAAAAGTGCTTTGTCAAATAGTTTATACAACAATTTTATTAAACACAATGCATTAGCTATGAAACTAATGCAATCATTAGGCCTAGATGGAAAAAAAATATTTTTTTAAAAATCGATACGATTTTTTGTATGAAAAAATTTAAATCGTCGATACCGATACACATACCGATATCGCCCATCACTACTGTCTACACGTCTTCAAGTAACAGTGATAGTTGCCGACGCCTCGGTAGTGCAATGGAAAGATCTCCGATTGCAGTGTTGAGAGTCCCGGGTTTGAACCCTGGCAAGGGCATGGATGTTTGTGTTGTTCTGGTTTGACTTGTATTACCTGACTTGTTTGACTTGGCTTTTGCAATTTGACTTGGATTTGTAAAAACTGACTTGTGGTTGGAACATGGCATTTGTATTGATTTGTACTGTATTGCGTTTGTATTGATGAGTTGACTTGTGTATGAAAAATGGTCTTTGTATTGAAACTGTCTTGTAATGTCCCTGATATAACCTCGATGTTGATGGGAACGTTAAGCAAGGAATAAAAAAAAAACGGTGATAGTTCTGTTACGACAGTGCAACGTCTACTTCACTGATATCATCGAGTCAACAACAGTGTTGCCTCTCCCTACAGAAGCCAAATTTCCCTACAAAGTGGATATTCCCCTACAAGCGGTCACAACAACTATTACCATGGCGATAGTACTGTCAACTATCTAGTCAAACGAGATAGTGACTATTATCATGTGGTTTTCACGATGATAGTTCTCGTCATAGTTGCTGTCATGACAGCAACTATCGTGACAACTATCATCGTGAAAACGAGGCTTTAGTGTCATTTTTGCCTGATAAAAAGAGACCAACACGTCACAACATTCATCCCAAGAATATGAACAATACCTATATAAATAATACAACAATGGAGAGGAAAATTTCCATAGACCTCAATGTTAACCATTTCGTCTTATCTTTTAGGCCTACCACTACAAGAGGCGCCTCATAGGATCAAGTCCCTCTCAGAGCTCCTACACGTGCCAGACGGAAGTAGAAAAAAGGGTCAGGATAAAAAGATGACTGAATGAACATTGGGGGGGGGGGACTAAAACTTGACACAGAAAGCACATAGAATTGGATGAACAGTGTATATTAATATGGTTGAACACAAACTTTAAAGGGACGAATGAACATGGTTTTATGGTGATGAACATGGTTGATCTCCCATAAAACTAAGTTCATTCCTTTAAAGCCCGTTCATCCTTTTATTTCGCTGTGTTCATCCTTTTATTTCTCTCTGTTCATTCATATTAATATAGTGCTCATCCAATTCTATAAGCATTCTGTGTCGGGTTTTAGAGTTACCCCCAATGGTCATCCGTTCATCAAGTTCATTTTTTTATCCTCACCCTTAAAAATCACGCGCATTCACCGTTGCATATTCAGTTACACACACGGGAGAGTTCATTGCACTTGGTGTCGGCTGTTGTCATGACAACCAGATGAGACCTTGACTCCAGACGACAGCCACGCCCCCTTTTTCTTTACTCGCCTTCACCAGGTGAAGGTTGTGAAAGAGAAGAAAAAAAAAACTGGTTTCATTGCAACGGTAACAAAAACCCCCAATGGTGGGTCCACAGTTACGTAGAAAGAAGAAAAAAAAACCCTTGGTTTTAACCACTGTGATTGTTACTTCGAAAAAAATTCAGTTTTATTTGAATGTCAAGACCATGAAAAACTGAATCGCCTTTGAACCTCAAAAAAAAACCCTCCAACACCCACTTAAAATTTGACCTAATGACATACATTTGGCCCACCAGAGTGTTGATGTTACCACATCTCAAATAAAATGGTGCCAAATAGCAGGTCAAAATATGTTTGCCGTTTTGAATGGATGAATGAATGAATGGATGGAAAACCAAGGAAGAGGATTTTCTGTTTCTCTTCACTGGTTTGTGTTGCTTTTTCGAGAGACGAAAACAAAAAAAAAATCGAAAACCCAGTTTTCAAAAATGAGGATTTGACCTACTTTCATTTTAAATAAAGATAAAGAGGAGACCAACTGAGTCTCAAAATGAGTCAAATGGCAAACTGCGTGTGGCACCATTTGAGCAAAATCTGTCAATATTTGAGGATTGGCTTTGCTTGGTTTTAATAAAAAAAAAGCAGTGAAATCATCGTTGTGCACAATACAAACCACCATCAGAAATAAAAAAAAATCCGATCTTTACGGAGCCCTGTTGAGGACATGAAATGTTTTTTGTTTATCTCGTCCGGACGAGACAGAATGGAGAAACAGAATGGAAGAACACTACATCTTTTATATCTGTGATTAGGTGTTACGTTAAATTAAGCTTGTTGCAGGGGGTTTGAGGGGGGCGCAGGGGGGGGGGGGGGGGGGGGGGGGAAGTCCCCCAGAATGTAAAAGAAAATCACGTGATTTAATTTTTTTTTAAAAAATGGTTATGTTGTTCCGCACCCATGTCAGTTCAGCGTTCAGCAAATTCTATATGCAATTTGTTTCAAGTTTTAAGTTACCCGACAATATTCATCCTTTCATCCTTACCCGACTTACCATCTCTTCCGGACGACTTTTTAACTCGTCCAGACGAGATTAAAAAAAATCTTTCATTTCCTCAACAGGGCTCCGTATTTCTTGGCCCAGAAAAAAAAAAATAGATATTATTATTGCTTCAGTTTTATCGTAACATGTCCCAAGATGACAAGAATATAACGAGGCCTTCATCCAAAACAGCAAACTGGGGAGGAGCCAAATATAACATTGGCTCATCACTTTTCTTGTAAACGAGATCTCGTGCCACAAAGATCATGCGCTCCATCACAAGGCAAATACCTCTTTCAGTCGCATCACACCGGACCACTTTGTATCGCCACAAAAAGTGTTCGTGTTTTCAGCAGCGCACCTGATCACATAGGTGTTCACACGAGCCACAGTTTTTGCGCGAACAATTGCGATTTGAGTAGTTGCGTCCAGCCACAAGTGGCGACCACTATCTTGTTTGTCTGCGATGAATCGATGATCAAGGCCTTACCAGTGGCCCACACTGACGGCAAGCCTTTATCTTCAACGGTTCTCCGTGTGAAGCAAGCCATACCAAACCACTTTGTGGCACCACAAAGTAGCGCCACAAAAGAGGAACAAGAAATTCGTTTTTTCTCCGCCCTTTTATGAGCGGCAGACCAAACATCAACCAATTGGAAATTGACGTTCCTCAAAAGGGCGGGGCAAACGAACAGTTTGGGCTGGTTCCAACACAGGCACGTGTGCTCAGCACAAAGCCATCAATTGCCAAGCCCTTCTTGAGAAACGGCGAAACGGCGACTTCTAATTGGTTTGTCGTGTGATTCGACGTTGACAAGGGCGGAACATGTGACGTCAGACTACATAACCAACCAATTAGAAGTTGCCAGTCGTCATAAAAAGGGCGGGCCCAACTTCTGTATGTCCCGATTTCTAATTGCCTGTCATCCGATCGTATCTTCTCTCATAGGCCGAGGAGACTAACGCCGCAATCAGGCCACGCCCCTCAACACCCCAATCTGATGAGCACTCTCACTTTCTAATCAATGTCATCGTATTGCGTTCTAATTTTGACAGCAAGATACACACAACGATTACAACGCAATAAACAGAATCCTAATTACAGATTGTGAAACCGTTTCGTTTGTGAAATGAAACACACACATTGCAACAAAAACCGAAAACCAAAAACTTAATAACCTCCCACCTCTCCCCTCCCGTAAGTTAAGCAACTTGTTTACAACAACTCAATTGTCACGAGAGAGTTAACTCTCACGAGAACATCAAACTATCAAGACATTAAACACAAAGAAAACCATGCACAATGGATAAACAGACCTTAAGACGAAACTGACCAATTTCATACAGCAGCAGGACAGCCCATAACCGAAATAAAAAAACACCGAAAATAAAATCCACTACTCTCAATTGTGTTTCACTTTGGTGTCGTTGTCATCGGCAACACTGTATATATTATATGTATTTTAATAGGGGACTCATAAAAGCTCCCAGACAAATTCAACTGTCTAGACAATCTCCTTATGAGAATGAAAAACCGTTCGATCGAACACAAGCGCAAAAAAGCCGGCTTGAAAACAACCGACACATTACACGAGGATCTCTCCACCTCCTTCTCTCAAAAAAAAACATGAGCTTTCAAGAAGCTCTCTTTCAATTATAATCTGCACTAGAAACCTCGACTTAATTGTGAGTCTGTGACACGCATTTCATTGAGAACGCGCACAAATTTTTCTATTGAGTGACCTTAAAAGGAACAAGTTGCTTTTTTTTTCTTTCTGCGCGCGCATAGAAATAACACGCATACAAACGAAGAGAACAAGGTTGACCCCCCCCCCTTTTTACCTCCCCCTCCTCCTTCATCCATATACAATAGCATCCCAGGTCATAACTTCTAACAGAATACATCTGGCAACACTGGAGCCAACCATAGAATTGCACCCAATCATTAAGAGAATGGGCGAGTCTATTGAAGGCATGAAAGGGAGGGTGAAGAAGAGGAGGAGGAGGAGAAAATCAACAATCAGAATGAATGCACCGGCGTATTAGCAACAAAAAAAACAGGGCACGTGCAGCGCTCATTGCATAGAAGAGGAGGAGGAAGAGACGAGTTCAATAAATGCCTATGACAGGGATCGTCGACGCGAGATAGTGACGTCAGGCGATAACAAGGTGACGGTTACGGACGGCCAAATTTGTTTGTTGAATCGATTCATATGAATCGTATCGCATCCGATGTTTGGATTCCGATTATTAATCGGAAAATTAACCGATTCGATTTTTAAAACATAACAGTGGAACTGAGAAATATAAACTAAAAAATTTTTTCTTTCTCTAAAATGATGTCATAAATTTTGCTAAAAATAGAATAATCACGGGATTGAAACTTGAAAAATTATAAAACCGCACAACAATAAAAACACTAACAAATGGGAACACAAATCTCTTTTGGTGAACTTAGTGAACTTATATAAATAAAATTGGATCGACTTGATTTGAATCGATTCACTCGATTAATCGACCGGTGTCGAATCGATTCCATTAATCGATTAATTAGAACCGAAAAATCGGTTCTTCGATTAATCGAATCAGAATCGGGCATCCCTAGCACTAACGGAATTACAAGAAAAAAAAAGACTAAAATAAGTAAGGATGTTAATGAATATATTTTTACATCTACTCCAATTGGTTGATTGATAAAAGCGGGTGTGTGAATTTAATTTATAAATCCACTTTGAATACTCAAAAAAAATAAGAGATGACAATCATCACCACCTTCTTAAACTTACCGGTTAATCAACTGGTTACATCGGTTGAGACGTTACCTATTATTCCTCAATTGTCTTAATTTAAAAACGAACTTAATGCCAAAAAGTAAAAATTAAGTTAATGTCGTTCAACTCATTTACGCACTTGGACAACGATCAACTTCTGTTGATTGAAGCAACATCAAAAACCGGCGAAAATAAAAGCCTCGTAATCGTAATCCACTCACACACTTTTTGTCTGGAATTTCGTATCAGGATCAATAATCACAAAATGAAACCATTGAAAAAAGTCATTGGTTTACTTTGTATCGTCATAAGTAACGCAAACCAATCAGCTTTCAGCTTTCATTTTAACTCATTAAATAACAGCTACAAGGATTTAAAACACATGACTTCATATCATTGAAATTAGATTGGTCCAAAAAAGAAAAAAAGGGTAAACAAACATGGCGCGCACCGCATTTACTGAAAAGGTGCTGCCATATTAGTTCATCCCTCTATCGACATCATTCTATTCTTCAAAATTCCATCACAAACAAACCACTGTCATGATCGTCCAAATTCAGAAGAACAATAAAAAAAAATTGCTTTTTATAAAAGGGCACGTGGGCGTCACTTAATTCAATGACGTATAGTAATCTTTCTATAAATTATTATGACGCATCAGTTTTCAGCGGAAGCACGCAAAATAATGACGTCAACCACACGGTACCCTCCCCCCATAGTCTCCCATTCTGAATCCCTCATTATTAAATGGGCAATGCCCTTTCATTAAACATGAAATGAAAAGAAACCGTTTTCTCCTTAAAAGATGCTATTCGACACATACAGAATCGTGCGTTAAGTGCTCGCAACTGTGTTTTCTTTTTTGTAAAGAGCGACGCGCAATAAAACGAGCGACAGCATAGAAATGGAGAGGGGGGAGGGAAGAAAGCGGGATCCGCCATTCCCATTCGGGACAATGGAGCTCCATAATGATGGCCATGTGCCCGCCAAAAAAAAACCTCTTACTCGTAACAAAATCACTAAAGACATTAGGCAGAAACAACTCAAAAACATACTTCATCCTACTAATTAAGCTCATTATACGTTCCTACACACTTTAGAACTAACAATCAACGTTAAAATTATGAAATTAAAGCAAATTTTAACGGTAAAATTACTCACCAGAAAACGAGGGGACGAGCAAACACCGGTATTTCAATAGTTGACGCTGAACGCTAGACGGCGCAACAAAACAGAAATCAAAACATTAGCCGCTAACAGTAAATTTACCACCGCTATCTTTTACTTTTTTACGAAGCCCTGTAAAGGACATACACAAAATTAAATAAAGTTTTAAAAAATGATATGGCCACAGTTAAGGCCCCACTTATGGCGCCAAAAAAATATATGGCCACACTTACGGCCACATTTAAGAGCCTAGATCCACGTCCATCTTGTTGTTTTGAGCAGACGACAACGAGATAAATGAGTGTTCTTATATAGTGTTACTAAAACTGAAAGAAATCGCCTCACAATAGCTCAATTCAAATACTGTAAAGCGCAAAATGCAATAAAAAGTATTCTTCTTTCAGTGCTCGCTTTATATAAATTTTGAAAAAGGTCCTTCTATTTTTAAACAAGGTTCAAAGTCCTTCGTTTTTTCAACACCCACGTTAAATCCCATAGGATCAAAAATCGTCCCACAAACATTTGAAAAACTCTCGTTAAAACTGATTTAGAACAATAACAAAATAATTAGCACATACATTCATGTATTGGCTTCACGATGTTTCCTTTTTATAAATTTTGAAAAGGTCCTTCTATTTTTTAATAACGTTTAAAATCGTACGTTTTTAAACTCCATGTTAAGTCCCATAGGACAAAAATACCGTCCAACAAAAGTTAAGAGAACTCTGATTAAAAATGATTTAGAGCAATCAGAAAAATTAGCACGTACTTACATGTGTTTATTGCCCTCAGGGTTATTCCTTTTTCTAAATTTTAAAAGGGCTTTCTGTTTTTAAATAATATTTAAAATCTTACGTTTTTTTAACTCTATGATTTTTTCACCCTCTATGATTTTTTTTCTGAACTTAACTTGCTTCACAACCCTCCCATAGGAGCAAAAAACCGTCACCCAAACATTTGAAGAACTCCCGTTAAAAAACAACTCAGAACAATAACAAAATAATTATTACGTGCATTAATCTACTGGCTTCACAATGTTTTCTTTTTATAAGATTAGCACGCGAAATTATTTTTCAATTAATCATTATGTGACTTCGAACCGGGAGAAAAAAACGTTAAAAGACCGTTTTTCAATCAACAACGATCGCAGCGCCTACATTCGGAGAAATTTTGAACTAAACGATGTATATAGCCTCTTAAGAAAAAAGATAGAGCTTGCGAATGCTCACACTGGATGTCGCCAGTTTTAAAAAGTGCTTGTATTCAAGAAAGAAGAGAATAATAATTATTCTCTTGAATCTCTTCTTTCTTTCTTTTTAACTTTTACGCCATCTGAAAAGGGAAGTATAGAACTACACATTTATATAGCCACGTGGCTGAGCTAACCTAATTTCTACAACACTCTTTCTCTTACATGTATATAATCTTAAATAAAAAACAAATAAAGTAAATTAAAATCAAAATGTCTATTTCTGTTGGCCCTATTAATAACTAACCCAAACAAAATGAGCTCCACAGCCAGAAAATAAGACAGCCCAGATGGGCCAGGTTCATGGAAAAAAGGACCCTTGCACTGGATGAACGTAAAGAAGTTCGAAAAAAAGTTCACTCTCTCTCTGATACTCTTTCCCTCTTTTATCTCTCTTTCTCTCCTTCCTCCCTCCTTTATTAAGCCTAAAATCTTTAAAATAATTTATTTATCAATTTTCAATAGTATCTGATGATAATTCTAAAAGAAACACAATTCAACGAAAATATTACAATAATGTTTTTATCTGTTTTAAAAATTCACCAATCATTAATACAGGGGCATAGCTACGACATTGCAGTAATAATATTAACTTCCATAACACATAACAAAATCTTAAAAAGCCTAAAGGCTTTTAAAGAATGCAATTAATTTATAAAAGGCGATTGATCCAAACATCTATATGAACGCATTGCTGTGCATTTTTTCTAGAATTCGTTTGATAATCAATTATGAAATTTGTTTTCAATACATACTTCAATGATACTGATGTATGTCTTGTTTTTTTTTTACCAAATACGCTCATAAAAAGGTGGGGAAAATATCGTTTCCTATCTCTTTCAATATATCATCTGTCATTTGTGTGCATTCATTTGTAAATTTTGTATGCACATAAACACACAGGCGGTTGGATTCAGCACAAAAACCCCCGTTTATGAAGGACGGCAATTTCTAATTGGCAAACGAAGTTTTTGTGCTGAATCCAAAAGCCTGTCACAAACACTGTGACACAGTAGTCAATTTTGTCAAATAGCCAATGTTTATCACCTTATACACTATCCAGTGTGAGCATTCGCAAGCTCCATCTTTTTTTCTTAAATGTGGCCTTAAGTGTGGCCTTAACTGTGGCCATATCTTTTTTTGGTGCCATAAGTGGGGCCTTAACTGTGGCCATATCTTTTTTTAACTTTATTTAATTTTGTGTATGTCCTTTACAGGGCTTCGTACCTTTTATATTAATTCAATTCAATTGAGAATAGTGATGGGTGATATAGGTATGTGTATCGGTATTGACAATTTCGATTTTTTTATATAAAAAACGAGTATCGTATCGATTTTTAAAAAATAATTTCTTTCATCTGATGATTGCATTAGTTTCACAGCCAATGCATAATTTGCATTGTGTTTAATAAAATTGTATAAACTATTTGACAAAGCACTTTTATTTTAATTTACATCAGAATCAATTAAATGAGAAAAATTATATTAAATAAGAATTTTAACAATAAATGTAAATAAAAATATTTTAACAATTTAAAAACATAAAATTAAAGACACCACCAAGATTTGAACCCACAATCACCAATTCATAAGGCAGTGACATTAACCCCACAGCTAAACTGCCAACAGCAACAACAGGTCTAATAAATTATACTTAAGAACCTTCCCAACATTGAATGTTTCCCTAAAACAAAATCAAAAAAATTTAGCCAAAGTAGATGGAGCCACCATCTCCATTAAAAAAATTTTGTCAAAAAGCAAAAACTTTTTTTTGGAGGTATAGGATTTTTAACATAAAACTTTTAATTATTTTTCAGTTATAGGTGGCGCTACAATTAACTATTACATAAGAGTTCATGTATAAAGTGTTAGGTTAGGTTAGTGGGTGGGGGTTAGAGTTTAAGAGGGAAAATTTAAAATTCGAAAAGTTTATAAGGAGCTAAGTGTTTCGTCCTATTTTCTAGTATCCTTGCATAAACGACATTATAAAGAGCATTGTAATCTAAAATTCATTTAAATACTGTTTTATATATAGGCGCACTCTCTTTAATGATTGGCTAGTTGGTTGGTTTAAATTTAACATCCCTTCAGCAACGAGGTTATGCGGGACTAACAGTCAAGCAAAGCACTCATGTATGGCAGCTGCCATAGCTCAAACAATGAAGCAAGAAAACCAAAAAGGAACCAAACGTAGTCAACAATAAAATAGAATACACAAGAAAATACACCCAGCACCCACAGACACACGGATCTCCCCACAGGCAACCCCAGACAAAGGCCACCATAACTAAACACCACGGCCCACCCCACCCAACATCCACCAGGGACCAATCAAATCAGCTCAAAAAGCCCCCCACATGCAGAAAGCACATAACCCCTCCACTTGTGGGGAGCCACAACCCAACATCTGGGGCAACCGTCCCCCGGGAAAAAGCTAGCACGCATAACTGTATTGTGACACTCACACAGGAGATGCCCCACCATTAGGAGAACATCACAAGTCCTACACTGAGGCACACCCTCACATCGGAGCAAGTAACCATGTGTCAAATGACTGTGCCCAATCCGTAACCGGGTCAGGACCACCGAATCCCTGCGAGATACCCTGTTACTGCAAAGCCATCCCACCACGAAAACCTTAATCTGCCACAGCTTGTTGTTCACAATCAAATCCAACACAGCCTGAAACTGTGCCGTGGAAGCCCTCCCCAACACCCCAAGAAGGTCCCCATGAGGAATCCACAACGATGAAACCACACCAGTAGATGCTGCCAACCACACTTCTTTGTCTGCAGCCTCATTCCACTGTATCTCAACATAACTAAGAATCCAGCAGAATGCAATCACAGTTCCACCCTGATGCAACAACCACAACAACCACTGTATCTTCTGCACAACAGGGTACTTCGGAAAAAAAGTACCAATATGGCCAAGGGCACTACGTGAATCAGTAACAATAACAATACACTGCGGATGCTGAAGAACAAACCGAAGAGCCTCATACAACACTATCAACTCTGCAGTGTAAACACTGGACTCCGGGGAAAGCATAAACCGAAAGGTGCACCCTTCCACAACCACTGAACACCCCACACCCTCTACACTCTTGGTACCATCTGTAAAGACATGGTGAAAACCCTAGAACTGTTCCATCAACTGGCAGTACTCCTGCCATAGAGGACCAGGCATCACCCGCTTATCAAAAGCACACAGATTAAGGACCACATCCACCACAGGTAACTGCCAGAGTGGAAAAGGCAGAGCCTGAAGACACTCCATCGACAGTAAGACTAGTCCCATGTGAGCCAAACAATCCTTCATCCACAACCCGAATGGATGAGGCACCAGAAGGTGCCTCCCATGCACATCCCGATGAGAATCATAAACAGTTGAAGGCCAAGTTATCGGGCAACCCACACAGCTTACTGCCATACAAAAGCACAAGCAAATAAGATGATAAGACAAAGGCAACTCCCCTGCCTCAATACACAAACTAACAACAGGTATATAGGTATAGGTATATAACTTAAAATATTTTTTCTACATACTTTAAACAATATTTATAAGCAAATTTAAGGAAATTCTGCCCCCAAACAGCTAAAATCGCACTTTTAGCTCAGCTATTGTATTATAATCGTGGAAATCTGCTTAATCATCATCTATGATGTGTTCTTTGTAGAATTTAAGTCCGAGGCACACTCCCACTATTTGAGAGTGGTGATGTTTTGATTTTGTAACCATTCGTTGTTTAGGTTATTTTAGCCAATGGGCGCATTTTGTTGCTCAAATACTAAGCTAATGCTAGGGAATCGACATTGGTAGGGAAGCAAATACTCACATACCATTGTCTGATAAACATTATATTCTTGGTTGAAATGAAGGCAAAGCTACTCATTTCAAAGGCACTAAACACTTCTTATATTGTTAGGTTCCCACCACAAATATTTCTGAGGAGGAAAAAATTCCATCTCGATGATCCTGACTGTTTATTTTTTTCTTTATATTAGAAGGATGTAAAGAAAAAAAAACAATATTTTTCTAAAAAAAATTTCGGCAGTAGGGGAGCGTAATAATATAGGGAACATTTTAGTGCCTTTGGAACAAGCAGCTTAGTTTTTGAAACGCGTAGCTTAGCCTTTATTTCAACCAAAACAAATATTGTTGATTATCAGCCAATGTTACGAGGGCATGTCGTGCCAAAAACATCGATTCCATAGCATTATCTTTGCATACCAGTAAGAAAACACCAGTTCCCTCCTATAACATAACGAAGGAGTGGTTACGGAACCAAAATATCACCACTCCCGAATAGCCGGCGTGTCCCCGGACTTATATCCTATAGAAAACTTTTGGGACATCATCGTATGTGATGATTAAGCAGGTTGCCATCAGTATACTACAATATCAAAGCTGAAAAGTGCGATTTTATCTGTTTCGGGGCAGAATTTTCGTAAATTTGCTTATAAATATTGTTTAAAGTATGTAGAAAAAATATTTTAAGCTATAAAACATCAGGACAGTAGTATACCTTATTAGTTTTAATGTTACTGTTGTGTTCAGTATGTTATATTGTCACAATAATAAATAAAAGTGAAAAGTTCACTAGTGAGTTTATAGTTATGAAACGGTCATTTTCCAGTTTTTAATTTTTTTAATTTTTACCTTTTTAAGAAAAAAATTTCTGCGTACCATAAAGTTTAGAATATAAGATGTTCTCTTTATGTTGAAAATTTCAGGCAAATCCATCAAGTGTAACTAGAGTTATAACCAATTTCTGGGGTGAACTTATAGTTATGAAATGAAATTCAGTTTTTCATGAAATTTCAATAGAAAAATAAAAAAAAAAACCTGGGGAATTTTTCAAACTGAACTATAAAATGTTTAAATATTTAAGATATTGCCAAAAAAAATTTAACACAGTCTTTGAAAATTCTAGTTTTGAAAACAATTTGAATTTTTTCATAATGTTGTTTCTAAAAGTTGTGCCCAACTTTTACAAAAATGCAGCAATAGGATTAGCCACTGCAGTGGCGCCGTTCGGCGGGGCAAAAGCAAAATAAATAGCTATAAACTCACCTTGAACCGTGATTTAATATAATAATTTAATAATAAATTTTAATAATAATAATCAAAATAATTTGGAAATTGTTTTCAGTTTTTTTTTAAAAAAAAAGTTATTTTTTCTCTTTTATGAAAAGAATTTATGATAAATAGGGATGTCGGGACATTCGAATTCTCGAATCTTGAACAATATTCGAGATTCGAAAACTTGAATCTTCGCACTTTTTTTCGTCTTTCGTATCTTTCGACTCTTAACCTTAAAAAAACTGTTAAAAACTTTGGTAAAATTAGTTAATTTAGTTTTAACTCCATTGACGTTCAACAGAAGCGTTCACTAACAAAAAACCGGCGATTGTTGCAATTTCGGTTGTTATCTGGATCACCAATATCACCTTGTGGCGACCCCTGAGTGCCACACTATTATTAATAATTTAATATTTAATATAATAATAATATTTAATATAATAATAATAATTAATATAATAATAATAATTAATATAATAATAATAATTAATATAATTAAATGAATTAATTTAATGAATAATATGGGATTTTTATATGAAAGATTCGAGATTCGGAAGATTCGAGAACCTTGTAGGATTCGGATTCGAGAAAATTTAGTATTCGTCACACCTCTAATTATAATAATTATTATTATGCTTAACAAGTGAATAATCCAATTGATTAATCTGTGATGCATGGAATTTCAGTTAATTAAATTGAAATTTTAAAATATTTCTTTAAATATTTCTTAAAGTGTCTATTTTATTAAAAATTTCTAATTACAAAGTCTTTAAGAAGTCGTTAAATTTCTCGATAGACGATTTCGCAACCTCGTTGCAGAACTCTACGTCCGTTCCCGATACGAGCGCCTTCAGCGAAACGTAGTTTTCTTTCTTCGGATCATACTGAGCTCTTCCGACAGCCACAAGAAACAAATGCCTTTGCTTAACACTGAATACCCGTTTCAGTAGACCACCGGGAAAGTGAAGAATGAGTTCGTGCGAGATTCCCATCACGTTGTGAATGTAATCGAACCTTTCGTGCAAAGATTTCCTTCCTGAATAATTAGAAACAATAAGAAATGGAACTAGCTAAGACATACAACATATTCAAAAGGAATTTTCTCAAAGACGGGTTTTATAGGTTGAAAAAAAAAATTTAAAGTTTATTTGAACCTCAAAGAGTAAACCGAATGTATTTCGTAGTATTTTTTTTCATGACAAAAATTTTTAAGGCTCGATCCACGTCAAGCTGAAAAAACAAAAACAAAACAGAAGCTACGTGTTTCGAGACAAATTGACGACAATTCTAAAACATTAGAGGGATAACCCGTCATAAGTGACGGGAGCAAAATTCTAGTTTAATTTTGCTACTAAAACTATTTAACTATTTTATTCAAATCCTTCATTTTATTCAAATACTTCATAAGCACCCTTACTATTGTTTTGGGTTCTTGGATTGCGAGATCGCAAATTAAAGTTGACCATATGAGAGAAAAAAACCCGGTTCATTTAAGGTGAAATAAATTCCAACGTACTTAAACATGTTTGTCCTTGTTTGTACAGCGTTAGACACAGACAGACAAAGCTTAATATATATAAAACTAGTGGGGTAACCCGTCATAAATGACGGGAGCAAAATTCACAGGCAAGTAAGTGCACATGCGCGTCGTTTGTTTCTTTTTTACTCCTTTCATTTCAATTTCAGTCACCCCTTCCCACTTTTTCCCCCTCCACGTTTCTCTCCCCCCCCCCCTTCTACACTTTCCAACATATTCCCCTCTCCAATTTAATATCAATGGGGTTCTTGGATGGGAAGGGTGCGACATATAGTTGACCTTGAGAAAAAAAGCTGTTCATTTCTTCATTTATTTAAATTTATATAAATTCCGATGTGCTTCAATGGTTGTACAGCGTTACTTAAGACAGACAGACAGATAGATAGATAGATAGCCACACAGACCTGGGATATTATATATATATAATAAAACTAGTGGGGTAACCCGTCATAAGTGATGGGAGCCAAATTCTAGTTTAATTTTGCTACTAAAATTATTTAACTATTTTATTCAAATACATCATAAGCACCTTACTATTGTTTGGGTTCTTGGATCGGAAGAGCGCAACATAAAGTTGACCATAAGAAAAAAAAACCGGTTCATTTAAATTGAAATAATTTCCGACGTGCTTAAACGTTTTTGTCCTTGTTTGTACAGCGCAGACAACGCTTAACATATATAAAATTTCTGTGACATTTGTGTTTTGTTCTGCAGTTTCACAAAATATTGAGTATCACGCCGCAAGTCGGTTTGTGTTTTGTCTCGGTACTACGCAACATTTTGTCAACTCTTGCCTGTTCAGTGTAGATGCACTTAGCATTAAAACAACAACAGAACAGTTGCGGTAGTTTACGTAGAGGACAGCTACAAAAACACAAAACAAAGCCCAATTTGTTTGTGTTGTGTCACAAAAATTTGTTGTGGTGTTTGTTGTCTCGAGTACAGCTGACACTTGCTTCAGGTTTATTTTGTTTTCAAAATCTCCTTTTTCTAGCGTCCTTGTTGTGTTTTTGTCTCGAACTCATGTTGCACTTTTGTCAGCTGTGTGAAGTGGACCCCGGCCTAATGATAAACTTTGTATGACAGTTTTAAAAACTAAACTCCAATCCACATCAAACTGACAAAAGCACAACATGAGTTCGAGATAGAAACGCAACAAAGACGCTGGAAAAAAGGAGATTTTGAAAACAAAACACACCTGAAACAAGTGTCAGCTGTACTTGAGACAAAACCAGAACAATTTTGTGACACAACACAAACAAATTGGTTTTTGTTTTTATTTCTGTAGCTGTCCTACGTAAACTACCGCAACTATTCTGTTGTTGTTTTAATGCTAACATTCCATATGGCTAGGCTTTCTACCCGTCCTCTTTTGTGGAGGGCAGTCCGCCATTAGGAAGAAATGTTCTCCGTCCTCCACGAATGCAAAAATGCCCACCAACAAATAAATTTAATAAAAAACGGAAATACGTTTTATTTTATTTATTTATTTATTTAAAATGGAGGACTGTCCTCCACAAAGGAGGACGCGTAGAGACAGCGTCGACAAAATGTTGCGTAGTACTACGAGACAAAACACAAACCGACTTGCGACGTGACACTGAATAGTTTGTGTGATTGCAGGCAAAACAAAATCAAAACACAAACGTTGTAGTAATGTTTTACAATTGTCGTCAATTCGTCTCGAAACACTTTGTTTGTGTTTTGTCAGCTTGGTGTGGGTCGAGCATAATAAGAGCACTTACTTAATAAACGATATTTTCTTGTGGGCATTGTAAAATATGCACCAAAAATGAAAACAATAGAATAAATCTGTCTATTCTTTGCTTTGGATGTAACATGGGTATTGATCTTGTATACCGTATTTTTATGAAATCGCTTCTCGAACGCCGCTGGAAAAAATGCAGTCAAGTCTGACTTCCGCCATATTTTACAGGAAAATCGCCGAAAATCGTAAAAAAAAAATATGGCTGAAGGGTCCCGAGCGGCCCTTAAAGTTTCAAAAAAATACATTTTACTTTATCTTAATTTCAATCCTGAAAGACAAGAATAATCCTCAGAGTTCATAAACCTTTCAAGATATTTTGTCGTTTTAAGTTGTTTTTGTCTCATTTTACTCCTCTAGTTTCAAATAAAACTTGGAATTTAAATTAAAAACTACTAATTAGCTTTTAACAAGCTACAAGGACGTTAATTTCTGAATTTACGTCCGAGGAAAATTTACCTACGAGCCAAAGTTTCGGCTTTTCTATCATAAGCTGCTTCAGCTCTTTTGGCTCGAAACCAAACTCTTCACGGAGGGCAAAATGATTTTCTTTAATTTTGTCCAATTCCCAAGTTATTAAATTTGGAAGTCTGGCGGCTACGAGTCGAACTTCGTTTCCCGAAAGATGAAACTCCTTCTGAAAAAAACCCAAACGACGATCGATTTCCTCGGTGGAACGCAACAAAAAATAAGGAGCGTTGGTTACGATGCGAGCGATCGCTTCCGAACCGAACTTCTTCGACTGCAAGTAGTTTATTCTGACCTAAGAAAAAAAAAAACGTAAAAGTACCAACAACACATACGAGAAACGGTATTCGATACAAATATACTTGTAAATCTTCGATGTTTTCACGTAAAATGAAAGGATTTTTGGTTAAGTATCTCCCGAGTCGATCGGCCGGAACACCGACATCGTGTAAAAAACGAAGTATCGGTTTAATGTCTCCTTCGAAATCGAGTTTAAGAATAAATTCGGAAACATTTGGTTTTGTCTCCCAACACGATAAATCTACATTTAATTTCAGAAGTTCTTGCAATGTTTCTGATTCATTCACATAAGCCGCTAGATTGAACGAGTTAGGAAAAATGGTTGGAATATCATCTAATTTCACTTCTCTTAAAGCAAGAGAGTCTAATTGTTCATCTTCCGGATAATCATTGAGGTCGTCATTCGCGGAATCAACTGTTTTGGACGGAGAAGAGTCCGAAATGAGAACAGTTGACACGAACTTACAGTCGAAATGACATGTCTTCAAATGAATTTCACTTAATTTCGTACTAAATATGACATTATTAGGTGGTAAAACGACGTATTTCTGTTGGTTTATGGTAGAAAAAGACCGTTTAAATACAAAACGCACTAATTTCAATTTGTTCATTGCGAAATTATTGAAAAAGAAACCGATGATAAAAAACACACATGAGCAAAGCAACACACACACACATGGCCTTTGGCGCCATTTTCGTTTACAGCGCCATCTATTGATAAATACATTCACCTCACAATAGATTTATCAAGAGGAACGACTTAAGAGCCTAGATATATCGTTTATTTCAAAATTTCTCCGAATGTAGGCGCTGCGATCGTTGTTGATTGAAAAACGGTTTTTTAACGTTTTTTTCTCCCGGTTCGAAGTCACATAATAATTAATAGAAAAATAATTTCGCGTGCTTACCTTATAAAAAGAAAACATGATTAATGATTAATGTACGTGCTAATTTTTGTGGTAAATTTTGGGTGACAGTTTTTTGGTCCTATGGGAATTAACATGGAGTTAAAAATAACGTAAGATCTTAAACGTTATTTAAAAATAGAAAGCCCTTTTAAAATTTAGAAAAAGGAATAACCCTGAGGGCAATAAACACATGTAAGTACGTGCTAATTTTTCTGATTGCTCTAAATCATTTTTAATCAGAGTTTTCTTAACTTTTGTTGGACGGTGTTTTATTCCTATGGGACTTAACATGGGGTTAAAAAACGTACGATTTTAAACGTTATTAAAAAATAGAAGACCCTTTTCAAAATTTATAAAAAGGAAACATCGTGAAGCCAATACATGAATGTGTTAAGAGCCTAGATCCACGTCCATCTTGTTATTTTGAGCAGACGACAACGAGACAAATGAGTGTTCTTATATGGTGTTACTAAAACTGCAAGAAATCACCTCACAATCGCTCAATTCAAATACAGTAAAGTGCAAAATGCAATAAAAAGTATTGTTCTTCACGTGCTCGATTTATATAATTTTTGAAAAGGTCTTTCTATTTTTAAACAACGTTTAAAGTCGTTCGTTTTTTCAACCCCATGTTAAATCCCATAGGATCAAAAACCGTCCCACAAACATTTGAAAAACTCTCGTTAAAACTGATTTAGAACAATAACAAAATAATTAGCACATACATTCATGTATTGGCTTCACGATGTTTCCTTTTTATAAATTTTGAAAAGGTCCTTCTATTTTTTAATAACGTTTAAAATCGTACGTTTTTAAACTCCATGTTAAGTCCCATAGGACTAAAACACCGTCCAACAAAAGTTAAGAGAACTCTGATTAAAAATGATTTAGAGCAATCAGAAAAATTAGCACGTACTTACATGTGTTTATTGCCCTCAGGGTTATGCTTTTTTCTAAATTTTAAAAGGGCTTTCTATTTTTAAATAACATTTAAAATCTTACGTTTTTTTTAACTCCATGTTAAGTCCCGTAGGAGCAAAAAACCGTCACCCAAACATTTGAAGAACTCCCATTAAAAACGACTTAGAATAATCACACAAAAATTAGCCCGTGCATTAATCTACTGGCTTCACAATGTTTTCTTTTTATAAGGTTAGCACGCGAAATTATTTTTCTATTAATTATTATGTGACTTCGAACCGGGAGAAAAAACGTTAAAAAACCGTTTTTCAATCAACAACGATCGCAGCGCCTACATTCGGAGAAATTTTGAACTAAACGATGTATCTAGCCTCTTAATTATTTTGTTATTGTTCTAAATCGTTTTTAACGAGAGTTTTTCAAATGTTTGTGAGACGGTTTTTGATCCTATGGGATTTAACATGGGGTTGAAAAAACGAACGACTTTGAACCTTGTTTAAAAATAGAAGGACCTTTTCAAAAATTATATAAATCGAGCACGTGAAGAGCAATACTTTTTATTGCATTTTGCACTTTACTGTATTTTAATTGAGCGATTGTGAGGCGATTTCTTGCAGTTTTAGTAACACTATATAAGAACACTCATTTGTCTCGTTGTCGTCTGCTCAAAACAACAAGATGGACGTGGATCTAGGCTCTTAAAAGATAATCATATACGAGATTCACTGAGATTCACAGTAGAACGTATATATCGCAAGCCGCTTTACTTTTTATCCGCATTTTACTGGATTTTTTTAAATAAACTCTATTTTTTGGTATTCAATAAAAACGCGGATAAAAAGTAAAACGGCTAACCATACTGTATGAAATTCACCGCCCCCCCCCCCCCAAAAAAAAGTGTCGTTCCCCTTGAAAATATCCAAGTTGAGCAAGGGGAACGACATAGAGGATGAATTACTTCCGATATTTCAAGATGTTTTACTTGTTATGCAAGATTGTACTGTACGCATAGAATTGAATTATGGATATAATGTACAATAAAACGCGGATAAACAGTAAAATAGCTTGCTATATATACGCTTTACTCTGAATCTCTGTTAATATCGTACATGATTTTCTTCTATGTCGCCCTCTATTGAAGCTAAGAGTGTACAGGCAAGTATAGACAGCACTAGCCTTTCGTTTGCTCCGCCCTTTTATGAGCGTCAGATTAAATATCAACCAATTAAAATTTGATAAGGACGGTACATGCGAGATCGGACCAAAACAAAAATCAATTAAAAATTGATGACGCTCATAAAAGGGCGGAGTAAACATAAAGCTAGTGCTGGCTACACTTGCCTGTGAGACTATCGGTTCGATATCGAACCGACAGATATCGATTTCGAGCGTTTGAACAACGGACGTTGCGAAGTTAATTTTGTGCACAACGTCCGTTGAATTTTAACGTTCGCGTAACGTTCTTCACGGACGTTTTTTTTGTTTTCTGAACAAAATCATCAACAAATTTTTAAATGGATATTGACATATTAATAACAGAAATTGAAGAACGTCCTTGTTTGTGGGATATTTCCCACCGTGATTATAAAAACCGAAATAAAAAAAATGAAGAATGGTTGAATGTGGCAAATGCTGTAACTGACGATTTCGAACTGAGAACCGAAACTGAACAAAAAGTAATTGGTAAGTATAAAAAAATGTTAACAAATTATTTGAAAAAACAATTTTGCTTATTGTAAATTTGTAATGATAACAAAGTGCTTCACTTTCTTCGTTTTGCCATTGCATATAAGCCTCTGATCTAGGGATTTCCGATTCGATTAATCGGATAATCAATTTTTTGGTTCTAGTTAATCGATTAATAAGCCATATGTCCAATAAGCGCCTCTAGTGGCAGTATATGGAAGACCGTTTGGGACATTTTCCATAAATGCATTTCGCATAATTGATTAAAATGTCCCAATTGGAGCACCAGTGAGAAAGAAGTAAACGTGCACAATACCTTATTGGTCGAGAGATATGGGGTGGGGGTTTTCTGCTTGAAAGACGCTACCCAGAATGTAATGACACAAGATGTCCCCCATTTTCACTGCTTTTCATAATAAAAGCAGTATATACAGTATAAAAACAATATTTAAATTAATTTTAGATTACAACGCGTCTTTATAATGTAGTTTATGCAAGGATACTTGATAATACAGGGTCTAGCAAGGAGGTATGGACTGTTTTAAAATACTGTCACACATTCTTTTCAACGAAATGCAAATTTTATTTATTTAATAAACAGCTGAGATATTGCCATTACATGATACATAGTGAAAAATGAGAAAAAGTAATCAGGTGCGAAAAATGACGTCAGTTAGGTGGTGTCCGTTTTTGTCCA
Source organism: Brachycybe producta (assembly GCA_036925085.1). Taxonomy (NCBI): domain Eukaryota; kingdom Metazoa; phylum Arthropoda; class Diplopoda; order Playtdesmida; family Andrognathidae; genus Brachycybe; species Brachycybe producta. The sequence continues at coordinate 2,040,832 of JAUPFP010000009.1, read as the reverse complement.
AGCACTCCTGTAGACAGTGTGACTACCACAATTGAGAAGACGACACATTAACCTCAATAATGTATGATATCAACAAGATGGGGCAACATGCCATACATCCAGAGCAGCAATGGCTTTTTTAAGAAAAACTTTCCCTGGACGCGTGATTTCATTGCGTGGAGATGTGGAGTGGCCTCCCAGGTCACCAGATCTGACACCTTGTGACTACTTTTTATGGGGTTATCTAAAATCACAAGTGTACATCAACAAACCTCGTACTCTTGAGACACTTTCTAAAACAATAAGCCAAAAAATCCGAAGGCTTCCGCATGAAATGCTTAGGAAAAGTATAGACAACTTCTCACGCCGTCTACAGGAGTGCTTGGACGAAAACGGATACCACCTAACTGACGTCATTTTTTGCACCTGATTACTTTTTCTCATTTTTCACTATGTATCATGTAATGGCAATATCTCAGCTGTTTATTAAATAAATAAAATTTGCATTTCGTTAAAAAATATATGTGTGACCTATAACTGAAAAATAAAAGTTCTATGTTAAAAATCCTATACCTACAAAAAAAGTTTTTGCTTTTTGGCAAAATTTTTTTAATGGAGATGGTGGCTCCATCTACTTTGGCAGAATGTTTTAATTTTGTTTTAGAAAACATTCAAGGTTGGGAAGGTTCCTAAGTATTATTTATTAGACTTGCAGTTGTCAGTTTGGCTGTGGGGTTAATGTCAGTGCCTTCTGAACTGGTGTTAACGGGTTCAAATCTCAGTGGTGTCTGTTAAAATTTAATGTTTTTAATTGTTAAAATAATCTTAAATACATTTATTGTTAAAATTCTTGTTCTTAATAAGTTTATTTTTTAAAGATATATTAACAAGAAACAATTCTTATTTTCTTCCATGACCCTTCTACTTTCTATTAAATGGTCAATTTGTTTTTAAAAAATTTAAAATTAATCAAACTACATAACAACCAATTAGAAGTTGTGTTCGTTATAAAAAGGGCGGAGCCAACTTGTGTTTGTACCGATTTCTAATTGCCTTTCATTTTACTAGCATTAGCCCATTAGTATTTGCATAGCGCATGCGCATTGCCATCTTATCGTTTTATATAGGAAAGTGTGGCAAGTGAAAACTACGGTTATAGGACGTGGTAAACAATAAATTGAAAGAATGCTGCTCCAATATGTTGACTTTGGACTTAGTATCTCAATTTATTGACTTAGTATCTCCATTTATTGACTTAGGTTAGGTATCTCAATATATTGAGATACTAAGTCAATATTTTTACGGTCGGTAAGGACCAGGGGCCCACTTTTGGTCACCGTGGCCGAATCTGGGCTGACTGTGGTCAAAACTGACCATGAGAGCCAAATGTTGAGAACGGTAAAAAAAAGTTACGCCTTGAGGGAGTAAACTCCTGACAAAATTATATGACTTATTTACTTAGTATCTCAATATATTGACTTAGTATCTCAATATATTGACTTAGTATCTCAATATATTTAGTTAGTATCTCAATATTTTTGAGTTGTGTTGGAAATGTATGAAGATGGACATGCTCTGTAGCTAGATTTTTGGGTCCCGAGAGCAAACATTTTTTCACCAAAATTTTTTTCAATAGAAATTTTTAAGTAAAGTAAAAATGCGTTTTTCAGGTTAGTTAGAGGCTAGAATTTAGAGGTGAACCTAGAATTAACCTTATGAAGACTCAAATGAAGGGTTTTTTTTTTACTGAAAGTGTTTTTTTTTTTCAGTTGCTCGGATTTTTATGCAATATAAAGCAAATGTTTCTCAATCTGTGGCCCAAGTGTCAATTTGTGAAGTAATCATCATCATAAGAGGCTAATGTCGTGGTTGCTACCAGTTGTAAACAAGAGTTCTAGCCTCCAACAAGTGTTCGTTGATTTAAACGGGGATTGCGTCCCCCCTCCGCTACGCCCCTGGAACCCATACTTTCCCTTCATGGAACCCCATTTGGGAAACACTGATATTAGGCCTAAAAAACCACAAAAGTTTGAAGAACTCTTGTTAAAAATGATTTAGAGCAATAAACAAAAATCAGCACGTGCATTAATATATTGGCTTCACACTGATTGCTTTTTATAAGCTTAGCACGTGCAGTTATTTTTTTATTAATTTTTATTTGACTTCTTTCTACGTGGACAAAAACCATTTTTATAGCAAAAACGATCGGCTGCGCCTACATTCGGAGAAATTTTGAATGAAATACTGTATCTATAGGCTCTTAATTCATTAGTATATATGTTAATTAAAAGGATTAGTTAGCTATTTATTAATTTTTGTATTTTTTTTTTTAGTACAGGAAGTCATTGGAAAATGGAGAACTGTTCGAGACAACTTTGTCCGCAGTCAAAAGAAACAAAATGAAACTAAAAACTCCGGCTTTACTACAAAAAACGTAACACGATACGTGTACGAAGACCAATTGTCATTTTTAAAAAAATGTCCAAAATCGCGAAATACTGCTGGCAGTAGGCCAATTCACCTGGGAGCAGATGACACGGCAAAGTTCGAACCGCAACACGATATCAAAGATGAAACTGTTACCTCGGACAACAACAATCAAAATGCTAACCATTTTAGATGCCGTCCGCAAAAAAAGAAAAAGGTTAACTCGGAAGACAAACTCGGTACCTTCGTGGATTCGAGGCAAACAAGTCATAACGATGACGACGAGGATATGTCATTTTACAAATCTACACTTCCGATAGTGAAAACTTTCAATATGGATGAAAAAATGCAGTTCAGAATTGAACTTATGCAACTGATACAAAATATTAAACGATCTAAACCATCTATTACAACTGGTATAGCAGGTCCTTCATCGTCGGTCGTACCAACCAGAGCTCCTATATCTAGACAGGCTGGCGCGCGTATGCTGACTATGGAGACGCCATTTTCGGACCGGTGCGAAGTGGCTGGCCTATTAAATTTACATGGACAGCTCTGACAAAATTTACGTTTTTTTCACGATAACTTTTTCAGGATCAATATAAAGAAAAACATTCAAAGTGTTTTTTAGTTTTTTTTATGACCGTAGGCGTAAATTAGAGGGCGTGTTAAATTTAAATTTAAATTAATTTTCTTTTTTAAGAGGCTACATCAGAAAATTACTTCGAAAAATCTCCACAAAGAGCGCTACCATCGTTTTTCTATTAAGCCTATAGACCCAATGTTAGAGAAAAAATGTTCATTTTTAAAATACACAGTCGCAGCGGCAATATGTTTATTTTTCATATTTAAAGTTGTCCAATGTTAAGTTTTCAAAGTTCAGTGTGCACCTTAATTATATGCTGATCGAGTGATAGAAAAACAAAAAATTGGTAAGTGTGGTTCCATTTTTAAAAACTATTTCAGTTTCGCGAATTTCTAACTCTTATGTTAAACTCCATTGAGTACGTGCTCGTAAGAAAAAAATCCATTAAAATGCTCGTATACCTAAAAAGTAATTTTAAAAAAAATCAGCACGTGCGCCAATGTGTTGGCTTCACTGTGGTTTAATTGTATTTTTTTTATTATTTTTAGGTATTTTTACGAGCATTTTAATGGATGTTTTTTATTATTTGGACGTACTCAATGGAGTTTAACACAAGAGTTAGAAATAGTTTTTAAAAATAGAACCGCACTTTGTCATTTTATCAATCAATCAGCATGTATTTAAGGTGCACATTCCACTTTGAACCATCAAAATTGGACAACTTTAAATATGAAAAATAAACATATTGCCGCTGCGACTGTGTATTTTAAAAATGAACATTTTTTCTTTAACATCCGGTGTATGGGCTCAATAGAAAAATGATGCTAGCGCTCATTGCGGAGATTTTTCGAAGTAATTTTGTGATGTATCCTCTTAGAACCCTTTACACCCTTTAGAAGTTTAACTTGCAAATTTTGCAATAAAAACAGGATACAAGTTCACACATTTGTAACTAATTTATGTGTTCCTGTTCATGCTGGCCAGCGAGACGCATTTTTAGTGCCGTAACAGTTCAATCCTTCCAAATAACACAATGCAATACTAGAGTCTTTTTTTGTTCTTGGTCCTCCAACTGTTGCCACGCCATTTTTCAATCCCTATTTACGCCTATGTTTATGACTTTACTACTGTAATTCAATGATTCCCAACCAGGGTTCCACGAGAATTAGCGAAAGTTTTGTAAAAAAAATAGTAAAATAGAAATAAGGGAATAAATAACTCTTGTGATATTTTCTTCAAACGTATGCGTTAATTATTTTTTTTATTAACCCTACTACTTTAAGGTTCAATTATATAGGATTGTGATTCGTGAAGACTACGGGACTAGCACGACACGAATTCAGAGGGGAAAAAAAGCCTTTTAATTTAAATTAGCACGTGGGAAGACTAGGACGAGAACGGGCAACGACTTTAGATTCAATCTCCTCACTCATAACATATAACAATCGTGATGTCGACGAGAAATGAAAGAGATTCGGGAAAAATATCATTGGAGACGTATTTTCATGTTTGTAAATTAATAATCATTTACGATCCATGTATGTATGTTTTGTTTGTATTAATAAAAGTTAGCATTTTTCTACTTACCTTAAAGTAACATGTAGCATTTCCTTCACTGGTAATATTGTGATGTGCTTTTTTTCTTTTGTTAAGAGCCGAGAGACACTCCAGAGTTTCAACGTGCCATGATACACGGTCAATTTTTCAGTTCGAAAGTTGCCTAAATGGCTGTAGCAACTAGACGGCAGTTCGAAACGTCATGACCTTACACCTTAATACCTGTAAAACATATTAAGGAATACACCCAATTTTTCTTAAAGATGAAAGATGTTTCTAAAAGCCTTAGTACACACCTGGATTCTTTGTTGCGATACATTATTGCGGGGCTGTTCTGGTACATTGTTGCGGGGCAGAATTGCAACTGACATGATTCAGACCCGCAACATTGTTCCGTGTCCACTCTTATACTCAGTTTCTCTCCGTCCTTCCGGAATGCACCATGTCATTATCACCTGCGGAAGTGGCCCTTTCAATATGTGCCTACACTGTCGTTGATCAAGAGGGGCGGAATAAAGCAGAAACGGTGGTGGGCACTGGGCACACAAGCTTTTCTCGGCCGAGAAAACATTCAGTTCACCCTGAAATTAGGAGATGGGGCAGCAGTTCGAAATCCCAAAAACACAATTTAGTTATGAAATTTACACAGAAGATCCTCAGGTAGTTTAACAGTATTTTAAAAGCTTAGTCTTTTATAATTAATAGCAAACTGAGCTCTTTGAGTCTTTGTTCATGTTTCAAAAAGCGTCCACACTATGAAGTGTTTCGCAACAATGTTTAAATGTTTCCCATTTTGATGGGAGTCAAGAAACATGAATCCGAGCTGACGTGCAATTCAGCCCCGAAACATTTCAACATTGTTGTGGGTCTGAATCGCAACTGACGTGATTCAAACCCGCAACATTGTTTCGCAACAAAGAATTCCTGGCGTGTACTACTACCCTTAAAAAACCGAAAGGTGGCTATCAAAATGGACCTTTTTGAAGTCACTGGTCTTTAACATGGGTCAAGCAAATTAGCATAATTCAAAATTCTATAAAATAAAAACCCCTTTAAATATTGCAATAAACCGATGTTAATATGTGGCCACAACACTCAAAAAAAGAGATTACAACGTTAATTATCTTAAAAATTCAACTTAAAAGACACCTGTAAGGTGGCTAGAATCGAGAATTTTGCTTCACATTGTGTCTATGGAGTCATCATGCAGCACGTGCGCGTTCGAGTGTTTAGACTCTTAAACAATTCATCAAAAAGGATGAATGGAACCTACGAAAATAATTAGAAGAACTTTGCTTCATCAGCTCAAAGACAATCGCATGTGTAAACTGCACAATACGCTCTCGTACGTTAGACTTTCACTGTTTATGGGATGCACCTACCATTTCTTTGGGTTACGTTCTTTTTTCTTCAATACCCTTAATACAGCTTTAACGATTAACGCGGTTTCTATCGCGGATGTCCATCATCTTACTGTGGAACTTTCAATAGAGCATCGTTATGTGTGTGACTGGAGTCATAACGTTCGTTCTAACACTCGTATAAGTTGTATAACTGCCATCTTACTCAATAAAAAAAGTTTAAACAATTAGAAAACGTTAACCTGAAAAAACAAAAATTAAAGTTCAAAAATTAAAACGATTTCAAAGTAAATAAAAACCAAATTCAAACAAACTTAAAAACAATAAATTAAAATATTGAAAGTTTGCAAATAACCGAAACTAGAATTTTTTTTAAAAAAAAAAATTAAAACATTAAAATTTAATTTTAAAAAATATGCAAAGTTTCAAAATTAGAAATTGCAAAATTAAAATATTTAAAAAAATGTTTTTTTTTTAGTAAAAAAATAATGAAAGAAAAAAAAAATAAAAATAACTGGGTCAAACTTTATTTGCAAAATGATTTTTTTTTTGCAAAAATATATTCTTAATTAATAAAAAAAGCAAAAAAAAAATTGACAATTATTTCAAAAATTGTTTACAAAACAATTCAATTAGTAAATAAAATAATGATCAAAAAATGAGTAGGACGGAAAACAGAAAAAAATAAAACGTAATCAAATATGTTCTTCGATTTTTTTTTACCAAGAATTTACTATCCAAGAGTATTTTAAATATTCGATATTAATATCCATTTAATATTAATAATATCCAACGAGTGTAGAAACAAGCTTGGCTATTTTGAGATTAAATTGTGTCTTGACCAGGATAGAACGATAGATCATAGAATCATCATTTTTAATAAATAAAAATAGTAGAAAAAATTAAATGCAGGCCTGAGAAATTAGAAAACTTACACCAAAAAGTGTATTCAAATATTTGCATATAATTAAAAGTAGTTTTAAAGTGTAAACAGCCTCTCGAACTCCTGATCTCTCTGAACTCTTGTCTTTTAGGTGCAAAATGAAGAGATACGAACCGTAAATCAATCAATTACATAAGGGTTATTTTCACCTTGATATCTTTCAAATTAGGATTTTTTTTATGTCATTCTGAAAATGACCCAGCTTTAAGCAGACGACGTTTTTTTTTCTTCAAAATTTATCTACAAAAAGGTTTATTTTCTCTTAATTTTCCTCCTCTAAGACAGAATTAAGTTCCAAATAAGTATCAATAAGGAACGGTAAAGAATAACGCAAATGCATTTAAAATTGAAATCCCGATTTTGAAGGGATTTTGCCAAAATTTACGAATTCCAGAAAATGATGTTTTTTTTATATCGATCTTATACATTTTATTCCTATTTTCTGTTTATTTTTGCATTTTTTTTTTTAGATTTCCTAAGTTAAAATCTCCAATTCGGTTAAATTTAAGAAAAGGATATAAAATTGTAAAAAATTAGCCCAAAGTGATCAACCCTTACACAGACTGACAGATCTTTGAAAAAATAAACTTCAAAAACATGAATTTTAATGAATGTTTGTGGATTTTCGTGTATTTTCGATAACGAGGCTTATTCGAACTTGGTATTTTTTGTTTCCGAATTTTATGACTACTCAAAATGGTATATTATATATATTTTAATGTAATCGTTTCTTTAAAAAAAAAATGAATAAATTTTAAATTTTTTTAAAAGGCTACATCGCAAAATTACTTCAAAAAATCTCCACAAAGAGCGCTAGCATCGTTTTTAAAATGCACAGTCGCAGCAATATGTTTATTTTTCATATTTAAAGTTGTCCAATTTTGATGGTTACAATGTGCACTTTAAATATATGCTGATCTAGTGATAGAATGACAAAAAATTGGTAAGTGTGGTTCTATTTTAAAAAGTATTTCAAAATCGCGAATTTCTAACTCTTATGTTAAACTCCATTGAGAACGCCCAAATAAGAAAAAAAAATATCCATTAAAATGCTAGTAAAATACGTAAAAATAATTTTAAAAAACGGGAAAAAAATCAACACGTGCACCAATGTGGTGGCTTCACTGTGGTTTAATTGTGGTTTTTTAAAAATTATTTTTAGGTACTTTTACCAACATTTTTATGGATTTCTTATTTGGGCTTACTCAATGGAGTTTGACAAAAGAGTTAGAAATTCACAATTTTGAAATATTTTTTAAAAATCTAACCACACTTACCAGTTTTTTTTTATTCTATCACTCGATCAGCATATATTTAATGTTAGGTAAGGTTTGAAAACTTAATATTGGACAACTTTAAATATGAAAAATAAACATATTGCTTCGACTGTGTATTTAAAAAATTAACGTTTTTTCTTTAAAATTGGGTCTATGGGCTCAATAGAAAAACGATGCAAGCGCTCTTTACGGAGATTTGTCAAAGTAATTTTGCAATCTAGCCACTTAATTGGGAATTATTTTTAAAAATTATGATTCTTTCCATCCCTGGTCTTGACAAATACCAGAATAAAGTGTTATTGATCACACGAACAACACACTTCCACTTGAAATTATTTCAATTTCACCTAAGATTCAACTGTGACGTTCTCAAGACAAAGTTTTGGCTAAAAATAAAAAGATTAATCCAAATTAAAAAATACCGAAATTAATTCAAGAGTGTTGCAAGCAGCTGTTAACCGAACACTAATATTCCGCATTTTTGAAGAAAAAAACATTAAAAAGAACTTGAAAGTGTTTTAGAAACTTGAAATGTGAATGAATCACGATTAGACTGTTACGTTCAAATCTTTAACAATTAACCTTTTACGGGAATAAATTTGGACATTGTCAAATTTACGCTCGTACATAAAACGTTTATTTGTTTTAAAGATATTAACATGAAAACTTCCTTACATAATTCAGTTGCTCTTCTAGTTTTCAAAACACTTAAGTTTTTCATAAAGTTGTTTTCAAAACGCAAAATAACGAGTTCCACAAGCATTTGCACTTAAAAACTATCGTAAATGTGGTTACTATCAGCGGATGTTACAAGCGGACAAATTTATTTAACATACTTTAGGCGCATATCTATCCTGACTTATGGTTGTAGTCGGAAACGTTGCTTAAATTAAAGTTGAGCTTAAAACCACTTGATGCAAGACAATACTAAAAAAAAAATACAGCCTCGTCTTAAGCTTTTAGAAGCAACTTTTAAAAGAAATTCAAAGTTAATTTGAAACTAGAATAGTAAATGAACGCCATAATAAAATTTCAAGAAGATATTACTGAAAGTCAACTTTTTTGTGACGTTTTGTAAATATTAAAAATCGCCTTTTTGAAGTTAAAAACAATATTCTGTGACCATAAAAGTTTATCAACGGCGTAGCCAGCTTTGGATGCACCCCCCCCCCCCCCACCCTTGCTGATTAAAACTTTGCGCCCCCTTTGCACCCAAAAATGCGCCCTCCAATCCTTCCAATGGTTCTGCTATTACTGTTTACAATCCTGGAAGTTTGTCTGTTCAGAACTTGCGTCATGCTTTCTGGACGTAGTCTATCGTCTCGTGATAACCTTGTAACTGATTTTTAATCCCTGATAATAGGAAAATGTCGCATGGAGCCACGAGATCAAGTGTGTATGGTGGGATGTGCAACTTCGTCCTTTCTTCCCAAAGATTCAACATCAGTTAAAAGGTCACCATCACGGAAGGCTAGATTCTGAACACCCTAACAGAAAAAGACATACCACAATTGATACCAGGAATGACAGTGAACCGCTGACAACCGTCTGCGTGTTGAACCGATAGATCCAGTTCATATGGCATTGTCTACTTTTTTAATTTTATAATTTAAAGGGCTCAGAAGATGGTCACAATTATGAACGTTTCGTTAAAATACTTGTTGAAATTAAGTTTTTATAATGGCTTTATAATTATTCAAAATTTATTTAAAAATTTTTTTTGAGATTATCTTCGACTCTTCTAGTTTCTAACAAACTTCGTTTTTTTCATATTCTTTTAAGAGGCTACATCACAAAATTACTTTGAGAAATCTCCGCAAAGAGCGCTAGCATCGTTTTTCTATTGAGCCCATAGACACGATGTTAAAGAAAAAATGTTAAATTTTTAAAATACAGTCGCGGCAATATGTTAATTTTTCATATTTAAAGTTGTCCAATATTAAGTTTTCAAAGTGCAAAGTGCACTTTAAATATATGCTGTTCGAGCGATACAATGACAAAAATTGTTAAGTGCGGTTACATCTTTAAAAACTATTTCAAAATCGCGAATTTCTAACAGTTATGTTAAACTCCATTAAGTATGCGCTCGTAAGCAAAAAAAAAAAATGCTCGTAAAAATACCTAAAAATAATTTTAAAAACTACAATTAAACCACAGTGAAGCCAACACATTGGCGCACATGCTGAGTTTTTTCTGGTATTTTGAAATTATTTTACAAGTATTTTATTGGATGTTTTTTGGCTTACGAGCACGTTACTCAATGGAGTTTAACATAAAGAGGTAGAAATTAGAGATTTTGAAAGTTTTTTAAATAGAACCACACTTACAAATTTTTTGTCATTCTATCACTCGATCAGCAAATATTTAAGGTACACATTGCACTTTGAAAACTTAATATTACACAACTTTAAATATTAAAAATAAACATATTGCCGCGCGACTGTGTGTATTTTAAAAATTAACATTTTTTTCTTTAACATTGGATCTATGGGCTTAATTGAAAACGATGGTAGCGCTCTTTGTGGAGAATTTTCTAAGTAATTTTGTGCTCTTAAGCTGCTTCTATATGAATTGTATGACCATTTTTGTTTAAGGCTGTGTCTAATATATAAAGAAAACTAATTATTAAATGTGCATCACACATTGAAGTTTCAACTCTCAAATAGTAAACTCTCAGCTCAAGAACAGTGTTAGAAAGTGTGACCAAGAAAAAAAGAAAGGAATATAGAAAACAATAAAAATAAAATTCTCTCTGAGGATATAATTCAGACTAGTTTTTTTTTTAAATATAATATGTGACTCCAAACATTAACGAAGGCGGGGGGGGGGGGAGATTATTAAATTCATTCATTTGGTTTGTTTTACTTAATAAAGAAAAAAAAAATTATATAAAAACAATTTCTCAAAAAATGATTTTGTTTTGTTTGTTTTTTCTCCTCAGAAATTAATTAATGAAAGCTGCCATTTTGTGTGCAAAATATGATTAAATAACCGGGTCGTTGTAAAAAAACTCCCCTTCCTTTCCAAAAAAAAAGACTTGCAGATCAGAGATTTGTATTTGTTCTTGTAGACGTTATCGGAAATCAGTTAAAAAAAACCTCGGCCAAAAAACTTTCGAGTTGGTTATCGTAACCAAAAAAACATTTTTTTGTTTTTGTTTACCGTATTTTTTTCTCTTTCTATTACGAAGTTCTTATTTGCATTCTTCTATCCTACGATGATTTCAAGGCCTTATTTTTACCGTTGGAAGCCGGAGTTCCATTTGCAGAAATATCCTTTTGTTTGTTTCTTAAGGATTCGTGCAAAGGAACGAAAGACGGTATAAAAAAGAAAGCAATTGTTCCGATATGAACGTAGAAAAACATAGACCTTTAAAAAAACAAGAGAAAGAGAGAGAGAGAGGAAACGTGTTAGAAGTTTTGAGACACCGATTGGAAGAGTCGAGTACAACCTGTATATTTTGATCGAAGGCCAGAACTGAAGTAATACGAATGGGAATGTACAGTACGCCATCGACACCTTCGTAGTTACAAAAGTGATGACGTCGTAGATGAATGCGAGTCTTTTGCTCTGTTGAAAATAAGGCCTAAAAGCACGACGACACTAAAAAAAAACGTGAAAGATGTGGTTTATTACTTTAAAGTACCTACAGTAGAAACCGCTTAAAAAGAAATTGAAGAGAACGTGACACATTTTTTCGTGTTAACCAAAAAAAAAAAACCATTTTATATTCCCTCTGTTTCGAAATAGTTCGCCACAACAGCAACAACATTCAAACGCTAAACGTGACAACTATTACAAACCTTTCGTGCAGCTTCCGTATATACAGCTCCAGTTAAGAAAGTAATGTAATAACCGGGATAAAATCCATGCCAGATGGCAGATAAACAATATGTAAAAAGCGTCTTCTGATAAGGAGCTCGATCGTAAGCTACTCTACGCAACCAGAGTCCCGTACAACGATTCCAGTGACTGAGACACGAGTGAAGACTTGTGGCCATCTAAGGAAAGTGAACTCTCAAATGTTAAAAACAAAGAAGACGAAAAAGAGCTTGTATGATGTAATCGAAGGAAATTTTACTTTTTCACTTAAACGCAACAAAGTTAATTTGAACTCAGAAAGATAGAATGAACTAAATACATTTTCATGAAGTAGAGAGTACAAGATTGGTCCAGTCTTTGGGATTTTTGCGCTAACATCATTAAAATCAACTTTTTACGACATTTGATGACTGAATGTTATTTTCTTCCGACTTGAAGTAAAACTTGATTTTCATAATTTTTAAAGAGCCATAAAAAGTTTAACTTTAAAGATATCGCATATAAACCAAACGTAGCCTCTTCCTTTACTCTTCTAGTTTCTATTACACAGAATTATGGGATAGGGATGTGGAATAGGAACACCCCACCAAAGTAAAATTTACTCAACACATAGCATCTTTTAAAATGCTCCAAAGACGTGCCTCAAAACCAACGGCATTCACGTTAGAAGAACCGTCCCATTTTGCAACTCCCTTTTCGTCATATCCGGTAAATCCAATACCAGACATGTTACAGATACCGTCGGCTACGAAGAACGGACCTCAATCAGATTCCGTGAAAATATATGAAAAACAAAATAAGCACGAAAAAGAAGATACCGAGTGACCAAGCATGATAATATTTTGTCCTGACGAACATCGTCGCCATCGAAAGATAGAACATCATCGAAAGGAAAGAAGTATTCTGGACAAAATCGTCGTCTGAAAAAAAGAAAAAAAAAAAACGTGAAGCAACAAGAATAAAGTTGAAATTTTTCGAAAACGAACGAAACTAAAAAGAAATTCGTACCCAATAGCCGTTTGACAGGGAATCGCGGCAAACAGAAAAGCAACATAAGAGCGTAGACCATACTTTCAGTAACTTTTTTCAAAACGCTCATCTGAAATTCATTCGAAACTATAACGAACAAAGTTTCAAGAGTAGTTGCAAAAGATTGAAAAGTACATTTGGGTTCGGTTCGTCGCAAACGATCGCTTTGTGATTTACGCCATTGACTCCACTTTTCGAACTGTCACCATTAACCTGAAAAGTTTAATTATTGAGGAGAAATCAATTAAAACATTTTCTAGTTACGTTTTTAAGGCCAGCTTTTTCAATAACTTCTAACGAGTAAACATAACAAAAATTAAAAAAAATAACTAATAATTAAAAAAATTGGTACAGAAATTTTTAAGTTAAAACTTGTTTTAGTTTTGCAGCTAAACAATCAAGTTTTAATATCGTCTTTTTAATTGTTTTCGTTACGTAAATTATATATTTTAGTTTCATAGAGGACAAGGGTGGAAAGCTAAATATGAAAACGACTATACTAGATTTAAAATAGGAATAGGACATTCGAATCCTCGAATTCCGCAAATTTCGAAAACTCGAATCTTCGTGCTTTTTTCGTCTTTCGAATCTTAATCTCCCAAAAAACTGTTAAAAACTTCCTTAAAATTAGTTTTAACTCCATTGACGACCAATAGAAGCGTTCACTGACAAAAAACCGGCGATTGTTGCAATTTTGGTGGTACCCGGATCACCAATATCATCCACCTTGTGGCGACCCTGTGTGCCACACTGTGTTTTTTTATTATTAACAATTTAATATTTAATAATATTTCATTTATTTGTATCTTCTTAATGAATAATATAGGATTCTTAAATGAAGGATTCGAGAACCTTTTAGGATTTGGATTCAGATTTGAGAAAATATAGGATTTTCCCACCTCTAGTTGAAAGCTAAATTTGAAAACGACTACACTGGGTTTAAAATAGGTAAAAAAAAATTAAAACGCACAAGAAAATAAAACAAAAAACATGTTTGTTTTTTTGTGATACTCGCTTTTATAAAAAAAAAAGGTCTAAAAAGTAAAAACAAAACAGAAGATCTGATCTGTTCCTGTCTTGTTCGTGTAGTGGTTAGTGTTTCAGGCAACTGAACCCATGGTAATGTTGGTCATGGGTTCAATTCCTTGCAGTGTGAATTATTTTTCATATATTTCAGAAGGTGGCAGCGGACAAACAAATTATAAAGTTAAATAAAAGCGAGTTAAAAAAAAAGCAAAACAATGACATATTTCGCAGTGAATCGTCTCGTTCTTACTTTTGAGTATTTTTTATATTGTTCGCCCGCAATGAAGATGAGATAATCCTTGTAAAAGATGAGTGGACCACACATCAACGTCTGAAACTGAAAGCAGTAACCCATGTAGACGACAAGCGAAGGAATTTGTCTATTAGAAATATAAAATCCGGCAATTAGAATAAGAATACTTTAAAATCTTATTTCTCACTTGTAAAAAAAAAAAAAAAAATACAAACTTGACGCATTGTTTCTTCTGATCGTCATTCAGTTTCTTCTCTTCCTTTACGTTGCCGTCGTGTAAACAGAACGCAAGACTCGTCACTTTTTGTGTGATCACCATCAGAGGCCTACAAAGAAGTAATTTTCTTCCACTATTTAGATTTTGGCATCGTGTGTAATAATTATGTACCACTGAAATATTTCATTTTATTGAAATATTTCACATGATTTTGAGTTTGAAATATTTTTTTAAAAAAATGTGAAATTTATTTTAAAAAAACCTGCTTCCAAATACTGAAACCATAAACAAAAAAAATGATACAATTAATTGGTTCATAAGAGTATTTGAAACATGTTTAATTTTCCCATTTGTGTCATTTTTGTTGTCAATTTTTTGTTCGAAGTTTTTGGAATCTGTTCCATTTTATTCAATCATTTTTGAATAAATAGATTTTTTTAAATGTTCAAACACTATGTCTAATTATTTTACAATAATTTAGTCAAATTATGTGAGAAATAATCATATATACCAATTAGTATATAAAGTTAATGTAAACTAATACAATTATCTCGTTTTATTTCATAGATTTCAATTAATTTTTCATAAATTTCATGAAATATTTCAACAAAATAAATTTCATAAAATTGCCCATCACTAGTGTGTAATAAAAAAAACCGAACAATTTTTTTCTAAAACACCTTTAAAGAAAGATTTACTCGAAACTAAAAAAAATTTGAAAAACAATGCACTTCAAAAGCAACATTAAAAAATTAAAACCGTTTAAAAAAAGTAGAAGAGTAAATTAATCACATCAGAGGAGTTTGAAGTCAATATGTCTGACAATAGTTTTTTATGGTAAATTTCGAATTCTTGCTTTTTCCTTTTTCACCTAAATTCGACCTAATAACAAATCGCGAACTGTCACAAAAATAGGTTTTCGAAAAATCTCCGTAAAGAGCGCTAGCATCGTTTTCTATTACGCCCATAGACCCCAATGTTAAAGAAAAAATGTTAATTTTGAAAACACACAGTCGCGGCAATATGTTCATTTTTCATATTTAAAGTTGTCCAATTTTGATGGTTCAAATTGCAATGCGCACCTTAAATATATGCTGATCGAGTGATAGAATAACAAAAAATTGTTAAGTGCGGTTCTATTTTTAAAAACTATTTCGAAATCGCGAATTTCTAACTCTTATGTTAAACTCAATTGAGTACGCCCAAATAAGAAAAAAACATCCATTAAAAATACGTAAAAATAATTTTAAAAAACCACAATTAAACCACAGTGAAGCCAACACATTGCCGCACGTGCTGATTTTTTAAAAATTATTTTGACGTATTTTTACGAGCATCTTAATGCAGGGGCACCTTGAACTTTGAAAACTTAATATTGGACAACTTTAAATATAAAAATAAACATATTGCCGCGCGACTGTGTGTATTTTAAAAATGAACCTTTTTCCTTTAACATCGGATCTATAGACTCAATAGAAAAACGAAGCTAACGCTCTTTTCGAATATCTTTTGAAGTCATTTAGTCATGTCGCCTATTAAAGATATCAATATAAATTAATATTTACTTATTCATTTACCCTTCTAGGAACTAAAACCTTATAAAAAAATTCTTCGCATTGTTTTACAAAGCGAAAAATATCCGTCTCTTTTCCAATGGTTTCAGTCCGTCGCATAGACTACAGTATTATTCTCCTATAAAACGTCAAGAATTTTCACGACGATATTAACCATTATAACCATAAAAACCACTTTTACGACCATTTGAGACTGTTCGTCCCATATTCTACATTTTTTTTTTCTTCAAACGTTGTCACATTATTAAATATCGTGACATGTATCACAAATATTATATACAGTGTGTTCTAAAAACGAATACACACTTTAGTTGTTAATAACTGCCATGTAACCATGTTTATTAATGTTAGAATAACGATTAACTATAACAACATTGCATGTTTTGTGTTTCAATGAGGCAATTATTTGAAGTGTTCAAAATGTCACCCATTCACATTGATAGGCAATTAGAAATCGGGACGAACAGAAGTTGGCTCCGCCCTTTTTATGACGACCGGCAACTTCTAATTGTTTGGTTATGTAGTCTGAAGTCACATGCTGCGCCCTTTTCAACGTCAAACTACACAACAAACCAAATGGAAATTGCCGGTCGTCATAAAAAGGGCGGAGCCAACTTCTGTTTGTCCCGATTTCTAATTGCCTAATTCACATTGTTGGTAAGAAACTGAGATGCAAACATCAATTAATGTACCTCTTGTCATTGTGCGAAGATTCTTTTTTTGATTTCTTGCCGTTTTTTACAATTATAGCAAGTAATCGAAGAAAGTTGTCGCACAATTACAAGAGATACGTTAATTGATGCTTGCAGATCAGTTTTGTTTTTACCTATGCCAGCAATGGCTTGATGGAAATGGACGACATTTTCAACACATGAGACAATGCGACATTTAAATATAAAACATAAATATAAAAGGAATAAATTAAATTTAATAAAAAACATGGCAACTATTAAAGCAACCAAAGTGTTGCACACTTCCTGTATATAGAATACATTTAATATTTATTGTATAGAATATTTTTACATAAAATGTAAGGGTGTACCGATCACTTCTTTTTTTTACCAAGCCGATACCGAACCGATCACACACACACAAAAAATCGGCATGCCGATCGATTTAACCGAGCCGATCATGCCCATTTTCACTACCGATTTTGTCTGCTTGCATCGGCCGAGAGAGAAGGAAAAAGAGTTAAATTAAAATTTTTAAGTTTACAAAGCAATGGCAAGACAACAATTTCCTTTTAAAGATGAATTAGTGATAAAGTTGGTAATAAATTGATTGACCCTCCACCTCTGCAGTTTTATCTGGGAGCAGACGTAATTGTTGAGTGCGGAAATCGGTTAACATTTGTTCGCCGATCCGAAATCGGTTCGGCAAAATCGGCTCGGTACAGCCTTAATAAAATGTAAAATGATTCCTGATTCAGCCACAGCTGCGAAAACATTGGGTAAATGAAAAATGGAAAACATTTAAAAACCATATTCATGACAAAAGTTTCGAAGAAAAAAAGTGAATTTGACGCCAATTTGCTGTCATTTTCTAAAACTAAGAAATGGACAAATGCAAGATAAACATACAGAGGTAACTCAAGTAAAGCCTGGGTTTCCTATAGACCATTCAGCCGCCGTCATTAGCCGAATTCTTTTCGTGAAGCCAAAATTGTTATCCAGCCTATCCATCCTGTTATCCAGCCGCCGCGAGCCGCCATGTGATTAATTTCATTAATGAATTAAATAATGCCCCTCTTAATTTACTCTTCCAGTTTTAAAACAAAATTTGAAATTCTTTCAGTCATATAGGTCGACAAAAAATAAAATTTTAAAATGTTTTCGGCCTTTAAGAGGCTACATTGCAAAATTACTTTGAAAAATCTCCGCAAAGAGCGCTAGCATCGTTTTTCTATTGAGCCCATAGACCCTATGTTAAAGGAAAAATGTTAATTTTTAAAATACACAGTCATGGCGGCAATATGTTTATTTTTCATATTTAAAGTTGTCCAATTTTGATGGTTCAAAGTGCAATGTGCACTTTAAATATATACTGATTGAGTGATAGAATGACAAAAAATTGGTAAATGTGGTTCTATTTTTAAAAACTATTTCAAAATCGCAAATTGATAGGTTCTGGTTCTGGTTTTTTAAAATTATATTTAGGTATTTTTACAAGCATTTTAATGGATGTTTTTGCTTACGAGCGCATACTCAATGGAGTTTAACATAAAAGTTAGAAATTCGCGATTTTGAAATAGTTTTTAAAAATAGAACCGCACTTACTAATTTTTGTCCTTCTATCAATCGATAAGCATATATTTAAGGTGCACATTGAACTTTGAAAACTTAATATTGGACAACTTTAAATATGAAAAATAAAAATATTGCTGCGACTGTGTATTTTAAAAAAATTAACATTTTTGCTTTAACAAAGGGTCTATGGGCTCAAACAATGCTAGCGCTCTTTGCGGAGATTTTTCGAAGAAATTTTGTGATGTAGTCTCTCTTAAAATGGAGGTAAAGAAAATTTGAGGCGAAAAGATTCCGTTTCCGTACCCTGTTATATCTAGAGTATAAGATCCATAGTTGTAAATCTGCCTCAGACAGTGAATTAAAGAAAGATAAGATAAGGCGAACACCATGACGTAACTGAAATGAAAGAAAATAAGCAATCACCGTTAGGATAAAAGCGATAGAATAGAGATCGAGAAAATTACGATCGAGTAGGCCTACCGTTGGAATGTGTTCGGTGATAACAACCTGAGAATCGCATAACTTGTAACAGCTTGAATCATGATGTAAACGACATAACTAAACCCCAAAAGAAAAAAAATCCCAGTTTAGAAATTATTACAAGCGAACAGCTGATTTTCTAACTGATTATTCTGTCTTTCAGGTGCGAAAATAAAGAGAAACTTGAACGAGTTTTAGAAACTAAAATGGTAGTTCAATCACTTTATAATATTTTCATATTTATATCTTTTAAAATAAACATTATATAGACAGAAATTTTAAAACAAAATACCGTCTGCTTAAAGGTGTCTCATTTCAAACTCTCATAAAAAGCTTATTTTGAAACATATCATCAACATGAAAATCCCGTTAAGCAGGGTAGAAAAAATCATGATTTTTTAAAAAAAATAAAAAAAATCGGATTATTTTTATTTAAATCAGATTTTTTTTATTTAAATCAGGTTTTTTTCATTTAAATCAGATTTTTTTATTTAAATCTTAATTTTTTATAAATATTGTTTTAATTATGAATAATGAAATTATAGTATCTGAATGTTTTATTTAACTTATAAAAAAAATTGCGCAAAAGAAAACCCAAGAAAAAAAGCACTAAAATGGAAACACCTTTTTAGAAAAAAAATGAAGCATGAATAAATACAAAAACAAAATATGCTTATTAATTATCATATAACCATTACACCAAATTAAAATCTGAAAAATAAACAAAAAAGTACAAAAAACTTTTAGGCTTTTGGTTCATTTAAAGTTTTCAATAGAAACGCAAGCTGTGCAGCCTTTGTGGCACCCAAACGATTTCGCACATGGGAATGAACATAGCTCACAGCAGAAAAAATTCTTTCCACTCCTGCTGAAGATACTGATGCAGACAAGTAGCTGCAGTGCAACTTTTAGTAGATCCTGTGACAAAAAGCGACTTTGTGACCTCCACCATTCAGTAGGCTTAACTTCATTCACTACACTTTCTACAAACAAACACTTCTGAAATGGGGCACTTTCACATTGAAATTTAATCATTAATGGCATGATGTCAGGATGATTTTCTGCAACCCAGTTCATTGCTTGGGCATTTTCATCACCTGTCAGTCTCTTACCAGTATATTTTGGATGCAACATGTTAGCTAAATAATGCTCTGCCTTGAGTGCAAGTTTCATGCGATCCTTAAAAGCAACTTCAACATTTTGTGAAACATGTTGTTGTTCAAACTCCATCTGTAAATTCTTCCAGGCCTCAACTGAATATTCTATTGTTGATTCTTTTCTCTGTACCACATCCAAGGCAATGGCAATAGGTTTCAACAGTGCAAGCAGATACTCTGCATTTCGTTTAATTCCCAGATTTAGGACTTTGTTTCGTATATTGATATCAATCTTGTCTCTGTGTTCTTCACAGAAAAAAAAAATCAGCATTTTCCATTAAAATCATTTGATTTAAATGGAAAAAAATCAACTGATTTAAATCAAGTTGACTTAAATGGGAAAAAATCAACTGATTTAAATCATGATTTAAATCAATCCACCCTGCTGTTAAGTGATGGAGCTACCCTTCTAGCTTCTAAAACATGTTCAAGTTCCCCTTCATGTTGCACCTGCAATACAATAATAACTTTCACGAGGCATTTACACTGTAATACCTTGTACACACGTGAGTTAAATGAATTGAAACTAAATGTGTTTCCTAAATGTGTTTACAGAATCCAGTTAAGGACATAAACCAAATAAAAATTGACTTTATTATTAATATTTTAAATTGAAATACTAAATCAATATTTTGTCAATAGTTTATATATTATATTTACGCATTAATCACAATATTTTCAGATTATTAAATGAATAAATTCAATTCGACATATTGTTTGTTTGTCCTTCACAGGGCTCTGTAGAACACATTTATTATTTAAATTATCAGGTGTGTACTATGTATACGAGGCTTGTAAGAGGCTACATCGCAAAATTATTTCGAAAAATCTAAACAACGAGCGCTAGCATCGTTTTTCTATTGAGCTCGTAAACCCAATGTTAAAGAAAAAATGTTAATTTTTTAAACTACACAGTCATGGCGGCAATATGTTTATTTTTTCTATTTAAAGTTGTCCAATTTTGATAGTTCAAAATGCAATGTGCACTTTAAATATATGCTGATCGAGTGATATAATGACGAAAATTTGGTAAGTGTTTTTCTATTTTTAAAAACTATTTCAAAATCGCGAATTTCAAACTCTATGTTAAACTCCATCGAGTACGTGCTCGTAAGCAAAAAAAAAACATCTATTAAAATGCTTGTAAAAATACGTAAAAAATAATTTTAAAAAATCCACAAGTGAAGCCAACACATTGTCGCATGGGATGGTTTTTTCTGGTTTTTTAAAATTATTTTTAGGTATTTCTATGAGTATTTTAATGGATGTTTTTTTTTGCTTATTTGGGTATACACAATGGAGTTTAACATACAGAGTTAAAAATTCGCGATTTTGAAATATTTTTTTTAAAAAAATAGAAGCGCACTTTCCAATTTTTTGACGTTTTATCACTAGATAAACATATATTTAAAGTGCACATTGAACTTTGAACCATAAAAATTGGACAACTTTAAATATGAAAAATAAACATATTGTCGCGACTTTGTATTATAAAAATTAATGTTTTTTCTTTTACATTGGGTCTATGGGCTCATTGCTCTCACGCTCTTTGTGGAGATTTTTCACAATAGCAAGTTAGCAATGTAGCCCCTTATAAAATAACATTTATGTTCTATATGAGTTCGCTTCCCTTCCACACGCGGTTTTGAAAAAAATTCAAATTTTTCAAGTGAACGTATTTCAGAAGAAACATTCAAAGTGTTTTAGAAACTAGAATAGTTAGCGATAACACTGATAATGCTAAAAGTTTTTTCATGACGATATCTTTCAAAATAAACTTTTTATGACATTAAACTTTCATAAAAAGCTTATTTTGAAAGATATTGTCATGAAAGAAAAAAAAAACAGACGAAAAAAGGCCAAAATAGTGTTTTATGGAAAAACCAACAAACGGGTTATTTTCAAACTGAACTATAAAATGTTTAATTTTTAAGATATTCTCATGAAATAACGTTTAGCATAATCTGTTGCCATTCTAGTTTTGAAAACAAATCTGATGTTTTTCTCCCCCACAACTTTTGAGTTCCATCCATCCTAAAAAAAAAAAAAGGCGCTGTAAGGCCCGGCACATATTGAACCCAGCCCACGCGTGGGGAAATCTGTAAAACATAGATGCAGACGGCCACCCCTACGTGGTTTGGGGTTTGTAGCACGCGCACAGTTTTCGTGGGTCAGATTTCTTTGTTTAACGTGAAAATGGATATGGTGAACCATCGTACGCGTCTCCATGGCTGGGATTCGACTGGATTCAATATGCGGTGCCTTGGCTGTACGGGGCGTGGGTTCTACGTGGGCGTGGCCATGGGTTGGGTTCAATATGCGTCGGGTGTTACACGTATGACTATTTTTGCTCTACACGTATAGCTCTGGGCTTCAAACACGTCACTTAATTAAATATTTCCTCTAATTTCCCATTTTAATAATAAAATCTAGTCAGTGATGCAAACCACGCACGCACGCAAACACAAACACACACAGCAGTGGAAAATAAATATTAATTTACAAAATATTTAGGAAAGTTTCATTTCTTGAAAGTTTTCCAGGACTATTTTCTATCGCAGGAGTCTGGAATCCTAAGCTTCTAAACTAAATTTCAAATTCAATGAGATATTTACGGAGCCTAGTTCAGGACATGGAAATTGTTTTTATCTCGTCCGGAAGAAATACTAAGTCGTCCGGAAGAGATACTAAGTCGTCCGGAAGAGATAGTAAGTCGGGTCAGGACTCAGGATGAAAGGATGAATATTGTCGTGAAGGCCTTGTCACCTTGGGACATGTTACGATAAAACTGAAGCAATAATAATAATAAAATCTTTTTCTGGGGCCAATAAATACGGAGCCCTGTTGAGGACATGAAATATTTTTTATCTCGTCAGGGCGAGTTAAGTGGAGGTGTCCTCCACTTAACTCGCGGAAAATTAGCCAAGAAAATCAGTCCAGAAAAGAATTTTGGAAAGAATTTCAAATTCTGGCCGATTTTCTTGACAGAAACAAAAGTTGAAACTGGCTCAACTTTTTCTTAGGACAAAATCTTGTTTTAATATTCTGACCAATTAGAGCAGCTCAAAACCAGATAATAAAATCAACCCCTTAAAGAGAGGGGGGTGCAAGGTTGTGCCCTAAAGCCTAAAGGTCATTTTTACAGTTGTAAAGGGTGAGGGTGGTGGGACCACTTTCTCAAAACGGATGACGTCACCCCCTTTTTCCAATGTTAATTTCTGTTCTGATGTGTGGCCACCATTATAAAGACGGATAAGAATATTACTTTTCTTTTTCTTTTCTGGAGAGATTTTCCGAAAAAAAATTCCGTATGTGTGTCTCCCGCTTTACTAAGTCGTCCGGAGAGTCGACGGGTCAGGATGGAAGGATGAATATTGTGGGGCAACTGTAAAACCTGAAACAAAATGCATATAGAATTGGCTGAACACTGTACTTAACATGGGTGCGGAACAATATATCCATTTTTTTAAAAAATTAAATCATGTGATTTTTGACCCCCACTCATAGACCCCCCCCCCCACTCACATCCACTTAATATGCGCAAGAAGCGTGCCCGCAGCTGGAGAAGCCCGTATTTATGTCATTTTTTAATTTTGAAATTCTCACTTTTTGTATTCTTTTTTTTACTAGAGATGGGACATTCAAATCCTTGAATCCCCGCCAATCTAGAAAAAATATTCGAGATTCGAATCCTCGAATCCCGCCAATCTAGAAAAATATTCGAGATTCGAATCCTCGAATCCCGTCAATCTAGAAAAATATTCGAGATTCGAATCCTCGAATCCCGTCAATCTAGAAAAATATTCGAGATTCGAATCCTCGAATCCCGTCAATCTAGAAAAATATTCGAGATTCGAATCCTCGAATCCCGCCAATCTAGAAAAATATTCGAGATTCGAATCCTCGAATCCCGTCAATCTAGAAAAATATTCGAGATTCGAATCCTCGAATCCCGCCAATCTAGAAAAATATTCGAGATTCGAATCCTCGAATCCCGTCAATCTAGAAAAATATTCGAGATTCGAATCCTCGAATCCCGTCAATCTAGAAAAATATTCGAGATTCGAATCCTCGAATCCCGCCAATCTAGAAAAATATTCGAGATTCGAATCCTCGAATCCCGCCAATCTAGAAAAATATTCGAGATTCGAATCCTCGAATCCCGTCAATCTAGAAAAATATTCGAGATTCGAATCCTCGAATCCCGTCAATCTAGAAAAATATTCGAGATTCGAATCCTCGAATCCCGCCAATCTAGAAAAATATTCGAGATTCGAATCCTCGAATCCCGTCAATCTAGAAAAATATTCGAGATTCGAATCCTCGAATCCCGTCAATCTAGAAAAATATTCAAGGTTCGAATCCTCAAATCCCGTCGATCTAGAAAAATATTCGAGGTTCGAATCCCCGAATCCCATCAATCTAGAAAAATATTCGAGATTCGAAAACTCGAATCTTCGCGCTTTTTTCGTCTTTCGAATCCTAACCTTAAAAAAACTTAAAAACTTTGATAAAATTAGTTTTAACTCCATTGACGTCCAATAGAAACGTTCACTAACATTGCAATTTCGGTGGTAACCGGGATCACCGATATCACCTTGTGGCGACCCCGAGTGCCACACTGTGTTTTTTTATTAATAATTTAATATTTCATATTATTTCATATTTGTATTTTCTTAATGAATAATATAGTCCTGATTCTTATATGAAGGAATCGAAATTTAGGACATTCGAGAACCTTTTAGGATTCGGATTCGAGAAAATTTAGGATTCGTCGAACGTCTACTTTTTACTTATCAACTGAACAAAAAAAAAACTAATTTTCAAACCGCCATAAACTGGTTATTTTAAAAGATAACACCATAAAAAAGGGTCTTACATAATTTAGCTACTGTTCTCGTTTTCAAAACTAATTCAAATTTTTCCTCTCTGTTTACACTTTTAAAAAGTGAGCTTCTGACTAATTAAAAAGTTTCTACCACATGGCAAGGTGGTGCCGCCCAATTATAACCAATCAACAAAAAAATCCATGTCAATTAGATTAGTCGGAATTCGACTTTTTGAAGACTTTTTTTCGTAAAACTATTTTAAATAATTTTCATTATTTTTAAAGAAAACGCGACCCCGTTCTTCCATGTTAAATTGTTAATTATCATAGACAATAATTTTTAACACATAAATTAGGCCTAACTCATTAAAGCCAAAAAAGGTTTCAAAAAAAAAAAAATTCCGGGAATTAAATGCATTTCTAATCGAAAACTGTAAAAACGTGATCATTTTCCAAATGCCATATAAACAGTTTATTTTTTTTAAAAAAAAAGTATCATTGTATTTATTTGTCATTTCACCTTTGTACGGAGCACTGTAAAGGACATGCGAGACTTTTTTTTAAAAAAAGTCTGGACATGTCAACTTTTTCCAGAATCACGACATGTCGACTTTAATCTCGACATGTCGACTTTAATCTCGACATGTCGACTTTATTCTCGACATTTCGACTTTATTCTCGACATTTCGACTTTATTCTCGACATTTCGACTTTATTCTCGACATTTCGACTTTTTCCAGAATCACGGAAAATCTACCACGGAATCATGTAGACTTTTAATCCCTTTTATTCGTCTATGTTAATTATGCCACGTTGCGCGCACCATACTCTAATAATTAAATTATTGCAAGCGCCCTCTTGTAGCAGAAATAATTTAATTATTAGAGTATCGTGAATACAACATGGCATAATTAAAACAAGGGCGAATAAAAGATTTAAAAGTCGACATGTCGTGATTAAAAAATTTTTTTTTTAAAATGTCCTCTGCAGGGCTCCATACCTTCGTCTACCACTTCTAGTTTCAACTGAATCCTGATATTCATTCTTTCATCATAACTTCATAAGTCACCACAAAACGAACTTAAAACCGTTCTGTCGCACCCCACTTAGCGCCATTCCCCTCTTTGACTAAAATTTTCTCCTTTTATTTTTAAAATATATTCTCTTTGCATGAATTTCGAAACAAAAACTAACCAAAATAGCAAAAATCTGTTATGTTGTTTAAAAATTAAGAGGTCAATGATTACATAATTATGAGAAAGTCTATAATAAATACACAAGTTTTCAATAATTTGAAGTTTTTTCACTATTCGACTACTTAGTAAATAGAAGGTAAATTTAAGGTCGGGACACACATGATTGGGGCCAGAAAGACAGCCGCGCTCCGGCCCTGCCTCAGCTCGGTAATCTGGAAACCACACTTGGCCGGGAAAACACTCAACGAGCTTTCATTCTGGTTCGAGCAACCGTGATACTATCCACTCGACAGGCAGTTAGAAATAGGTGAAGACGTCAGTTGGCTCCGCCCTTGTTATGGCGACTGACAACTTCTAATTGGCTGGTTATGAAGTCTGACGTCACATGCTCCGCCCTTTTCAACGTCAGTCTACATAACCAGCCAATTAGAAGTTGCCAGTAGTCATAACAAGGGCGGAGCCAACTGAAGTTTTCACCTATTTCTAACTACCTGTATCCACTCGGGCCCGGTGGAAGGGCTAGGGCTCTGTCCTGTCACGGCACGCTGTTTTGAAAACAGGAAGTTCTACCCAACACTAAGATTACGTTTGTCCCGCCTTTTTATGAGCGTCGGACCAAATATCAAACAATTATTAATTGATAAGGGCGGGGCATGTGACATCAGACCAAATAACTAACCAATTAGAAATTGATGACGCTCAAAAAAGGGCGGAGCAAATGAAAAGCTAGTGCTGGCCATACTTGCCTGTCTTTTTGTTTCTTATCTGGCTAGAGAACAGGCAATTAGAAATCGGGACAAACAGAAGTTGGCTCCGCCCTTTTTATGACGACCGGCAACTTCTAATTGGTTTGTTGTGTAGTTTGAAGTTGAAAAGGGCGGAGCATGTGACGTCAACTACATAACCAACCAAATAGAAGTTGCGTTCGTCATAAAAAAGGGCGGGGCCAACTTCTGTTTGTCCCGATTTCTAATTGCCTGTGCTAGAAACGACAATTTATGAATTACAACATTATTAACAATATATAGATTGATTTTCAAGATAAAAAGTGTTTCCTCACTTTTCACCGGTTTCAACCTGTATGTACTACTGCCCTGATTCTGTGCTAGTTTTTCCAGGATTTCACCAACCCCGACCCTTTCAGGAATAAATTAAAAGAAACTAGAAAGTTTTTTTTAGAAACTAGAAAGTGTTTTAGAAACTAGAAAGTGTTTTAGAAACTAGAAGGGAAGGTCAATCACCCAAGGATATTTTCATGTTAATATCTTTCAAAATAAACTTTTTATAAACAGAAAAATAAAAAAAAATCGTCTGCTTAAAATTGGTTCATTTTGAAGCTTACATCAAAAGCATATTTCTAAAGATATCAACATGAGAATAACCTTAAATGATTGCGCTACCCCTTCTAGTTTCTAAAACACATTCAAGTTTTTTTTCCCTCATCATTTTGCTTCTGAAAGACAAAAGAGTTCGAGAGACGTTCACGCTTTAAATGGTTCCACTTTAAGCCACATAAGTTAGTGACATAAAATCTAAGCGCTGATTGGCTAACGAGACTTATTCTCTCTATTACAATACGTCGTTACACATTGGCACTTTGTGTCAAACTTCCATTTCAACATTGATAATATAATTTATTTAAATAAAAAATAACATTTGTTTTTGTAAATGCAAACTTCCACATGTGTTTCAACATCTTTTAGATAGGAAGTTTTTACAAAGAGACAAATAAAAAACTACGGAGCCCTGTAAAGGACAAGCGATATTTTTTTTAAAAAATCTTGACATGTCGACTTTAATCTCGACATTTCCACCTTAATCTCGACATGTCGACTTTTAATCTCTCTTATTCGGCCATGTTACTTATACCATGTTGTGCACACCATACTCTAATTAAATTATTACTGCTACAAGAGGGCACTTGCAATAATTTAATTATTAGAGTATGGTGCGCGCAATATGGCATAATTAACATAGCCGAATGTCGAGAACAAAATCGAAATTCTAGAAAAAGTCGACATGTCGAGATTAAAAAAATTTTCCGAAAGTCCTCTGCAGGGCTCCATAAAAAACCCATTTGTGTTAGTAGTTAGTGCGTGTATTGGAAGGGGAAGGGGGGGGGGGGGCGGAGTCGCCATCTTTAAAAATTAAAAACACGATCCGGTCACATGTGTGCCTTGTCGCCGAGGAGGTGTCACGTTGTCGTAACAAACGTGGCTACCTCGGGTCATTTTTTATTTCGCGAGGCTCTGAACAGAGAATGCAACATGCGGGCGACCTGAGCGCTTGCATGACGGCTACCGTAAGCTAACACGAGAGAGCGTTTCAAGGAAGTTTGAATAGTCGCTGTCACCACAGCCAATAAACACACTCACATCGACGTTTTCAAAACTGTTGCTTCGACCAGGTCGCTACTCTGACCACTCTTGACGCTCTCGTAAGAAACAAAGCAATACACTAGAGCGACTGGGTCGCGGCGTTACTTGTCGCAACGAACTGAACGCCGGTCTGTATCCGGCCTTAGGCTACGTCTACGCTTGCGGTCTTGTCGCTGCTATACAATAGCTGCGTCCAGGTCGCAGACATATAAAAATTTTGTGACCTGGCCATATTATAACGACCCGAAAGCGTTTTAGTCATTTTTTCCCAATATCACGCTATTCCTGATGGATGATGATGTGATGTTGGCTATTATTGTCTCACGTTGTGCAGAGAGACACGACTTGTTGCAACCTTAATGCAAGTGTGGTTAACTACATAAGAAACAACTCTCTTCACAGCGTTTTCAAAATCGGTCACTGTCATGAGTCACAAACATGGCCATCTACATAAGAATCCATGTAACATAACATTGCGACCAGAACGCAAGGATAGCCCTAGACTAATACCTCGTTTCCAGTACAAAATTAACTGCAGTTAAATAACCAAGGTTACAGATAACTGTATATAAGCTAGAAGTGTATGTATGTTTCCCGTCCTCAACCGTTTTGACAGGAAGTGACACAAAATTAATAACCACAGTTTAAGTGACTTAAAAATAGACACTTAAAACTGTGGTTAATCATTTTGTGTCACATCCTGTAAAGACAGTTGTACCTGTTGTGAAATTTCCATACCTTTATTCAGTCAAAAATAGCGCGCTCCCACTACATGCCATGTTGTCTGTAGGTTAAATTTGTTCGAACGCAGGAAGTGACGTATTTAACCATTCAATAATGTGGTTAACCACACTGTGTCAATGCAAACTGGAATTAGCTTCACTGTTTAGAAAATTCAACCATGGTTAGGTTAATGTAACCACATCTGTTTCCATTAGAAAATTAACTGTGGTTAACTTTTAAAAACTGCAGTTTAATTTCTGTAGTGGAAACGATTTATTAGGTCACGTTTACAATCAGACTCAATGACTGACACTACATGACCTTGACAACAAAAACTTCCATTAATTTTATTAGGCTCAAAAATTAAAGTTTTTGTTGTCAAAGCCATGTTGTAGGCCTACATTCATAAGTAGAAGTGAAAACAATAATTATTAAGAAATGACTGCATGACCGCAATCAGGTATTATGCAAATACCGGTTCTAGAACACTTCACCTAAAGTTGTTCACTTAAAAGACAGTTCACCTAAACAATGACACCTAAACCAAATACTCTTAAATGTTTTTTCACCTAAATTACATTACACCTATTTCATCTAAAATCATTTAACCTAATACTATTTTTACCTCAATTTGTTCACCTAAAGTATATTTCACCCCCAAACAATTTTCCCCTAAACCATTTCACCTAAACAAATTCACCTAAAATATATTTTGACTAAAGAAATTTCATCTAGAACTGTTTTTTTTCTTTCTTCTAAACCATTTCACCTAAACAATTTCGCCTAAATACAGTTCACCTAAAATATTTTCTTCTAAACATTTTTTTTTCTAAACAATTTTACCTAAAATACATTACACCTAAACTATTTTTCATCGAAACATTTTTCTTCTAAACCAATTCCACTAAACAAATTCAAGTAAAGCATACTTTACCTAAAGTATTTTTCATCTAAACATTTTTCCACTAAACTAATTCAATCATAACAAACTCGGCTAAAACCTTGTACACACATGAGTTAAATGAATTCAAATTAAATGTGTTTAGGTTCCAGTTAAGGACACGCACCAAATAAAAATTGACTATTATTATTAATATTTTAAATTGAAATACTAAATCAATATTTTGTCAATAATTTATATAATTATATTTAAGTATTAATCTCAATATTTTCAGATTAATTAACTGAATAAATTGAATTCGACATATTGTTTGCCCATCACAGGGCTCTGTAGAACGTGTTTAATATTTAAATGCATTTAAACTATCAGGTGTGTACTAGGTACATTTATAAGACAAGGAAACAACAGTTTAGATGAAAAATACTTTAGGTGAAATACATCGTTGGTGAATTTGTGTAGATGAAATGGTTCCGTAGACAAATGCTTCGAAGAAAAATACTTTAGTTGAAATGTATTTTAGGCAAATTTCTTATAGGTAAAAATCGTAAAATAGTAGTAAGCTAAATGTTTACTGATGAAAATGCATTATTTTTGGGAACCTACACCTTGAAACCTGGAAATGACAAGATATATAATTATATACGATAGCAGGGTATACACGAATCAAGTGAGTTCACCGACTCACATGAATTCATTTGACGTAAACGCCGAATTGAATGACTAAACTCGTACTTGATTTCATTCAGATGATCAACTGACATGAATTATTGGGTTGAAACGTTCAATTCGCGTCCACGTCACCCAGCTACTTAGAAGAGTACCAAGTCTGTCCCAAGTTAAAAGATGGTGGCTGTCAACTTTTGAACAAGTAAACTGGTTAAAATGAAGACTACCTGTGTGGCTTCCCGTCACCACAACATAAAAGGTTTTGATAGAGAGTTTGCCTTCCGTTTCTTCTCCCTATTCTGTGGTTTAGGTGTAATTGTTTAGATGAAATGTCTTTTGGGTGAACAACTTTAGGTGAAGTGCCTTGATAACACAATACCTTGATTACCTGGTATAGACGTCTAACATATCGTGTTCGGTTTTCGTTTACGTTGATTCGCATCACGCACAGTTATTTTAGAGACGTAATTCAAAGTGCGATAAGCAGATAAATATACTGTGAATTCACTGTTAGATTTGCATAACTGAATTATGATTCTATTTTTACAACAACAACAAAATATCTGAAACTAGCCTCCATGCTAATTTCCATAGACAAAAACAATAGCGGATCGCTAAACACATTCAGTGAGTGCCTTACGTTATGATTTATCCTCAAGCCACTTCCATATCACTACAGTGAAACTGGTGTCAATAAACCAATATTTTGTGATGACACCCACCAGTTTAAAATAGCTATTTCTAGGAATGAGACATTCGAATCCTCGAATCTTGAAAAATATTCACAATTCGAAAATTCGTTCTTTTTTCGTATTTCGAATCCTAACCTAAAAAAAAACTGTTAAAACTTTGGTAAAATTAGTTTTAACTCCATTGACGTCCAATAGAAGCCTTGTTCACTAACAAAAAAAAAAACGGCGATTGTTCTAATTTCGGTGGTATCCGGATCACCAATAACATCACCTTGTGGCGACCCTGACTACCACACTGTTTTTTATTATTAATAATTTAATATTTAATACTAGTGGGGTAACTCGTCATAAATGACGGGAGCAACATTCACAGGCAATTGTGTGCATGCGCGTCGTTTTTTCCTTTTTTTACTCCTTTCATTTCAATTTCAGTCACCCCCTCCCACTTTTCCCCCTCCACGTTTCTCTCTCTTTCTCTCTCTCTCTCTCCCCCCCCCCCCCCCCCACTCTACACTTTCCAAACCTTTTCTCCTCTCCAATTTAATATCATGGGGTTCTTGGATGGGGAGTGTGCAACATATACAGTAGTTGACCTTGAAAAAAAAAAGCTGTTCATTTCTTCATTTATTCAAATTTATATAAATTCCGATGTTATTCCACACACACATACACACACAGACCTGGCAAAATTTATATATAATTATTTCATTTATTTGTATCTTCTTAATGAATACTATAGGTTTCTTATATGAAGGATTCGGGAGATTCGAGAACGTTTTAGGATTCGGATTCAAGAAAATTTAGGATTCGTCCCACCCAGACCAGTTGTAGACTTATGGAATCATTTCTAAGCTTCTGAGCCATTCCCAAACCTTTTTCAACCATTCCTTTCCTTTTTTATTTCCTAAACTAAAAACCTTAACTCGCAGGCGACTTTCGAAAGACTTTTCGACGACAAAATAAAGTCGCCAACCTTGGCACACAGACACACAGTTAAAAGTCCCCCCGTGTGACAAGGTTGCCGTCCTTTCGTCGAAAATACGTTGCGTGGACAGCTCGATCAGCAACCTTCGACTTCATTTTGGCGCCGAAAAGTCTTTCAAAAGTCGCCTGCGTGCCAAAGGCCCTATAAGCGACGTGAGAAAACTTCAGTGATATGGCGAGACTCACTTTCCAAAACAGAAATACAACATGGAGATTCCGACTGTGAAACAATAGAGATGTCTTAAATTGGTCGACACTTTGCTCGGATGAAGATAGACCCTGAGCACGTAGCCCAAAATCAAAGCGGTGATTTGGCTCAAGATGAAATTGATCTGAAAAGAATAATAACAAAAAAAAAAATTCAATCGATTTGTTTTCACTTTATACGGCGTCAAAAGTTCAAAGGTTGAGTGGTGTCCTATTCATTATTTTTTTAAAAAAAAAAATTGATAACAAAACACAAAAAAGGATACACACATTGGATTCGTGCACAAATTGTAAACTTTAAACCAATTCAGAGGTCCATTTCATGACCTCTAACCTGAAATTCAACTGTAAACAACAAAAAAAAACTCACACGGAAATGAGGGCCATTACCTAAAAGGCAGAAATTGTAGATATTTATATATATTCTGAAATCTGCAAGTTTCCTGCGGATTTATTTTGTTTACTGTAGTTTCCTGTAGTATCTTCACAAGGTTCCTGGCAGATTTCTGAAGTTTCATGCCTATTATTGAATTTTCTTTTCGATTTCAACATATTTTTGGCAGTTCATTGATGATTTTTAGTAGATTTTCGGAAATTTCTTACAAGTTTCTTAGTCGTTTTTACAATTTCTTGTAGATTTCTATCTTTGGCACAAGTTTATAATATTTTTTTTTTTTTTTTGCAGATTTTGCAACTTTTCAGAATATTTCTGCTTTTTTATTTTTGTACATTTTTAAAGTTTTTCTGTAGATTTCACCTATTGATTGCATAATTATTTTATAATTTTCTTGTAAATTGTATACGTTTTTTTTTTTTGCTCTTTCTTTCAAAGTTTCGTAAGTTTTCGGCAAATTTCAGCTCCTTCTTGCCATTTACGTAGACTTTTTTCATGTTTTCCATAAATTTCTGCTGTTCCTTTCAAATTCACTACAAACTTGTTACAGATTGCAGAACAATCCTTAGTTGAAAAGGTCTTGTTGAACCGAGGACGAACACGAAAAACGGAATTAGTGGAAACAAAAACGTGTGTCCAAAGTTCCATTTCGCTATTTTACAATGTGTGGACCCCTAAAATAAGAACGTTTAAATCAACTAATTTTTTGACAGATCAAAAGTTTGACCCCTCCTCCTCCTGAGGGGGGGCATTTTAACAAGAATTATCTAAGCTAACCTAGCCCACCATCAGCTGTATTGGCACGAAAGCTATTTAAAATGTCATAGACCCTCCATGTAAATTCTAAATTTCTGCACGCATTTCTAATGCATTCGCCAAAAACAATTTGGAAATAATGCACGTAATCAGCTGATCAAGATCTTTCTGACAAGCTACAGCTTATTAAATTTGGGGGAAGGCGTTTGATTCTGTTTGTTATTGGTCTGATGCTCGTAAAAGGGCGAGGCTAACAGAAATTTTTCTGGCTGCGCCCAACTGCCTCTCCTACACTAGGGTTGGAAATTATTTCGTGTTAGTAGCCGCTTAGCCTCTATGCAGGAGAATGTACAGCTTTTTTTCTTCTTGCTGTATTTAGCACCTTCCACACAACCTATAGTGCCTCTCCGCAGGCGTAGCATGCAGGCTAGTGGCTCCTAATCACAATTATACCCACTACGATTGTACCAAGATTGTATTTGATTCCTGGAGTATTTTTCAGATTAGGAGCCACTAGCCTCACATCTAAGACTGGAGAGTTGTCATCTAAGTTGCGCCAAAAGCTCGAAATAAGACAAAAGAGAAGAAGACTCGTACACAAGAGGCTATAAGCAGCCGTTTAGCCTTTATGCAGGCGATTATACAGCTTGTTTTTTTACAGGCATTTAAGCACAGCAAAATACAGTCGTTTGTACCACCCTTTTATGAGCGTCATACCAAATATCAACCAATTAAATATGGCGGGGCATGTGACGTCAGACCAAATAAACCAATTTGAAGTTGCAGTTCCTCATAAAAGGGGCGGAGCAAACGACTGTATTTTGCTGTGCTTACTTACCTGTCTTTTCTCTCTCCTTATTTCGCGCCTTCCGCACAACCTATATTAGATCTCCGCCTGCATAGCATGGAGGCTATAGTGGCTCCTAATCGCAATTATACCCACTAGGCTTGTACCAAGGTTGCTGAAGATTCCTAGCGTATTTTTTCAGATTAATAGCCACTAGCCTCACATCTAAGACTTTAGAGTTATCATAGAAAGTTGCGCCAAACGCGCGCAACATGACGAAAGAGAAGAAAAGGCTCATACACAGAGGCTAAGTTGCTCCTAATCGAAAGTATTTCCGATTATTATAGTTTTATAACTTGTAGATTTCTTCAAGTTTCCTATAAATTTCAACTTTTTAATGAGGAATATCCCACTTCCACCCTGTAAAAAAAACTGCGGCTCTCACTCGGCTCGTAAGCCGCAACGAAAAAAAGCCGTAAACATGTGCTTTTTATCGAGTATGACGTCACCCAACTCACGCGCCATCGACTAGAAATAAAAAAAAAACGAGCACGAGCCGCGCCCCAAAGCCATTAGCCTCTAATAACGACCACAAGTGCACGTTCTATGCAACTAAATGGCAGCGATTTTAACCGTTTTTTGTTTTCTTCTTCTGAGGACTCGTTTCTAACGGTGACTGAAAGAATTACCTGATCAATTTGAAGCCCGGTGAAATCTGAGAGCCACCAAAATACTCTCGATCCTTGATAAAACGAATCCACACCATCAGCCGCAGCCATCATCTTCGTAACTTTTCTCTTTTTTTTTCTCTCTGTTCTCCTTTCGATTAAAAAAAAACCGGCCGCACTCTGAAACAGAAAACGTTTCGGAAGACAAAATCCCCTTACTACCCGCAGCTGATTTTACAATCAAACTAATCCAAACTTAGCATAAAACTAATCAGAAACTATAATCAGGCACCGAACAATCCACTTCATACATACGATTAGCCTCAGTGACGTGCACTGACGTCATATCACACAAGACACCGCGCCGCCTTCCTTCATAACTAGTTAGCCGCCGCCGCCGACATAATTTGGTTAGTCTTCTATGAGACGTTGTTCATGTCAAAAATAGGCCGCATTATTATTAATTTGTTATTATTTCAAATCATCAATATATAAATATTTTTTAGCGAATAAAACTGAAATCATAAGTAACCAAAAGTGGATAAAAATCACGTTTTTTTTAAAAAAAAAATCCAAAAATCGGCTTTTCTTTAGATTTTAAGTGGGCCTAAATGAAAAAAATCTGATTTAAATATCATGTTTTTCTTCATTTAGCCCGCCTTCATAAAAGTGCTGTTTTACTAATTGAAATTTCATGCATGACAAGGTGTTCAATCGGTTTATTCACCTGCCAAGAACATTAATTATTAGTCTATTATAAATTCATTTCCTAAAAAAATTTCAAAATGTCATTTAAATCACTTGATTTCTATAAGTTCTGCCAACTTTTTTATCAATGAAGACATGCATGTCTTCATTAATGTAGGTCTCTAGTTGGAAGTCTTATCGTTTTTAAATCATGATCATTGCAATGATCATGATTTAAAAACGATAAGACTTCCAACTAGAGCACCTACATTAATGAGTAAAAATTTGAAGCCTAGCCCATGAGACTTTATGCTGGGCCCAGCCCACCAGGCCCATAAAGCCCACCAGGCCCATGGGCCTTTAACATAAATATGCCTATCCAAGCCCAGCCCAAAAGCCCACCATATCCCATAGCTAGGCTTTGTGTAGGTCTCTATACTTTCCACACTAAATGGTTCACAAGTTCACATTCTTACCAAGAAAAGAAACTGCCCCATTAACGGCTTTAATATGTTTATTTTATTGATTGGTCAGTGAGGAATTTGTTATACTTTTATTAATGTGTGAAATAATACGTGGTTCAGTTCTATACATTTGTAAAGAACCCGAAGAGAGGTGATCAAACACGCCTTCCAAACCCATGATGCGGATTGATGCCCACAATTAAAGCCCACCAGGCCCATGGGCCTTTAACATAAAAATGCCGGCCCAGGCCCAGCCAAACCCATGAACTGGGCTAGCTGGGCTTTTGCAAAAGCCCACCAGCCCATGGGCTTTATGTAGGCCTCTACTTCCAACTCTTGATTATTCTGTCTATCAGTTTGGTTACGCCCCCCCCCCCCCCACTCCTCTCCAGCTGCTTAAAACATTGCGCCATCTTTCACCCCGAAAATGGCTCTAATTACCTCCTGCACCCTCCCCAATGGGACCCCTTCCCGCAGTTAATTGCGAGGGCTGTAGCCTGTGGATCCCCCGATAGGCAAATGAGAAATCTCGAAAAAAACTAGAAAAAAATAGAATTTTTTATATCTAAAAACTGTATAATCAATGAGTCTTCTTAATTATTCTAAAATGATTTTTATTGAAAATGTTATATATTGAATCAAGTTTCAATTTTTTATGTCAATAAAATAGTAATTGACATAAACAGGCTAGACCGCAAGACGTTTGACATACATGGCGTCTCATAATTGTCAATTACCACTTTTGTAATGTGATATTTCTTGACGTAATATTTTCGAAGGTGAAGTTCCTTTCAAAAGGGATACAGTGACGATTTATCAAGGAGGTCGACATTGAAAATAATCATGTACGAGATTCACTAAGATTCACAAAATATTACCAAGATTCACAGCAACTTGTATGTATGGAAAGCCACTTTACTATTCTAGAATTGAAATCTGAAAATAAAAAGTGAAATGGTTTGCCCTACCATAGCCTCTTATATATTATATATGAGGCTATGGCCCTACTGTACGAGAGTCACCCCCCCCCCCCCATGACTAGACCTGTGCGCCGCTGGGCGAAACCGCCACCGCCGGTGTTTTTGAAGCTAAAAACGCCGCCGCTCGCCGCTTGTACTTTTTTTTAAAAACCCGCCGCCACTCGCCGCCGGTCTATGACTGGCAGCCGCCGAATTCAAATTTGTTTTGGTTGGTTTTGTTTAAAAAACTGCCATAAGAATGAAATGATACCATATTCGATATTTATCGATTTCAATTTATATCGATAATGACCCCATTCAATATATCGATACATCGATATATTTGTTCGATATGTTCAATTTCAGACGCCGGTAGTCGCCGCTGCTCGTATTTACCCTCGCCCGCCGCCGCCGATCAATATGCTACGGCGCACATATGGCAAGCCGTTTTACTTTTTATTCCCGAATTTCGGAGAATGATGAGACTTGTGTGTCCATATCCAAAATTCAAGTTTCGATATCCATAATTCATGTTTCAATATCACAAATTGTGCTGCTATCTGGCCGCCGATTTTGGAAACTCTACGAGAGTAATTTCCATTTTCATAGGATTTCTATAGTAAAAATAGACACTCTCTTAAAAAGTGGTGCTCGAAAAGCCACCACCAGATGTCAGGACGTGTGTCGATATCCAGAATTCAACTTTTGATATCCAGAATTCAGGTTTCGATATCCAGAATTCAACTTTTGATATCCAGAATTCAGGTTTCGATATCCAAAATTCAGTTTGTTCATCAGTCTCCAAAATTCAAAAATAAAAACTAAAAAGGCGCACATATCCATTCAATTTCGATATCCAAAATTGAATTTTCGATATCCATAATTCATGTTTCGATATCACAAATTGTGCTGCTATCTGGCCGCCGATTTTGGAAACTCTACGAGAGTAAAAGTGGTGCTCGAAAAGCCACCACCAGATGTCAGGACGTGTGTGGATATCCAGAATTGAATTAGCAACACACAAGTCTCATCATTCTCCGAAATTCGGGAATAAAAAGTAAAACGGCTTGCCATACGCACATGTCTACCCATGACAACCTATCAAGGGGCGGACATTAGGGTTGAATCTCGTATGGTATGGCAAGCCAATGATCTATAAAGAATCGTTGATGGCAAGCCATTTTACTTAAGTAAAACGCGGATAAAACAGAAAAATGGCTTCCCATACATTCGATCTGCTGTGAATCTCTGTAAATCTTAGTGAATCTCGTACATGATTTTCTTAAATATCGGCCCCCTTGGTTTCTCCATTATATTCTAATGAGAAAACGCCATATTGGTTGCTCCTTTTGGTTTATTTCTATTATAAATAAAGACGTTTCAAGCCACGCCTACTGCTTCAATTTTCCACTGTTGACGGTATATTAATGCCCATTGCCTACGGAGGCTTCGAAATCGTGTTCTCTCAACTTTAATCTACTTTTTTGAAGTATTTTTCTTGTTTTCGTCAAAATGGTTAGTTAAATCCGTTTTTAAAACTTCTATATTGTTAAATTTCGTTAAGTGACTTTAGTTTTAAGTAGAAATCTGTTGAATTGATGCATGTTTTCGTATTCTAATGGTGACAAAAACCTGGAAATTCGATGCGTTTTAAGCGATGCGCTTCTGTTTTGCGTCAGTTGGGCGGCCACTTGCATTTCTTTTTGTTATTGTTTGAAGGGGATGGGGCACGTGCAACGTGGTGGCCATGCGCTTTTACATTTGCTCCTTGACCTCCTTTATACTTTTAGAATGACGAATCGGGAATGATGGGAACCCCTCAAATGAGTTACCACCAACAAATGCAGACTTCACCGGGTGCTCCTCAAATGCAGGGAATTCGAGGCGCAGCGGCTCAAGGCACTGGTGGTTATTCTACTGGTCCACCAGTCGGTATGATGAATAGAATGATGGGACCAAATGTTATTTCGAAGCAACAACCGATCGGTTTGTTGG
Organism: Brachycybe producta; assembly: GCA_036925085.1. NCBI lineage: Eukaryota > Metazoa > Arthropoda > Diplopoda > Playtdesmida > Andrognathidae > Brachycybe > Brachycybe producta. The sequence continues at coordinate 2,001,613 of JAUPFP010000009.1, read as the reverse complement.
GATCGATACGATTTTGTGACGAGAAATGGATTTTCTAACTTTTTTTTTGTTTGTTTTGTATTTATAGGACCGATGCCACAGCCATCGCCACCTACAACACAACAGCAACAGCAGCAGCAACAACAACAGCAACAGCAGCAGCCGAAAGAAATGAACACGGCTTCACTTTATCGTTTAGGCCAGGAAACAGTTCAGGAAATCGTCAATAAGACAACTGAAATGTTTCAGTTTCTTAAGCAAGTTCAGGTTGCAGCAACAGGCAGGGATCACTGAAACGCAGAAAACTGCATATTTATGATAGCTTTTATTGATATGAACCGTTCGCAGCAAATTTCTGTTGATTTTTAGCAGTTTCGTGAAAGGTTTCGGTAGAAATTTCAGCTGTTTTTTTGCAAATTTTTCCATAAATGAAGTTTTTCGTTATCTTTCGTGAAATTTTATCACTTCTCGGTAAATTTTCTAGATATTTTAGCCGTTTTCTGCAAATAGTTTGTTGATTATAGTTGTTTCTTTTAAGCTTTCGGAAGGGTTTATAGTAGTTTTTTCTGCCGATTTTGCAATTTTTCTGGTGGTTTTTGCATTTTCGCCACAAACGTTTTACAGATTTTAGCAATTTACAGCTAGGGATTTTTTTTTATAGAATTAAACCGTTTTGGTTTATCTTCAGTGTATTTAAGTAGGGCTGTGGTGTCGTTACATAATTGTTCGACTCTGACTCCTGTAATTTGTAATTCAACTTCGACTCCAATTCCGACTCCGACTGAGTCCGACAAACGAAAATAAAAAATGGAAACTAAATCAACATATGTATTTATTCAAAATAATTTGTACATTTTAATCGAATTTAATTTAAATTAAATTGGTTCTTAGAAATATAGCATGGCTTCAATTATGTCCGATTTCATCGATGCGTTCAAATCAGATTTTAGAATTCGGAGCGCAGAAAATAATCTTTCCACAGATACCCGAGCCGGTGGTAAAGCCCTAGCGGTTAGAGCGGCATTTTGCGTAATCTCAGGGTTCGTCAATATTGCGTCTTTATGACTCCGACTCCTACCAAAAATGAACGACTCCCCTGACTCCGACTCCACAGCCCTATATTTATGGCGTTTTCTGGAGTCTTTCTTGATATTTTTTATTTCTCTGCTAGTTTTCTAGAGATTTATTGGAAGTTTTCTGCAAGTTTTAGAGTTTTAAGGAAACCTGTTACTTTTATTCCTTGTATTTCGTTTAACTGCTGTTCTTTAGTTCTTTTTTCTTTCGTGTTTACAGCTTCCGACTGGATCCCAACAGAGTCTAAATGTTCAGAAGGAACGTAAAGAGAAGGTTCAAGAACATCTTCATAACATCGGGCTTTTATTCAAACGACTACGTCTCATCTACGACAAATGCAACGAAAATTGTGCAGGAATGGAATACACTCACATTGAGGTGGCTTTATAACGTTAGTTTTCTAACAAGTTTTTGATTTATCAATTTTGCGATCGTCTTTTAGTCTCTGATTCCGCTTAAAGATGAAGTGAACAGTCGTCCCGAAGAAAGGAAACTCACCGAAACAATGAAATTTGCAAGTGAAGAACACAGAGAGATTGCCGAGGTAAACGATTATTGAATGCTAACATCTAATAAAACTTCTAGAGAAAGTCGCAACTGGTTAACCATAAACTTGTAAGAGGTTCGGAATGGTTATAACCAGTGGTTGGACGAATCCTAAATTTTCTTGAATCCGAATCCTAAAAGGTTTGCAAATCTCCCAAATCTGTTGAATCCTTCATATAAGAATCCTCTATTATTCATTATGAAGATACAAATAAATGAAATAATATTAAATATTAAATTATTAATAATAAAAAAAAACAAGTGTGGCGGCACTCAGGGTCGCCACAAGGTGATATTGGAGATCCGGGTGCAACACCGAAATTGCAACAATCGCCGGTTTCTTTTGTTATTGAACCGCTTCTATTCCACGTCGATGGAGTTAAAACTAATTTTACCAAAGGTTTTTAACATTTTTTTTAAGGTTAGGATTCAATAGATTCGAAAGACGAAGAAATCGCGAAGATTCATGTTTTCAAATCTCGAATATTTTTCAAGATTCGCGGGATTCGAATGTCCCATCCCTAATTATTATTATTAAAGTTATTTTCTTAAAAAAGTAAAATAAGTAAACAACACGAAAAAAATAATAATGCAGTTTGTTAAATACAACTTAAATGCCATCAACTAATGTACAAGTACGTGTAGGTGTGCATTTTGTTTCTGCGCCCAAGACATGTGAATTACGGCTCTGGTGCATGTTGCTGCCTCTAATATGCTTATACGCTTTTGATGGGATCGTTTGCAGCACGATCTTCTTAAAATTTATTTAGGTAAATAAATGTTCTTTTTATATAAAGCCTACTTTAAAAAATGGCAAATGTCAAAAAGATAAAGAAAAAAATTTTAAAAGAAGACTTAAAATTAAGTTCTTTTAATAAGCTGGCGTTTCGGCCTGTAATTGGCCGTCTTCAGAACACATCAGTTAAACATAAAAATTCATACAACAAGCATCTTTAAAAAATGATTCATCATTAAGAAATATATACAATATTGACTGGAAAAAAACCAGCAGGTCATTGTTGTATGAATTTTTATGTTTAACTGATGTGCTCTGAAGATGGCCCATTCCAGGTCGAAACGTCAGCTTATTAAAAGAACTTTATTTTAAGTCTTCTTTCGAAAATTCGTTTTTATCTTTTTTTTTTTTTTTTGGCATTTGCCATTTTTAAAGCAGGCTTTATATAAAAAGAACATTTATTTACCTTTATTATTACAAGCCAAGAAATCTCGTAAACTTTTTAAAATTTATTGTTTCAATTTTTTATAGCAAGTTATACAACGCAGCAAACACCTAAAGGAAATAATTGATCATCTGAGAAGCATTATTTGGGAAGTTAATACCATGCTTGCAACAAGAAAACCATAAAAGAAAACATCTTCCGTTTTGAAATTGTTTTTTTTTTGTAAATAATTGGTGCTTCATGAGGTTTTTAATTTTATTTTACAATAAAAAAACTTTTATATATAATACTTATTGACATCAATGAGGCGAGCATTTTCATAACGTTGTAAACGCCGCATAAGCGTAAATATGTTCTTTAAGGCTAAATATGTTCAATTCAATTCAATTCAATTAGATACACCTGCAATCAGCTTGAAAGCCATGTGGCAGGGGGGATTGCTCCCAATCATGAGTGATTGTCATTATTTAAAAATAAGACATCATCATGAAATTGAAATCGTCCTAACAAAGAACTATTCACAGGAAGAGAATTCCATAGTCTAACAACATTAGGAATAAAAGACCAAAAATATGCATCAGTCCGAGCCATTAATTCTTTGAAAGTGTTTGAATGCCCAAGTCTACCTTTACGAGGATTTCTAGTTAGTAAACCATTAAGCAGAGTAATGTTATCATCAGACAGCAAACTTCCCAGAAGAGCGAGGCTTTGCTCATTTCTTCGGACTGCTAATGTTTCCCATTCTAGCTCTTGAAGCATAGATGATACGCTGTCAGTATATGCATACCGTCCCTTTACAAATCTTGCAGCCCTACGCTGCACTATTTCTATTTCTTTAAGGCTGTACCAAGCCGATTTTACTGCTAATCGGCAAAAATCGGATCGGCGAACAAATGTTAACCAATTACCGATCATTAACACCCTCAACAATTAGATCTGCTTCCCGATATATAATATGACGTGGTCTGAGCAGCTTTGGAGAGAGAGGGGTGGGGCAATTGCCCTCCCCCAGCTCGTATCCCTGTCTGTACAGCCTAGACTTTCTGTACCCGAAATCGGCTGTGAAACAAACTCCAGCAGCAATAATCGGTAATGAAAATCAGCATGATCGGCTCGGTTAAATCCAATGGCATGCCAATTTTTTTTGTGTGATCGGTTCGGTATTGGCTCAGTAAAAAAGAAGTGTGATTGGTACAGCCTTAATGTTTTTAATTGAAAAAGAGTTGTAAACGCCATGCTCTTTTTGCACGGGAATTTCCTTGTCCCGAAAGTGCTGTTCCTAATGGTAAATTGTATTAAAATATTTTTATGTCTTAAAGGCATAAAATATTTTAATACAATTTACCACTTATCTCTTGAAAAATTAAAATTGGGCATATACAACGTTATGGAAATGCAGGCTTCAAATATCTTTTTCAAACCGTTTTTCACACAGGCAATTACAAAACGGGATGAACATAAGTTGGCTCCGCTCTTTAAATGACGAACGGCAACTTCTAATTGGTTTGTTGTGTGGTTCGACGTTGAAAAGGGCGGAGCATGTGACCTCAGACTTCATAACCAACCAATTAGAAGTTGCCGTTCGTCATAAAAAGGGCGGAGCCAACTTCTGTTCATCCCGTTTTCTAATTGCCTGTGTTTTTCACTAATTCAAAATACCAACCAATTAAAAATAAAAAGGGCGGAGCATGTAACATCAGACCCAGTAACAAACCAATTAGAAATTGACGACGCTCATAAAAGGGCGGAGCTAATGAAATTCTGAAGCTGTCTACAGATGCCTTTGTAAATTTGAGTCAACTGATATAACAGCGCGTGCCGCTAGGCTATTCAATTAAGATGATTTAATTGAAACAGCTGATTTTCGAACTCTTGACTTCTCTCTGCCTTTTTCAAGAGAAACTAGAAAGTGTTTTAGAAACTAGAAGGGTAGCTTAAATCACTTTAGATCAATTTCACGTTAGATATCTTTCAAAATAAGCTTTTCTTAAGAGCCTAGATATATCGTTTATTTCAAAATTTCTCCGAATGTAGGCGCTGCATCGTTGTTGATTGAAAAACGGTTTTTTAACGTTTTTTCTCCCGGTTCGAAGTCACATAATAATTAATAGAAAAATAATTTCGCGTGCTTATCTTATAAAAAGAAAACATTGTGAAGCCAATAGATTAATGTACGTGCTAATGTTTGTGTGATTGTTCTAAGTCGTTTTAATGGGAGTTCTTCAAATGTTTAGGTGACGGTTTTTTGGCCCTATGGGAATTAACATGGAGTTAAAAAAACGTAAGATTTTGAATGTTATTTAAAAATAGAAAGCCCTTTTAAAATTTAGAAAAAGGAATAATCCTGAAGGCAATAAACACGTGTAAGTACGTGCTGATTTTTCTGATTGCTCTAAATCATTTTTAATGAGAGTTCTCTTAACTTTTGTTGGACGGTGTTTTAGTCCTATGGGACTTAACATGGAGTTAAAAAACGTACGATTTTAAACGTTATTAAAAAATAGAAGAACCTTTTCAAAATTTATAAAAAGGAAACATCGTGAAGCCAATACATGAATGCATGTGCTAATTATTTTGTTATTGTTCTAAATCGTTTTTAACGAGAGTTTTTCAAATGTTTGTGGGACGGTTTTTGATCCAATGGGATTTAACCTTGTTTAGAAATAGAAGGACCTTATCAAAAATTATATAAATCGAGCACGTGAAGAACAATACTTTTTATTGCATTTTGCGCTTTACTGTATTTTAATTGAGCGATTATGAGGCGATTTCTTTCAGTTTTAGTAACACTATATAAGAACACTCATTTGTCTCGTTGTCGTCTGCTCAAAACAACAAGATGGACGTGGATCTAGGCTCTTAAACAAAAATTTTGAAAAATGTCGGCTGCTAATCGTCATCTGCTAAAAAGTTGGATCATCTCCAAGAAATTAACTCTCATATAAATCTTATTTTGAAAGATATCAACATGAAAATAACCCAAATTGAATGAGCTACCCTTCTAGTATTTAAAACAGATTAAAAGGTTTTCTTCATTTTGCACCTGAAAAACAGAGTAATCAAGAGTTTGAGACTCACACTTTACACTTTACATAATGCTTACTGCCAAATAATATGCTGCCATAGACTTTCATGGAATGAATGCCATTCTTAGGATTCACAATGGCGTACAGCTCCCACGTGATTGCAGCAACGAATCAAAAAGCATCACTCATTGACGTTACTCTCTTAATATAGGCACAGAATAAGGATATATACAGAAGGGAAACTGAGCCATTAACTTGCGACAGAATTTTTCTGCGCATGTGCGGCGCCGCCCCAGAATTTTAGTCGCTGTTATGTCGTGACGCAGCCGCCGCCCCAGAATTTTAGTCGCTGTTATGTCGTGACACAGCCGCCGCCATTTTGAAATGTATTACATTTTGATATGTGTTCATCTATGGCAACAGCAACGATTCAAAAGTTGGCAAGTTGTAAAAATATAAAAGTTGAAAAATTTTAAATTAAAAATGTGTTTATAAAGTTTAATATTTTCCATGTATTTATTTTACATAATAATAAAACTGAAATTTAAAAATAAAATTAAAAAATAAAATTAAAAACTAAAATTTAAAACTGAAATTTAAAAACAAAATTAAAAACTAAAATTTAAAAACTAAAATTTAAAAACAAAATTAAAAACTGAAATTTAAAAATAAAATTTAAAAATAAAATTAAAAACTAAAATTTAAAACTGAAATTTAAAATAGAATTCAAAACTAAAATTTAAAAACGAAATTAAAAATTGAAATTTATTAAAAAAAATAAAAACTGAAATTTAAAAATAGAATTCAAAACTAAAATTTAAAAACAAAATTAAAAACTGAAATTTAAAAACAAAATTAAAAACTGAAATTTATTAAAAAAAATAAAAACTGAAATTTTAAAATAACATTTATTAAAAAAATAATCTGAATAAAAAAATTACATTTATCATTTTATGTTAATTACATATACTTTTATTAATTAAGATTAAAACGATTTGAATTTGATTATTTCTGACTATTTTTTCTTCAAATTTTTCACATTTAAAATTGTATTTTTTTCCGCCTTATGTTTCCATTTAATCAAATAAACAACCATCAAAAACAACCAAACACAGTAATACATTTCAAAATGGCGGCCATCAAGTAACCGGTTAAAATAAGAGGAGCTTTCAGTCCAAGGTCATGAAATTCTGTCACAGCAACTTCAAAGGCGCCGCACGAGAGTTTCCCTTCTGAATATATCCTTATTCTGTGATATAGGGCTCTAGCAGAGTAACGTTAGTAGCGCCGTCTATTGGTTGAGTTTGCAGTAGACTGCGTACATTGAACACAATTTACAGCAATGCGCATGCTCACACCATTTCCAAGCGCTCTAAAGCTAGTCGCTAGTGTGTGTCGCGTGTTGAATGAAAAGATCGAAGTTCTGGCGGTTTTTTTTATTCTCTTCGTTGTTTCTTCTCTTTTGACAAAGTCTTATTTTGTACGCGTGGTTTTTTTTTTAAACTCATGACGTCATTGTCAGGTGGCTCGCGGACTTGATTGACAGTTGGGTGAGTTATTTATTTATTATAAAGAGTGAAACTTTTTTGTTGGGAGATGGGAAGCCGGTCGGGGGGGGGGGGGGGACGGGAATGTAAATTTGTTAAGACAGGACAGTCAGAATAATAAATTCTGACAGGTTGACAATGGTCAAGCCTGTGAATAATGTGGTCAAGTGAATTTCTTGAATCGCTTTTTTTTTGCTTTGGCAGTTGACTGTTGGAAAAAAAATTAGGCGAAATAGGGAAATTATAAGCGCCGCTTAGCCTCGCCGCGGCGATTGCGGCGGATTAGTCATTATAGTTTTGGCGCGAAAGAAGGACATAGAGGATAACAGTGTAACACAAAGGGGGGGGGGGGGCGACATTGAAGAAAATCATGCCTTCATAAAGATTCACCGAGATTCACAGCAGATCGTGTATTGTGAAAAGTCATTTTACTATTTATCCGAGTTTTACTGGAAATTGAAAATTGAAATTGAAAATACAGTAAAACGCTGATAAAAAGTAAAATGGCTTGCGGATACCATACGAGATTCACTCCCCATAGTAACTCCTAAGGTGGATTTATAAGTGTAAACTGTGACTCAAACCCTTGATTACTCTGTTTTTCAGGTGCACAATGACGAAAAACTTTTAATCTGTTTTAAAAACTAGACGGGCAGCGTATTCACTTTGGGGTATTTTCATGCTGATATCTTCTCAAAATAAGATTTAAATGCGAGTTTCTTGAAGATGATCTGCGAAATTATCTAAAAAAAATGATGCAAGCGAATTGTAAATTAAGAAAATTTTATCCAGTTAATTGAAATTTATAATTTTTTTTTTTGGTATTCTTTCGATTAGCAGCCGCTAGCCTCTGTGCTAAAGGCGCATTGACACTAGGCTGGTTTACAAGCCGTCGGTTGCTGCTGGCTATTAGCAGCAACAGCAAGCAGCAGCTGCTTTGGGTTCACACTTGTCCAGTCACTGCTGGTATTAGCAGTGCAAGTCATCCAATCACCATCTTGCAAAAACACAAACTCTAACAACAACGAACCCAAGCAGTGGAGTTTCAACTACCAACTAGTGTCGCTACCAGCGACACTGGCTGGTAGCACACTGGTAGCAGCAGGAAGGGAGTCACATGACCAGCTGGTAGCTGCTAAAGTTGGACATGTTCAACTTCACCAGCCACTGTTAAAATCACTAGCCTGCTGGAGAAAGTAGCTGCTGGTAGCAGTTCACACTATGCTGCTAGAGGGCTACAACCAGCCAGCAGCTGGGAAACCAGCCTAGTGTGAATGCGCCATAAGGCGTAAGAATTCCTATGCAGGGTGTCCATAAAGTATCAAGCCAGTCTGATAAAAAATACTAAATTTTTGAAGAAAAAATTAAAACAATTCAACGTGACCACGCACCTTCTATTTCCAAACACAGCTGCAAACGCTCCATAGTAGCTCGAAATACATTTTGTAATTTTAATGTGGCTAAACAGATATTTATTTTGCTTTATTTATTTATCTCTATAGACGTTTTTTTTTTGTAAAATTTGGATGCAAAAACGTCAATTACGAAAAAAAAAAAATCAATTGGTTTTCAAAACTTGAATGGTAAAAGATTATGTTAAATGTTTTTGTTTTTTTCATTGCTAATATCTTAAAAAATAAAAGTTTTTATAGTTCAGTTTGAAAAATGACCCATTTTGGGGTTTTTAAATTTGACGTTTCATGAAAAACTATTTTCGCCTTTTTCGGGCTGTTTTAAAAAGTTTAATTTTCAAGATATCATCATGAAAAAAAATGTTTAGCATAATCACCAACGAGGCCTATTCTAGTTTCTAAAACACTTTAATTTTTTTTTTCGTTATGTTTCTTCCGAAAAATGTTCGCTTGAAAAATATAAATTTTCTCAACACCTCGGGTGAAGGGGAAAGAGACATGTAGACAGATGCGACACTTTTTGTTGACACTTGATCTAGACACTGGTGTACGACACTGCTCTAGCATCAAAAATTGCTGTACGTGTAGACAGTACAGACACTGCTCTAGACACAAGTGTCTCCTCTAGGTGTCGTCGTGTATGCGAGCCTTTAGAATACAACATTTAAAGGCAAAATAAATCCAATTTATTTATCTTTGAACGTGCATAGTCTAGAATTAATATTTGCACATTTACCCGGTGGGCAATTTTGTAATGAAATTTTATACTCGAAATCTGACTTTTTACTACACAAAAAGTATTCATTGCAGATTGTTGTATTCGTTTCAAGCCATTCTCCGTCGCTTGAACATCCAGCTACACAATTAGAGAAAATAAAAGAATAAACATTATGAGCGTCATCAATTTCTAATTGGTTTGTTACTGGGTCTGATGTCACATGCCCCGCCCTTTTTATTTCTAATTGGTTGATATTTGCTCATAAAAGGGGCGGAGCCAAACAAAATTCTGAAGCTGTGCACACATGCCTGTTAAACAGGACAGGTAAACGTTTGCTTTAAAAACAGGTGTGATAATGAGCGTATTATTTTTTAGAGCGCTTTGCAGCACAGACAATTAGAAAACGGGATGAACAGAAGTTGGCTCCGCCCTTTTTATGAGGACCGGCAACTTCTAATTGGTTTGTTATATAGTCTGCCGTCACATGCTCTGCCCTTTTTAACGTCGAACCACACAACAAACCAATTAGAAGTGGCCGTTCGTCATAAAAAGGGCGGAGCATGTGACGGAGCCAACTTCTGTTCATCCCGTTTTCTAATTGCCTGTCTTTGCGGATAGTTTTTGCATAGGCTGGATTTGATAGGCTGATGCGTGAGTTGTTACTTTGGCAATCATTGTTTAAGTATTTCAACAAAACATTCCTGGGAGTAATGGCCTCTTTAAGTTTTTAGTTTGTATTTCGTGTACCTTTATAAAATGGAATACTGCTATAGAACGGAGAAGAAGAAAAAAACTGTCTGGAACCACAGGATTCCGTTTTATCCAGGTTTTACCTTGTATAACTTTCAGCTTATGCTGCAATAAAGACTAGTTGTCTAAATTCGTATTACGTGTTACTTACTTGGTACATCCTGTCCCAACACTGCAACTAAGCCTATGGAGTCATAACACATATGCCGATCAGGTTTAGCAACTTACATTATTAATATTAAAATGGAAATTGGAAAAAAAAAAACTTACATGTAAACGCTACAATTAAAATAACAATTGTTTTAGACATGTTGGTATGTGGTTCTTGTTGGAAAATTTGGAGTCGTACGTAGATATTTTGCAGTCTAAGCTGAGAGTAATCAGCTTCGTTAAGATCTTTTTAAAGTGAGATTCTTCTTTTATACCATCGTTTTTTTCTTTTAAATAAATATTAGAACTTGTTTTGACAAACGTTAAAACCTTGTTGAAAGCAAAGTAATTGTAAAAGTCATATTTAAACATACTTTCACAATATTATTTGTTCATTTGTAATTTGAATGAAAAAAATCAATTCGTGGCCCAAGAGCCAACTGTGAAGTAATCATCATTAGAGCAATTGCAATTATGTCATTTCTAATAAAAAAAAAAAGCTGGGTAGAGAGGCTAGATGTCTCTAGTTGTCAACTAGAGTTCTATCCTCTAATCATTGTTTTTAATTAAGAAGAACAGTTGTTTTGTTTTTTATTATCTAAGCGAGATTGTCACCTCACAATTGGCACTTGGGCCACATATTGAGAAACATTCCGGTTGATATTGTTATAAGTAATAACAGGTGCAGTTCTTATTAAATGTATTGTAAAAGTCATATTTAAACACACCTTCACAATATGTTTTATTTGTTCATTTGTAAATTTAATGAAAGATCCATTCGTTGGTTATAAGTTATAACAGGTGCAGTTTTTTTCAAAACTTTATTACGTCACAAAAACACATATTCGTTATCACGCACATACAGCTCCGGAATGGATTGTATTGTAATTTGCTCAACATATACAGCCCCAACCCTTGGCGACCACACACAATTAAAACATCAATGTATTATCAACGAGTTACGCAATATCTCTTAATCTTTGCTCTTCAAGGTCTAGTCTATGGGATAATGTCTCGGCTATACTGTTTTCAACGTTGATTGGATGTCATTATTCAGTATTTTAAAATTTAAAACGTTTTTTCTTCGTTATTTTTCGAGCTGTCCCCAGGCAGCACGCCAACAAGGAACCAACGTAACGCCAACCGTTGGTGTTTAGGTAAAGATGTTGGCCTAACTTTTTAAGCCAACATTAATGTGACACGCTGTATTTCAGGGTGTCACCAAAATAGTAGCCTGTATGGGGTGCGTCATCCTTGCTTTTCGCCTCTCACCACCCTTCTTTTGAGGGCAAACCTTCCAGGTTACACGCCAGCAGTCGTTCGATGAGTGGGGCAGCAAACAGGGCCACAGCAACAGACCCAGCACACAGTATGACTGCTATTCCAGGTTGACCAATAATCTCCACAACTTACAACCACAACGTGGGTCAAGTTGCGAGGTGGTACACCAGGTACCCATGGCTCTGGGAGTGGCTTTCCCAGCTGGTAATATCAATGCTTTTCCAGGTATAGCAAGCCTTGATCAGTGGCTTCACTTCGAAGGTGATCTTATTAGTCCAGTATACTTTTAAACTCGCCATTTCGACTGATTTAAGTGGAAATAATCGATTAGCTTCGGTTTTTACATAAGTATTAACCATATATTGCTTTGTTAGTTTGCCAACATCGACGCCCGCACACAGGGGCAAAGTGGGGCAGTTGCTCCCCCTTCCAACGCTATTTTTAATGTACAACATTTTTTTTAGAAATTTGAAATAATGTAAAATAAAATTTTTAAGTAAGTTGAAGTATAACTACTTTGGTTATTGTCCTAAGTTGGCCCTGGAAGTCCAAAAAAAACTTGGAAAAGCACAAGGATTCAAGAATTTTTAAAATTTGAAAAAATGGGTCAAAAGCCAAGTCTGGTTTTTTTTTTAAATGGCCAAAAGTGGAAAAAATATTTAAAAGATCTAAAAGCTCTACAAATGTCTCAGGAGTGCTCAGCTGCCCCCAGAAGTCCCAAAAAGCTTATAAAAGCAAAAGGATTCAAGAATTTTTAAAATTCGAAAAATTGGGTCAAAAGCCAAGTCTGGCTTTTTTTAAAAAATGGCCAAAAGTGGAAAATATTTAAATGATCTAAAAGCTCTACAAATGTCTCAGAAACACTCAACTGACCATAGAAGCCCCTCTTTTTTCTTATCGAGGGCGCTTTTATGAGAATGTGCACAAGGGCGCCTTATACCCATGCAGTGGCACTGGGAATCGCCCTCCCTATTGAAATTATCCTACACTGTTTGCCAACAGACAAAATGGATAAAACTGCTCTCTGACTGATATATTGATATATCCATAATATTGCATTTCATTGAGTCACTCGGACTCTTGGATTTGAAGTTGATGGTCGTCGTATGTTAAGCAAAGAGGTTAGGGAATTTGAAAGGTTAATTTTTGGCCACCAATTTTGGTCACCAAATGGATCTACCATTGGTTCAAGATTAGGATCTAAGTTGCTTAATCGTTGTGTTCTTCAAGCATTGGGAACATTATTGATATGACAAAGTATCAAAATGTCTCTTCCAATTGGTGGTTGACCATCTGCATTTTGGAAAATGATGGCTACTTCATTTACTCTTGGTGTATTATACTCTTTTCACAGTCGAAAAGTTCAATTATTTTCATTTAAATATGTTTTTTTCAACAAAATATCATCATCATCATCATCATTTCCTGTACCTTATCCCGCGAGCAGCAGGGTCGGCCTTACTGGTTCTAACTCTCCACTCGTTTCGATTTTGCACCAAGCCCCCAGTGACCCCACATGCCACCATATCCCGTTTTACTACCACATCCCAGGTTTGCTTGGGTCTTCCTCTACCCCGTTTTATTCCCAGGTCTAAGTTCATTGCCTGTCTCAGCAGCCCATCTTCTCTACTCCTGAGGACATGCCCGAACCACCGCAGCCTATTTTCCTGCATCTTTTCTACTATATTTGTTACCCCTACACTACCCCTAATAAAATCATTTCTGATCCTATCCCTTCTGGTCACCCCACTCATAAACCTTAGCATTCTCATCTCAGCTACCTGCATTCTATCCTCATGCACCTTCTTGATTGCCCAACATTCTGACCCATACAACATAGCTGGTCTGACTACTGTTCTATAAAACTTTCCCTTCAATTTTATAGGTAACTTCCTGTCACATAAAACCCCACTAGCCTGCCTCCTGCCACCTATGCCAACAACATAGCTGGTCTGACTACTGTTCTATAAAACTTTCCCTTCAATTTTATAGGTAACTTCCTGTCACATAAAACCCCACTAGCCTGCCTCCACCTATGCCAACCTGCTTTTATCCGGTTTGTGATGTCTAAGTCTAAGCTCCCATCATCTTGCAGCACAGATCCTAAATATTTGAAGTCATGCACCTGCTGCATTAAACTGTCCCCAAGTCTAATCCCCTCATTCAACTGTTCTTTCCCATCCCACTGAAATTTCATGTACTCCGTTTTTTCCCTACTTATTTTCAACCCCTTTGATTCCAAGGCATTCCTAGTCTCCTCTAACCTTATCTCGAGTTCCAATTTGGATTCCCCAACTAAGACTATGTCATCTGCAAACAGCATACACCAGGGGACCTCCTGCCTCACCCCTGCCAGTAAATCATCCAGGACCAAAATAAATAGATATGGACTAAGTGCTGAGCCCTGGTGCACACCAATCCTAACACGAAAACTGTCAGAGAACCCCCAGGCAGTCTTAACGCTTGTCCGTGCATTCCTATACATGTCCCTCACCATATCTATATAACTCTCACCCACCCCCTTCTTCTGTAAGACCTCCCACAATAACGTCCGTGGTAAATAAATACCATGTGTAACTCTTTCTTGGCAGCCCGAAACTTCTCAATAACTTGCCTTACGGCAAAAATAGGGTGCATTGTGGATTTTCCTGGCATAAACCCAAACTGACTTCCCCCAATTGCAGTTTTACCCCGTAGTCGAGCTTCAATTACTCTCTCCCAAAGCTTCATCGTATGACTCATCAATTTAATACCTCTATAGTTCCCACATTCCTGAACATCACCCTTCCCTTTGAAAATAGGCACTAACCAGCTGTCCCGCCATGCACCTGGCATTCTATCCCCCATAGCCAATCTATTGAATAACTTTGTGAGTCAGGAAATGGCAACATTCCCCAAGACCTTCCACACCTCTACTGGTATCCCATCTGGCCCTAAAGCCTTCCCTAGCTTCATTTTTCGCAATGCCTGAACAATTTCCTCAGCCCTAACCTGCTCCACTTCTTCTCTATGATTATTTCTTCCAGTGAAAGGCTCCTGCTCTACCCCCTCATTCATAAGCTTACTAAAATATTCTCCCCACCTGTTCCATACTGGCTCTCTACCCCACAATACTTTGCCCCCATTATCCTTAACACTCACCACCTTTTCAATATCTCTGCCTTTATTCTCCCGAGCCCTAGCTATTCTATATACTGCCATTTCTCCTGCTCTGGTACCTAACTTGGCATACATGTCCGCATATTTCTTATGCTTTGCTAAGGCTACCTGCTGTTTGGCCTCTATCTTGGCACGCTTGTATTCTATCTGGGCCTCCCTGCTTCCATCGTGCCACCAAGTCTTGAAAGCATCTTTCTTCCTTTTAACTGCCCTCTGTACCTCCTCATCCCACCACCAAGTTTCTCTGTCTAATCGAGACCCCCTACTCGTACTGTCCCTAGTACCTCGTTTCCACAATCACGGATCTGTTGTGCTACCCTTGTCCACAGCTCTCCTGCAGTGCCATCTAAATCCCATGCTATCTTACCTGCCATTTTCTTAAACTCTTCCGCCTTGTCTGGTAATGCCCACCACCTAATTGCTGTCTCTCCTCTATGTCTGACCACCTGTTTTGCACCCCTAGGTTTTAGGTCTAACACTACTAGCCTATGTTGTCCCGCTAAGTTTTCACTCGGTATCACTTTACAATCCTTGCACTCGTTTCTATCCTCACTCCGAATCATGAAGAGATCAATCTGGGATTCTCCTGCCCTGCTCTTAAAAGTAATCAAATGTTCCTCTCGCTTCTGGAATAGTGTGTTTGCTAAAATTAACTTATGTGCCACTGCTGCCTCCAGGATACTCTCCCCTGCTTTATTTCGCTCTCCATAGCCCCACCCACCATGTACCTCTTCATACCCTTCCCTACCTCTACCTACATGTCCGTTAAAGTCCCCACCAATTATGACCCGTTCCTTCCTACTCAGGCCCAACATTAGGTCATCAAACTGTTCCCAGAATGCTAGCTTCCTGGCTGTATCTAATCCAACCTGGAGGCCATATGCACTAACTACATTTATAACAATGCCACCCCAAACTACCTTTACTACTAACAGCCTACTATTTATCCGCCTAACCTCAACCACACTATGTCTGAGTTCCTGATCTAGGACAATTCCCACTCCATTTCTACCCTCCTCACTACTTGCATAAATTAATTTATACCCATCCCCAATGTCCCTGGATTTATCCCCTTTCCATCTTGTCTCCTGCAGACATGCAACATTTACCCTCCTAGCCTTTAGAACACTAGATAACTCCCTAGTCTTCCCTGTCAAACTCCCTATATTCCAGGTGCCAAACCTAAGTTTAGTACCTCCCCTTCTACCACTACTTCCAAGACCTCCTTGTTGTTGATGCTGGACTCGCTTCTTTAGCCCCACCCGTCCACTGTGGGGTAGCCCTTGCCAATTTGTCACAGCCACCGGGCGTTGCAGCTGCGCGTCGCTTATGGCGGGGGACGCCCTGGCCATATTCGGAATACTATTTCGAACCAACATCATATGTTTTGGCAAATCTTTACAACCGGCTGCCAACCTGACGTCGACCCTCCACTTTTGCACCCGGGCTGGGGGACCGGCAATGGCGTGGTTTGGTTTTGGTCTGCCCTGAGTATTTTATGCCCTCAGTACCCTCCATATCTGGCGGGCATTCCCCTATCCGCCACCTGGGGAGGCACCCGATAGGGGACCAACTACCCCCACGGGGAGTAGTAATATAAATAATGATGAAAGTCATAACTAGATATTTAGGTTTAATTTTTATATAATTATTTAGGCCTAATAGAAAAATCAAGCCACAACACTTGTTGCAAACGGAACAATTGGTCTATTGTTACGGTTACAACACAGAACCTCCGTAGGGACCGCCTATGATATCAAATAATGCTAAAATGTCTGTAAATTAAACAAAAATCAAAAGGATTATATTTAGAAATGTCTTTAATTACTGAATTATTGAATTAGTCATCTTAACAATAAGTTCATTTTTATTAAATTTTATACTTTGAATAATTATTAAGCCATCGAGTATATTTTTTTATAGAATTCTCAAATGAAAAGAATTTAGAAATAGACTTAAAAATTGTAAATGCTGTAACAACCCGCAATCACGGACTCTAAGCCGGGTGGGCAACATAATGCTGTTCGTGCCCCAGTGAACTAGACAAAACAAGACGGAGTGCTTGAAACATTATTTCAGAATTATAGAAATTCCCAATGCATCGGTAGCACAGTTGAGACAGCCTGCATGCACTTGTGGTGCTGGTGGTCCCGGGAACGAAGCCGGGTTGGAGGCATGGTTGTTGTGTTTGTCTTTTATAATTTCTCCATCATTTTGGAGTTGACGTCAGGCTGGGCAGCCAGTCATAAAACACGGTTCACCAAATCCGAATCGTATGCCGCATCTTTCATCATTTACCATCATCAACATCATTTGACCGACCCCACTCGGTGTGGGACGTGGTCCAGGAAAAGAAGAAGAAGAAGATAGGAAGTACGTTACAAATAGAACTCTTTAATTTGGATTTCAGAATTATTTTTCAGAGACAAGGAAGGCCTTGCCATGAACAAAACATTCTAGTTTCTTTCCATATTGTGTTAAAAGGTTTCCACTGTGTTCAGTGGCGTAGCTAGTGCGTAGCTGTGGCAGTGAGTTGCCTCTCCTCCCTCACGAAAAACGCAACACAACTCACATCAGTGGTGCAACCAGGATTCTGGTCTGCGGAGGGGCTAATCGATATTGTCGAGATCCAGTGAATGAAATGGTTTATAGAATATTACATTAATTATGAAATTATTAAATAAACAAGTACCGGATAGTAATTACTTATCAAAGACCAATTTTCATTTTTTTACTGAATTGTGTATGTTTTCCAGAGTTAAAAATAGTGCTGGATTGCATAATACATTCCGCGAACGCAGTGAGTGACAAACATTTTATAATTTTTTTTTTGGATTTCCCCGTTTATTTTATATTATGTTTATTTCGAGTGAGATTCATCAAAATGACGGTATTTGCTATTTTTAAATAAACACATATCAGTGAAAAGAAAAATAAATTCAACTAATTTTAATTTCTCAGAGGTTGCAGGTTTCTATGTAGGCTAGGTCTAGCTGTGGCTAGGCTTGCCACCCTTCCT
This sequence comes from Brachycybe producta, assembly GCA_036925085.1. Taxonomy (NCBI): domain Eukaryota; kingdom Metazoa; phylum Arthropoda; class Diplopoda; order Playtdesmida; family Andrognathidae; genus Brachycybe; species Brachycybe producta. The sequence goes on along the minus strand of JAUPFP010000009.1, from coordinate 1,983,771 downwards.
CCTTTGTGGAGGACAGTCCTTCGTCCTTCACGAAGGCAAAACATATTGTTTTGGTTAAAAAAAATGGAGGACTGTCCTCCACAAAGGAGGACGGGTGACAAACCTAGCTATGGCCCTTGAATATAATTCTAAAGCCATTATCTGGTCGTCTGTTGCTCCGAGGCAAAAATTCAATTCATAAAAATGAAAAATATTTTGAGTACATATTTAGTATACCAGTTTAATTGGAGCTTCGTTCGTACATAATTTAAAGATAAAATAAATCCAATTTATTTACCACTGTGACGGACCTTTTTCCACGGATAGAATCTGCTCTTTTAAAGTAGTACGAGCGAGTTTACACTCGTATTAATAGTGGTTGGCTAAGTCACTAATTCTATCGGCTCGGGAGGACTAGACCAATATAACGTCTATTTAATGTCCTCACTAGTCTCTTAGAAAGATTCACAGTTTTGAGGATCTTTTGTTTCTGTACTTCTCGGACTTGCATCCGTAAATTTACCCTTGAAAAGTGTGAATATGCTTACGACTCAATGTTGCAGGTTTGCACCTGTTGAAGACTCGGAGTATCCAAATGGTGTAGAGCTGAAACGAAATGATGAATTTCCCAGTCGCAAAATAATTAAGTTTAGAAAATAATTAGAATCACCACTGTAGTTTTAAGTTAAATAAGAGCATTTATTCCACATATAAAAACGATGTGAAATGATAACTTGGTTTACAACACAACACTTGAAAATAATGTTCAAAAATATTTAGAAACCTAGCCAGAATTGGGCATACTGTAGGTTCGATCTTTAAAGAATGCTTCAAATAATGCTTTTCACTAGAAATCTACCCCAAGTCGGGCATAGATTCTGTCTTTAAAAGAATGCTTGAATTACATACAAAAACACGGCCTTATATACCCAATAAGAGGACACTGAGAACACATTCTCAGTATCCCCTGATTGGGTAAAAACAAAAGTAATAACCAAACTAGCCAATCAAAAACGATTGACCAGTGGTCACCAAAATTATAAAGTGATAAAAGCCACTCATGTGGAAGATTAGAACAATGGCAAAGAGGGGAGAACCATAAGGTCAAGCTAAAAAATAGAATCTGGGTCATTCGGTACCTATGAGTACCGAGTGGCCCAGAAGCTACAACATACAAGTAGCATACAAAGTTAAGAAAAACCCAAACTAAAACGGCGCTAAATTAATAAAAAGCAGCAGGCCCCAAAACGTCTCAACTGTACGTGCATATTCTATCCTTAATATTTACACATGTACCCAGTGGACAATCTGTTAATGTAAGTTCATAATGGCCCGGTGCGAAATTATAACACAGATAGTAATGATTGCAAGTTGGTGGATCCGTGTTAAGCCATTGTTGGTCTTCTGAACATCCAGCTACACAATTAGATAAAACAAAAGAATAAACATGACAGGAAAAACGTTTGCTTTAAAAACCATTATGATAATGAGTGTATTATTTTTAGAGCACTTTGTGGCTAGTTTTTTTTGCATATGTTAGTGTATATGTGCCATGTGGTAGAAATCTGAGCAGCCCAGAGTTATCTGCTGCGGCAGCAGCATCATCTAGCACATGCTGCGGCAGCAACCTCATCCGAGTATTCTGCAGCCAGTCTTCCCCACAGGCATTTAGAAATCGGAGAGAACTTCAGTTGGTTCCGCCCTTTTTATGACGAACGCAACTTCTAATTGGTTGGTTATGTAGTCTGACGTCACATACTCCACCCTTTTCAACGTCGAACCACACAACAAACCAATTAGAAGTTGTCGGTCGTCATAAATATGGCTGAGCCAACTTTTGTTCGTCCCGATTTCTAATTGCCTGTTGCTGCAACAGAGACTAGTTGTCTAAATTCGTATTAAGTGTTACTTACTTGGTACATCCCTTCCCAACACTGCAACTAGGCCTACAGATAATGGATTCATAAACATATGCCGATGAGGTTTAGGTAATATGCGTTATTAATATTAAATAGAAATTGAAAAAACTTACATGTAGATGCTACAAGTAAAATTACAATTGATTTTGACATGTTGGTATGTGGTACTTGTTGGAAAATTATGAGTCGTAGGTACAGATATTTTGCAGTCTAAGCTGTGAGTAATCAGCTTCGTTAAGATCTTTTCACAGTGAGATTCTTCTTTTATACCATCGTTTTTCTTTAAAATAAACATTAGAAATCGTTTGAAACATTGAGAATAATGTACTGCAGTATTATTGTATTGTAAATGTCATATTTAACATATTACAATGCAATTTACAATATAATTTGTATTATATACAAGTATTGTAAAAGTCATATTTAAACATACCTTCACAATATATTTTATTTGTTCACTTGTAAATTTAATGAAAGACCCATTCGTTGGTTATAAGTTATAACAGGTGCAGTTTTTTTCAAAACTTTATTACGTCACAAAAGCACATATTCGTTATCATGCACATACAGCTCCTGAATGGATTGTATTGTAATTTGCTCAACATATACAGCCCACAAATTATAAGAACACGGCACCACGTGTTACCATCCTTGGCGACCACACAATTAAAACATCAATGTATTTTCAACGAGTTACACAATATCTCTTAATCTTTGCTCTTCAAGGTCTAATCTATGAGAAAATGTCTCAGCTAGTCAACGTTGATTGGATGTCATTATTCAGTATGTGTCTGATTGACCTCGCCAGTCGTGTCTTTGGAAGGAACCAACGTGTGCCTAGCATGAGCACGCCAGTGTGCCGCATTCCTGGTGGGTGAAGGATATCCAGAAGTTCGGAAGTAAGAAATAGAGCTTGCAGGGCACAATCTGTGGACTGCCTCGACCTACCTATTCCCGAGGCGGAACATGGAAAGCTGAGAGAATTGTGACGACCTGGTTTGTGCCTACCACCAAAATGGTAGGTTCAGACGAAAACCTGGTGACAGTCTGATTTATTGTTTGGTAAGCAGTTGCATCTTGCCACAGTTCAAAAGTTCAATTATTTTAATTTAAATAGCGTTTTTTCATCAAAATATAATTATATTATATATATATATATATATATTAAGCCCCATCTATGTTTCTTTGTTTCCTTCCTTCTTTCTTTTAGTAACGCTCTATTAAGGAAACAAAATGTTTAACAATATATAATGCTTTGATGTTATAATTTAAGGTAAATATGATTGTGTAAAGTGTTTAGAACCAGAATACTTAAGCATTGAAATTTACATATATCTAGGCATATACTTTAAAGCTTTAAAATCGTTTGGAGCTGCTAATCCAATTTTGTTTGTATTAATATTAAAAAAGTAAAATAAAAATTGTGTGTTTAAATTTACCACATGTTTGTTTTCGGCTTCGAATCAGTACAGAAGCCTTCATTGGCTTAAAGAACCTGATTTTATAAATTAATTGAACCCTCCCTCGCTGGCATTTGTTTGATCAAAAACATCTTCTTCGACCTGAAGGTGAGGCAGCGAAGACTAGGAGGATAACAACATAATTATTTAGGTCTAATAGAAAAATCGAGCCACAATACTTGTTGCAACCTGAACAATAAGTGTTGCAGTTGCAAAACTGAAACTTCTTAGGGGCCGCCTATGATTTTCTATCGTGCAATTGATAACTTACGATTTTACTTCCTTTTTACTTTGTAAAATTATCTAGGCCAATCGCAAATATTCCAGATGTTGTATGTGCGAGCTGACAAATCTGTGATTTCGAGATGTCATTCGATTTAATAAAAATAAAAACTGCACCTGTTATAACCAAAAAGTGGATTTTTAATTAAATTTGTTAATGAACAAATAAATGTTGTAATCGTCATGTAATGTCATATTAGTTTTGTTTGCCAACATATTAATGTATGTCTTTGCATAATTCAACATGAACATTAGGAAACAACTTCAACAAATTCTAATGTTTATTTTTAAGAGGCTAGATACATCGTTTAGTTCAAAATTTCTCCGAATGTAGGCGCTGCGATCGTTGTTGATTGAAAAACGGTTTTTTAACGTTTTTTCTCCCGGTTCGAAGTCACATAAAAATTAATTGAAAAATAATTTCGCGTGCTAAGCCAGTAGATTAATGCACGTAATAATTATTTTGTTATTGTTCTGAGTTGTTTTAACGGGAGTTCTTCAGATGTTTGGGTGACGGTTTTTTGCTCCTGTGGGACTTAACATGGAGTTAAAAAACGTAAGATTTTAAATGTTATTTAAAAATAGAAAGCCCTTTTAAAATTTAGAAAAAGGAATAACCCTGAGGGCAATAAACACATGTAAGTACGTGCTAATTTTTCTGATTGCTCTCAATCATTTTTAATCAGAGTTCTCTTAACTTTTGTTGGACGGTGTTTTAGTCCTATGGGACTTAACATGGAGTTTAAAAACGTACGATTTTAAACGTTATTAAAAGATAGAAGGACCTTTTCAAAATTTATAAAAAGGAAACATCGTGAAGCCAATACATGAATGTATGTGCTAATTATTTTGTTATTGTTCTAAATCAGTTTTAACGAGAGTTTTTCAAATGTTTGTGGGACGGTTTTTGATCCAATGGGATTTAACATGGGGTTGAAAACAGATTTCATATGTGCATACACACGTGTGCTGTACATTTGCATACACATGTAACAATGAAAAAATATTGGTTATTTGATATATGAAAGCATATATTAAAGCAATGGAGGTATATACGGTTTTTTGAATCCCTTGTTTTACCAAATACCCTTTTACAGAATGGTAAGACTAAATTCTGGCTGTCTTGCATGTAAATTGCCCCATCTGTAGCTTGTTTGGATTAACCCTTTCGTGTCTAAACTGTCATTCCTTTAGTTTGCTTACAAATGCATATTTATTTTCACGTGTTCAATGTGTCTCCTGTACACAGGCATGCAGTACCACAAATAATAATATATCATTTAATCATGGAAGTAAACAAGTTTTTGAAGGTCCTCTCTGTTGTGGCTTACCAATCGGGTGATGTACGTTGCTCATTTTTAATATACAAGTTTGTTATAAAATTATATTACAATGAACTTAATATTCCCAGGTCGAATTGATGACACCTGATCCTATGGAAGTCAACAAAACAGAAGAATTAAAACGCATTAACGAAGCATGCAGTAATGCAATTCATGTCATCAGTGGAATTCGTTTTCTCGATTAAGCCATGTAAGCTGCACTGACGGGCTGGTTTTCGTGTTTTATAAACAATTTTCAAACCCCGTTCCAATTACAATTATTGTTTTGGGTTATTGTTTTACATTTTCAGATTAATATTTAACTTTTGAATAACACATGAAAAACAAACAAACAGGAAGAACATTTAATAAAACAATGATTGATTATAAAACTACCTTATTTTTTTTTATTTCTTTAAAATTTCATGATAATTGTGCAAGTAATTTACAAGAAATAAGCAAAAAAACTTACCGACTTATCGAAATCTACATCGGCTTCCATGTTAAAATTTTCGGTTTAATAGCAATGTTCAGAACAAACATCGAAAACAACAAAACTGTGAAATATTAAAAAACTAATGCATGGATGGGAAACTACGTACTTCTTTCTTTATTTTTTCAAAAATTCACGAAAATTGGGCAAGTAATTTGCGAGAAAACGTCAACGGTGCAGCGATTTTTCCATAGAGTTCTATGTTAAGGTTTCGTCTGCTAACTTCTTAGGGGCCATCTGTTAGCCTACTGCCACTAGAGGCGCTTATTTGACATATGGCTCATTGGACAGGCAAGTGGGGGCCGCATGGTTAAAAGTTATCATTGGGTCTACTTCCTCCATTTCTATTATGGACGGAAGTCAATGGAGGGATGGAGCTTAATGAAAAGAACAGCCTAGGGTTGAAACGAAAAGGTGGTCCATACGTTAAGAGACTATATCCCAAACTTACTTTGACACTTAGCATTAGCATCGTTGTTCTGTTGAGCCCATATAACTGATGTTAAAGAAAAAATATTAATTTTTAAAATACAGTTTATTGTTCATATTTAAAGTTGTCCAATTTTGATGGTTCAAAGAGTAATGTGCAACTTAAATATATGCTGATCTAGGGATAGAATAACAAAAAATTGGTAAGTGCAGTTATATTTTAAAATATTTCAAAATTGTGAATTTTTAACTTGATGTTAAACTCCATTGAATACGCCCAAATAAGAAAAAACATCAATTGATGAAATGCTCATAAAAATACGTAAAAATAATTTTAAAAAAAATCACCATGTGTTGGCTTCTCTGTGGTTTAATTGTGTTCTTTTAAAAATTACTTTGATGTGTTCTTATATGGGCATACTCAATTTAGCTTAACATAAAGTGTTAAAAATTTGCGATTTTTAAAGTTTTTTTAAAATAAATATAACTGTATTTACCAATTTGTTGTCATTATATCACCTTAAATATTAAGGGTGCACATTGGACTTTGAAAAATTAAAATTGGACAACTTTAAATATAAAAAATAAACTGTGTATTTTAATAAAAAGAATAGAAGGGAAACTTTTGTGTGGCACCTTTGATGTTGCTGTGACAGAATTTCATGACCTTGGACTGAAAGCTTCTCTTATTTTAACCAGTTACTGGATAGCCGCCATTTTGAATTGTATTAATATGTTGGGTTGTTGGATGTTTTCTTGGAAAAGGTAAGGTATGCTCGTATTAGTCACTTGATTAAATCAAAACATAATTAATATGAGGGAACGAATACTTTTTAATTTATAATGTAATGATTTTCTTTTAATTTTTTTTTGTATATCATTTTTAAATAATCAAATTCAAATCATTTTAAATGTCATTTTTTATTCAGATTATTTTTTTAATAAATGTTATTTTTAATTTTTTAATAAATTTTCTTTTTAAATTTGAGTTTTTAATTTTTTAATAAATTTTATTTTTAAATTTGAGTTTTTAATTTTTTAATAAATTTTATTTTTAAATTTCAGTTTTTATTTTTTTTAATAAATTTTTAAAATTCAGTTTTTAATTTTATTTTTTAAATTTCAGTTTTTAATTTTATTTTTAAACTTCAGTTTTATTATGTAAACTAAATGCATGGAACATATGAAACTTTATAAACACATTTTTAATTTAAAATTTTTCAACTTTTGTATTTTTACAAATTTGCCAACTTTTGAATTGTTGCTGTTGCTGTTGCTGTGTACATGAAAGTAATACATGTCAAAATGGCGTCGGCAAATCGGCGCTACTGTTCAGTATGGGCACCAAATGTTTTGGAGTAAAATGTTTTCTATTGTAACCTATAGAAATAGAAGTAATCCGAGCGCTCCAGGTGACGTCTTCTTTATTGTTATTGGTCGAAAAGGCGGTATTTTCCCGCTTTTTTGCCAGCTGTTTGTAATGATCGAAGGTGACGCAATGTTAACTGTGGCGTGAACTGTTTTTAATTTTCTACAACGAAAGAAGTGAAACAGCTTGACGTTTAAGTGTTTTTGTGTAAAGAAAGTGTAAAATACGCGAATTATTGTTATAACGTTGTTTTTTTACAGCGAAAAGTTAAGCTTAAAAAGTTTATAAAGAAACTTTTTGCATCCGATTTTTAAGGACATGTTGAATTCTATGACGACACCATATCGCGCTCATCTCTAGGAGCGTGGTCTTAATGGCGCAACCCAGCACAATGTGTATGTTAATATATCACACTCGTATGTCAAATTATTTCTTATGCATATGTTATCTTTATTTGTCTTATCTTTATATTGTCGTCCCCCTTTAAAATTGCTTGCCGTTCCATACCAAGTTCACCCCTGTGTCGTCATCCTTGGCAAGATGTTTACCTTCAAAAAAAGCAGATGATTCTTCATTAAGAGGCTGCTACATCGCAAAATGACTTTGAAAAATCTCCACAAAGAGTGTTAGCATCGTTTTTTTCAATTGAGGCCATAGACCCAATGTTAAAGAAGAAACGTTAATTTTTAAAATACACACAGTCGCGGCGGCAATATGTTTATTTTTCATATTTAAAGTTGTCCAATATTAAGTTTTCAAAGTGCAATGTGCACCTTAAATATATGCTGATCGAGTAGATAGAATGACGAATAATTGGTAATTGTCACAATTACCAATTATTCGTCATTCTATCCACTCGATCAGATCCATCTCGATCCACACAATTTAATTGTGGTTCTATTTTTAAAAACTATTTCAAAATCGCGAATTTCTAACTCTTGTGTTAGACTCCATTGAGTACGTGGGCTCATAAGCAAAAAACATCCATTAAAATGTTCGTTAAAATACGTAAAAATAATTTTAAAAAACCAGAAAAAAGCAGCACAATGTGTTGGCTTCACTGTGGTTTAATTATGGGTTTTAAGATTATTTTTACGAGCATTTTAATGGATCTTTTTTGCTTATGAGCGCACGTACTCAATGGAGTTTAACATAAGAATTAGAAATTCGGGATTTTGAAGTAGTTTTTATAAATAGAACCGCACTTATCCATTTTTTGTCATTCTATCACTTGATCAGCATATATTTAATGTGCACATTGCACTTTGAAAATATATTGAACAACTTTAAATATGAAAAAGAAACATATTGCCGCCGCGACTGTGTATTTTAAAAATTAAGAGCCTAGATCCACGTCCATCTTGTTGTTTTGAGCAGACGACAACGAGACAAATGAGTGTTCTTATATGGTGTTACTAAAACTGCAAGAAATCGCCTCACAATCGCTCAATTAAAATACAGTAAAGTGCAAAATGCAATAAAAAGTATTGTTCTTCACGTGCTCGATTTATATAATTTTTGAAAAGGTCCTTCTATTTTTAAACAAGGTTCAAAGTCGTTCGTTTTTTCAACCCCATGTTAAATCCCACCGTCCCACAAACATTTGAAAAACTCTCGTTAAAAACGATTTAGAACAATAACAAAATAATTAGCACATACATTCATGTATTGGCTTCACGATGTTTCCTTTTTATAAATTTTGAAAAGGTCCCTTCTATTTTTTAATAACGTTTAAAATCGTACGTTTTTTAACTCCATGTTAAGTCCCATAGGACTAAAACACCGTCCAACAAAAGTTAAGAGAATTCTGATTAAAAATGATTTAGAGCAATCAGAAAAATTAGCACGTACTTACACGTGTTTATTGCCTTCAGGATTATTCCTTTTTATAAATTTTAAAAGGGCTTTCTATTTTTAAATAACATTTAAAATCTTACGTTTTTTTAACTCCATGTTAATTCCCATAGGAGCAAAAAACCGTCACCCAAACATTTGAAGAACTCCCATTAAAACGACTTAAAACAATCACACAAAAATTAGCACGTACATTAATCTATTGGCTTCACCATGTTTTCTTTTTATAAGATACGCACGCGAAATTATTTTTTTATTAATTATTATGTGACTTCGAACCGGGAGAAAAAACGTTAAAAAACCGTTTTTCAATCAACAACGATTGCAGCGCCTACATTCGGAGAAATTTTGAAATAAACGATATATCTAGGCTCTTAACATTTTATGCTTTGAATATTTGATCTATGGGCTGAACAGAAAAACGATGCTAGCGCTCTTTGAGGAGATTTTTTCGAAGTAATTTAGTTATGGTAGTTACAGGTCGTATGAGATTCACCAATAATGTCGTCTCGTTTTAAAATAAATGTAGGTTGTCATACTGTACGAGATTCACCCCATGTGTCGTCATCCTTGACATGAAGTCTTCCTTCTAGCTTCAAAAAACAGACGATTCTTCATTCGCTTCTGGCGTTTTTCTTTTTCTAATACGGAGCTAAATTATATAATTGTATTTTGCTATCGGGCTCTGTATTTACAGCTATATATAAGCGCTTCTGCCAAATGCTTTCAAAAGTGAAATTCTAATGGATTTTATTATGCGTGTCACGTGTTGTGATTCATTCGTTTTGAGAGAGAGATTTTATTGATCTCAATATTTGTTACGTCATCAAAGCGATGTTTTGAAGTCAGTGCTGTCCTCTGACGGGCTACCTAGTGGAAACGATAGCCAAACGTTTGGTTCTTATGTATGGAGAGAATTTCTTTCCCATTCTGTGTGGCGCGTGTTGAATGAATAGATAAAAAGTTGTGGCGGGTTTTTTTTTTCTTCTCTCACTTCGGTGCTTCTTCTGCTTCTCTTTTGAGTCTTATTTTGTACGCGTGCTTTTTTTTTTTTCTTCTTAACTCATGACGTCATTGTCACGTGGTCCGCGGACTTGATTGACAGTTGGGTGAGTTATTTATTATAAAGAGTAAAACTTTTGTTGGGAGGTGGAAAGCCGGGAAAGGGGAGGGGAGGGGACGGGAATGTAAATGTGTTAAGAGAGGTTGACAATGGTCAAGCCTGTGAATAATGTGGTCAAGTGAATTTCTTGAATGGCTTTTGTAAGAAAATTGGTTTCATGTGGCAGTTTATTTGCTATGGCAGTTGACTGTTGGGGAAAAGAATGAGGCGAATTAGGAAAATTATAAGCGCCGCTTAGCTGCGATTGCGGTGGATTAGTCATTATAGTTTTGGCGCGAAAGAGGGACATAGAGGATAACAGTGTAGTGTGTGTGGTGGTTTTAAAAGTGTAAACTGTGACTTTTAAAATGCAAAATGAAGAAACACACTTTAATCACATGCAATTGTGCCCAACATTGAAATTTTATTGGCCCCACCCTTTTATGAGCGTCAGACCAAATGTCAACCAATTAGAAATTGAAAAGGGCGGGACATGTAACGTCAGACCCAAAAACAAACCAATTAGAAATTGATGACGCTCAAAAAAGGGCTGGCCAATAAAATTCTAATGTTGTGTACAATTGTCTGTCTTTAATCTGTTTTAAAAAAAACTAGAAGGGTAGCGGGTCAGGATAAAAGGATGAACGTCATGGGTAATTCTAAAACCTGAAACAGAATTCATATAGAAATGGATGAACACAAAAACCATGGGTGCAGAACACACAAATCGTGTTTTAAATCGAATTAGTTTTAGAGGTGCATGGACGAATCCTAAGTTTTCTCGAATTCGAATCCTAAAAGGTTCTTGAATCTTTCATATAGGAATCCTATATTATTCATTAAGATCCAAATAAATAAAATAATATTAAATATTAAATTATTAATAATAAAAGACACAGTGTGGCTGCACTCAGGGTCGCCACAAGGTGATGATATTGGTGAAACGGGTCCGACCACCGAAATTGCAACAATCGCCGGTTTTTATTTGTTAGAGAACCGCTTCTATTTGACGTCAATGGAGTTAAAACTAATTTTACGAAAGTTTTTTTAGTTTAGGATTCGAAAGACGAAAAAACGAAGATTCGAGTTTTCGAATCTGGAATATTTATCAAGATTCGCGGGATTCGAATGTCCCATCCCTATTTCAAAAAATCATTTTGAGTAATCGTTGTGTAAGTCTTGACAATATTTCGACAAGAAATTTCTGGATGCATAATGGGTGTCTTTAAAGAGGCGCGTGCCAAACAGTCTATATGAGTCTATGGTAGGACTATATGTAGGCAGACTATTTTAAAATTTTAAATGTGAAAATGGAAAGAAAAAAAAACTCCTGATTCATCTTTCTTGCTTTTTGTGTTTGTAAATGTTTGACTCAATGTTATTTTTATGTGCATCACATTTATAATTAGTCACAGCGTGAATTTTAAGAAGAAAAAACTAATAGAAAACACTTCTTCTCTCAATGAATACAATCTATACAGGGTGTGGCAATTTAAAACAACACCAACAGACACACGTGTCCAGAGGTCAAAGGTCTTTGTTGAAGGCAGGGTCACATGTTGATTATAATAGGGGTCTTGGAGGGAGGTTGGAATTAGTGTTTTTTTTTTGAAAGAAGTGTTTGTTTATATTTGTGTTAAAATTTAGTGTTGTTTGCATTCCGCTAAAAAATGTTGTTACAAAAACAGAAGATATTTATTATAGCGCCTAATATTCTTTGACTTTGATGGATGTAGGTGGGGGGGGGGGGGTTGGTAGGACTACAGGAGCGCCACCTAGCTAATAATTTGCTTATAAAGTTTTTCTGCAAATTGTTTAGGGTGCCGTCCATACTATAGAAGAGAACAACGAACAAAAACACTGTTCGCGAACAGTGTTTACGGTTTTTTTTATCTCTGTAAAGTTGTTCGTTGTTCAGTTCGGCTCCGATCCATTGTCTGTCACATCTCCGATCGCAGATTAGAGAAAGGGAAGACGTTAGATGAATTTTTAACAAATTGAACCCCTCCTTAAGAGGCTATATCGCAAAATTACTTCAAAAAATCTCCACAAAGAGCACTAACGTCGTTTTTCTATTGAAAACTCTATGTTAAAGAAAAATCTTAATTTTTTTTAAATACACAGTCGCGGCAATATGTTTATTGTTCATATTTAAAGTTGTCCAATATTAAGTTTTCAAAGTGCAATGTGCACCTTAAATATATGCTGATCTAGTAATAGAATGACAAAAAATTGGTGGTTATATTTTTTTAAAAAGTCTTCCAAAATCGCGAATTTCTAACTTATGTTAAACTCCATTGAGTACGCCCAAATGAGAAAAACAGCATCTATTAAAATGCTCGTAAAAATACCTAAAAATAATTTTAAAAAGAAATATAGTTAAACCACAGTGAAGCCAACACATTGGCGCACGTGCTGGTTTTTTTTTCTTCTAGTTTTGCACATTTATTGCGTATTTTTATCTGGGCGTACTCAATGGAGTTTTAACATAAGAGTTAGAAATTCGCGATTTTCAAATAGTTTTTAAAAATAGAACCACACTTACCAATTTTTTGTCATTCTATCACTCGATCAGCATATTTTTAAGGTACACATTGCACTTTGAAAACTTAATATCGAATAACTTTAAATATGAAAAATAAACATACTGCCACCGCGACTGTGTTTGATAATAATTAGATGAAATTTTTGATCCTCTGCAATTTTTGTTAGATGATATCTGAAAGTATTATTTATGTACATGTAGGTTATTGGGTGGTTAGGTGAAAGGCTTTCCTGATGTGGGTGGTGGTGGTGGTGGTGGCGAAGCTTAAAGATGATGACTCTTAAGAACAGGCAATTAAAAAACGGGATGAACAGAAGTTCTAATTGGTTTGTTGTGTGGTTCGACGTTGAAAAGGGCGAAGCATGTGACGTCAGACTACATAACCAACCAATTAGAAGTTGTCGTTCGTCATAAAACCGGCGGAGCCAACTTCTGTTTATCCCGTTTTCTAATTGCCTGCCCCTTAAGCACAATACAGTTTTAGAGCGGATGAGGGGGGGAGGAGGTCATAGGTCATCGTGATATTTGATTCGCAAACTAAGAACCTGAAATAATAGATTTCATTTCTCTAACCTAATTTATTTGGGTTGTTGCTCTGTATATGCGCGCGTGTGTGGTGACCACCTTAGTGTTGTCATGAAAACGAAAGTTGGTGGTGGTCATTGCAATTTAGTGACCACTGGTCAGTGGTTATTTATATGTTGTCATGTATGGTTTTTTATGATGAGGACTGATGACTAATTGTTATCAACGTCTCAGTTTTTCTTCTTCATTTTGGGTGAAAATTTTACAGGAAGAGTCAGTTTTGTTTGCCATTTATAGTCATTATTATGAAATTTTGTCTGAAGTGACCACTGTCCAGTGGTTATTTAGATACGATAAGTCTTTGATGACTCATTTTTAAGAAAAGAAATGCCTCATTCGCAACAAAAAAAAATGAGTTTCTGGGTCATTTTGGTGATAATTTTTAACTAATTTCCATAAATTTTGTGGAAAATATGACCATTGGCTATTTTTTATTATGAAAATACTAGAGGTGGAACGAATCCTAAATTTTCGCGAAACCGTATCCGAATCCTAAAAAGTACTCGAATCTCTCATATAAGAATCCTATAGTATTCATTAAGAAGAAACAAATAAATGAAATAATATTAAATATTAAATTATTAATAAAAAATTGTAGCACTCGGGGTCGCCACAAGGTGATGATATTGGTAATCCCGGTTACCACCGAAATTGCAACAATCGCCGGGTTTTTTTTGTTAGTGAACGCTTCAATGGAGTTAAAACTAATTTTACCAAAGTTTTTAACATTTTTTTTTTATGTTAGGATTCGATAGATTCGAAAAACGAAAAAAGCGGCGAAGATTCGAGTTTTCGAATCTCGAATATTTTTCAAGATTAGCGGGATTCGAATGGTCGGACCATCCCTATAAAATACACAAATCAAAAAGTCCGAGACGTTTACAGTTTTTAAAACATAAAAGGAGTTTGTTGCCGCTAAACTGGAAAAACCGGCCATTGTGCAACAATTACTGGAAAATTTTGCAAAACAACAAATTCAGCAGTAATAATGCTTTTCAGGCAGAATGCGAAAAATAAAAACAACTAGTCAATTTATATAAAACGTGAACAACCTTATCTAAATTGGCTTGTTGCTTTTAGGCATTATGCACAGTGTCTGGAACACTATCAATTGAATAGATTTTTTATCGAATTTTTAGTTCTGCACATTGACTAGTGATTTTGAAGAAGGACTACTTTTCTACTTTTGATGGTAACATACATTGAAAACTGGAAAGTAAAAAAAAAATCTTTTGAAGAAAAGAAAAAGATTATCTTGTCAGCTGAATTGGTTCCATCATGATGGAGATTAGAACTGAATAGAGAAGAGTCGGAAGATGGACGCTATGACTGGTTACCATGACAACACGTTCAAAGTTGTTTAAATCTCAAGAAAAAGAAGGAAAAAAAGCAAGTTCTCGATTGGCTTAATGGAGTTTATTCAACAAAAACAAAACAACAAAAAAAGAATTGCAAACATTTTAGAGGTTTATAATAACAGGATTAGAAAATAAACAACAATAAAACTATTTCAGTTCATTTGTTCGCAAGGGTCAAAGTTCATTTAGTAGATAAACACGTGGCAGAATTGTAGAGAAGAAAAAAAAAGAAGAGAAGCAAGATAATAAATATAGAGGGTAACTCAACTAAGAGCTCTTTTTTATAGAGCATTTCGTGCCAAAACTGAGTGTGGCCAATAGAGGGCGCAAGCTGTACTTAATGCTTCAGTTACAATAGGGCTCAATGGGACATAAGAAAAAAATGGATGACATTTTAAGCAAGAATCTGCACGATGTCTTTCTTCTACTGTAACTTCTTCACTCAATTTTGTTTTATTTCTATGAATTTATCTTGAAGAGAACTTATCAGCGCCACCTAGAAGCAGATAAGTTTAATAGTTTTTATCACGATAAATTTATAAAGGTAAAGCAACTCTATGTTAGAAAAAAAAGTGCCAAAAGTGAGTGAAGACTCGTCTGCTTTTTTAAGCTAGAACGAAGACATCTTGCTTAAAATGTCATCCATTCACTAACGTTCATTGAACCCTATTATAACACAGGCAAGTAAAGACAGGAAGACGCGGACGTTTGATCCGCCTCTTTTATGAGGACAGGCAACTTCTAATTGGTTTGTTATGTAGTCTGACGTCACATGCCTCGCCCTTTTCAATTTCCAATTGGTTGATATATGGTCTGATGCTCATAAAAAGGCGGAGCAAATGTCTGCGTGTCCCTGTCTTTACATGCCTGTATTATAACTGGAACTTTTAAGTACACAGGCAATTAGAAATCGAGACGAACAGAAGTTGGCTCCGCCCTTTTAATGATGACTGGCAACTTCTAATTGGTTGGTTATGTAGTCTGACGTTACATGCTCCGCCCTTTTCAACGTCGAATCACACAACAAACCAATTGGAAGTTGCCGGTCGTCATAAACAGGGCGGAGCCAACTTCTGTTTGTCACTATTTCTAATTCCCTGTCTTAAGTACAGTTTGCGCCATCTATGAGGCACCAGTCAGTTTTGGCACGAAATGCTCCATAGGAAAAGCTCTTAGTTGAGTTACCTCTGTATATTTATTTATCTTGGTATTTATCAGTGAAATTTTTAATTTATGTCCATATTTAAAAAAAATGAGAATTTGTTTGCTGAATCAGACATTTGACCTAATAACATGTTTAGAATAGATTTAATTTCAGAAAAAGAGGATGAAATTTATTAGTTATTTCACTCCCGTTCCTTTTCTGAAAGATGACCCCATTTTTTTTTAAAAAAAAAAGAAAATGTTTGCAAAATAAATTTATGTACAAAAAAATATCATAAAATTTATATCAAGGAATTAAAATGATTAATACATAGGGTCTAAAGTTTGTGATTTGTTTTTTTTGTGTGTTAATATACATGCAATTAGAAATCGGGACATACAGAAGTTGGCTCCGCCCTTTTTATGACGAACGGCAACTTCTAATTGGTTGGTTATGTAGTCTGACGTTGAAAAGGGCGGAGCATGTGACGTCAGACTACATAACCAACCAATTAGAAGTTGCCGGTCGTCATAAAAAGGGCGGAGCCAACTTTTGTATGTCTCGATTTCTAATTGCCTGTGTAAATATAGGATTTTTTTTTGGATTTCTTTCACACATAATTGAGTTCCATTTTGGTTCTATGTTGGTCACATGTTTTAAAATGAAATTATCCCTTTCAAAATGGGAGAATTTACTGAGAAAATAGCATTTTAAAGCTTTTTTGTAGCGTTGGGACTAATCCTAAATTTTCTCGAATCCGAATCCTAAAAGGTTCTCGAATAAATGAAATAATAATATTAAATTATTAACTCAGGCACTCAGGTGACAAGGTGATGATATTGGTGATCCGGGTACAACACCGAAATTGCAACAATCGCCGGTTTTTTTGTTACTGAATGCTTCTATTGAGACGACAATGGAGTTAAAACTAATTTTACCAAAGTTTTGAACAGTTTTTTTAAGGTTTTTTTAAGGGAAAGAGACGAAAAAAGCGCGAAGATTCGAGTTTTCGAACCCCGAATATTTTTCAAGGTTCGCGGGATTCGAGTATTCGAATCCTCGAAAATCTTTGAAATTCGAATTCTTGAAAAAAAAAATCCAAACAAAATTGGATATAATTTCAGTTTACAGTTTTTTTTGTATTCTCTCACGAGAAAATCACTATTTTCGTAGGAATTTGATGATTTTGTGACGCAAAAAAAATACTTAATAAAAATTGTGGAATGAAAAAAAATCTAATTATGTAATTTTTGTACAGGCAATTAGAAAACGGCATGAACAGAAGTTGGTTCCACCCTTTTTATAACGAATGGCAACTTCTAATTGGTTTGTTGTGTGGTTCGACGTCAAAAAGGGCGGAGCATGTGACGGCAGACTACATAACTAACCAATTAGAAGTTGACGGTCGTCATAACAAGGGCGGAGTCAACTTTTGATCATCCCGTTTTCTATTTGCCTGTAATTTTTGTACAGGAACCAAAATGGCTGACTTCATTGATAGGCCTATTCAGTGTGACATTTCCGTATGGTGTTGAAAAATGCTGTCTATATATTATATTGCGGTCAAAAACAGTAAGAGATAATAAACCCCCATTAAAGCTCTCTCTCTCTCTCTCTCTCTCTCTCTCTCTCGCTGTTCTGTGTTCATTCTGCATTTTATGGCTGCCATTTGCTTATGTTTGATAAGCCTACAGTGTAGTTAAGATCATAATGATGCAAATTGATGGGTGGCCAAAGATAGGAGGGGGCCACTTTTTCTTTTTACATTTAGACTGTGAATATCACTTGTGTGTGTGGGCCATTTGTTGGACACCATTTAATGTATTTAATGGAGCTTGAAAGTCAGCCACATATGTTCTACATTTTAGATTATATTATGTACACTTGTTTCGATTTTTTTAAGGAGCTGTAAAAACTAACGAAAAGGAGTTAATTCGATGTTAATCAGATTAGAGAATAGGATTACAGAAAAGGTCTTTTTGGTTAAAAGTTATTCAAGAGAGGAAAATTTGTGTTGTGGCTTTTACTTAAAAGTGACGAATTTCAGATAGGAAAAAGTAGCTGAATGGATTTCAAGAGATGCACTTTTATTGGATAAAAAAAATGCTGAACTTGAACTGATAGCTAGCTGCTTAACGGGAATAACAGTTTAAATTGTACAAAGACTACTTTGTACTTGAAGTATACTGCAAAGAAATAAACCCGAAAATAATCAGTTGAAAAAGCTAAAAGCTTAGGAAAAGAAGAATCTGGGCAATAACTGAGTTTCAAAAGAGCTAAAATGAACAAAAATATAAAATGGACATGTTCAGTTAAATTGGCCAACAATGAATAGACAACTTGAATAAAAGCTAAACTGGTGAGAACTACATTAGCTAAACTGGTAAGAGCTAACTGACCAAAAGCTAAATTGACTAATGCCTAGTTCTCACAACCTTCTTGTAGCTCGGGCTAAAATAGCCTTGGCTAAACGACTGTGTTCACATGTGAGCAGCTATATATGGGCTTCGTGACCTGCCTAAAGGTGGCACTCACTACAGCATATTTATTTCATTTTTACAAATTTGGCACTGGCCATTATGTGTGGACATTGTGCTGTGTATAGCCTGCATAATGTATACATAATTGGAGGGAAAATGGCTGATATTGTCCATACTAACCAAACTGAATTGCATGAGTCTTCATTAAACACACTCTAAATGCAACATATTTTAATTGTAGGTAGGTTGATGATTTAGAGTTTATGGAAATAAGTAATTATTAAATAAAGATCAATGGATAATTTTAAATTATTTTAATAAATTAACAAATAGACTGAAACATCTAACAATGGAAATAGAAAATGAATGACGCCATTTTCTATTCAGATTTATGACTACCAGGTGGTGTACGATCAAGTTAACTTTGTTTTGCATTCACACTAAATAATGTGTAGGCTACATATGGGTAACCAATTCTACCTAACCAAAGCTGACATTTGACATTGACCACCATCTAGTGTGTGTTCTCACAACCCTTATACATAGGCTAAGTCCTTAGCCTGAGCTACATGAAGGTTGTGAGAACTAGGCATAAGAAGCAAACTGAAAAACAGCTAAATTAGTGAGTAGCAAATTAAAAAAAAGCTAAACAGGTCAAGAACTAAATCGATTTAGATCTAAATTCAACTAAACTAAATGAAAGTTGATCAGATTTCTGACTTGTACAACAAAAGACGGAATGAGTTCTAAACTGATAAACAGCCAACTTTAAAAAAGAGCTAAATTGGGTCAAAAGCTAAATTTAATGAGCCACATGGATCAATAGCTAAACTTTATAAAAAAAAATCGAACTGAAAAAGAGCTAAACTGGTTAAAAACTAAACTGAATTTGATCTAAACTGGACAAGTTAAAATAATCAATTTGTTATTCAATTTAGCTCTTATTCAATAGAAACTAAAAGCAACCTTCTGAAGGTTAGTTAGGGTTTTGTTTTTCTGTACACGTGCTGTAGATATGCAGTAATATAGCATATATTGTAGGCTACATGTTTATACATATGGGAATTCGGACAATGATGTGCATGTTGTGGCAAATTAGAAATTCCATGATATGACATTATGATAATGTTAAATGGCTTCTGCAATGCGGAGGAATCATCGATTTCCGGTGAAGGTTTTTTTATTATTAACAATTTATGAGACGTGTGCTCTCATTAAGGATTTTTATGTGAGCGCCACCTGTGGGTCTACAGTGGAAAGGGGTTTGAAGATCACACGACGTCAAAATGACGTCGCAGTCCTGTTACGTCATTTGGACGTCACATCTGTAATGCCGAATGCGCGCTGCATCTTTAGGGCGACCGCAGATGACAGACAATCAGACAGGCAAGTGTGCTCAGCACAACGCCCCTTTTATGAGCGTCAGACCAAATACCAATCAATTAGAAATTGAAAAGGGCGGGGCATGTGACGTCAGACCAAGTATCAAACCAATTAACAGTTGCCGTTGCTCATAAAAGGGCGGGGCAAATGACTGTATTTTCCTGTCCATACTTGTCTGTGTCATTTTGTCAGAAGCAAGTGTGCGCAGCAAGATACAGTAGTTTGCCCCGCCCCTTTTATGAGGACTGGCAACTTATAATTGGTTTGTTATTTGGTCTGATGTCACTTGAAACGCCCTTTTCAATTTTTAATTGGTTGATATTTGGTATGACACGTATACAAGGGCGGGGCAAATGACTGTATTTTCCTGTCCATACTTGTCTGTGTCATTTTGTCAGAAGCAAGTGTGCGCAGCAAGATACAGTAGTTTGCCCCGCCCCTTTTATGAGGACTGGCAACTTCTAATTGGTTTGTTATGTTGTCTGACGTCACATGCTCCGCCTTTTTCAATTTCCAATTGGTTGATATTTCGTCTGACGCTCATAAAAGGGCGGGGCAAACGTCAGTGTGTCTCTGTCTTTACATGTCTGTATTTTGTCGGCCTCGGACATCTGACAGACTGTCGGTCGTGTGTGCTGACCTCACTGCAATTTAATCTGTCACCGATACAGGCAATTAGAAAACGGGACAAACAGAAGTTGGCTCCGCCCTTTTTACGACGACCGGCAACTTCTAATTGGTTGGTTATGTAGTCTGACGTCACATGCTCCGCCCTTTTCAACGTCGAACCACACAACAAACCAATTAGAAGTTGCCGGTCGTCATAAAAAGGGCGGAGCCAACTTCTGTTTGTCTTGATTTCTAATTGCCTGTGTCACCGACTGTCTGTCGTTTGCGGTCGCGTGGAGATAACCGAGAGCAGAACAGCTTTTTAACAGGGAATGCAGTTTGTAACTTAGTATAACCTTGATTATCTAACTTTGTACATATATGTGTTTGTTAAGTGTTGAGTTGACCACTACTTTGGTACTTTAGTACGGTTAGCCTGGGTTCAAGGATCTAAAAGTAATATAAAGATGCTTCTTGTGGTGGAGGGGGAGGGAGAGGCAGAGAAGCTGAGATCCAACGTGAAAACAAATTCGATTTCTTAAAAGCGATTCACGCCGAAAGGGAAAGGAAATAAGAAGAAAGAATAGAGAAAACAAAGTAGGGAGTATGGGGGGAAGGGGTAGATATTAAACCAATGCCATTTTGTCGTTTGTGTCAATTTTTAACAATTCAGACCATCTCTCTCTCCCTTCTTCTTTTCAATGTCCAAGATTCTATTTGATTTGTAAACAAGTCCACTCCACTCGATGCCAAGTTTTTTTTTTCTCACCATCTTTTCTGTCATTTTCTCTATATTGTGTTTGTGTGGCTGTCTTTTCTGTCAAGTGTTGCTTTTATTTGCATATTTTTAGGTTATCTTCCCGTTTACCCCCCTGTACTTTCTCCCATGATTTCTGCTGGTGGCGCTGAATAAGCACCAAATGGAGCAAGTGCCAAATGGTACAAGCAGCAACGGAATGAACTAGCTCTGCATTAGGATTCGGACTCGAGAACATTTAGGATTCGTCCCTATAGAGCCCTGCAGAGGACTTTTTCAAATTTTTTTTAATCTCGACATTTCGACGTTAATCTCGACATTTCGACGTTAATCTCGACATGTCGACTTAAATCTATTTTATTCGGCCATGTTAATTATGCCATGTTGCGCGCATCATACTCTAATAAATAAGCGCCCTCTTGTAGCAGCAATAATTTAATTATTAGAGTATGGTACGCGCAACATAGCATAATTAACATGGCCTTATAAAGGTGACGCTGATCAAGCGCCAAATTGAACAAGCGCCAAATTAAACAAACGCCAATCTGAACTAACGCCAAACTGAATAAACGCCAAATGGAACAAACGCCAAACTGAATAAAAGCCAAATGGAACAAACGCCAAACTGAATAAGAGCCAAATGGAACAAACGCCAAACTGAATAACCGCCAAAATGTGATAAACACATTGTTTGTTAGGTTAGGTTAGGTTAGGTTAGGTTTGGTTAGGTTTGGTTAGGTTTGGTTAGGTTTGGTTAGGTTAGGTTAGGTTAGGTTAGCATGTTCTGTTTGTAAATCTACACAGTCTGACGTCTATAAAAGCTCACAATATTTGGACCATCAGAATTTACAAAAAACCTGAATAACCGCCAAACTGAATAAACGCTAAATGGAGCAAACGCCAAACTGAATAAACGCTAAATGGAACAAACGCCAAACTGAATAAGTGCCAAATGGAACACGCCAAACTGAATAAGCGCCAAATGGAAGAAACGCCAAACTGAATAAAAGCCAAATATTTGGCGGTTATTCAGTTTGGCGTTTGTTCCATTTGGCGCTTATTCAGTTTGGCGTTTGTTCAATTTGGCGCTTATTCAGTCGCCCCCTTATAAAAGATTAAAAGTGGACATGTCGAGAATCTGGGAAAAAAGTGGACACGTCGAGAATAAAGTCGAGATTTTAGAAAAAGGCGAGAATAAAGTCGAGATTTTAGAAAAAGGCGAGAATAAAGTCGAGATTCTAGAAAAAGGCGAGAATAAAGTCGAGATTCTAGAAAAAGTCGAGATTCTAGAAAAAGTCGAGATTCTAGAAAAAGTCGAGATTTTAGAAAAAGTCGACATTTAAAAAAAATCTCGCATGTCCTTTACAGGGCTCCGTACGTCCCACCTCTAGTTTTAACTATTTATTTGAAAAAGTGTCTTTCCTTAAATAATTATAAACTAAAAAAAAATTAGGCCTATAGTTGAGCATCACTTATTTCAAGCAACGAAAATGTGTGGCGTTTAAAAAAATTCTTATTGAGGTCTGTAAAAATTTCAACCATGAAATACGACACCAATTAACATGTGCCTTAATATTTTCTCTCATTGTTTGCTTATTTATTACATGGATGCGTGGGTGGGCGCGAGACATCATGAGACTAGTATACAGTATTATAAAAGTGCAAACAAAAGGAATGTAATAAGCAGGGTGGGTGGGGGATGGAATTAGGAGTGGGTGGACCTCCTACGATGCAAATAAGGGTCTTATTATGTCGTATTATTAATCACTCTTTGCATAATTTGTGACTGTCTGATAAGAAAGGACAATTATGGTTTTTTTTAAAAAAAAGGGGGGAAATTATATTTGCTTTGAAAATTTGCCATAATTATTGATTATATTTGTTTAAGTTTTGAGTTAGAAAATATATTTTGAGTTTGAGAGAGATCATGTGAGTAATATTAATTTTTGCATATTGCCTGATAACAAAAGCTATAAATTTTTTAGGGCTTGATGGATAGGCCTACTATAATATTGCAGGTTATTTTTTTTTACTGATTTTTGTAGAAAAATAATCGGCCAACGATGCCCATTTAAAGCTGACATCTTTCATTTTTTTTTAAAAAATATTATATAATTTATATTATTTTATATATGTTAACCTTTGTCTGTGTATAACGCTGTACAAACAAGGAAAAAAACGTTTAAGCACGTCGGAATTTATTTCAATTTAAATTAGAGGTGGAACGAATCCTAAATTTTCACGAATCCGAATCCTAAAAGGTTCTCGAATCTCCCGAATCCTTCATATAAGAATCCTATATTATTCATTAAGAAAATACAAATAAATGAAATGATATTAAATTATTAATAATAAAAAAAACAAGTGTGGCACACAGGCTCGCCACAAGGTGATGATATTGGTGATCCGGGTACAACACCGAAATTGCAACAATCGCCGGGTTTTTGTTGTTAGTGAACCGCTTCTATTGGACGTCAATGGAGTTAAAACTAATTTTAACGAAAGTTTTTAAAAAGTTTTTTTAAAGGTTAGTTTTCGAAAGGTTTGAAAGACGAACTTTTCAAATCTCGAATATTTTTCAAGATTCGCTGGATTCAAGGATTCGAAGGGACCATTCCTAATTTAGATGAACCGGTTACTCTAAAAATGTCTCAGGAGTGCTTAACTTAGCTCAGAAGTTCCACAAATCTTGGAAAAGCACAAAGATTCAAGATTTTCTAAAATGGGTCTTTGGCGTTTTTTTTCAAAACGCGGCCAAAAGTCGAAAAATATTTAAGTGCTCTAAAGCAGTGGTCCCCAACCTCTGGGCCGTGGACCGGTACCGGTCCGTGGATCAAATGGTACCGGGCCGCCCAAGGAACATTAAATTATTTCCATTTTCTGCAGTGACAGCAACCAAAACAAAACAACGGAATAAACTGGACATAAGCAACACACTTTGGGTGTCATTGTCTCCTATTACCCCCAGATGGAACCGTCTTGTTGCAAAGAAACAAGCTCAGGGTTCTCATTCATTTAGCATTCTAGTGAGTTAAAATGTTAAATCACTTTATATTCATTTTTTGATGTAACTGTATTTTATTTTGAAGGCATGTTTAAATACAATTAAATTAAAATTATTAAATCAAAACAATCTAAAATATAAACAATCAACGTCCCCCCCTCAGCGGGCCGCGGTAAAATTATCAAACGTTAACCGGTTCGCGGCGATAAAAAGGTTGGGGAGCACTGCTCTAAAGCAAAACATGTATAACGTATGGCCCGCGGGCTGCATCTGGCCCGCCCTGATTTTATCTTCCCCGGGAGAACTTCTCCAAATTTCACTGATTCTATCCCACCAGCATACAGTATTTCCATATTTCCAGAACTATACCCCATTTTAGCAATAGAACAAGTTTAAACCAATCACAGATAAGACCCTCTGCTTAAAATGAATCTATCTTTGTGCCAAAATTACAGGCAGTTCAGCCCAGCACTAAGATTTCGTTTGCCCCGCCTTTTTATAAGCGCCATCAATTTCTAATTGGTTTCTTACTTGGTCTGATGTCATAAAAGGGCGGGGCAAACGAAATGTTAGTGCTGGGCGGAACTGCCTGTCCAAAATTCACTTCATTTAGAAAATTGTGAAGGTCAGACCGGTTTGTTTTGCTGAAGTTCGGGAGCTACATTATATTACATATTAACTTAGCATACTGCATATAAATTCTAGGAATCATGCAGAAAACAAATATGAGCTATGTATCTGTTTGTCATAAAAATATGTTATTATCTAAGAATATTTGCTCTAATAATGACATGATATTGATGCAGATGACATCACGCAACTGTAATTTGGTCATTCGTTATTAAACTGAACCGTGAGTTATCATTTTATTGGCGAGCGACTATGGACGATATTAGAAAGTAGAAAAGAAAGTATAATGGCATTTAGAAGTGAATGTAGTTAGTTGTTGTTTTTAAGTATTTCGAAAATATATTTAGGAGCCCGTGTTTAAATTATGTAAAAATAGTTAAATATCTGTAAAAAAATAGTTAAATATCTATAAAAAAATAGTTAAATATCTGCAAAATAAATAGTTGAATATCAGCAAAAAAAGCTAAATATTTGCAAAAAAAAAATAGTTAAATATCTGCAAAAAAAAGTTAAATATCTGCAAAAAAAAGTTAAATATCTGCAAAAAAAATAGTTAAATATCTGCAAAAAAAAGTTAAATATCTGCAAAAAAAAAGTTAAATATCTGCAAAAGAAATATTTAAATATCAGCAAAAAAAGTTAAATATCTGCAAAAAAAAAATAGTTAAATATCTGCAAAAAATAGTTAAATATCTGCAAAAAAAAAATCGGATGGCGCTACTGCAGTGGCAGTTATGTTCTAACTTGACCTGAGTTGAATCTGTAATTTCTCTAGTTTCTAAAAGCATATCTGATATTTGATCATTTGAAATAAATAATTTGGACGCTTTTGTTCTTTTAATAGTTTAGCTCTTGTCCAGTTTAGCTTATGTTTAGTTTAGCTTACTGTTGTTATTCAGCCAGATTCATACGTGCTTGTATGTTTTTTTGTACATGTAGAAGACAGCATGAAAAAGGGGGATTTACTGTTGATTAGCAAAAAAAAAAAAAAGGAAAAGAATGACCAATGTTTCCAAGACTATAGGGGAACCCGGGGTTGGTTGGTACACTTTTCATACTAAATTTGCCATTTGCCATACATTCGCAATTGATGATCCGGTCGGTCTATGTGGCCAACATTGTCGCAAACATTGGAAACCTTTGACATAAGACATGGAAACCGACACCCGCCCGAATGCATTCAAATATCCTCCAATGTCGCAAACATTGGACGCTTGGCATCCGACATCTGTCTGATGGTCAAAATATCATTCGTCCAAACAGGCATGTAAAAACAGGGACACGCAGACGTGTTTGCTCCGCTCTTTTCTGAGCGTCAGACCACATAACAAACCAATTAGAAGTTGCCAGTCCTCATAAAAAGGGGCGGAGCAAATGTCTGCATGGACAGGCAATTAGAAAACGGGATAAACAGACGTTGGCTCCACCCTTTTTATGACGAACGCAACTTCTAATTGGTTGGTTATGTAGTCTGACGTCACATGCTCCGGGCCTTTTCAACGTCGAACGTCAAACCAATTAATTAGAAGTTGCCGTTCGTCACAAAAAGGGCAGAGCCAACGTCTGTTTATCCCGTTTTCTAATTGCCTGTTCTGCATGGATCTGTCTTTACTTGACTGTTTTGTCCAGCGTGAGAAGGCATTCGACGCGTAGTGTGTCCCAGGCTTTAACTCTAGCAGTTATTACTTATGTCACAAGAGATGACAGGCAATTAGAAAACGGGGTGAACTGAAGTTGGCTCCGTCCTTTTTATGACGACAGACAACTTCTAATTGGTTTGTTGTGTGGTTCGACGTTGAAAAGGGCGGAGCATTTGACGTCAGACTACATAACCAACCAATTAGAAGTTGCCGTTCGTCATAAAAAGGGCGGAGCCAACTTCTGTTCATCCCGTTTTCTAATTGCCTGTTGTCACAAGAGATGTGCCAACCTGGCAACCTGCCCCTGTTGTCAATCAGCCCCGATCTCCCTTACTGTTCACATTTAAGTTAAGGCTATAACGGACATCAATTGGCAATCTTCAATTTTGGGAGTGGAGAAAAGAAAGAAAAAGAAACGAACAGAGAGAAGGAATTGCAATTGATTAAGAATAATATGTTCTCCATGTCTGTTTCTTCCAATTTCTTTTTACTCTCCCCTCTCTGTTCTCCCCTCAAACTCTTGTATTTGTGTGGGTTAAGATTTATTTTATGAAGGGAATGAGAAGGGGGGGGGGGAGTTTCTTGTCAGTTCGAATGCCTATTGGACCAACTTTATTCTTCATGTTTATACACATAAAACATTTGATGGTTAAAAGCCTTTTTTTGTTAGCGAACTTAGAACAAGAAAAAAAAAAAAGCTTTGAACAAGTGAGAGGCTAACAATGTAGTAAAGGGACAAATGTTTTTTTTTTTGGTTTCTTTATGCTTCACTGAAGGTTTCTCCTCTTCAATAAACGATTATAGCGCCCCCTCTCTCTCTATTTTTTTATTAAACATTAAAAAATGTCATAATGAGCCATGAGCATTGAATATTCTACGGTTGGCGCGGAAATGGTTGAATTGTGATTTGCGGACGAGTTCCGGTTTGATATGAGAAAAAGGAATTTTCAACCCCCAATCTCTCTTTTTCCACATCACATTGGATGTACTTATTTTCTTTTGTCATAAATTCATTATTACTGCCGTCGACTTAAAAAAAAAGTTGTTAGAAAACTAGAAGAGGCAAGAAAAACTTGGCACTTATTGCATTTGACGTTTATTCAATGGCTTTAATTCAGCATAATTATCCTTGAAAATTCTAAAATGTTTATTTTAATGGTCATGAGACCAAAAACAAAATAGGCAATAGTTTGTAAAAGATAAGATTGATGGGTAAAATGTAAAGTTTGTTGTAACTCAGGTTGGTGTTGAATTTTAAGAGACTACATCGCAAAATTGCTTCGAAAAATCTCCACAAAATAACTTGAATTCACCTAATTACCTTGTACACAAACATGAGTTAAATGATTTCAAATTAAATGTGTTTAGGTGAATTTATACGGAATCCAGTTAAGGACATGAACACCAAATAAAAATTGACTTCATTATTAATATTTTAAAATTGAAATACTAAATCAATATTTTGTCAATAGTTTCTGTATTATATTTAAGTATTAATCTCAATATTTTCAGATTATTGAGTGAATAAATTGAATTTGACATATTGTTTGTTTGCCCTTCACAGGGCTCTGTAGAACACGTTTATTATCTAAATGCATTTAAATTATCAGGTATGTGTACTAGGTATTACTCATGTCTGTACAAGGTAATATGGGGTTAAGATGATTAAAGATGGTCAAGAAAAAAAAATATTGGTCATTTAAAGAGGTCTTGAGAAAGGGGAAATATTTTTGTGTTTTTTATGCTTGTTTTGCGTGTAGAAGTAAAAAAGACACACCAACGTCAATGAATTTCAAATGTTCTTCTCTTGTTGTTTGTTTCAATCGATTTTTGTCTCATATTTTTTTTTCTTCCTATTTTCTTTCTCGAACAGAATGAAAAATGACATAACATACAAGAAGTACACTCACTTTGGAGGATTTTGTCAAAAAGAAGAAAAAAAAAAGTTCGCGGTTTTAAAAGTGTTTGAGACGCCAAAGTGAAGAGTTGTACTTAAGATAAAAGTCGGGGGGAAAAAAAAGACTTGCGTTTCTTCATTCTTTCTTAAAGAAAACTAAGATGATGATGATGGTGATTGTAATGGAGCTGTCAAAAGAGGAGGAGGAGGAGGTGTCTTGAAGGAGGTCATTTATTAGTGACCATTGTCCATTTAAATAAAAATGTGTTATAACGAGTGGACAGATTAAGTGATATGGTGGACACTGAAAGGACAACAACGGTCTCTTCTCGGATTCCGCGGAAACAGGGACACGTCACAGCTCATGAAACAATCAAAGTAAGAATTTCTCACCTTTTTTTCTTCTTTTTTTTTTTAACTTGTTTTCATTTTTTTTAATGGGAGCAAATTTGTGATTTCAAATGTTTTCTTGTTTTTGTCACGTGATATTGTTCATTTTACGCGACTTCTCAGTGTCTGGTAGTTGTGCCAAGCATTTAGAAATCTGGACGAACACACAAGTTGGCTCCGCCCTTTTTATGACGAACACAACTTCTAACTGGTTGGTTACGTAGTCTGATGTCACATGCTCCGCCCTTTTCAACGTCGAACCACACAACAAACCAATTAGAAGTTGCCGGTCGTCATAAAAAGGGCGGAGCCAACTTGTGTGTTCGTCCCGATTTCTAAATGCCTGTGTATTTGTGTGGTTTGAAAAGGACTTTTTATACAGTGATTGCCCGCCATCAGGGGCATATAAACCACGCCTACATTTTTTTAAACCTTTTTTTAACATTTTTTTTAACCTTTTAAGGTTAAAAAAAAGGTTTAAAAAAATGTAGGCGTGGTTTATATGCCCCTGATGGCGGGCAATCACTGCTAACTAAATATATTAATGTGAAGAGAAGGGGATAAGAAAGTTCTTTTTAAAGTTATTTTCTTGCAATATTTAAGTGCTGTGTATTTTCTACACGTGCGTAAGTTTCGCCTGTGTAATTGCGGGACTCGTGTGGTTCTTCCTTGTCTGAGTGGCGGTTGTTATTTTTATGAAATTTATGTAAAAAGAAGAAAAATCTGGGAAAACTCGTGTAAGTTACGTAAAAAGCAGAGGAAAAAACAAAACAAAACAGAAAAACTCCGAAAATTTAGGTAAAAAGTTTGTTTTTAAAAAACTGGAAATTCAGGAAATTTACGTAAAAGAACGAAAATCCAGACAACTCGGAAAATTGAGGAAAAAAGTAGAAGAAGAAAAAATTGGAGGATTCAGGTTCATATTTACATAAAAGAAAGAAATCTGGAAAACTCCGAAAATTTACGTAAAAAGCAGACAAAAACGTGGAAGACTCTGAAAATGTAGGTAAAAAATGTAAAACAAATGTGGAAAATTCAGGAAATTTACGTAAACGAAGAAAAAATCCAGAGAACTCTGGAAATTGAAGTAAAAAGAAGAAAAAATTGGAGAATTCAGGTTCATATTTACATAAAAGAAAGAAATCTGGAAAACTCGGGAAATTTATGTAAAAAAGAAGAAAAATCTGCAAAACTTTGGGAAATTTTACAAAAGAAGAAGAAAAAAAAAAGGTGAGGAATAAAAAAAAAGTCTGGGAAAACTGAAAATTTAAAATTCGTTATTAAATATTTATTTTTCTAACTGAAATGCGAAATATGTAAAAACTGTTAGGAGCTCGTATTTCCGATGATTCGCTTCGCGTGTCGTAATTAACTACAAAAAAGTTTAATTCAGAAGACATTTGAAACAAATAAGCTCGTCATAATTTATAAATAAAATTGTAACCGGAATCAATTTCTTTACCGTGCGATTCTACTAACTTTTAGTCTCATTTAAACCTGGAAAAATAGACCGAAATTATGTTAAAAAGGACCTGGAATACTTTCGGTAAGCGGAAAATGGAATCCATATGTTGGGATGACACCATATGTTGGGATGACAGGCATTTAGAAATCGGGACGAACACAAGTTGGCTCCACCCCTTTTTATGACGAACGGCAACTTCTAATTGGATTGTTGTGTGGTTCGACGTTGAAAAGGGCGGAGCATGTGACGTCAGACTACATAACCAACCAATTAGAAGTTGCCTGTCGTCATAAAAAGGGCAGAGCCAACTTCTGTTTGTCCCGATTTCTAATTGCCTGTGCGTGCATGTGTGAATTTTTGTTACTTTGTGAATGTTTTCAGACTCTACGCGTGTGCTGTTCACCAACAGAACACGTTTTCCAGAACAGTTTACATTTTTTCCCCTACTTTTTACGGCTAATGATATTCAAAAATGTATTTGACAAAGATTATATAATTTCGATTTTCTATGGATTAATGTATCTTTATTATAATGATGTTTAGTAATATGAATGGAGACTTGGAATGAAGGTGATACGATATTTATAGGGGGAGCGGTTGAAGTGAGGGTGAGGATTATGAAGAATGATGACGATGACGATGATGATGATGAGGGTATCTTGAGAAATGGATGAAATTGAAGGAGGAGAAGAAACGTCTAGCTTAGACTCTATGAAAGATGTTGGTGAAATAAAAGAAATCCGTTTCTCAAGACTCATATCCAAATACAAAGTGTCTCAAAAATGTATACACACTTTGAACCATGTGTATATACAGTATATGTATGTATATGCACATGACCTTTTGAAGCAACTACAAGGCTCACAGCGACAATCATGGGTGTCAAATTAAACAGTTCGAAACGTAGGCGTGGCGAAGACTACCAGTTTCTTAAGTTTCACTCAAAAACGTGGCCTGAAAAAGGTTAACAAGTAATCAGATTGTGCACAACGCCACTTGGCAGTCTTCTGCGCAATTGCGAATGATATTACTGCCTTCCACATGGTGGCCTTCTGTGCAATTGCAAATGATGTCATTGCCTCCCACGTGGACAGGCAGTTGTGCCCCAGCACTTACTTTTTGTTTGCCCCGCCCTTTGATGAGCGTCAGACCAAATATCAACCAATTAGAAAATGAAAGGGGTGTGGCATGTGACATCCGACCAAATAATTAACAGTCAAAATGTCACCCATTTGCCTTGCTGGCATTAAAAAGAAACGGATCTGCAAACATCAATTAACGGTATTTCTTGTAATTATGCGACATTTTTCTTAGATTACTTGTCATAATATTGTATTAATGGGAAGAAAGTGAAGAAATACAAGTGAAAACCTCAATTAATCTTTACAGATCATTTTCTTACCATTGGTCAGCAATGCGAATGAGTGACATTTTGAACATTTCAGATAATGCATCATTTAAACATAAATATTAAAATAAATATTAAAATAAATATTAAAATAAATATTAAATTAAATATTAATTATAAATATTAAAGATAAAATTAAATTAAACATAATATTTATTGTAACATTTACTCTTAATTATTAAAATTATAAAATTAAATTTAAGAAGATAAACATGGCACAGTTATTAACTTATATTATATTATATACAGTTATTAAGTTATTAACATTTTTTGGAACATTCTGTATTATCTTATTGTTTCTCTTCGTCTTCTTCTGAGCTCATTTTTAAGGCAAAAGAAATAAGAGAAATACTAGAAAGACCGAGAAAACGTTTAAGTGGTCTGAATGTTAAGACATGTTTCTTAAAGAGTGGGAGAGGTTTCTTTTCTGTTCAAGAAGAACTTGATTCTTGTGTCAAGTACAACACTTTCTTCAATCATTCTTCTTTTTCTTGAAGAAGAAGAAGAAGAAGAAGAAGAAGGGTGTTTTCTCGTTATTGCCGCCTTTTTTATTGATACTTTCGCCTTCAAAGATCGTAAAAATAAGATGTGTGTGGGGGGGGAGGAGGATGGAGATGTATATGAGAAATGGAAGAAAGAGAAATTTTCTGTTCTTACGCTCGCTTGAGTCCAAAGAACTTTTTGTCAAAAATGCATAGGGTTGTAAAAAGGGTTTTTTTTTGGCACTCTGGTGTCTCTCTCTCTCTCTCTCTCAATTCCGTATAGCTGTTATGGATTTTCTTTTCTTGTTCTTTTATCTGAATGGAAGTGTAATGCTATATCATGACAGGGGGTTACCATGGTAACGTTGTCTCAATTATGCAGGTGAATACATGTATATTGCCGCTGACCCTCTCTTTCTCTCTAGCTTCCGTCCGTATCAATATCTATTGTTATTTTTTTACCAAAAATATTTGTACCTCAAGAGTGGCCAAATGGGTTAACCTTATGAGCCGCAAGTTATATGGGCGGATTTAGTTAGTGGCACGCTGAAGATGAATATTTTGTAGCTGAAAAGATGGTAATATGTAGTGACAGTACTATCCTACTGTGCCATAGCCACCTATGACTACCAGGCTAGAAAGGACGGTGGCCAGATGGGGCTAATTGGCATGATGGGCCCCTTGTTTCTTGCTAAACAGGGTAGAAAAACAGTGGGGGGAACATATTTTGTCTTCATTTTAAGGTATTTTATACCCGATCCACATCAAGCTGACAAAAAGTGCCAAATATGCCTAAATAAAAGCAGATTTTGAAAAGAGGTGGGATGAATCCTAAATTTTCTCGAAACCGAATCCTAAAAGGTTCTCGAATCTAACGAATCTCTCGAATCGTTCATGTAAGAATCCTATATTATTCATTAAGAAGATACAAATAAATGAAATAATATTAAATATTAAATGATTAATAATAAAAAACACAGTGTGGCACTCAGGGTCGCCATAAGGTATATTGGTGATCCGGGTACCACCGAAATAGCAACAATCGCCGGGTTTTTTTTTGTTAGTGATCGCTTCTATTGGACGTCAATAGAGTTAAAACTAATTTTACCAAAGTTTTTAACATTTTTTTAAGGCTAGGATTCTAAAGAGACGAAAAAAGCGCAAAGATTCGAGTTTTCGAATCTGGAATATTTTCCAAGATTTGCGGGATATTCGAGGATTCGAATGTCCTATCCCTATTGAAAACGAAATAAAGCTGAAACAAATGTCAGCAGTATTCAGGACAAAACCCACAACAAATTTGTGACACAACACAAACAAATCGGGACAAACAGAAGTTGGCTCCGCCCTTTTTATGATAACCGGCAACTTCTAATTGGTTTGTTGTGTGGTTCGACGTTGAAAAGGGCGGAGCACGTGACGTTAGACTACATAGCCAACCAATTAAAAGTTGCCGTTCGTCATAAAAAGGGCGGAGCCAACTTCTGTTTGTCCCGTTTTCTAATTGCAAGTGGTAAATCATAGCCGCTTTCTAGTAGTGAGCCTACTCGAGGTGGGGGACGGCGGGAGGCTCTTAGGATTTCACTAAACTGGTAAACAGTTTTCTCTACCAAATTTCTTCTTGATGGATAATTCGGA
Organism: Brachycybe producta; assembly: GCA_036925085.1. NCBI lineage: Eukaryota > Metazoa > Arthropoda > Diplopoda > Playtdesmida > Andrognathidae > Brachycybe > Brachycybe producta. The sequence continues at coordinate 1,950,147 of JAUPFP010000009.1, read as the reverse complement.
TTCAAATGAGGATAAATTCTCTCGTTTTGTGAGCGTCTTTCGATAAATTTTGTCTTTAGGGTTTTTTTTATTATTATTTTTGTTTTCAGAGAATTATTGGCTCAAAAATTGGAACATAAAAAATAAGAATGGTTCTGTTTTTTTGAGCAATTTTTTTGAGCCATTCGAACGTAATGTCTGCAGAAAGCCGGTGTGTGCCCAAGTTTTTTGTTTTCTTCTCTTTCCAGTTTTTTTATGAAAAATGAATTATTATAACACCACTTAAATACTTTACTTATACGTGAAATTAATAATAATACTGAAAATCAACAAAACAAATAATTTTATTGTCTCAACATTTTTTGTTGAAAAAACTTTTTCGAGATAAAATTTTGAAAAATGTTTCATTAGGTTTTCGTAAGTTTAACTTGGACCCATTAATTGATGAAAGCATTCAAATCAACACTGTAATTCACTACAATATAACACATTTTCATAGAAATGAATGCGTATTACAAAAAAATTGATAAATCTGTTAATAAAATTTATCATAAAATTTGCCCATATAATTTTTTAGAAAATTTACCAGAAAATTTGAGAAAATTATGCGTAAACTTTTGAGGAAATTTACCGTAAACTTTTGAGGAAATTTACCATATAATTTTTATATTAAAAATTTGATAAATTTTACGACAAAAATTATGTTAAAAATTTGATAAATTTTACGACAAAAATTACGATAAAAATTTGATAAATTTTACGACAAAAGTTATGATAAAAATTTGATAAATTTTACAACAAAAATTATGTTAAAAATTTGATAAATTTTACAAAAAAAATTATGTTAAAAATTTGATAAATCTTACAACAAAAATTATGTTAAAAATTTGATAAATTTTACAACAAAAATTATGATAAAAATTTGATAAATTTTACAACAAAAATTATGATAAAAATTTGATAGTTTACAACAAAAATTATGATACGATTTGATTTTTATCACAAAATGTTGATAAAATTTACCAACATTTTTTTTAATTTACCAATTCGTTATAAAAATATATATTACAAGTTTTAAAAATAAATTACAATAAAACTTGAATAAAAGCGACTGCAGAGAATGTTTATAGAAATTATCATGAAACATTATAAAATCTAATAAAGGATTTTCACACAAAAAATTATCATAAAAACTGTTTGATAAATCTCCAACAAAAATGGCATTCCTAGATAATGACATTTCTGTTTCTTTTGTCTTTCGAATTCACCCTGTAAATTTGATTATATTTATTCCGCTAAATTTATTTCAATAAAAGAAAAGTAGAATTATTATTTTCTTTATGAAAAAACGAAATGAAAATCAGAGAAGCAGAACAGAAAAAAAAAACAATAAGGAACATCTTGTAATAAATAAGAGTGAAATTTTTCATAATTTTACACCTAGTTGCAATTAGTTGCATTTTTGTTTTATCTCTCCCCGTCTTCCTTATTTATCCCCTCTTTTTACCCTCAACTGAAATTTCTTAAAGGAGGTCTAAAATGTCTTTTTGGGTTTTCTTTTCTCTCTTCCGTTGTTCTCTTTTGTTGAAAAATGATCTTTTTTTCTTCTTCTGTTTTCTCTCTCTCTCTCTCTCTCTTTGGTTGCCATGGTAACTAAAGATGTTTGATCAATGATCATCATTAGAGATTCTACTCGGCAGACTGTTTGGCTCCTTTTATTTTTAGTTCAGGTAGAACACCAATTTCAAGGCTTATTTTTCTTTTGTCTGTTCCTCTTTCGTTTTTATGGGGTTTTCTTTATTTTTTTTTTGCGGGTCACCCATTCTCCGCCTACTTTGACTTTTTAACTGGGTAGCTCGCGGGCCACACTGAGGGCCGCATATTTCAGTTTATTGCGCTGAAGAGGCTACATCACGGAATTACTGCGAAAAATAGCTGCAAACCACATAATTGCAGTTCTCTAATGATGATAATTACTTAGCAATTGGCACTTGGGCCACAAATTGAGAAACATTTACTCGATATTGCATAAAAATCCGAGCCCTAAGAACAACGTTGCATTTACTTTTTAGTAATATAAGGCATATTTCACATGGTTACTTCACATTTTCACTTTCGTTTAAAATATGAATTATACATTCATATTTTAAACAAAAGAAAAAGATGATTTCTAATAATTGAAATAACTGAAATTAATATAGATTTTATTTTTTTTATTAAATATAAAAATTGGTTTTGATCCTGAAAACATAATAAAAGTATTCGATAATTGTGAGATCGAAATTTTACGTAATTTTTACTAAAAATTACTTCATATAATATTTACATATTTTGAACGTTTTCAGTGCATATAAATCCACTTTTTAGTTATTAGATTTACTAAAGTGGCTCTCGGAATAAGAAAGGTTGACCATTATTGCTTTTAATACACATTTAGATGTTTTAGATGATGAGAAAGCGAGAATGAAGCATAAAAATATTCGAAAATTCATTTATTTTCTTCCTCTGAGCAACTTGGGTGTCGTTTTGTTTCTCATATTAAGTTCAAAATATGCATATAACATAGATACAGGGTGTTCACGAATGAGCAAGCATTCAAAACTGCTATTCAGATTAAAAACCAAAAATTAGTTTAGTGGCATTGGCGAGCTTATAGAAACTCAAACTAGGCGGCGCTTCCAAATGTTGTCTTTTTCGTTAAAGGCAACTTGAAAGTACAGGCAATTAGAAAACGGGAAAAACAGACGTTTGCTCCGCTCTTTTTATGACGACCGGCAAGTTCTAACTGGTTTGTTGTGTGGTTCGACGTTGAAAAGGGCGGAGCATATGACGTCAGACTACATAACAAACCAATTATAAGTTGTCGGTCGTCATAAAAAGGGCGGAGCAAACGTCTTGTTTATCCTGTTTTCTAATTGCGTGTCTCGAACGTATATTAAAAGTTTATAAGAAGCTAGAAGGTGAAGGTACGGAACCCTGGTAAGAACATGAAATATTTTTTATCTCGTCGGGACGAGTTACTAAGTCGTCTGGACGAGATAGTAAGTCTGGTCAGGATGAATAAAGTGGGATAACTCTAAAACCTGAAACAAAATGCAATAGCAACCAAAAAAAAAAAAGGATTGAATTCGGCGGCAGCCGCCAGTCACATACCAGTAGCGAGTGGCGGCGGCTTTTTTTTTTTTAAAAAAAGGCCAGGCGGCTAGCGGCGGCGTTTTTACTCAACGGCGTTTTCGCTCAACGGCGCACAGCTCTATTAATAAAGACCCTTTTTTTAGAATATTAATTTTTTGTGAACACCTTGTATTGAGATAACTTTCTCATTTTCTCTTTACTTGAAGATTAGATTCAGATTTACGATTTAATCCCGTTTTATTCTCGTTTAACTCTTCTAATTAAAATCTGAGGTTATCAAATAAAATGGAAAAAATATCTTTTTTTCTCTGCCATCATATCTCTCTCGCTCTCTCTCGCTCTCTCTCTCTCTCTCTCTCTCTCTCGCTCTATCTCTCTTTCTCTCTCCGTGTTTCTCTCGCTCTTTCTCGGTCTCTCGCTCTCGCTCTCTGTCTCTTGCTTTTTCTTTCTCTCTCGCTTTCTCTCTCTCGCTCGCATTCTCTATCTCTCTTTTCTTAAATATTTTGAACCCTTTTTTATATTCAGCTTTTAAATTGTAGTTAACCATAAAAAGTTAATACGTGAATTGGAACAACAGCTGTTATATAATAAGTGCTTATGCTTTATTGGTTCCTATGTACCAATTTGGCAATTGAAGTGACGTTTAATGGTGGTCAAAACATGATGTCGCGCTTTCTCTAGATATTTAGGAAACATTTTTGTTTTCTCTTATCTTTTATGGTCAATTTTTTTGATGCTAGTGAAGCATACATTTTTCAATCCTTTGAACAAAAAGAACTCAAGCTTGACCAGTGGTCATTTGTGGTCAATCTATCTGTTCAGACGGCTGTGACCAGACTCTTTTTCTGGGTAGTCGACTTTGTATGTTTGTGTTTTTCGGTGTGTGCCTTGACATTTCATTTTGCAGTTCATAAAGTAACAGAAAGACCTTCCACTGGGGTGCAAATTTGAACTTCTTTTGAAAATTTCAACTGGCGAAAAATGGAAGAAACATTTGCCCTCACCTGGCTGGTAGAGTGGCACAACTCAATAAACACTTTTTTTGGGGGAAAAATGAGTTTAAAATTGCATTTTTTTTTTTTTTCTCAATCTATTGGAGGGGATCGAAATAAAACGATATTGTTAATAGTTAAAACGGGTGTTTGCACTTGAAAAGCTCAGCAAAGTAAGCCATAATCTTCTCTTAAGAGGCTATATCACTAAATTACTTCGAAAAATCTCCGCAAAGAGCGCTAGCATCGTTTTTCTATTGAGCCTATAGACCCAATGTTAAAGAAAAAATGTTCATTTTTAAAATATACAAGTCACGGTGGCAATTTGTTTATTTTTCATATTTAAAGTTGTCCAATTTTGATGGTTCAAAGTGCAATGTGCACCGGAAATATTTGCTGATCGAGTGATAGAATGACAAAAAAATTAGTAAGCGCGTTTCTATTTTTAAAAACTATTTCAAAATCGCGAATTTCTAACTCTTTTGTTAAACTCCATTGAGTACGCGCGCTCGTAAGCAAAAACATCCATTAAAATGCTTGTAAAAATACCTAGAAATAATTTAAAAAAAAACACAATTAAACCACAATGATGCCAACACATTGGCCCACGTGCTGATTTTTTTCTGGTTTTTTAAAATTATTTTTACGTATTTTTACGAGCATTTTAATGGAGCTTAACATAAGAGTTAGAAACTCGCGAATTTGAACTAGTTTTTAAAAATAGAACCGCACTTACCAATATTTTGTCATTCTATCACTCGCTCAGCATATATTTCCGGTGCACGTTGCACTTTGAACCATCAAAATTGGACAACTTTAAATATAAAAAATAAACATATTGCCGCAACTGTTGTGTATTTAAAAAATTAACGTTTTTTCTTTAATATAGGGTCTACGGGCTCAATAGAAACACGATGTTCGCGCTCTTTGCGGAGATTTTTCGAAGTAATTTAGTATTTAGCCTCTTAAACTCATTTTCCTGAAAAGTGGTTTTTTGAGTTGGGCAACTCTTCCAGCCGAGGTGCGAACTGAGTAAAGGTGAAGCCTTTTTCTATTGGTCAATTCTGTCAACAACAAGAATAAAATAATTTAATAGAGTAAAAAAAAGGAAGAGGAATAAATCATGAAAAACGTTGCTTGGGTTTGAAATTCTTAATAGAATTTCTTTTTATCTATGATGATGATGATGATGATGATGATGAAAATGAAAATAAAAAAAAAACTGAAATTGCTTATTTTTTGTTCGTGGAATCCATGGCAACCATAAAATATTGTGTTTTGGAACCAACAACATTGTGGTTCTTCTTTCGTTCTACGTGATTCCAATGTTAATCATGATTGGGAATAGTATTTTTGACTTTGAAGGGGGGAGGTTTATATTGTCAGGTTGTGAGTTTGTGGGTTGGTTAGCTTATGAGGTAGGAAGAGGAGGCTGCTTAAGTTAGGTGTGGTGGCTGGGGTCAACTTTTGTTATCAAGTAGGGCTCGGATTTTTATGCAATATTATGAAAATGTTTCTGAATTTCTGGCCCAGATGCCAATTATAGACCACCTCAGCCATATTTTTTTACGATTTTTGGCGGTTTTCTGATAAAAATCGGTGGAAGTCAAGACTTAACCGCGAATTTTTTTTCAGCGGAGTTCGGCTGGCTAAAATTCGGCGAATATTCGTCTGATTTGCAGCGTTAAGTTCCGAGCAGTTGCAAAAAAATATAAATGAAAACTTTAATTATTATGAAAGCAATTTCAATTATTAGGAGATTAGACTATATTCTAATTTTCAAGTTAGAATAATTGAAAATTATCGTTAATAAAAGAAATCATGGTTTTTCAGGTCCCAACGAGGAACGACGACCACGGTTGCGTAAAAGTAAAGTTATGGAGAACATGCTCTCAACTGCAACTGACCCAGAGGACATTCCCAAATATAATCTTGCGATTTTATTAAATTACTAGTGGGGTAACCTGTCATAAATGACGGGAGCAAAATTCATAGGCAATTGTGCGCATGCGCGTCGTTTGTTCCTTTTTTACTTTTTTCATTTCAATTTCAGTCACCCCTTCTCACTTGTTTCCCCCCTCCACGTTTCTCTCTCTCTCCCCCTCTACACTTTCCAACCTTTCTCCTCTCCAATTTAATATCATGGGGTTCTTGGATGGGAAGGATGCAACATATAGTTGACCTTGAGAGAAAAAAGCTGTTCATTTCTTCATTTATTTAAATTTATATAAATTCCGATGTTACTCTACACACACAGACCTGGGATATTATATATATAACTAGTGGGGTAACTCGTCATAAATGACGGGAACAAAATTCACAAGCAATTGTGCGCATGCGCGTCGTTTTTTTTTTCCTTTTTTTACTCTTTTCATTTCAATTTCAGTTACCCCTTCCCACTTTTCTCTCTCTCTCTCTCTTTTCTACACTTTCCAACCTTTTCCCCTCACCCCTCCCACTTTTCTCTCTTTCTCCCCCTTCTACACTTTCCAAAGGAAGAGTTCAACATGTAGTTGACCTTGAGAAAAAACGGTTCATTTATTCAAATTTATATAAATTCCGACGTGCTTCAATGGTTTTTGTTACTACACACACACACACACACACACACACACACACACACACACACACACACACACATACACACACACACATAGACCTGGGATATTATATATATAACTAGTGGGGTAACCCGTCATAAATGACGGGAGCAAAATTCACATGCAATTGTGTGCATGCACGTCGTTTTTTCCTTTTTTTACTGCTTTCATTTTAATTTCAGTCAGGGTGGCTGATTTTTTTTATTTTTTTTAAAAAATCAAATAAATCGATTTTTTTGATTTAAATCAGATTTTTTTTTGATTTTTTTTTTCATTTATATGAAATATTAAATTTTTTTATGATGATGTCTGCAAAAATGAGTAATAGCATTGTTAATTGTTAAGTTGTTAGTAAATTAATTGCAAAATAAGAAAAAAAATGTTGAGAAACATTCAAATTTGAAAATATTAAGTTTCAAGCACTTTTAATTTCACATTCTGACATAAACACGAGCTTTGCAGCCTTTTCAGTTCCCAGAGCAAATCAGTGTCTCAGAGTTAAAATGTGTTATAAGTCACTTTTTTTTAAAAAAAAAACACGATTTTTTACATCTTCATACGATATAAAATTCGTGTTTTTAAACAGATTGTCAAGTTTTATCAGTGGCGAACAGTGTTAAGTCCACAGTTTTACACATCGGCTGCTAGATGGTTTTATACCATGTTAAGTCCTATTCCTTCAATGAAGAGGAAAACATTCAAATGACTCTTCATGTAAAATATAGGTTTGGTTACTTAACACAGTTTACCTCTGAGGCTCTTAAATAGATTACTATTGCTATTTATATCAGTGTGTCCCTATAATGATTTCCACCAGTCATTTGGGGGATACTTCCTCAAGCATATCTTCCCAAAAATAATGCATTAACAAAAGGTCTACCACCCGACTTTATTTTTATAAACATAAAGAAAAATGCTGGGAACTGTTTTCTTTTTATTGTATAATTTAAATGTTTAAATAAATATGAATATTTTTTTAAAAAAATCATTTGATTTATTTAAAAAAAAAATCAATTGATTTAAATCACGATTTAAATCATGATTTAAATCAATGTGATTTAAATCACTGCCACCCTGATTTCAGTCACCCCTCCCACTTTTCTCTCTCTCTCCCCACCTTCTACACTTTCCAAAGAAAGAGTTCAACATATACTTGACCTTGAGAAAAAAAACGGTTCATTTATTCAAATTTATATAAATTCCGACGTGCTTCAATGGTTTTGTTACTACACACACACACACACACACACACACACACACAGACCTGGGATATTATATATATAACTAGTGGGATAACTCGTCATAAATGACGGGAGCAAAATTCACAGGCAATTGTGCGCATGCGCGTCGTTTTTTCCTTTTTTTTACTCCTTTCATTTCAATTTCAGTCACCCCCTCCACTTTTCTCTCTCTCTCCCCCCCTTCTACACTTTCCAACTTTTTCCCTCACCCCCTCCCACTTTTCGCTCTCTCCCCCCTTCTACACTTTCCAAAGGAAGAGTTCAACATATAGTTGACCTTGAGAAAAAAAAAGGTTTATTTATTCAAATTTATATAAATTCCGACGTGCTTCAATGGTTTTTATTACTCCACACACACACACACACACACACAGACCTGGGATATTATATATATAATTTTAATTTTTTTTCGACGGCTGGATAACGGGTTAGCTATAAAACTATTTGGCGGATTTTGGCTACACGAAAAAATTCGGCTAAGGCGTCTAACGGCAGCGGCTGAGGGGGGGGGGGGTCTAAGGCCAATTCTAAAGCAATCCTCATTATTAGCAGAACAGCAATGCTGTTTCTTCTCAAATGAAAAAGGCTGGTTAGAGGTTAGATGCCTGGTTACTATCAGTTGTCAACTAGAGTTCTAGCCTCTAACCAGTGTTTTTGGTTGATATAAATGGGGTTGGTACTTCACAATTGGCTCTTGAGTCACCTATTGAGAAACGTTTTCATAATATTGCATAAATATCCGAACCCTACTTATATGTTAGATGTAATGGAAAAGTAGAACTATGACTATGAGGTTTCAGTTGTGTGTTGTTATTAATAATTGGATTATTTATGAATTGAATGTGATTTTCTTGGTGTAATTTGTGATGGGAGGATGTTTTAGTAACAATATCATGTGTCTTGTTTGCATTAACTGTTAATGCAATTAACTCAGATTAGGTAAAACACACAACAGAACAGAACAAAAGAAATGTGTTCTGTGTGTAACAAGGAGAGAGAAAAACTCGAGAGACGCCCTTTTTTTTTGGAGAAAAAGTGTGGGCTGAGCTTCATTTATTCCCATATCTCTCAGTACTATCACATTGTAGGAATGTGAAAAACATTCTCTCAATGGGATTGTTATTTTTGTCTTCCATAGAAACATGCTACACGAAACGCACGTGTGTGAACGTGCCTGCAATGTACACATATGTGCCCTCTTAAGGCTATAGGTGCAAATTGAGACGCGTAAGATGCGTGTGAAACGACCTGACACGAGCGCCATGCCGCCGCGACGCGAACACGCCCCACGCGTAGCGTGGTGATTCGCATATTGCGACGCATTAAGTAGTTGTAGAAATGAATGATTTCACAACTGTTGAATACGACACGTCGCTAACGGGGCACGAGAAACTGTTTCGACAACAGCGCCACGCGTCTGTAAACAGACGCGAGCAGCGCTGTGTAGTGTCGTGGATTAGGTTTACTTTTTTTGTTGTTGCTTCAAACACTTTTGGAATCCAAAAGTGGTGAGGTTAAGTCTTATTTGTAAGATGGGTCGGGGTCGCACATTCAAGACCTTTTCACTAAGAAAAATCATCGGTATTTGAAATCACTCCTTTTTACAGTCGTGTCTTATTCCGCCCATTTAATGACACAGTCAGGCATACGCCTTACGATTCTAAAATTACAAATACCTTCAATAACGCATTTTAAACCCAATTTCACTTGAAAAGAAGGATGGAAGGAATGGATAGACATAATGCTCTGATGGTCATTGTGTTATAGAGTAGACAAGCACAGTGCCGTTTTAAAAATTATTGGGGCCCTAGCTGGGCCCCCACAGGCTCACCCACAAATGTTACGTATAAACATTAGATTAGCCACCTACTTCCTAACTGATTCAGAAGTGGAGTTGAACATAAAGAGTTAGAAATTCGCGATTTGTGAAATAGTTTTTTTTAAAAATAGAGCCGCACTTAACAATATTTTGTCATTCTATCACTCGATCAGCATCTATTTAAGGTGCACATTGCACTTTGAAAACTTAATATTGGACAACTTTAAATATGAAAAATAAACATTTTGCCACGCGACTGTGTATTTTAAAAAATAACGTTTTTTCATTAACATTGGGTCTATGGGCTCAATAGAAAAACGATGCTAGCGCTCTTTGTGGAAATTTCTCGAAGTAATTTTGCGATGAAACGTATACAATAATGAATGTTTTCTGAAATAAATATATACAGTATATACATAAAATCAGTAAAATAAACACTGAATTTGATTTCAGAAATTACAGTAGTTGTATTGAAAACGACAATTGTTGACATTTTGACGTGTCCTACCCGAATTAGATGACAGGCAATTAGAAATCGGACGAACAGAAGTTGGCTCCGCCCTTTATATGACGACTGGCAACTTCTAATTGGTTGGTTAAGTAGTCTGACGTCACATGCTCCGCCTTTTTCAACGTCGAACCACACAACGAACCAATTAGAAGTTGCCGGTCGTCATAAAAAGGGCGGAGCCAACTTATGTTCGTCCCGATTTCTACTTGCGTGTAATTAGATGTTGATGGTCCTACATGTAGAGATTTCCCTATGCTAGGTTTTTGTTAAACGTATTTTTGGCGCCATCTGCTGTTTTTTTTTTCTCCACAAGTTTGCCAATGCCACAATTATCTCTTAAAAATGCCAAATTACAAACGAAATACACCAAATCTTAACTTTACATAATTTATACTAGAGGTGTATCGTATTGTAATTTTTCTCGAATCCGAGTCCTAAAAGGTTCTCGAATCTCACGAATATCGAATCTCTCATATAAGAATCCTATATTATTTATTAAGAAGATACAAATAAATGAAATAATATTAAATTATTAATAATTAAAAAACAAGTGTGGCATTCAGGGTCGCCACAAGGTGATGATATTGGTTATCCGGGTCCGACCACCGAAATTGCAACAATCGCCAGTTTTTTTTGTTAGTCAACGCTTCTATTGGACGTCAATGGAGTTAAAACTAATTTTAACCAAAGTTTTTAACAGTTTTTTTTAGGTTAGGATTCGAAAGACGAAAAAGGCGCGAAGATTTTGAGTTTTCGAATCTCGAATATTTTTCAAGATTCGTGGATTCGAATGTCCCATTCCTAGTTTTTTTTAGGTTAGGATTCGAAAGACGAAAAAAAAAAAAAGCGCGAAGATTCGAGTTTTCGAATCTCGAATATTTTTCAAGATTCGCGGGATTCGAATGTCCCATTCCTAGTTTTTTTCGGTTAGGATTTGAAAGATTCGAAAGACGAAAAAAAAAAAAAAGCGCGAAGATTCGAGTTTTCGAATCTCGAATATTTTTCTAGATTCGCGTGGGATTCGAGGATTCGAATGTACCATCCCTAGTTTCTACGAACTTGTGATTATCATTGAAGGTCTTAGCCTTCAAAAATTCAAAAGAAGCAATAACTACTCCTCTTAACCTTGAGGGAGAGAGGGATCTGGTGGTGGTGGTGGTGGTGGGGGGGGGGGGTGAGCGAGAGAGAGAGAGAGAGAGAGAGAGAGAGAGAGAGAGAGAGAGAGAGAGAAAGAAAGAAAGGACGCGTGCTGTAGACACAAGTGTGTCTTTTCTGTGTATGATTCATGAAATAAATTCATAATAAATGTACTGCAATAAACTTGTCCAATATGAGTATTTCAAAGGAGTGCCCATAATGCAAAAGAAAAGAGAAACAACAACAACAAAAAAAGGTCACAACCCATGAATGGTAGATTAAAAGAATGCGTGGGCGTCTGAATACTACGAAAGCGAAACAAAAAACACGAATTTAGGATTAAATTCAAAGATTATATATCGACACAAACGCGCCACACATACACACACACAAAACACCATTCGACCACACACAAAGGGAACTAAAAAAAAAGACAACTACTACATGTGTAGTAAGATTAAAGTTCATTAAACACTTTTCGTAAATCACGACACATAATTTTTTTTTATCAGTTTTAAATAGGGATAGGACATTTGAATCTTCGCGCTTTTTTTCGTCTTTCGAACCTTTCAAATCCTAACCTAAAAAAAAAAAACTAGGGATGGAACATTCGAATCCTCGAATGTTGAAAAATATTTGAGATTCGAAAACTCGAATCTTCGCGTTTTTTTTTTTTTCGTCTTTCGAATCTTACAAACCCTAACCTAAAAAAAACTAGGTATTGGACATTCGAATCCCGCGAATCTTAAAAAAATATTCGAGTTTTCGAATACTCGAATCCCGCGAGTCTTGAAAAATATTTGAGATTCGAAAACTCGAATCTTCGCGCTTTTTTTTCGTCTTTCGAATCTTTCAAATCCTAACCTAAAAAAACTAGGGATGGGACATTCGAATCCTCGAATCTTGAAAAATATTTGAGATTCGAAAACTAGAATCTTAGCGCTTTTTTTCGTCTTTCGAATCCCAACATAAAAAAAACTTCGGTAAGATTAGTTTTAACTCCGTGCGGCTGACTAAACATTTTTCCCCGGCCCCGCTCAGGCCACGCGCTTTCAGGAGGCCCGTGCTGCTGACTAAATTTTTTTTATCTGGCTTCGCTCATCGCTTTCTTATTCGGGCCTCGCATACTCTACGACCGGCTCTGATCAGCGAGCACGAGCAAATGTTTTGCTCTTGCTCTTGCGCTCTTTTGGTAAATACCCGTCTTTAGTATGTACTTTTAAAATATGAGTGATAGCACTTGATGGTAGAAGAGGTGATGTTGTGGCAACCTGCACGTGTCACCCACTCTTTCTCTCTCTGAATACTGTGAAACACCCCTTCAATTGACCCAATGTTCGCCCTCACTTTCACTCTTCCTTCGGATGATATGAACGAGAAAAATATAACTGGGGAGGGGTGGGGGGATTCCCTTGTCTCTCTCTCTCTCTAATCACTGATGTCATCCAAAGTGTGGGAGTCCGCTCTCGTTCCCGCTTTATATCTTTGAAATCGTACACGGGACGTTAAGTGGGAGTGGAATGTTGGAGGGTAAATTTAAAAAAAGGGGGAGAATTCCAACGCATTTCGAGAGAGGGGGAGACTCCGCCTCATTGCAACAGTCACTTGACAGAGATAAATGACTAGTATTAAACAATTTTTTTTTGTTGCCACTTCTTATTCGATAGATACCTCTACATGACCCACCTCTTCTCCACCCTCTCGACATGACCCACCCTTATTCAGTATGTACGTACAACAGTTTAATTTGAATAGAGAGGGACACGTAATCGTTAATTCGAGCCGTTTTATTCTTCGTGGTTCCTCGAATCCTATAGGGTTGTACTCATTCATTCATTCAAGTTAGTGATTCAGAGACAGAGAGAGAAACAAAAGGATTTTTTGAAGAGGAAAAGTTTGTAGAACCGTGTTTTGGGTGTTGTTGTTTTATAATATCTGATGGTGGTGGTGGTGGTGGAGGAGGATCGAGGTTGGACACGTTTCGAAGGAACTAATTTTGAACAGTTTGTTCACCAAGTGAAGAAGAAGACTAAGCTATTTTTGATGGACACGTTAGTGTTGGTGGAGAACTGAACTGACCAATGTCCATTTAGAAGTTCAACAAATGCGACGAGATTTGAATGAATCTTGGAAGAACAATCAATGAAAGGAACCGAACTGGACTGTGTCCACTGAATGAAGAATATCTATTGGATGGACACGTTAGAGTTGGTGGAGAACTAAACTGAACTGACCAATGTCCATTTAGAAGTTCAACAAATGTGACGGAATGCGCGAGATCTTGAGATTTGAATGAGATCTTGGAAGAACAATCAATGAAAGGAACCGAACTGGACTGTGTCCACTGAATGAAGAATATCTATTGGATGGACACGTTAGAGTTGGTGGAGAACTGAACTGACCAATGTCCATTTAGAAGTTCAACAAATGTGACGGGATGCGCGAGATCTTGAGATTTGAATGAATCTTGGAAGAACAATCAATGAAAGGAATTGAACTGGAATGTGTCAACTGAATGATAAAAGAAAAGGGGTCAGCTGAGAAGCACATAGTTTTAAATATCTGAAGTGACCAATGTCTACTAAACGTAACTTTTTGAGACAAAATGTTGATTGAAGCTAAGCCACCATCCTCCTCCTCCTCGTCCTCCTCCTCCTTTTTATTGGGATTAACCACTGACAGATTAACTCCAAGTTCATCTGGTTTAAGTGGTTGTAATAATGGTGGATTGCAATCATCTTCCAGAAAAACGGTTGGTGTCTTGGATCGACTTCGTGGGAAGACGAATTCAAAGATCAAACCGAATGTGGGAACCTCCAGTTCTTCTTCTTCTTCTATGTTACCTATTTTTAAATCGGGTCCTGTTAATTCTACAAGATCGAAAGTTACAAAGGAGAAATCGGTGCCGATTAAGATAAAGGATAAGAAAAAGGCAACTGTCAGATTTGCCGATTGGGATGATCTTAAAGTGGATCCTGTAAATTATGTTAAAAACAATGCAGAAAGTGAGGTAAAAAAAAAGTTTGACATTTTAAATTATTTTTTGTGTCAGTTCTCTAATATTTTCAGGGTGTGGATAAAAATCAGGAATTTTTTTAGAGAAAAAAATTACAAAAATCGGATTTATTTGATTTAAATCGGATTTGTTTATTTTATATCAGATTTTTTGTATTTATTTAAAAAAAATTTACAATTTTTTTTTAATTAACTGAAATTCTCATCCATGACAAAGTGTTTAATCGGTTTATTCACCGGTCAAGAACATTATTAGAAGAAATTCATTTCATAAAAGTGAAAAATTCACTTTTATTTTAATAAAAAGTAAGAAAAATTCTGAAAAAATTACTTGATAATTAAATTACTTGATTCTTAGGGTGCTGTCATGCCAATTTTAGGGTTTAAATCTGGTATAATTTAGGGTTTAAATCTGGTTTAATTTAGGGTTTAAATCTGGTTTAATTTAGGGTTTAAATCTGGTTTAATTTAGGGTTTAAATCTGGTTTAATTTAGGGTTTAAATCTGGTTTAATTTAGGATTTAAATCTGGTTTAATTTAGGATTTAAATCTGGTTTAATTTAGGATTTAAATCTGGTTTAATTTAGGATTTAAATCTGGTTTAATTTAGGATTTAAATCTGGTTTAATTTAGGATTTAAATCTGGTTTAATATAGGATTTAAATCTGGTTTAATTTAGTTCTGTTTGTTTTTCTCCACTGATTAAAATAGGTCTAGAGTTGAAACCGTTTAACACGAAAACGGTCCGATTCCTTAGAATAGCATAACAATTCGTTCTTTTAACACGAAAAAATTGTCTTGCTTTCTTATATTTCGTCTTATACAGTTTTTACTGTATATTTAATAGACAATGTTATGTTGAAAATATTTAAAAATAAACTTTTTCGCTCAGTTTGAAAAAAAAGACAAAAAGTTTGATGTTTTTTTTGTCTTCAAAAAAACAGTTTAAAACTAATTTTTATAAAGTTGATTTTCAAAGATATTATCATGAAAATTACAAGTACACCTTTGATTACTCTTCTAGTTTCTAATAAATATTGAAATTCGTTAATAAATTTCTTTTAAAAAAAAAATATTAAAACGTTTCCGTTCGTCCCCCCCCCCGGACTGATTTATATTGCAGCGGAAACCGTTTAACACACAACAACGGATAACACGAAATATGTTCGTCCCAATTCTTTACAAACAGCACATACATTTTTTTTAAAACACGAACAAATACTTTTTGGCACCCATTTCGGTTCCTCTATGATTGTTTGTTGTATTGCAGTGAAAGTTAAGGGGGGAGCTTTTAGTTGTTATTACTCTATATGAACATCATAGAGGCTAGAAAAAGTTATGAAAGTTGTCTTCATTACTCGCTATATGAGAGAGTTTGTGCTTAAAATGCATAAACATATCAAGGAAATTGAATTTTGAATAGTTAATTGATTAGAAGTATCTTTAAAGAAGAAATTCGAATTGTTTTTACTAGAGGTACATGGACGAATCCTAAATTATCTCGAATCCGAATCCTAAAAGGTTCTCGAATCCTTCATATAAGAATACTATATTATTCATTAAGAAGATAAAAATAAATGAAATAATATTAAATTATTAATAATAATAAAACAAAGTGTGGCACTCAGGGTCCGCCACAAGGTGATATTGGTGATCCGGATACCAAAGAAATGGCAACAATTGCCGGTTTTTTTTGTTAGTGAACGTGGAGTTAAAACTAATTTTATCAAAGTTTTTAAGAGTTTTTTTTTTTAAGGTTAGGATTCGAAAGACGAAAAAAGTGCGAAGATACGAGTTTTCGGATCTCGATTCTTTTTCAAGATTCGAGGATTTGAATGTCCCATCTCTAGTTTTTTTTTAAAGTTAGGATTCGAAAGACGAAAAAAGCGCAAAGATACGAGTTTTCAAATCTAGAAGATTCGCGGGATTCGAATGTTTAACCTTTTAATTACATTTTAAAAGTTACTTTTAAAACAACTTGAGTAAAAAAAAAGCTGGCAGTTTCAATCAGATAAAAATTAACTATTAAAAAAACAAAACAATGAAAAATGTGAAACGAGCTCTAAAATAATGAGTTTCTTATCTCTTTGTTTTGGGTCGCGACCCCTAGTTTAGAGAATGACAGACTGATGCACAGTCAGAGAGGTTAATTCTATTGGAATTCACCTTCCTCTCAATCCCTTTTTCTCTTCCCCACCCCTCCCCACACCCAACACCCTGGTGTGTTGCTTTATGGTAATGTATGAATCACCACCACCACCTTTTGGATATTTCCCCCCCCCCCTCTTTAGCTATTTACCCCCATCCCGTGACTCATATGTGGGACTTTTTTTTTCGCGTTCCTGTGCAGGTTCAACACCTGCGTCGATCGAACCGCTTAAACGACGTCTCTTTTGGTATTTTTCATCTTTTTTTTCTCTCCATCATATTGGATGAAAATGATGATGATGATGATGATAGTAATATCATCAAGGGGGCTAGATAGATTAAGGAAGAGGTGGGGTGGAGGCTATTGTCGTAAAATTATTGTAGAGGTATGAGCATTAACTATAGTGTATAGTAATCTCGGTGTCTCTCTTTGGGACCTTCCGCTTCGATTCATATGGTAATCAACCATCAAGTGGAACAATTGTGAATCACAGCCTTCAACCTCCCCTCTCTTCCTCTACTCTCTCCCCTTTCTTTTTTCCTGTTTTTAGCCTATAAATGGTAAGGGGGGGGGGGACACTCGGAGATGTGGCTGATTCATAGGTGGGCTTCATAGTAAATGATGTTGTATCAGTTACGTCATCCCGTGTTTTCCAGATCTCTGTCCTGCCCGCTATCGTTGGAAGTGATCAATCATTTGGGCATGAAATGAGCACCTCTCTTTCTCAATCTCTTTTACCCCTCTACTCTTTTATATGCCATGTTAAGGGGGGATGGTTTGAGGGTCTGTCAATGTCTATTATACACCAACACCTTTTCATAATTGCTTTGTATTTTACAGCAGTCAGATTCACTATAACTTATAAGTGGTGACGATTCCAGAAGATGGGTTACATTGTTAGAGAAAGGAGTCATGATAGGGAGTTGAGAAAAAAGGACCAATAGGGATGAAGAACGGGCGAGGGTTTTGTTTTTTTGTTTTTGCAAGTTTTTTTATGTAAATTAATTTAAACTTTATATTTTCTTTTAAATACTTTTTTTTAGAGGTGGGACGAATCCTAAATTTTCTCGACTCCGAATCCTAAAAGGTTCTCGAATCTTCTAAATAAATTTTCTCGACTCCGAATCATAAAAGGTTCTCGAATCTCCTAAATTTTCTCGACTCCGAATCCTAAAAGGTTCTCGAATCTTCTAAATAAATTTTCTCGACTACGAATCCTAAAAGGTTCTCGAATCTCCTAAATTTTCTCGACTCCGAATCCTAAAAGGTTCTCGAATCTTCTAAATAAATTTTCTCGACTCCGAATCCTAAAAGGTTCTCGAATCTTCCAAATAAATTTTCTCGACTCCGAACCCTAAAAGGTTCTCGAATCTCTTAAATTTTCTCGACTCCGAATCCTAAAAGGTTCTCGAATCTCCTAAATTTTCTCGACTCCGAATCCTAAAAGGTTCTCGAATCTCCTAAATTTTCTCGAATCCGAATCCTAAAAGGTTCTCGAATCTCCTAAATTTTCTCGACTCCGAATCCTAAAAGGTTCTCGAATCTCCTAAATTTTCTCGACTCCGAATCCTAAATGGTTCTCGAATCTCCTAAATTTTCTCGACTCCGAATCCTAAAAGGTTCTCGAATCTCCTAAATTTTCTCGAATCCGAATCCTAAAAGGTTCTCGAATCTCCTAAATTTTCTCGAATCCGAATCCTAAAAGGTTCTCGAATCTCCTAAATTTTCTCGACTCCGAATCCTAAAAGGTTCTCGAATCTCCTAAATTTTCTCGATTCCGAATCCTAAAAGGTTCTCGAATCTCATAAATTTTCTCGAATCCGAATCCTAAAAGGTTCTCGAATCTCCTAAATTTTCTCGACTCCGAATCCTAAAAGGTTCTCGAATCTCCTAAATTTTCTCGAATCAGAATGCTAAAAGGTTCTCAAATGTCAAATGTCTCGAATCCTTCATATAAGAATCCTATATTATTCGTTAAGAAGATACAAATAAATGAAATAATATTAAATTAATAATGAAAAAACAAGTGTGGCTTCACTCAGGGTTGCCAAAAGGTGATGATATTGGTGATCCGATACTACCGAAATTGCAACACTCACCCGGTTTTTTTGTTGTTAGTGAACCCGCTTCTATTGGACGTCAATGGAGTTAAAACTAATTTTACCAAAGTTTTTAACAGTTTTTTTTAGTTTAGGATTCGAAAGATTCGCGAAAGCACGAAGATTCGAGTTTTCGAATCTCAGATATTTTTTTAAGATTCGTGGGATTCGAAGATTGGAGGATTCGAATGTCCCATCCCTAAATAAAAGTGAATCTGATACTCTAAAATTGTCATTTTATTCAGATTACGCGCCTCTTGTTATTTTTATCCATATATACTTTTTCTTATATTTTGTCTCACGCTGTAATAATACGGTATTACGTAAACGTATAGTGATGGGCAATTTCATGAAATTTATTTTGTAGAAATTTCCCATTTAAAATTTAATAACAGGAATAAGGTAACGATATTTTCAGGACCAACATCTTTGAAAATAAACTTTTTTAAATTATAAGTTTTGAAAACGCTGTGAGAAAAGAAAAACGTGATGGTTTTTATGAAGCTGAAAAAAGAAGTCACTTATGAGGCAGTCACACTAGGCTGGTTTACAAGCTGCTGGTTGCTGCTGGCTGGTTGTAGCCAGCTAGCAGCATAGTCTGAACTGCTACCAGCAGCTGCTTTCACCAGCGGGCTAGTAATTTTAACAGCGGCTGGTGAAGTTGGACATGTCCAACTTTAGCAGCTACCAGCTGGTCATGTGACGTCCTTCCTGTTGCTGCCATCTAGTGTGAACTTTTTGTTGCTAGTAGTGGCACTAGTGGTAGTTGAAACTCCACTGCTTGGGTTGGTTGTTGTTAGTTTGTGTTTTTGCAAGACGGTGATTGGATAACTTGCACTGCTAATACCAGCAGTGACGGGACAAGTGTGAACCCAAAGCAGCTGCTGCTTGCTGTTGCTGCTAATAGCCAGCAGCAACCAGCGGCTTGTAAACCAGCGTAGAGTGACTGCCGCTTTATGGTGCATTCAAACAAGGCTGGTTTACCAGCTGCTCTTTGTAGCCTGCTAGCAGCATAGTCTGAACTGCTACCAGCAGCTGCTTTCTCCAGCATGCTAGTGATTTGAACAGCGACTGGTGAAGTTGGACATGTCCAACTTTAGCAGCTACCAGCTGGTCATGTGACTTTCTTCCTTCCTGCTTCCTTCATGTTGGAGAAAGCAGCTGCTGGTAGCAGTTCAGATTATGCAGCTAGCAGGCTACAAAGAGCAGCTGGCAAACCAGCCTAGTTTGAATGCACCATAAAGCGGCAGTCACACTAGGCTGGTTTACAAGCCGCTGGTTGCTGCTGGCTATTAGCAGCAACAGCAAGCAGCAGCTGCTTTGGGTTCACACTTGTCCCGTCACTGCTGGTATTAGCAGTGCAAGTCATCCAATCACCATCTTGCAAAAACACAAACTAACAACAACCAACCCAAGCAGTGGAGTTTCAACTACCACTAGTGCCACTACTAGCAACAAAAAGTTCACACTAGATGGCAGCAACAGGAAGGGAGTCACATGACCAGCTGGTAGCTGCTAAAGTTGGACATGTCCAACTTCACCAGCTGCTGTTAAAATAACTAGCCCGCTGGAGAAAGCAGCTGCTGGTAGCAGTTCAGACTATGCTGCTAGAGCGCTACAACCAGCCAGCAGCAACCAGCAGCTGGGAAACCAGCCTAGTGTGACTGCGGCATAACAGTGTGCTTCCAGCTAGTGTGAACCCTTTGTCGCTAGTAGTGGCACTAGTGGGTAGTTGAAACTCCACTGCTTGGGTTGGTTGTTGTTAGATTTTGTGTTTTTGCAAGACGGTGATTGGACGACTTGCGCTGCTAATAGCAGCAGCGACTGACCAAGTGTGAACCCAGAGCAGCAGCCGCTGCTTGCTTGTTGCTGCTAATAGCCAGCAGCAACCAGCGGCTTGTAAACCAACCTAGTGTGAATGCGCCTTTACTGAAGTTTGGGAAAATAAAAAATACACCAAAAATTGATTGTAAAGCTACTTTTCTCAAAATGTTTCACAAACTGTTTAAAAGTTAGAATATTTATGTTGTAAGAAATGTTACTCGAACACCAATTGTAACGTGTGGCTGTTGTTTCCACCTCCACATTATAGGATCCGGAACTAATACATCTGGTGGGCCAATTGCCAAAATTTAGATGGTCTACTTTGGAGACCGGAGATTCAGTTCTACAGGAAATAATACAGCAGGTTAATTTGCATATATTTTGGTCCTTTAAAGGTAGGGTTCTTCAGGCGCGCGACTGCGATTCAAGGGAGGGAGTCTCCACAGGCAAGTGTGCTCAGCAAGATGGAGTCGTTTGCTTCGCCTCTTTTATGAGGACAGGCAACTTCTAATTGGTTTGTTATGTGGTCTGACGTTATATGCCACGCCCTTTTCAATTTCCAATTGGTTGATATTTGGTCTGACGCTCATAAAAGGGCGGAGCAAACGTCTGCGTGTCTTTGAATGCCTTTCGATTCTCCTTATACTAGTACTACAGGCAATTAGAAAACAGGATAAACAGACGTTTGCTCCACCTTTTTTACGACGAACGGCAACTTCTAATTGGTTGGTTATGTAGTCTGACGTTAAAAAGGGCGGAGCATGTGACGTCAGACTACATAACCAATCAATTAGAAGTTGCCGTTCGTCATAAAAAGGGCGGAGCAAACGTCTGTTTATCCCGTTTTCTAACGGCCTGTCCAGTATTCGTCAGTCGTGAGCCAACTTGCATTTTTGGCCACGTAAGAGACACACGCACACGAACAAAACAACTACAATAATAAGCATAAATAAACTGAACGCAAAGAACCTTCTACTACTGCGACTGCAATCAGCAATTAAAGGAACTGCTCCAGATATAGAACAAGTCCTGTCGTGGGTGGCCAGGTCGCAGTCCCGCCTGAAGAAGCCTATCTTGATAGTTGACAGGCAGTTAGAAATCGGGACGAACACAAGTTGGCTCCGCCCTTTTTATGACGGCCGGCAACTTCTAATTGGTTGGCTATGTAGTCTGGCGTCACATGCTCAGCCCTTTTCAACGTCGAACCACACAACAAACCAATTAGAAGTTGCCGGTCGTCATTAAAAAGGGCGGAGCCAACTTCTGTTCATCCCGTTTTCTAATTGCTTGTGATAGTTGTAATTAATGAATCTTAATAGTAGTTATACGTAGTGAGTAGTATAGGTGTGGCGTCGTTTTTATCAAAGTTAATCATAATAATGTCATAATAATTTGTGTGAATTAACAATATGGTTTAAAAAAGCTGGTTGTTTCTCATCTGAATTTCGACTATTGACATCTTGACAATATTTTCTAAAACCAAAAACAACCAACAAAAAAAACATACGAAAAGTGGAACATTTTGTATCAGAAATTCTTCAGGAAAGTTATGAGCTTAATTAAGTTAGAAATATGCAAATAATTTTACTACGTGCGCACATTTCTGCAATTCCTAGCTGTAGGTATGCTGTCTTCTTCCCATTCCCATACCTAAATGTTACGTACGGGGGTGGGGTTATCATAAAAGTTCTAAAGGCGAGCAGATACACTAGACAAAGCAAGTCTGTAATGTAACAAGTTCGTCTAGCTGGGACGGCCTTGCGAGCGCGATATGAGCGCTCTACAAAGGGGCTAGTTAGAGGCTAGATGTCTGGTTACTATCAGTTGACAACTAAATAATTCTAGCCTCTAACCAGTGTTTTTGATTTAAAAAAAATTGTAGATTAATCTAAATGGGATTGTTACTTCACAGTTGGCTCTTGGGCCATAGATTGAGAAACATTTGCTTGATATTTGCATAAAAATCCGAGCACCTACTTATTATTATCTCTTCATTTAAATAAAAAAAGGAATTTCGCACACACTGTAGAGAGAAAAAGGGGGGGAGAGGGAGGAGAGGGTAATTTATAATTTCCTATTTACATGTTAGTAATATATGAATATCAGATAGGGAGCCATTGTGGTTGACAATCCCATGTTAATGCTTTTTATTAAGAGGTTTATTAGATCTTGTTTTTTGGGTTTCATAATTATTTGACTTTATGATATTTGACACATCTTTTTTTTCACTCTCTCAACCCTCTTCTTATGTTATCCCCTTCTTGTTTCATCCTTTATACCCGGTATTTATGCAATAGGTACTTTATCCCATCCCCCCTCCTCTTCTTTTCATGTTAAAGAGAAGGGAGACTTGTGGGAGGGAGTGAATGAATGAATGGGTGGAGTATATTTTCATAGCAAAAATATGTGGTGAGATACTGTATATTGGTTTTTTATGTTGAAGTTATTAGAGAGAGAAATATGTATTTAGAATTTTTTTGTATCTAAAAACGATAATTGGTTTGACATCTTATAATTGATATTGACACTAAAACAATTTCTGGCTGAAGGAGGGAGAGAATAGAAGAAAAAAAAATGGGAGATTTTTGTTTTGTTTGGTTTTCAGTTTGTGATTCATCCTATTTGCGGTGTCAAAATATTTCCACAATTTGAAACACTTTTTTCTTTTACTGATTGTGGTGGTAAATTATCAAGGGAATCTTTAGTGGAAGCTGAAATCTTTCAAAATGAAGCGCAAGAGAAGAAGAAGAAAACCGCGCACATTTTTTTTTATCTAAATACATTTAACTTAATTAATTATTGGTACTACTGTATATATCAAAGTGACTCCGTCAATTACGAAACTTCGGAAGATGGTTTGGCCTTAGTTTTAACTTGACGAGAATAATTATTAAACTTTAGACCATTACTCTCCCCCGACTGGCAATTAGAAATCGGGACAAACAGAACTTGCCTCCGACCTTATGACGACCGGCAACTTCTAATTGGTTTGTTGTGTGGTTCGACGTTGAAAAGAGCGTAGTATGTGGACGTCAGACTACATAACCAACCAATTAGAAGTTACCGTTCGTTATAGAAAGGGCGGAGCCAACTTCTGTTCATCCCGTTTTCTAATTGCCTGTGAAGAATATTTGTAATGCTCAAAAGTAGTTGGATGCCATCTTCGTTCTCCAGAAATTGCCCTTAACGTGAATGCAAAATAAACATACCAGATGGCGCTTAAACATTTAGTTGACAATAAAGTCACCAGAAGGCGCTGTTGTAGTTCACCAATGGACTACGAGCCGTACCCTGAAGTATTTTTCATAACAATGCTCGATAACTAAGGCTCGGATTTGTATGAAATATCAAGTAAAATGTTTCTCAATTTGTGGCCCGAGTGACAATTGTAAAGCAGGTGGTCATTATTAGAGCAACACCAACTATGCTTTTTTTGTTGTAATAAAAGAAGGCTGGTTAGAGGCTAAAGTCTGGTTACTATTAGTTGTCAACTAGAGAGTTCTAGCCTCTAACCATTGTTTTTTATTGAGAAAAAACCCATAGTTATCTAATTAATTCACAAAATTGGCTCTTGAGCCACAGGTTGAGAAACAATTGCTTGATATTGCATAGAAATCCAAGCAATAGTAATTTAGCCTATTTATATTATATCCGCTTTACGGTGCTTTTTTGATGGGGGGGGGGGGGGAAACATTCTAGTAAAATAGTAAGTTATACTGTCCTTTTTAAATGATACTCCTTTTCTATTTTTTGTCAAATAGACTCGTAGAACATAAAATAATTTGTCATTTTTCAATTGGGGGGGGGGGGGGGGGGGGGGGAAGGGAGTGAGATATACAGGGTGTCCCATAAGTACACAACTGTATTGAACAGGCTGAAAGTGGCAATTTTTCAAAGCTATCGCCAACGAACTCCTTATTACGTCTATATTAAGCCGATATTACACTTGCAACTTTTAATGCAATAAAATGAGCAATGTGACATGCAACTTCCTTGTTTATAGTGTGATATAACATGAAACTTGATGAAACTTTCCTTTTAATTAGTGTGAGACTCAGTCTCATTGAGTTGTACATGTTCAACTTTTAGAGACTTTTCAAGTAAACTTTCTGACAAATAACCAATCAAGGCTGTTTACCGGAAATAACATCAAAACTTTGAATGAATTTCCGGTTTCATGACTTCCGGTTTATGAACTTTCCTGTTAGGGGCTAATTATAATGGCGTCTTGTAAATAAAATGTCTGCCTGTTGTCTCTGGACGCCATTTTATTTTTCGAAGTGGTTTTAAAAAATTGATTGCAACTATAGGTTGCATAGTGTGATATAGAAGTTTATTACAAAGTTCTAGTTGCAAGTCACATGACAGGTTGCATTGCAAGTTGAATTGCATTGGCGGTTGCTAGTGTAATAGGGACTTTATGTGAGACTTATAGGACACACCCTGTAGTTTCAAAGATGAGAATTGAGTTTCAGTCACTTGTTCAAGTGGAGTGAGTGTCAGATGAAGACAATGGCCATTCAATGTAAATTCATTTCAGCACTTACTTTAAGTGTTTTCAATCATTATTATTATTGTTATTATTATTATTATCATCATCATCATCAAAGCCTTCAAAGTGGATAGTGTTTTTATTTTTAAACATTTTTTCTCTCAGATCGCAGCGTCCTCTGATGACGCTTTTTGTATGAAATTTGATAAGGACTAAGTGACTATATAAACTTTTTTTTATATTGATGGTTTCTCAGTCAAAAATATCCATTGAGGATTATTATCTTAACTGTGGGGTCAGTGCGTGTCCAGAAATGGATCAAGTCATTGGCTTACTTGACAGTAATTCATTATTGATTAATAGAACAGGAGAACATGAGTTGTGGTTGGTCAGCATGTATTTTATATATATATATATTATATATATATATATATATATATATATATATATATATATATATATATATATATATATATATATATATATATATATATATATATATATTTTTTCAGCCATATTTTTGCCAATGGAAACCAAGAGCTTAATACCTTGTTTCCACTGTTCCGAAAATATTGCACTTTGTGAAGATTTCAGGTGTTGAAAAATAACATATGTTTATGCATTTGTATTAGTAGGAGAAAAGAAATCTCTTGTGGCGACTAATAATAGAACAAACGTGGCTCCCCCGCGTATTCACTATCATGGTTTGGTTCATTGTTAGGCCAATTGAAGTGAGAAAACCACACTTCCTCTACCGCTTTTTAGCTAGACGAGAAATTGTCATTTCTCACACAATATTTACGTCCAAATGGCGTTATTTTTGTGTAAAATGTCTACGTATTTTCTACGTATAATTAAAATGCATTAATTTACCTGAAATGATAAAAAAATTAAAAAAAATCGATGAAAAAAACACCAAAAACGAATAAATTCCATTTTTCGCTACCTTGACGTCACTGCTAGCCTCCGCATTGTCACACATAAAATCGTCCCATCTTTTGAACAGAAACGGTAAACTGAAGGAAAAAAAAGTTGAAATAATCTCAAGTTTGTTTGCAGTTGTAAATCGAAGTTTCTGTTGACGTTTTACGCATGTGGGGACCTTGGCTTAAAACCTTGGACCTTGGCTTAATTAAAACAAGGTGAAAATGCAGATGGAAGTCTTAAGTAAGATGCCACTTAAGACGCTACATCACAAAATTACTTAAAAAAATCTCCGAAAAGAGTGCTAGCATCGTTTTTCTATTGAGCCCATAGACCCAATGTTATAGGAAAAATGTTAATTTTTAAAATACACACAGTCGCGGCGGCAATATGTTTATTTTTCATATTTAAAGTTGTCCAATATTAAGTTTTCGAATTGCAATTTGAGCGATGGAATGACAATGTATTTTTAAAAACGTTTCCCCCCCCCCCCTTCTTTTTAAGGGGCCCCCTACCTGGGTCCACCACGGATGCTTCATTTGTATTTCACCTGACGTTTTCCGTATAGTAGAGAATTAACGGTAAGGAACAGTAGTAAGGGCTTGTCGGGATTACCATAAGAGACAAAAACAGTATTTTAGTAAATACTATGTTTGGCCTATCGGAGCTACCGTATAATATAGGCCTATCGGAGCTACCGTACAACATGAGAACAAATGTTTTGGAGTAAAATGCTTTTCTATTGTAACCTACAGAAAAAGAAGTAATCCGAGCGCTCCGTGTGACGTGACTTCTTTATTGTTATTGGTCGAAAAGGCTACATTTTCGCGGGCTTTTTTCTCAGCTGTGTGTAATGATCGAAGGTGACGCAATGTTAACTGTGGCTGTGAATTGGTTTTAATTTTCTACAACGGGAAAGAAGTGAAAAAAGCTCGACGTTTAAGTGGTTTTGGTGTCGATTTAACGCAGTTTCCTTGTTTTTCAAGTGCAAAATACGCGAATTATTGTTATAACGTTGTTTTTTTACGGTGAAAAAGTTAGCATAAAAGTTTATAAAGAAACTTTTTGCATCCGATTTTTAAGGACATGTTCAATTCTATGACGACACCAGCTCGCGCCCATCTCTAGGAGCGTGGTCTTAATGGCGCAACCCAGCACAATGTGTATGTTAATATATCACACTCGTATGTCAAATTATTTCTTATGCATATGTTATCTTTATTTGTCTTATCTTTATATTGTCGTCCCCCTTTAAAATTGTTTGCCGTTCCATACCAGGTTCACCCCTGTGTCGTCATCCTTGGCAAGATGTCTACCTTCAAAAAAGCAGATGATTCTTCATTAAGAGGCTGCTACATCGCAAAATGACTTTGAAAAATCTCCACAAAGAGTGTTAGCATCGTTTTTTTCAATTGAGGCCATAGACCCAATGTTAAAGAAGAAACGTTAATTTTTTAAATTGCGGCAGCAATATGTTTATTGTTCATATTTAAAGTTGTCCAATATTAAGTTTTCAAAGTGCAGTGTGCACCTTAAATACATGCTCGATCGAGTGATAGAATGACAGAAAATTGGTAAGTGCGGCTCTATTTTAAACCTAACTATTTCAAAATCGCGAATTTCTAACTCTAATGTTAAACCCCATTGAGTACGTGCTCGTAAGCAACAAACATCGATTAAAATGCTCGTAAAAAATACCTAAAAATAATTTTAAAAAACCAGAAAAAATCAGCACGTGCGCCAATGGTTTCATTGTGGTTTTTTTAAAATTATTTTTATGTATTTTTGCCAACGTTTTACCCATGGATGTTATTTTCTTATTTGGGCGTACTCAATGGAGTTTAACATAAAGATTTAGAAATTTGCGATTTTGAAATATTTTTTTAAAAACAGAACCGTACTTACCAATTTTTTGTCATTCTATCAATCGATCAGCATGTATTTAAGGTGCACATTGCACTTCAAAAACTTAATATGAATATTAAGTTGTCCAATTGGACAACTTTAAATATGAAAAATAAACATATTGGCGCGACTGTGTATTTTTTAATTTTTTTTTTTAAATTAACATTTTTTCTTTAACATCGGGGTCTATGGGCTCAATAGAAAAACAACGCTAGCGCTCTTTGCGGAGATTTTTTGATGTAATTTTGCTATGTAGCGTCTTAAGTGGCATCTTACTTAAGACTTCCATCTGCATTTTCACCTTGTTTTAATTACTCTTTACTGCTTCTGCGTAATTTACATTTTCATTTGGAGTTTTATTTACACCTTTTTTATTTGAATTTTTATCTTAAGTTTCAAATGTTTACCCTTTTTTCTGTCAAGTGTGATGTCTTGCAATTGTTAGTATTTGTTACCCCAACTAGCTTAATTATTAATTAAACTTCCATTTTAATCTTTTAGTTGTCTCATAAATTCACATAAATTGCTACAAGAATTAAGAGATAACAACAGCACTACTGACCTTTGAAAATGTTAGTTTACAACTATTTTTCCTTCTCTAAAGGCGGATTTACACCTTGAAGTGATATATTGCTGAAAACACGTGTTATTAGCAATGTTTTTAACAAATATTAAAAACCAGCCTATATAATGTTATTATTAACATTTGCTTTCAAGCATTTATTTTTTTTGCTATTAACTTGTCGATGATATTGTTGCTAAAAACTTTGTTAATAGCAGACATTTTTTCGACCGGCGGTCCTGATCAAAGGATGTTGATAACAAAATGTTGCTAGCAAGTAATGTCAACACTGTTAATAACATTTCTGTTAGTGGATCAGTTTCATGCCAACATCCTACCATTACTTTTGTCAAAAAAAAACATTGTTATTAGCATCTTTGTTACCAAAATAAGCGAAAAATTGTTAATTAACATATTTATTATTAACATTTTGCTACTAACATTTTTGCTGTTGCTATTTTTTGTTGTAAATCGGCCTTAAAGGTGGATTTACACCTGAAGTAACATTGGTAAAACACGTGTTATTAGCAATGTTTTTTTTGAACAAATATTAAAAATCAGCTTATAAAATGTTATTAACTTTTGTTATCAACATTTGCTTTTAGCATTTGTTATTTTTTCTATTAACATTTCGATAATATTGTTGCTAAAAACTTTGTTAAGAGCAGACATTTTTCGACCGGCGGTCCTGATCAAAGGATGTTGATAACAAAATGTTATTAGCAAGTTATGTCTGTTGTGTTAACACTGTTAATAACATTCTGTTAGTGGATCAGTTTCCTGCCAACATCCTACCAATATTTTTGTCAAAAAAACATCGATAACAAAATGCTAATAACAATGTTTTTAGCATTTTTATTAGCATTTTGTTATCGAGATTTACCAAAACAGTTAGAAAATTGTTAATAAACACATTTATGATTAACATTATGTTACTAACAATTGTTTTTTTTTGTCAGAAAACATTGTTATTAGCATTTTGTTTATCGACATTTACCAAAATGTCGATAACAAAATGCTAATAACAATGTCTTTAGCATTTTTATTAGCATTTTGTTATCGAGATTTACTAAAACAGTTAGAAAAATGTTAATAAACACATTTTTTTTAACATTTTGCTACTAACAATGGTTTTTTCTTATAAAAAAATATTGTTAGTAGCATTTTTTTTATCTACATTTACCAAAAATGTCGATAACAAAATTCTAATAACCATGTTTTTAGCATTTTTATTAGCATTTTTTTATCAACATTTACCAAAACAGTTAGAAAAGTGTTAATAAATACATTTGTTATTAACATTTTGCTAATAACAATGTTTTTTTTTGTTGCTATTTTTCCGGTTTAAAAGCCGATTTTTAGTTCCCCTAAGTGGTCGGATATTAAACTATTTTCATTATAAATATTGTTACTATCAGTCTAAAAATTATAGTATTTAATGCTGTTGAGAGTCACTTTTTAAGATGAAGAAGGGGAAGTTTTTTTAAAAAAAAAAGAACGGTTTTTCTGGTTGGTTTGCGTGTTGTTACTGTTTGCCACCCTTAAAGGGGGAGATGAATTGTGGGGGCAAATGTCTATGATATGAAAAACATGAGAGTCTGAAGAAGGAGAAGCAGAAGAAAAAAATCGGGTTGAAATTACACGGTTATAAAAGATTCTAACCTCGGGGACACACGTTAAGAATGAGAACTGAGGGGTGTCATAAAAGATGTGCGCGCGTCTTGTGATGACTCTACCAGCAACATCTTTTATGTTCTCAAGACTGAAGGAGAGAATCTTTATATCCCGAGAAAGAAGAAGATGATGCAAGCAAATATATAGTAAAAGAATGAAATAAATGATAGTAGATGGTGGGGGTGGGGAGGGAGGGAGAGTTTCTTGAGACATTAAGAAAATCCGCCTCGAAGATAGAAACAAAAAGGGGTGGGGGAGGCGGAATCATAATAAAACACGTACACACAACACACCCTTAGATGATGATGATGATGATGATGATGACGACAGGAAGAGAGAAACAGGAAAAAGGCTACGTGCAAACACATTGGGCATAGTTAAAATGCCAAGAATGCGCACGTGTCTAAATCTTTGTTAAGAAAATAAAAGCACACGGACGCACTGACAGCAGCAGCACACGCACACACAGAAAGAAAGAAAGGCGAGAGCAAACACGCACACAGAAAGAAAGCAAGCGCACACGCAGAAAGAAAGCAAGCGCACACGCAGAAAGAAAGCAAGCGCACACGCAGAAAGAAAGCAAGAAAACACGCAGAAAGAAAGCAAGAAAACACGCAGAAAGAAAGAGCGCGCACACACACGGAAAGAAAGCAAGAGCACACATACACTGAAAGAAAGCAAGACCACCCACGGAAAGAAAGCAAGACCACCCACGGAAAGAAAGCAAGAAAACACGCAGAAAGAAAGCAAGAAAACACGCAGAAAGAAAGCAAGAAAACACGCAAAAAAGAAAGTAAGAGCGCGCACACACACGGAAAGAAAGAGCACACACACACACACTGAAAGAAAGGAAGAACACACACACACACTGAAAGAAAGGAAGAACACACACACATGAAAAGAAAGCAAAAGCACACAAACGGAAAGAAAGCAAGACTGCACACGGAAAGAAAGAGCACACACACACACACACTGAAAGAAAGGAAGAACACACACACATGGAAAGAAAGCAAAAGCACACAAACGGAAAGAAAGCAAAAGCACACAAACGGAAAGAAAGCAAAAGCACACAAACGGAAAGAAAGCAAAAGCACACAAACGGAAAGAAAGCAAGAACACACGCAGAAAGAAAGAGCGCACACACAAACGGAAAGAAAGCAGGAGCGCGCGCGCACACACATATACTGGAAGAAAGCAAGAATACACCACACATGGAAAGAAAACAGGAGCACACACACACATACACTGAAAGAAAGGAAGAACAAACACACGGAAAGAAAGCAAGAGTTCACAAACGGAAAGAAAGCATGAACACACGCAGAAAGAAAGCAAGAGCACAGACACAGAAAGCAAGAGCACACACACACAGAAAGAAAGACACACACACACACACACAGAGAGAAAGATAGGGCGCACACACACACACACACACACAGAGAGAGAAAGAAAGGGCGCACACACACACACACACACACACACACACACACACACACACACAGAAAGAAAGGGCGCACACGCACACACACACAGAAAGAAAGGGCACACACACACATACACTGAAAGAAAGCAAGAACACACACGGAAAGAAAGCAAGAACACACACGGAAAGAAAGCAAGAACACACACGGAAAGAAAGCAAGAACACACACGGAAAGAAAGCAAGCGCTCACACAATGTACACGCATGCAAAAAAAAAGAGAAATATGCATGCAGGTTGAAAAGGTAGTTTGAAAGCCACACAGGAACAAAACTGGAACACACACACATACATGTAATAACAACACGCAGAAAGAAAGAAAAAGCTTGGGATGATAAAGAGAGATGTGAGTTGAGGACAAGGCATTCAGATGGGACCATTATGGAAATGAAACTTAGTCGATCGATGAAGAAATCTAATTTTTTTTTGTTGCTGTTGCGTTCTTTTTCTTGAAAGTCGGGTCGCGAAACCTTGTGAGAAAGAAGCTCACAGACTGCTGGTCGCCAACTCCAATGCTCGTAGACAGCTTGGTGGATGGCGCCGCCGCAACCAATAAGATAAATGACCCAACCAGGTATCATTTATTTATATGCACAGGAAGTGAAATTAGATTGTTTTTGCTCACTAGATGGCGCAAACGATCTTGCTCTGTACACTTGTTTATCCAAATTGTGCATTGGAATGCATCTACTTTAAACCAACAAAAATAAATGTTTAGTGATGTTCATGCAATTCCAATGGGATTTTTTTTTTTGGTATTTTCTCTCCGCCGCCCTTTTCAAATGCGGTCGAAGTTTTTTTTTAAATAACTTAAAGCTGAACCCAAGTTGTGTCTTCATTGCAACCTTCGGGCTTTTTTTTTTTTTTTGGGGAAGCTCCGCTTGCTTATATTGCATAACTGAGGTGTGGTTAGAGAGGGTTTGAATTTAACCTCCTCCTGCCTTCCTCTTTCTGGAAATTGTCCAAATTTCCTCGTTTCATTTTGGGGGAAACCTTAAGATTTTCATGGCTGTTCTTTACACCTATGGCAGGAACCTCATCCAGGTACCAAATTTATAATTTTGACCTCATTTGTACTGAAAGCCAGTGTTGCCAATTCACTCATTTCGTATTTTTTTACTTAATCTGTTGTATTTGTTTGTATTTCTTCTTTTTCTGTGTCTTATGTGTGGCAAAAACACATAAAAATGTGTTTTCGCCTTTTGGGCCGGGTTCACATGAAGCTGACAAAAAAGAACACAAACAAAGCAGAAACTCAAGTGTTTCGAAACAATTTGGCGACACTTCTAAAACATTTCTGCGACTTTTGTGTTTTTGTTTTGTCTGCTGTATTTCACAAACTATTCCGTCGCCTGTATCGAATTTCTTTTCCTCCTACCAATAGAAATCCATTAAAGAGACCACCATTACCTCCAGAAATTTCTTTTCAAAATATTGTCAAGACTTAAACTCAACAATTGTCAAAACGATTTTTAAAATTTAAAATAAGTCATTAAAATAATAAAAAACTTAAAAATGAAGTGACTTTTCACGAGTCGCCAAACGACGCCATTTTAAATTTTCAAAAACTAAAGGCTCCCCCCCCCACATTTTTGACTTTGCAGTTTTGCAGTTGCAGCTTCACCTACCATTCCAGGGGCTACATTTAACTCGCTCGCAATGTTTTTCACAAGTTCAAGACTTTGGCAGAGTTCAACACCTCTTGTTTCAAGTTGGGTGATTGTTGTTGTTAGTTGGCTGAAATTGGACTTAATATAAGCAAGGTTTCCAGACAAAGTGTTCCTCAAAAACAGCCATTTGGCAACTTTAATAGAGGAAGCTTCATTGTCACTGAAACTACTAACGACTTTTTCAACTTCGCTGTAGTTGATGCAGTAATAAAGTGCAGCCTGGAGCCAGGTTCCCCAACGTGTGAGTACAGGTTCTGGGGGCAAAGGCACTGAAGGAGCGATTTCTTTGAATTTCTGCACTCGCAGTGGAGCTTTAATGATTATTTTTTTACATTGAGGATAAGAATAAAAAATTAAAAAACTGAAAAAATGCATAAAATATGACTTCATATGCCCTTAAATGTTCAAAATATGACCAAATCCTAAAAAAGTCCAAAATATGCATTTATATGCACAATTTTAATCAAAGTAAGCTAAAACATGCAGAAATTAAGTTTATATTGATATTAAAGCTAAGGCAAAAAATATGACATGTCATAAACATCCTTGCCCTACACATGAGCTAAATGAATTCAAATTAAATGTGTTTAGGTGAATTATACGGAATCCAGTTAAGGACATGATTCAAATAAAAATTGACTTTTATTATTAATATTTTAAATTGAAATACTAAATCAATATTTTGTCAATAGTTTATATAATTATATTTAAGTATTAACTCAATATTTTGAGATTATTAACTGAATAAATTAAATTTGACATATTGTCCGTTTGCCCTTCACAGGGCTCTGTAGAACGTGTTTAATATTTAAATGCATTTAACTGCATTTAACTGTATGTGTGTCGAAGGTATTACATGTGAAATGAATTATTTTGGCGGCCATTTTTTTAATAATGAAAACTTCAAGTAAATTCACTTTACTGTTTAATGTTAATCCTTTGCGTATATGATGATGATATTATGTTTGATTATTATCAATGATCACAATGAAGGAATTTTTTTGTTTGTTCTTTTGAATTACTGATGTAATTAACTTTGAAGATAGAAATGAGGTGTAAAATTAGGGGATGAGGTGAGTTAAAAAGGGGTTTATTGGAATTTAGAAACTGGAAAAGGGGGGGGGGCGGAAAAAAGAAACATTATGTCGCAGATGCCAATGGTATTTTTTGTGGAGGATGGGTCTGTTTTTGTTGTTGTTGTTTGCATAGGTGAAGGTGGAGGTGGGGTTAATCTGATGGTCCTTATTTTTCTATTTCCCCCCTCCTCCTCTCCACCTCCATCCAACCCCTTCAGATCTCGTACCTACCTACACCCCTAATGAACCATTTCACCTCTTTTTCTACGGAGAAATTTATAAATATTGCAAGAGAAATATTTATACATGTGTGTGTCTGTAATAATATAGTGTGTTTGAACGAACATTTACTGTTTGGTTACCATGGTAACCAGGTTTTTTTTTTTGGCGTGAACTGAAAATGGCAATAGAGAAGAGACAACAGAATTAAATAGAAAATAAGTTCAGACGCAACACACACGCACATATAAATCATTTGAGGACACAAAACTACGAAATGTGTTAAACACACCAAGGATTCGTGGCAACGCGAACCTTTAGCTTTAAACTTGTACAGAAAGCCAATATGTTGTTTTAAGAGGTTGCAACATCGCCAACATGACTTTGAAAAATCTCCGCAAAGAGCGCTAGCATCGTTTTTTTATTGAGCCCATAGACCCAATGTTAATGAAAAAACGTTAATTTTTAAAATACGCAGTCGCGATTGCAATATGTTTATTTTTCATATTTAAAGTTGTCCAATATTAAGTTTTCAAAGTGCAATCTGTACCTTAAATATATGCTGATCGAGTGATAGAATGACAAAAAATTGAAAAGTGCGGTTCTATTTTTAAAAACTATTTCAAATCGCGAATTTCTAATTCTTATGTTAAACTCCATTGAGTACGCGCGCTCGTAAGCAAATAAGCTCGTAAAAATAATTAAAAAACACAATTAAACCACAGTGAAGCCAACATATTGGCGCACGTGCTGATTTTTTTTCTGGTTTTTTAAAATTATTTTTACGTATTTTTACCAACATTTTAATGGATGTTTTTTTTGCTTAACGAGCGCGTACTCAGTGGAATTTAACATAACAGTTAGAAAATCGCGTTTTTGAAACAGTTTTTAAAAATAAAACCGCACTTACCAATTTTTCGTCATTCTATCACTCGATCAGCACATATTTAAGGTGCACATTGCACTTGGAAAACTTAATATTGGACAACTTTAAATATGAAAAATAAACATATTGCTGCGCGACTGTGTATTTTAAAATTAACATTTATTTTTTAACTTAGGGTCTATAGCCTCAATAGAAAAACGATGCAAGTACTCTTTGTGGAGATTTTTCGAAGTAATTTTGCAATGTAGAGTCTTACGTACGGCGGCTTTATAGATATTTATTTTGCTTTTGTTCCTACGCTGTAGTGACTAATGCTATGCTCCATAGACGTTTTTCTGTAAAATTTGGATGCAAAAACGTCAAGTGAACGTTTTTGTAGACATTACGAAAAATATTTAAATTGTTTTCAAACGTTTTTTCATGGCGATATCATTAAAGAATACACATTTTATAATTCAGTTTGAAAAAAATGACCCGTTTTTTTTTGTTTGTTTTTTCATTGAAAATTTCATGAAAAACTATTTTCGCCTTTTTTTTTTCTTTTTTTTTTTTTTTTGAAAAACCGCCATAAAAAGTTTATTTTGAAAGATGTCGATCATGAAAAAACTTTTAGCATTATCGCCAAGTATTCTAGTTTCTAAAACAGTTTGAATTTGTTTTCGTAATGTTTCTTCTGAAAAACGTTTGCTTGAAAAGTATAAATTTCCTCAATGCGTCTGAGGTCTGCGCACAGGCAATTAGAAATCGGGACATACAGAAGTTGGCGCCGCCCTTTTTAGGACGACGGGCAACTTCTAATTGGTTTGTTGTGTGGTTTGACGTTGAAATGGGCGGAGCATGTGACGTTAGACTACATAACCAACCAATTAGAACTTGCCGGTCGTCATAAGGGCGGAGCCAACATCTGTATGTCCCGATTTCTAATTGCCTGCTGTGTTCTGCGCCCCTAGGCGGCTGCCTAATTGGCCTAATGTTAGCATTGGCCCCGCGCGCGCACACACACAGTTCTTTGCTCAAACTAATTCCCAGTTATTATTGCTTTGCGCACATACAGCTCGATAATAACTAAATAAATATAAATAAATAAAAAAGAAGTTCAGCTTCAAATGGCGTTTTTGTTTTTGTTTGTTTGCTTTGCAAGTCACGTCTGGCGGTTTTTTTTTTTCTTCTTCTTCTCCTTCTTCCACATCTTCTTTCATGGGTGGAGGTGGTGGAGTGTGTACCAGTTGATGTTCCTACACTAAATTCATTCTAATCTGTATGTGTGGGGTGTACGTTTGTGTTGTTATGTTCCTATGCCATATGTCCTACTTTTGTTTTATTGCACTTTTTTGTTTATCATATTTGATGCAGTCATAAAAGTAATTGAATGCTAGATGAGAAATGGGGTATATAAGGCCCAATTTTCACAAAACCATCAGCGCCATCCAGTAGCCAAGGAATCAAGGATAAGGTATTATCCTTGATTCCGCTTGATGGCGCTGGTGGTTTCTGCTTAGAATACCTGGATTGGATACCTGGACTGGCATGGCTACTCCTGAAATTTTGTGTTGGACAGATATGCGGTGTCGTTTTTAGGACGAGTTCATTTTTGTAGCTATAGAGGGTGTATACTTATATCTTAGACTGTTACCTTTTGTTTTCTAAGAGAAAACAAAACGAGACTTTGGCTGAAATTTTACGTACAGATAATACCACCAGACGGAGCTGGCCGCGCTTATGCTAGCGCTTCCGCCTTAGAGTAGTCACTAGTGAACACACTAGTGAAAAAACATTCAATGCATATTCTGTTACAATTTTTCTCAAATCGAGTCAACCATTATTAAAAGTGACGTCACATGAGGTATTTCTGATAACTATCAGAGTGTGCTGTATGACTTTATGAATGTTAGTAATCTATGAAGCTAGAATTTAACACAAAATAAAAAAGACATTGATTTAATTAAAA
Organism: Brachycybe producta; assembly: GCA_036925085.1. Classification (NCBI taxonomy): domain Eukaryota; kingdom Metazoa; phylum Arthropoda; class Diplopoda; order Playtdesmida; family Andrognathidae; genus Brachycybe; species Brachycybe producta. The sequence goes on along the minus strand of JAUPFP010000009.1, from coordinate 1,912,813 downwards.
GAGATTATTTAATTTAAAAACTTGAATCAGGGAAGTTTTTTTTCGGATTTTTTAATTGAAATCGGAAATGAGTCAAATCTGATTCGATTCGAATGGTAAGAATCAATTTTTCAGTGACTTTTGGCCATCTCTAACTGAGGACCTGCCCCAGGCATCTGTAGACAGCGTCAGACTTTCTTTGGCTCCGCCCTTTTCAATTTCTAATTGGTTCGTATTTGGTCTGACGCTCATAAAAGGGGCGGAGCCAACGAAATTCTGAAGCTGTCTACAGATGCCTGTGGACATGCCTGATTGGGTAAATGATACAGGCATTTAGAAATCGGGACGAACACAAGTTGGCCCCGCCCTTTTCAACGTCGAACCACACAACAAACCAATTAGAAGTTGCCTGTTGTCATAAAAAGGGCGGAGCCAACTTGTGTTCGTCCCGATTTCTAAATGCCTATGTAAATGAGATGGTTCATATACAAAAACAGATTTCATTGGTGCCATTCATCACTTGTTTGGTGCTCAGGGCGATAGCCTCGCAACTGCACACACAAAAATATTTTTATAAAGGAGAGAGTTAGTAAAGATTTGGATTTTCGTCACATGTTTTCTACAATAAATTTTTGTTGTCAGTGGATAGATGCTATGCTATTGTTGCTGTCTAATGATGCACCTAATAGCTCATTATCCTTTTCTGTATTATTACAACTCTCTCCCCTTTTATTTCCGCCTTTTACCACCCACAAGGTATGCCTATCTTATCTGGACGTGTTATATACATTATAGAAAAAAACTAAATGTATGCCCGTCATAAAACGGGGATTTGAGAATAAAAGGAACCTATACGAATAGGGTAAGTTGCCCT